>CAOLHI010000685.1:0-744677 GCA_948474755.1 Ctenosaura bakeri
GAAAACCAGAAGTGGCTTCCACTCCCTGTCAGTTGCATAGGAACGTAGGGGCAGGAGGGGCGATTTGCCCTGGGCAGCAATGTTTCTGGGGCGTCCAGGCCCTTAGCCACACCCCCACACCCCCTGGCCACACCCCACATGCTGTGGCCATGCCCACTCCCCCTGCACATACTCCAAGCTCCGCCACTGCTCCCTGTTGTTTCAAAAAAGACCTCTTATGGGCCTAACAGTGACAAAAGTGGTCCCCACAACCCCTAGAGGATATTTAGGAACAATTTTTTTAAAAATTTGGGGAGTGGGGGCCTGTGGGTCCATCTAGCCCAGTATTGTCTGCACTGACACCAAAGCTTCCCAAGGCATCGTTTCACTAGTCCCACCTGTAAATGCCAGGAATCGAACCTGGGACCTCCTGTGTCCAAGCCGGGAGTTCTTAAATCGAGCAACAGGCCATTTGCCTAAGACCGTACAATGAGGCAGAGGGAGATAATGCAGACCTTTTGCAAATGTCAGGAGTGGAGGGGAAAGGTGGTGCTGCATCCCTTGGTCTCTGGTGCAGCAACAGAACGAATGTGTCGGCACAACACGGGGAGCTTCCGATCCTTTCATGGGGGATCTGACTGCATTTTCTCCACTGTCTGCCTCATAATCCTCTTATTCTGGTTAAGCTCAAAGTGCCACGCTCCAGTGAGAAGGGCTTCAGCATCTTGGCTGGGTCTTCCTGCCTTCTGCTTCTCTGAATGTTTCTAGGAATGTGGAGGAAGAAACAACAGATTTTGGACTGGAGAGAAATAGGGTTGTTTTGTGGTTTGTTTTTTTTTGGGGGGGGTGTCCGCATACAGTTGAGAATAATACTCGTTAAAAACTTGTTTGATTTTCCCTTGTTTCTTTTCCAATCTTAATTTCGGTGATTATCCTCCTTTCTTTTTCTTTTCTCAATTTATAAGAAAACCATTTACCCGGCTTGTTAGCAGATTCAGAGCGCCTTTGTTTAGAAATAGGGTTTTTTTTTTAATTTCATGGCTCAGTGGAGACATGAAGCTGGATCTCTCAACTCCCAGAGCAAGAATCAGAGACCAGAGTGGTTCTCATAAAGGGCCGTGCATTGAGATCAGATGGGCAACTTCACCCCTTCAGTTGTTTTTGGCGTACAACTCCCATCAGCCCTTGCCAGCGTGGCTAACAGTGGGGGCGTTATGGAATTGCACTCCAAAAATTTCTGAGAATGCACAGTTGCCCGTTCCAATCTACCTCCTCTTGCCATAGGCCTTCCAGTTGAATCCAATTTCTGGCAACTCTATGGAAGATTTGTTATAGGAGGCTTTCTTCCTCCAAGGCTGAGAGAATGTGACTTGCGTGAGGTCACCCAGTGAGTTTCCATGGCTTAGCTGGGATTTGAATCCTGGTCTCTTGGAGTCCTAGTCTGCCACTCAAACCACCACGCTTGCTTTCATCCTTATGTAGCCAGTAACATATATAGATCAGGGATGGGTGTCCTCCGTATGTTCTAGGCTAAAAGTATCATCCACCACTAAACATGGGCTATGTTGGAGTTTGTGGAAATTGTAGAGCAAATCATCTCGAGGTTGTAAGGTGGTTCTTCTCCAGATTTAATTTTTCCAGAGGGAAATGGGCTAAGACCACAGGACTCATGAGATTTCTTTTGCAGTCATCCTTGTTTGGTTGACTATGGGCTGTGTACACACTGGGCTGGTTATAAACATTCCCTCTTCTTTGGTTCTGCTTGTTCAGCGCTGGGATCGGACGCACCGGTACCATCATCGTCATAGATATCCTGGTGGACACTATTCACAGGCAAGGTATATACAACTATTTCCGTTTGGCGTTTTCTTCTCTCCAGGGGTAGCTCCTCTCTCAGCAGGGCAGGAAGTCCATTCTGGGTTTTAGCCTGAGTTGCTGTGCAAGGTGTTGAATCTATTTGCGGGATAGACTTCGGAAGCTTGGAGAGATTGGAGTAAAACCTGGAGTGGATTCGCCAGCCCACTGGCCTGTGTGCCACTGCTTCTCACTGATCTTCTACAGGAGTCTAGTGTATGTGAGAGAGTTCTGCATGTTTTATACTATCTTGTACATATCCTGACGTAAAAGAAGTTACTTTCAGCTCACCAGATAGCATACACTACATTCCTGTAAAAGATCAGTGAGAAGGAGTGGCACACAGGTCAGTGGGCTGGCGAATCCACTGCAGGTTTTACTCCAATCTCTCCAAGCTTCCAAACCCTATCCTGCAAATAAACTGGCCAAGGTCCTGCACTGCCATAATAACTGGCTGGTGGAAAGTCAGGGAAGGACCAGAGAAATGTTTGGCTATTTTCCTTTAGCCATGTGCTGACCAGTGACTTCATCCCCTGAGACCTCATTGACCCTGGCAGAACTCTATAGAAGATGTTATCAGCCTGCATCTGCCAACGGGGCATAGTCAGGCATTTCTCTGATCCTCTTCCTGCTTTCCATGAGCCACAGAATAGCCATTCACGGAAGCCATTGTTGCAAAACCATGGCCATTTCCGCACTACACTGTTGTAGCGCTATTATTCCACTTTCAACATCTTGTGGAATTCTGGGGTTTCCTGAGACCAAATTACTCTCTGGCTGAGAAGTCTAAATGTCCCTCCCTGAACTGCAAACCCCAGGATTCCATAGGATGTGGAATAAGTGGAATAATAGTACTATAACAGCGTAGTGCGGAAATGGCCTATGACTCCTGGGAGTGGGGAGCTGTGTCAGAGTTTTTATGCTACGCTGGGCAATGTCAGATTTTGGCCAGTGTGTGCATTTTAGAAATGCTTACAGTTGGCAAAATATGTGCAAACATGCTTAAGTCGATGGGTACAAATGTATGAATTAGATAGAAAGCTTGCATATATATGTGGTGGAAAAATGCATAAAAATGTCCATAAATTCCCATGAGTGAAAAACCATGCAAAGCATTAGACCCATTAGGAAGGAAGGAAAGGGAGGAAATGCAAGTTACATTCAGGGAAAAATGCAAGTGAGACCCAGCGAAACATAACAAAACTGAGGCCTTTTCTGCACTACACTCTTATAGCGCGATGATTCCACTTTCAACATCCTATGGAATCCTGGGGCTTGCAGTTTCGGGAGGGGCCGGCCAGCCCGCCCCTCCCGAAACTGCAAACCCCAAGATTCCATAGGATGTTGAAAGTGGAATT
Source organism: Ctenosaura bakeri (assembly GCA_948474755.1). NCBI lineage: Eukaryota > Metazoa > Chordata > Lepidosauria > Squamata > Iguanidae > Ctenosaura > Ctenosaura bakeri. The sequence goes on from CAOLHI010000685.1 coordinate 3,192, forward strand.
ATCGCACTATAAGAGTGTAGTGCGGAAAAGGGCTGAGAGTGGGAGGTTTTGACATCTTGTGAGTCTTTGAAATCGCCATTCAGTGTTTTCACCTGCCGTGTAATTGGAGGTCCCCATTACTTGCACCAAAATGTTGTTTTCTTCTGCAGTGTAGAAAACCCCACTCCGACAGGAAGAGTATTTCTACATTTAATTCTGTGAGGTGTGGACATCTGTTTGGGAAAGTCAGGGCTGTAGCATGGACTTGCTTTGTATGTTTGTTCCTTCCCTACACACACCTCCTTCTCCTGGGTTTTACACTCACAAGCAGGTTTGGACTGCGACATCGACATCCCCAAGACCATCCAGATGGTGCGGAGGCAACGCTCGGGAATGGTGCAAACCGAGGCTCAGTACAAGTTTGTCTACATGGCTGTCCAGCATTACATCGCGATGGAACAGAGGGAGCTAGAAGAGGAACAGGTACGGGGCTTATTGTTTGGACACTAAGGGATGTGGCTTGGTTGGATGTCAGAAGGAGACAACTTGGCTCTGTCCCATTAGCTGGTTTCTGGGTTCAGTTCAAGGCACTGCTTTTGAACTTTTAAATCCCTAAATGGCTTTGTGTCAGAATACTATGGCCATTTACCCATCCCAAAGAAACCTAGGCCATCTCCGCACCAGTGCTATTATTCCACTTTCAACATCCTGTGGAATTCTGGGGTTTGTAGTTCGCCAAGGCCCAAGAGCTCTCTCCCCTCTCTAAACTGCAAACCCCACAATTTCATAGGATGTTCAAAGCGGAAATGGCCCATGTACTACCTAATTTGTTACAGAAAACACAGTTTCAACAGAAGCATTTGTTTGGAGTTTGCAAGCAACACATCAGCTTGAGACTGACATGGGTTAGCTGATAACAGCTTTTATACTTTGACATACAAATTAAGGCAGGCATGGCAATGATTAGTGAAAATCATACATGTGATATCACCCCACCAGAACCAGAGTTTCCCAGGCATTTCCAGTGTTCACACACCTTTCATCTTGAGAACGTGAAGAGTTCCTGTCCCCTTATCCTTAGCTCGGTCTGTTCTCATAACACCTTCTTGCTAGCTTCACATTCCATCCATCTGATTTTCCCCTTCCCCACAGGATGCTCCGGACATCAAATATTGCCAGATCACCTCTTTTGGCTCCTTTTAAACCTAATAACCGGGTACAAGTTGCAAACAGCAATTGGTGATTGATACCTTGTTGGAAAATCGCAATTAGCAGTGGATACGTAATAGCACTAGCAATCTCTACTCGTCTTTCGTCTATTGCCTAGGTCAAAACAGATATATTTCCCCACTCCTGACGCCTACGCAAGGTCTATGTTTGATTTCTGACCACAGAGGTGGCCTCTCCAACTGTTCCAGAATTTTGGAATAGGCAACCTGATGCCCTTCAGATGTTTGGGTTTCCAATTCTCATCTACGCCAACAAGGATGGCTAATGGTTAAGCGTTACAAAAAGATTCCTCTGATGTCCATCATCATGGTCATTAGAAATAGCGCCTCCATGTGCCCTCTCCTTCCTGTACATGGCATCCCTTCAAATATTGAAACATGGCTATCATGTCCCCTCTTAGCCTTCTCTTCTGCAGACTAAACCTACCCAGCTCTCTTAAGTCTATCCTCATAGGGCTTCATGGCTTCCAGGCCCCTCACCATTTTGGTCGCCCTCCTTTGGACTTGCTCCAGCTTGACCATGTCCTTCTTGAATTGGGGTGCCCAGAACTGGACACAGTATTCAAGATGAGGTCTAACCAAAGCAGAGTAGAGTGGTACCAGTACCTCCCTCGATCTAGACACCATACTTCTATTGATGCAACTGAGAATTGCATTGGCTTTCTTGGCTGCCGCATCACACTGCTGACTCATGTTCAGCTTGTGTTCTATGAAGACTCCTAGATCCCTTTCACATATACTGCTATCCAGCCACGTGTCCCCCATCCTATATTTCTGTATTCCATTTTTTCTACCTAAGTCTAGGACCTTATACTTCTCCCTGTTGAATCTCTATTTGGCCATGGAAACTCATTAGGTGACCTTGGACAAGTCACACTCTCTCAGCCTTAGAGGAAAGCAAAGGCAAATCTCCTTTGAACAAACCTTGGCATGAAAACTCTCAGATGGGTTCATTTTAGGGTCGTCATAAGTCAGAAGCAACTTTAAGGCACACAACAACAAGAAGAATGAAGGGTTTTTTTAGGAGGAAATGAAACCATGGTGTTTAAGGAGGAAGAACTGAGCTCCCTGTGTACCTGTGAAGTTTCCCTTTTTCCTGCAAAAATTTCACACCCTTTCTACTGAATTTAAAATAAGTTAAAGATGTGTTACCTCAAGTTGGAAATTCCCTTAAGGCACGGAGCAAAAAGTCCTGTCTTGGAAATATCCCAGAGCAGGAGAACAAACCACATCCTTCCTTTTGTTGCTTTTTAGAGGAGTATGAGGAAGGAGAAAGAATACTTGAATTTCCGCTACCCATCAATGGAGAAACCCAGAGGCAAAGCCCGCCCCCCTTCGCCGAGAGTCCAGATGGGGTAAGCTTCTGATCCTGGGAAGAGGGAGGGTCACAGGAAGGTGTGATGGGGGTTAGATAAGGTGGAAGCTAGAAAGAGAGGGACTGTGTTGCACAAAAACTCTAAAAAATACTTTCGGGTACTACAACTCCCAGAAGCCATTGATTTTGCTGACTGGGTGATTTTGCAAGCTGGAGTCCCCAGAAAGTAACTCTTCTACACTTGGACAGAATTCTTCAGAATTCACAAATTTATTCTTGCATTCAGTAGAATGTAGTTTGACAGCCAGCATTATGGAGTGTTTGTGAGTGTTGCACTAAGGACCTTTCCGCACTACACTGTTATAGTGCTATTATTCCACTTTCAACCTCCTGGGGAATTCTGGGGTTTGTAGTTTACTGATGCCAAAGAACTCTCTGGCTGAGAATTCTAAATGCCCCTCCCTAAACTGCATGTTGAAAGTGGAATAATAGCAGTATAACAGTCTAATCCGGAAAGGTCCTGTGTGACTCAGGGTTCAGCTCATTGGGTGACCTTGGGCAAGTCACACTCTCTCAGCCTCAGAGGGAGGCAAGGGCAAACTTCCTCTGAACAAATCTTGCCAAGAAAACCCTGTGATAGGTTCCATAAATCAGAAATGACTTTGAGGCATACAACAGCAATAAAAATGAGGAGAAAGGGAAACCATCAAGTTTAAGAGTGAGGAACTGAGCACCCTGTGTGCCTATGTGGTTCTGCTTTCTCCTTCAATAATTTCATGCTCTTTCTACTGAATTTAAGGAGAAATTTAAAAGTGTGTCCCTATCCGTTTTGGGCACCCAACACAGAGGGTAGGCAACAAAAGGTAGACAGCAAGTCCAAAAGATTCAAAGGACTCACTCAACAAAGCACTTCTTCGCATAGTTTTAAACTTTGTGCTTCTGCAAACGTGTGCCTGTTTTCTCTAATACCAACAGCAATAAAGAAATATCTTGGTCCCTTGCAGTGGAGAGGAAAATATGACACTTTCTTCTTTCACCTACAAGGACTGAGCAGATTGTGATCTCCTTTGAAAATTTGAAATGGGAAGGTTTAGAAAATGGATAATAATGCTTCAGTGGCTTCGAAGATGCTGTGGGACCTGCCATTGTGTTTGGCCTTCCATGGTATTGCCACAGCCTGCTTCTATGGGCAAAGGATAAGAGTCTCTCCTGATAATGTCTTTTTTTGTTGTGCCACAGGGTTGATGAGGAATCTGCCGCTGTGTACGAGAACCTCAACGTTAAAGCTGCAAAAGTTTCAGGAATAAATAACTCAGGGAGATAGCAGCTTTGGAACCAAAAATATGCTGGTGGCCACAAAATAGGTGTGTGTCTTCTCTGTGTCTGGCTGTCCTTCTCCTGTCAGATCATAGGAGCCAAGTGTTGTGTGCAGCAAAATGTCACAATACGAGCGTTCCATTGTGTGACATACCCAGCCAAGCCCTGTTCCAATGTATTTCATTCTATTTTCTCTCCTCACCTCCACATCTCAACAGGCAGCCAAAATTCTGTGCATACAATAAGTGGGTTTAATTGCCATTGAACCGCTTGGGAAAGTCCCCTTTAAAGTCTTTATTGCTTTTTAATTTTACATCCCCAGGTTATGTTCTTATTTGTATTCTGAGTGGGAAATTTACCTTGCTTTGCTCATGTTGATGTTTATGCTCTTGTGATTAGAATATAATAATAGTTTAGTCTGCAGAAGAGAAGGTTAAGAGGGGGCATGATAACCATGTTTAAATATTTGAATGAATGTCATGTCATGGAGGGAGTGGGCTTTTTTTCTGCTGCTCCAGAGACCAGGACAAGGAGCAGTGGATTCAAGCTGCAGGAAAGGAGATTCCACCTGAACCTCAGGAAGAACTTCCTGATGGTCAGGGCTGTCCGGCTGTGGAATCTGCTGCCTTGGAGTGTAGTGGAGTCTCCTTCTTTGGAGGTTTTTAAGCAGAGGCTGGATGGCCATCTGTTGGGAGTGCTTTGATGGGTGTTCCTGCATGGCAGAATGGGGTTGGACTGGATGGCCCCTGGGGTCTCTTCCAACTCTGCATTTCTATGATTGTATGATTCTATGGATAGTTGGATTGGTGTGAAAAATGGCTTTGCATCAACGCCATTTCCACACCACACTGTTATAGTGCTGTTATTCCACTTTCAACCTCCTATGGAATCCTGGACTTTGCAGTTTAGGGAGGGGAATTTAGAATTCTCAGCCACAGAGCTCTTTGGCCTCAGTAAACTACAAAGCCCAGGATTTCACAGGATGTTGAAAGTGGAATAATAGCACTACAACAGTGTAGTGCAGAAATAGCTCAAGTTCCATGTGACAGAAAAAGAAAAACCTCCCATTTTTTAAAAAAATAATGTTAGCACTTGATCCTAAACTTGCACAAAAATGTTTGTGATGTCGACCTGAATATAAATATAATGTTTGGTTAAAAATGAGTACATGCACCCTAAGGCAAAATATCCAGAAAGACAAAGTGTTTGATGAGGAGGTAAAAAAGTCGTGGGTGGATCAGATCCAAAATCTTACTGCATCTTAATTTTGATTCCATTAGATGACACGTCAGATTTGGTGACCCCCGTGCTCAAGCATGGAGATGACAGACAAACACTCCAAATCAGGGATGTTGCTGTTGGGGTCGGGGGGGAAATAAGGACATGACTCCTTCAGATAAGACTTCTGCCACCCCAAATCTTCCTTCAGTCCCCTATTTCTAGCCGTGGAGCAACTTAAAACTTCAGTTGGTCATTTAGAAATAGAAATAAGCCTTCCGAAACAAGGGAGCAATGGAATGAGAGCATGGGAAATAGAAAAAATCCAAGCAATGAACAATTTTTGATCTCTTTCTCTCTGCAATGCTAATTGAGGGGCTTCAGGAAAATGTCCTTGCGGGGAGAATTCTTATTGGAAGGAATGCAGTCGTTTTGCAAGTACACCCTATTTTAAATTAGAAAATATTATACCATGTTTATCTTTGTCACTCTTTGTTTTTTCCAGTATTTTCAGGACTTCCTGAGGATTCCACAGGAGTTTGCTATCAACATCTGTTGCTTATCTGATCACCAGACTGTGTTCTCTAATTCCCAAAGCACCTTGGATTCTGCCCAGAAACTTCCATGGGAGGAACAGCAATTCTGTAGGAACAAATCTTGGTCTAATTTATTCAGGAGAGAGGCAACCCCTCTCCTGCAGATGCTTTGACAGATTACCTGGAGTTGATCTGCAAGTGCCTCTGGATGTCTGTTATAGAGTGTATGGATCTCATTTTACTTCGTTTTTTTTTAAAAAAAAATTATAGAGATATATATGTATAAAAACCTCACAGTTACATTGAAGAGTTTTTGCATTTTTTTTTTAAATGCTGCAACCACACGAAAATGGAAGAGTCACCACTGCCTTGTTGTGGAATGGAGTGGGAATTGTGTGGCCCAAGCAGACCTTTCAGGATTCCATAGGATGTTGAAAGTGGAATGATAGCACTATACGAGTGTAGTGCGGAAATGGTCTAAGGGTGATGGTGGAAAAGGAAGGATGATCTTTGACCGATTTATTGATTCGCAGGCAGCTCTGCTTGGGGATGCCAGCTAGCCATCCACATCCTTTTCTAGGATACGTCGTCCCAAGGATAGTGAACAAAATGGTTCAGAGTCTTTGGATGTGAATTCATGCCCTGAATCCAACCTATTGCATTATTTGTATCTTAGGTTTTCATAAGCATATGTATAAGTGCTAACTTCTATCCATTTTAATGTATTATCAAATCCCATGAATGCATTTTGGGCTAGTGTTCTTCACCCCGGTAAGATGAAAATCTAAAACAAGCCACATAGAACTCAATACACTTTTTCTACCTTCCTCCACCCTCAAAACTGTTCAAAAGTGCCATCATTTTGAATTTTGAGAGTATGAAATGGAAGTTGGAAAAGTTCCCTTTCCTTTTCTTTTCTCTTGTTTTCCTCTCTTTCTTTCCTTCTTTCTTTCTTTCTTTCTTTCTTTCTTTCTTTCTTTCTTTCTTTCTTTCTTTCTTCTTCCTTCCTTCCTTCCTTCCTTCCTTCCTTCCTTCCTTCCTTCCTTCCTTCCTTCCTTCCTTCTTTTTTTTTTGGACTCTTAAGGGCCTTTCTGCACCATACTGTTATAGTGCTATTATTCCACTTTCAACATCCTATGAAATCCTGGGGTTTGCAGTTTAGGGAGGGGCATTTAGACTTCTCAGCCAGAGAGCTCTTTGGCCTCAGTGAACTACAAACCCCAGAATTCCACAGGATGCTGAAAGTGGAATAATAGCACTAGAATAATGTAATGTGGAAAGGCTTTAGCTCTCAAAACTAGACCATGAACTCTCAAATTGCCCAGCAGTAAACACAAAAGAGTTTGGAGAAGGTGGAGCGGAACTACAAGTCCCAACCTGCAGGGGCACAAGTTGTGCTAGCTGGGGCACTCTGGAGTTGTAGTTGCAAAAAGTGATTTTTCCCAGGTTCTGGTATTAGGAGCTTTATGTCTGGTGTACTTTCCCAGTTTTGTAAGATTTTTTCTCCCCAAAAGTGTACAAAGCCTGGATCATAGCCAGACGAAGATCTTACGTTATCTTCTCCCTTACATATAGCTAGATAATATTCTCAGCACAAAATGCTCCGATGAAAGCCTTGAGCATTGCCAAAAGGAGTCCCCCTTGAATGTTATAAACAAGCCCTTAATAGGTACAAATGTCGTGGCATTTGCTGCACATGGTGTTTGCCTGTGTTTCTGAAAAGGTTAGGTAAAAGCTTCGGCAAATAGCCTTGACGAGGGACTCGGAACCGTTAATGCCTCACTGCCGTGGATGTACATGTAATATTTTCTTTTTCTCATGTTTAGAGCTCCGGTGGGTGGGTGGGGGGCGGTTGAATTGGCTGCTGCAGGCTTAAAGGGGTATAGATTGTCTGGTTGATGTCTTAATACTAAGGATTTCTAAATACCACCAGGGACCTGACTACTGAGACTACAGGCTTCAAAATTTTTCTTGCTCCAGAAAATCATTATTCTAGCGGCTCATCTATTAAAAAACTTCCTTTCCACCAGGAGGTATTCTGGGACATTTCTATATCCCTACTTTTGTCCAGAACTTAGAAAAGTTTACTTTTGGGAGGGGGGCCTGGGGGACCCAGAATGCCTCCCAACAGCATGATCAGAACTTGAGAGAATTTCTGTTTGGAAACTGGCCATGCTGGCTGTTGGGAGTTACAGTCCAAAATATATTTTTTCCAGATTCTGGTCTTTTTCTCAGCCTTGTGCCTTTTCTAAATCTCTTAGATTACAAGTCCCATCATTCCTAGTGGTCTGGGGAAGAGCCAGCTATTGCAGCTGAATTGTCTTCATCGCATAAGGGGATGATGTCGACTACACAACCCACAAGGCGCCCTTCCAGTTCGATAGAACTGTGACTGTACCCTTCAGCATTTCACAGATGAAAATTGGGACACGTGAAGCCAATCAACATCAGAGTGCGTGCAAGATGGCAAACGTTATAAATAGGAGGAACAGCCAAGCTAGGAGAGGTTGCAGCAGTTTGCTTTTGCCTGAGCTTACTGGGAAGGGCAAAACTTCATGCCCTCCTCTCCTTCCACCCTGCTGAGTTAACTGATTGCAAACTACTTTTGCATTTTGAACTTGGTTTGCACAAATTGGCATAAGCTGAGGACTGAAGGTGGAAAATGGAAAGAGGAGAGAGAAATTGGGAGATTTAAAAGAGCTGGAAAAGTGGGATGACAAAGGATTAAGCAGGACCAACTTCGCCAGATCAGGCCAGTTGGAGGGCATGTATGACCCACTCAAGTATGCCACCCCAGTCCCTCTCCTCTCTCTCCATAACATGGGTCTTAGCTCTTTGGTTCTTGATTGCTTAGCTGGATACAGAAACCATTTCCGCCCGACACTCATATAGTGCTATTATTCCACTTTCAACATCCTGTGGAATTTTTGAGTTTGTAGTTTACCGAGGCCAAAGAGCTGTCCGGCTGAGAATTCAAAAGGTCTCCCTAAACTGCAAACCCCAGGATTCCATAGGAGGTTGAAAGTGGAATAATAGCACTATAACAGTGTAGTGCGGAAATAGCCAGAGATTAATAAAAGAGAAACTTAACCAACCTTACAAAGATGTCTACAAAAAGAGAGCTTCTGCACAGGAATAGTGGTTAAAAGAGAATTGTGTCCGGTGTACCTTTTCTTTCCCTGCTCTTCATGAGAAACCATGGCCTTTCTCATCCTGGTATTAGAAAGATGGGAACCCTTCCCCTTTCCCTGAAAATCTGATCTCCACCACCATCTCCATCTTCTCTTTTCAACTGAAAATGATTTTCCTAAACCTTGTTAACAAAACAAAAGTGAGGCTCGGGAAACCGCTATCCGTACAACAGCACCACAGGGCACCATCTCTATAAAAGTGAAATGTTTATTAACACATACAAAAATTAAATATTTCCTCTTTTCCCAAAACTGTAAGGCACAATAAGCTTCACCTGAGCTGTGGATGAAAGTCAGTCTGTAGAAACATATATATTTTTAAATTATCCTTCCACCATAACACTGGTCTTTGGTAGACGTCCGAAAGAGAGACAGGTAATCATGGCGTTGTCTCAACCTCCTCTGTATTTAATTTGGTCACGTAGAGTAACAAAATGAATCACTTAGAACACATTATATGGGCAGCTTTGGTATTTATCAGAGCAGTGGCTTAGATCCCCCATCCAAGGCTGCGATGTGTGACTTGACGATGATGTACGTACATCGCTAGATGTGATATGTTACCCATCTAGGGTTTTGCAGTGGTGTCTTGCACAGCATCTCGTCGTGATGTCCATTATTATTTTTTATTATTATTTATTTGTATCCCGTCTCTCCATATGGATCGAGGCGGCAAACAACTTACAAATAGCATGTATTTTGAAACATTTTCTATACATTATACAACATGACTCCTTGCCCACTGGGCATGCCACTAGCTCTGCTTGCCTAGTAAATAAAGATAGAGCTTTGTCTCTGCTCCACTGCTAAGAACATGCATTGGTATTAATTACAGGCATCCTTTGCTTATCTGGCAGGTTAGAGACCAGAGCACTGTCAGAAAGTGGAATTAGTTGAAAAGCAAAACCCAGTCTTTTATCAGTTCTTCTCCTCTTGCCTTCTTCCTGTAGGGAACAAGAGGGAATTACGGAGGCTCGCTTGGCTCCCTCATGTTCCCTTCCGGAAGAAGGCAAGAGGAGAAGAACTGACGAAAGAGCAGATCCTGCGTCGAAAGAATAGTACATGTTTGTAATTTACAACAATTGAAACAGCAGAACGTTGAAAAACGAATCATTGAAAAGCAGACGGGAGGCCTGTATGGAGGTTGCCTGTTGTTGCATTTCACCTTTCCGTTCCCCGTAAGTCAGTGCGCAATGACATAAATACCTAACAGGCAACGTTTTTAATACATTAGGAGTGCATTTTAAAAAGCAGCAAGATCAGAGCAAGTCCCAACAAAGAGGAGCCTACGGCAAACCCGCGTTGGTGCCGCCAGCCCTCCTTTGTAGCAGGTCAGAGATTTGGTCTGGATAGCCTGCCTTTGTTGTCTTACTCTGACCGGCAGTGGCTTTTCAGAGACTTCGATAGGGTTTCTCCCGTCCCTTGCTCCCAAATCCCTTTAAAAATTATTGTTGTTTTTGAATGGGAGACGGTGAGCCGGGGCCTCCTGTGTAAAAAGCAAGATTCTCCATCGTGTTTGAGGAGAGGTCCATCTCGTCTTGCTTGGTTCCTGAGACAGTGCAGTCCTGGATCACCCTGTGACGTCAACGGGGCCCATCGTTGGGGCTGGGGTAGTGGGGTGATATGTCACATAATTGGGCTTGGTGATAGTGAACTTTGGGGCAAAGCAGCGGAGGTTGCCTGTCTTCATGGCACAGTGCAGCGGCCAGAGGATGATGCAGAAGAGAATGATGATCAACGCTGAGAGCAGGAGGACGCGTTTCCAGTCATCGCACATGTCGCAGCGTGCCAGCCGCCCCATGAAGGTTTCCGGGGGTACCTCGGGGACTTCAGGTTTGCTGGGGGCAACATCAACGCTGATGCAGGCTTCGGCGTTCTCTGGGTCGGACGACTGCCTGCAGCAAAGCTTGGTGCCTTCCATCCAGAGCATCTTCTCCCGCTGGTGCTCGGGCGGCAGGGTGGCCAAGACATCCTTGCTCGTCTGGAGGCCTGGCGGCCCCTCGAGGGGGATCTCAGTGATCTGACGGCAGAAAGGACACGGGAGCTCGTCTTCTACGCAGTTACGGGGACGGGCCGCAGTCAGGCGGGCCAGGCACTCCAAGCAGAAGGTGTGGTTGCACTGGAGGACCTTGGGGGTCTTGAACAGGTTGTCATAGGTGTTGAAGCAGATGGAGCACTCGATGGGGGAGGTGGGCCTGTCCGTCGGAGAGCCCAGCCGTGTCTTCCCATCCACGGGGGAGCGGATGGGGGAACAGACCTGAGACTGCGCGGGGGAACAGATCGGAGACCGGATGGGCGAACAGACCGGAGAACACACTGGGGGCCTGTTGTCAGAGGCGGGCGAGGTGATCACAATGGGGCTGAGAGGAATGGGGATCTCATGGGGTGCCGCCGGGACGGGGCTGGTGGGACTTGTGGGTGGGGAGTCGGGCACTTCCGTGCGCCATATTTGAGTGAAGCAGGACATGATGGATCCTGTGGCAAAAGAACAGAAAGAAATGTGAGACTATGAGTGAAGGAATTAAAAAAAAAGAAAGGAAAGGGGAAAGGAAAGGAAATGAGCAGCACTTTTAAGCCTATAACTGAGTTCTATTTTTGCATTCACTTTCACAGATATCAAACCACTTCCTCAGATGCACTGATAGAGAGATATTAAAGCCACCGTTTTTTAAGCACAATGACGCAATTGTGAGGATGGAGTCAAATTTAATAGGATACAGAGAGATAAGAATAATCGTGGCCCCGACCATAAATCTTCAAAGAGCTGTGTAAGCTGAAACAAGTCCGATCTAGCTCCTGGAAGTATCCAGAACTGGCTCTTTGTGCCAAAATCGTGGTGCAGTGCCCCTTCTGGGCCCCCTCCCCAATAAAATCAGAATTTTTGGCTCTCATGATGTTTCACTCCATATTTTCGGTCATTTCCAGGACTGATATCGCCCAGAGGCATACCTAGCATAAACAGTGCCTAGGGCAAGCATGGAAGTTGCACCCCTTACCTCCAGGGCCACTTCCTCTCTCCTCTTCCTCTGCCGCTTTCGGCATTGCTTTTTTGCACCAACCCAGCATTGGCACCTGGGACATGTGTCCTACTTACCCCACCCTAGAAATGCCTCTGGAGAGTCCTCGGGAAGTGGCCCTGTACTGTCCAGTGCTGGTACCTTTGCTATAGTATGGGGTACAATTTAGAACAGTTTATTATGTCAACAATTTCAATATAATCCAAAACACCACCATCTACCACACACAAGAAGGAACCAAAGAAAGCCATCCCCTTGCATGTAAGTGGAAGCATCTAACTGTCCCCTCTTAGAACCGGTTTATTGGGGTATATCCAGCAAGCGCTTACATTTGGAAGTTTGCCTTAGCCACCCGAGGCTGCCACGAATTCCACCACCGCCCGCCACCGCTGAAGCAGGGGAGAGGAGAGAAGAGCCAGAGTCACCAAAAATAAAGCATAAAAACATACCCCAGCCGGTGCTTCTCCTCAGCTGGGAAGAGAGGAGCGTTGCCGTCTCCATGAAACCCACAAGGGACCTCCCCAGAGGAATCTATTTACCCTGCTTGGCGGTGGCAGGGGGTGGTGGGCAGCCGTACAAGAGCCTATGACAGACAGATAAGCCCATTGACTGGGGATGATGGCAACACAGAGTCAAACACAGCTCTTAACTTCCTCTATTTGGAGCAGCGACAAAAGACAATGAGTCACTGGAGTGGTCTTCCCCGGGTGACTCTAGGGGAAGTGGGAACTCATGCTCTCATATCTTCAAACATTTCAAAGATGAAGACTGAAACGTGTGTGGTCAACCAACATCAGAGGGTCTTTCCACACTACACTGTTATAGTGCTATTATTCATAGAATCTTGGAATCATAGAATCATAGGGTTGGAAGAGACCCCAGGGACCATCCAGTCCAACCCTCTGCCATGCAAGGACACCTATCAAAGCATTCCCAACAGATGGCTATCCAGCCTCTGCTTAAAAACTTCCAAAGAAGGAGACTCCACCACACTCCATTGAGGCAGCGGATTCCACTGCTGGATAGCTCAGACCATCAGGAAGTTCTTCCTGAGGTTCAGGTGGAATCTCCTTTCCTACAGCTTGAATCCATTGCTCCTTGTCCTGGTCTCTGGAGCAGCTGAAAACAACCCCACTCCCTCCTCAACATGACATCCCTTCAAATATTTAAACATGGCTATCATGTTCCCTCTTAACCTTCTCATCCAGTTCTCTGAGCCACTCTTCATTGGGCATGGCCTTCAACATCCTGTGGAATTCTGGGATTTGTAGTTTACTAAAACCAAAGAGCTCTCTGGCTGAGAATTCTGAAGGCTCCTCCCTAAATTGCAAACCTCAAGATTCCATAATATGTGGAATAATAGCACTATAACATGTAATGCGGAAAGCCCCCTGCTGTAGTCAAGATGGCAAATGTTAGTAATGATGACGAACATACAAACTAGGAGAGGCTCACACAGTTGACTTTTGCCTGAGCCACTTGGAAGGGCAAGATCTTCCCACTGTCTCAACCTCTATTTCTTGCTGAGCTGATGGAGTAAAAACTCCCTTTGCACTTTGAAATTTTACACCAATGGAAGCAAGGGAAAATGGGAGGAAGGGAAAGAAACTGGGATATTTTAAAGGCAGCTGAAAAAGTGGGATGAGAGAGGATTAACTGGGACCCTTCCTGCCAAATCAGGGCAGAAATTTTAATTGGGAGGCAATACCTTTACCTTGACATTCCCCAGCATCCCCGTAGGCAGAGCCCACAGTACACTAGAGCTTTCTGTCCCTCTGGCCATTTCTGCACGAGTCTGTTATAGCGCGATGATTCCACTTTCAACCTCCTCTGGAATCCTGGGGTTTGCAGTTTCGGGAGGGGCCGGCTGGCCCCAGGATTCCAGAGGAGGTTGAAAGTGGAATCATCGCGCTATAACAGACTCGTGCGGAAATGGCCTCTGTCGATGTTGCAGTGAGTGTTGGATTCTTCAAATTGAGGGTGTTATTCCCTGAGACAAAAACAAGACTGACTTCTGCAAAGTTGGACCAGCTGGTCTTTCTGTTTTTCACTCCAAGCACGACCCTCTTGGAATAAGGATATCTTCTGTGCTTTGCTTTTCAAGCATGACACAGCAGAACGGAACAAAAAGGGGAAATTTTTCAACTTTCCTTTCATATTCCTATCGGGGTAACTTCCTTATTGTCTTAACCTTCTCCCATACGCCTGGCGTTTCCCTTTCGGTTTTCAGCTCATGAAAAGGGGCATTGTGTCCACTTTCGTTTCAGTGCCAGAGTTTGCAAAAGCTACTTTTCAGGACAACAGTGCCCAGCAGGCTGCCAGGATTCTGGGAGTTGTAATTCATAGCCTAAACCCAATTGCTAGACCCAACTCGAGGACATCAGTTGCTGAATGGCAATGTTCAAGATAATTTAGACCATTTCTGCACTGCACTTTTATAGCGCTATTATTCCACTTTCAGACTCCTAAGGAATCCTAGGGATTGCAGTTTAGGGAAGGGCCTTTAGAATTCACAGCCAGAGAGCTCTTTGGCCTCAGGAAACTACAAACCCCAGGATTCCACAGGATGTTGAAAGTGGAATAATAGCACTATAATAGTGTAATGTGGAAATAGCCTGAGACAGCATCAGGTTATAACTGGGGGAAGAAAATGATCTTAAACTAAGGCCTAACATTATATAATACGAAGGAAAAGCATTCTCTGCCCCTCCTTTCTCACAGCCAGTAAATGGTGAGAGAAACTTAAGAAGACAAGCAAATTCCTGTAAAAATTCTAACTTAGGCCATTTCCGCACTAGCCTGTTATAACGCGATGATTCCACTTTCAACATCCTCTGGAATCCTGGGGTTTGCAGTTTCGGGAGGGGCCGGCCAGCCCCTCCCGAAACTGCAAACCCCAGGATTCCAGAGGATGTTGAAAATGGAATCATCGCGCTATAACAAGCTAATGCGAAAATGGCCTTAGAATTTTAAACTGCAATATAATACATTCTTACACAGGAATGAGACCCAACGATCCTATGGGACTTTCTTGCAAAAGAAAGTTGTTCTATTCTTGATGTGCCTTCAACTAGAGGCCCCTTGTGATACCTTCCAACTCTGAGATTCTACGATACGTCTGCTGGATTCCGAGTTAGGCACTCCAACAGTCCCAATTTATCAGGGATGGTCTCAATTAATAATCCATCATCTCAATTTTACAGCTGCTTTTAAAATATTTCAGCTTCTCACCCCTCCTCCCATGTCCCCACCTTTTCCTTCCTTACTTTAATTCCTGCAAACGAAGCTCAAAGTGCAAAAGGACTTTACACTCAGTTAATTCAGTGAGTGAGGGTGAAGAGAGGGCAGATATTTCTCTTCCCAATAGGCTCAGGGAACCTATATGCAACCTCTCTTAAGTTGGGTATCTTTCCTCACTTAAAAACTGTGCAAAATTGACCACACTCCAATGGTGCTTGGTGGCATGTGTCCTGGATTTCATTGGTGAAATGTTGGAGGATCTGCTTATGGTGACCCTTATGTTAGGATTTTTTTTGTCTAGATTGATTCTGAGAAGTGTTACAACGACTTTCCTCTGAGGCTGAGAAAGTGTGATTTTCTCACAAGCACTAAGTTTCCATGGCTAAGCGGAGATTTGAACCCAGACCCCCCCCAGATCCCTAGTTCAACATTCAGACTTTTGCACCACACTGGCTTCGTGGCTTTACATAAACATAGTTATAGCATTGTACTGTCAATTTAGCTTTTGTTGCAAAACTCCCAATTACGTTGCTGACTATGTGCAGAGATGAACAGTAAGATTTAATACTTGCTGTTGCAAAAAGTCTTCCCAGACTATGGTGACACCTTAAAGACTATGAAATTTATTGTGCCATCTGCTGATTTGGACAAGTACCCACTTCATCAAGTTCACAAAGCATTAATCTCTGTTGGCAGGTGTGTTATATATAAAGACTGTCTAAGAGTAGCTAGAATGCCTGCTTCTCTTGCTCCCTCTTCCCTTCCATGTCCACCCCTCTTTCCACCCATCCATTGCCCGCAACCTAAGGCATCTACATGGGCACAGAAAGATAGATATGCCTCCAACCGAAGGTAATGCCTCATGTATCTCACGAAGTGGATTCCAGTCCATTCAAGTTCCTGTTGTTGTGTGCCTTCAAGTCATTTCTGACTTATGGCAACCCTAAGGAGACCCTATCAAGGATTGATTGATTGATTGATTGATTGATTGATTGATTGGCAGAGTTTGTTCAGAAGGACTTTGCCTTTGCCTTCCTCTGAGGTTGAGAGAGTGTGACTTGACCCAGGCAAGTTTCCATAGCGAAGCAAGGATTCAAACCCTGGTCCCCATAGTCCAATGCGCATACTGCTATGCCATGCTGGCTCTCTATTCAAGTTCAGACTCATCCCTCCACATTTGCTAGGATTAGGGGCACAGGGCCACCACGAAAGTGAAAAAATTGTGAAGAACTCTAGGCCCTCGCAAACCACATTTAACACACAAAAAATGTATGATCACCATATTCAACCCACTGTGGATTCCTTTGAGGCACTGGGGTTCCTTCACCAGTCAGAAGTGGGGGGCTGGGGGGGCTTCCTGCCACCTCCACTGCTGACTCGCACCATTTTAAATAGGGACTTACAAACTTTATTCTCAGTTTCTCAGTCTCACAAGACTTGCAGTCCCTATTAAAAATGGCATAGGGCGGCAGCAGAGGTGACAGCAAATAATCCATGAATAATCAAATCTGCAAAAGTGAAACCCGCAAATGCGGAGGGCTGACGGTATAATGAATTTAATAGGCTGAGGTCTACCAGCATATTGGCACAGATGGAGGTGACAGTAGCCATAGCGGCCAGGAGGGTCTGGGGGTTGGACTGGCAGCTTGCCAGTCCTTCCAGAGGCCATTCCAGGGAGGTCCAACTGGCCTTTGTGGTAATGGTGTTGAGGGAGGTGGAGCTCTGCCCAGGTGAATGAGGACATGATTTGTAGAAGGGGGTATTGGATACTCTTTTTGCAAGTGACCAAACAGAATATCTGTCAATTATGCGGTTTTAGTGCTTTGATACTACTTTAAATGCCATGGCAGTGGCACTTTGGTGAGGCACTAAGATTTCGCTGATGGAGCATGCTAAATACTTCACCAGACTAGAAATCGCACAATTGCACACGATGGAGGTAGAGCAGTTAATGTGGCATCACAGTACTATTTTTGCACCATGGGATAAAGATCTAGAACAACCACTGGAGTAATTATGAGTTCTGCCAGCATCAGGCCCTAAGAAGATCCCAGCCAGAGCTTCTAGTATGTGCGAGACTCTTGGCTGCATGTCTCCAGATTTTGCCCCATCTGCAAGTATTTTGCAAGGCTATGCTAATTTACCTTTAAAAAATAATTTAGCCAGGTCTAAAAGCTAAATTGTCAATAGAAAAATACCAAAGTTTTCAAAGAAACTTAAAAAAACAAAAAGTATTTTTATCCAAAAAGGCCGCAAAATGGTCAGTTTTTACATGCTGAGGGCTAACGTTTGTTTCGACCCTCTTTTACTTTGCTGAGGTTTTGTTGTAGGTCCATTCTACACTACACAATTAAAGTGTATTGATTCCACTTTAACTGATGTAGTTCCATTCTACAGAATTCTGGGATTCACAGTTGAGGGAGAGGCTGTTAGAATTCTCAGGCAGAGAGCTCTAGTGCCTCACCAAACTACAAATTCCAGGATTCCATAGGACACAGTCATGGTGGATTCCAAGGTGGAATTATGGCATTACAAAGTGTGAAGTGTGGTAGACTCCTTAGAGTCCCTTTGTGGGATTTGAAAATGATTTCTTCCAATCTCTGAGCATGACAAATGTGTCCATTCCTATCCTTACAACAGCCCTGCAAGGTAGAGCAAGCCAAGAAATTGTGATTGGCCCAAGTCTCCAATTTTTTGGATTTTATGGATGAATGGAGCTTTCACTCTGACTCTCTCCTCTCCTAACGCAACCCTCTCCCCACTGTACAATGCTGCCTTGTTGTGCAATTTCAATAAACATCAACAGCGCTTGTGTCATCTCAGCAATCTTTCTGTAGATTTCTGGAAACTGGCTGGATGCATTTCAGAAAAAGGTTCCTGACAAGAGAGCTCCGCGTCTCATGGAAACAGTTTTGCAACACCAGCCAGAAATGCTTGGAGCCAGAAGGAAGAAATATTAATGTGTGTCTACTCCCTAAACAAGTGGAACCTGTTCCTGGAGTTAGGCTGAGCTGGAGAAATCAAATGCAACCAGAAGGACTGAGTCATCCCCACGAGTTGATGACAAAATGTGTACTCTGGCGAGGATGTGGAACTGATGGGGATCCACACCTTCTCCTTTCTGCCTCTCCAAGTGATGCAGCCACATGACAATTCCTGCACAGAAATGCCCTCACCTAATCAGGTGCCGAGCCTCAATGCTGAAGCAGCAGCAAGTATTACTCAATTCAAGTCTTGGTTATAGCATTAATTAGCTCTAGGCTTAAGCTGATTGGAATATTCAGTGGTTGTGTAGATTGGTGAACTTGCCTTAGGGTCTTTATTCCTGACTCATCCTGCAGCTGATGTAATAAGAAAGGAGCTTCCATATTCAGAGGCAGTGTACCTCTGATTCAGAGCTGGATTTTTTTTTTTAAAAAAATAACACACCCACTAGAGTTAGGGGACCTTGCGCACTAGACAGCTCTATGGTTCCAATGTAACTGCCATGGTTCCATTCTTATGGCATTCTGGGTTTTGCAGTTTAAAGTAGGGTACTTGGAATTCTCCAGTGCCTCTCCAAAATCTGAGGAATCCATAGAGGTAGCTGCTAAAGTGGAATCATAGCATAATATAGTGTGAAAGGGCGTTAAAACTCTGGGAGTTATAGTTCAAAAAAATAACTTTTACCAGCTCTCTTCTAATTCCCAGATGCTTGAGAGAGACCAAATATCTTGGATATATTTTTTTCACTCTCCATCAAATAAGTATTTGTCTGGCCTGGTGGATTTTTCACGGACTCATAAAAGTTGGAAAGAAACTGAAAGACTGCTTAATTCAACCCTCTGCCATGGTGGAAAATCTATGCCTATAACATCTCTACCAGATGGCCATCTACCTCTTTCTCAAAAACTTCTAACGATGGAGTCTCCACTGAGTCAGATTGTTCCATTGTGAAACAACTTCTCGTGTTAGGATGTTCTTTCTATTATTTATCCACAATCTGTTTCTTAGAATGCAAACATTCTATGCTCTGGAGCAACAGGGAAAGAAAATCTGTTCTATGAGAGTCCTTCAGATATTTGAAGATGGCAACTGGCAGCTGTCTCCTAATGGAGCTTGTTCCACATGTATACACATGATTTGTGTTGCTGAGTGTACCTCCATGACTCAGAGATGCAACAACAAATCTGTTCTGATGGCAGGTGGTTTGGAAAATTGTCGGATTGGATTGGAAAATTGTCACCTCTAAAGCACAGGTGGGCTAGAAGCCGAGTCCCACTGGGTCATGATTGGAAGACAGAATCCGATCTGGGAATCAGACAGAGATGCCATGGAGAGACTCCAGTTTGGAAGGGTGCTTTGATGCTGTACATTAGCCCTTTGTGGATGTATTTCTTGCAGCAGGCTAGGGTGGCTCAAAAGAAGTTTAAGAATGCCTTGATAATGCTGTAAGTCAGCTTTTAAAAAACTAAGCACATATAATGTGCGGTGGCAACCAATGTGATAACAATGGTTGGAAGGGGGGACAAGATCTAGGGAGACCTGTGGTCAAATCCCCACTCTGCCGTGAGGCCATGGGGAACTTAGGACATTTCCACACTAGGCTGTTATAGCGCTATGATTCCACTTTCAACCTCCTATGGAATCCTGGGGTTTGCAGTTTCGGGAGGGGCCGGCCGGCTCCTCCCGGAACTGCAAACCCCAGGATTCCATAGGAGGTTGAAAGTGGAATCATAGCTCTATAACAGCTTAGTGCAGAAATAGCTATGTTGGGACAGTCTTTCTCCCTCAGACTAACCTACCTTTCAGGATTGTTAGAAAGCTAAAAAGTACAGATGTAACCTCTGCTGTTATTGTGCCTTCAAGTCATTTCTGATTTATGGCGACTCTAAGGTTACAGGGTTTTCTGGGGCTGAGAGTATGTGATGCACTCAAGGGGGTTTCCATGGCTAAGCAGGGAATCGAACCCAGGAGAATATAGGGGAGAATATAGTATTCCTCAAGCTCTTCAGAGGAAAGGATGGCTTTAAAGTGACATAAGAGACACTTGGGGAGGAGCACTTTAGTCCAAGAGGTCAGGGCAACTGAAGCATCCAGAGAAACACTTCCATAAGGGGATATTGAATACCTCCTTATGCTAACATCTGTAAAGTGCAATCACTGTTGCAACTATATGATGGATGCATTTGGGAAGCACTCGGGTAGCACCTGTATGTGGCTCTGTATCTGTAAGAAGAGAGCTTGTGCCACCCTGTCAGATCTCCAGTAATTCTTGTAACTGAAATTTATTTAGATACATAAAAGATATAGAGGTATCTGTATATGTAGACTAAGTTAGAAGAGCAATAGAAGAATAAGATGTTGGATAGGTATACAAATTTGATTGTATATATTTCTTTGATAATATATATAAGAAACAGAAAACAAAGTTATAACAATCAATATTTACAAATAATCATTCTTTCTTTTTATAAAATGATTATTTGTAAATATTGATTGTTATAACTTTGATAATAATAAAATTATTTTAAAAAAATCTCCTGTAATTCACTTGAGATTCACTAGAGATCCGAGAGTGATCTGAGAGGTCAATGTCAATTCTCTTCTCCCAGCTGCAGAACTGGTCATCTCTCATGCTCCCCAGGTCACTAAATGGCCATCCAAGCGCATATTCCACCCTTCGAAGGTGATGGGGCAGCAGGGGAGGGACACGGCACAAAAAGGTGTCCAATACCTTCTTTTGTAACATCCTAAGGAGGATATAAGGTTGTTTTTACATAGGATCAGTGTGAGTGTTTGAATCTGGTTGGATTCTAGCCACAGTCTCTTCATCATTACAGCAAAACATCTCAGATGAAGTGATGGTTGTGATCCGAAAACAAGGCCCGGTTTAGGAAGCGGGACCTGCAACAAAATGTTGCAGCCTAAAGCATCAATGTTCTCATTCTGAGCCGTCTATTCTGTTTCTGTCCTGTTTTTTCTGCCTCACCCTCCCCTCATAGGCAAAAATCAGTCAGCATCCTGTGGCTACTTAGTGTGTGCAGTTGCCACTGGCCTGGCAGGATGGAGTGAGAGGGAGGAGAATTTTGCTTAAAGATATTTCTCCAAAATAGTTAATATATGTATATATTTTTAGTTCCCTCAAATTGTATCATCCAAGATACAATTTGCATGGATGATACCATTTTGGCCACAGGGACAATGTCACTCACCTCCAGATATTGCAAATAGAGTGATTTTTTTTTTTCCACCCAAGGGTAGACTGGTGAGAAAACATGTGCTTCTTCAGATGTTGTTGGACTGTAACTGCCATCATTCCTCTCTATTGACTCTAATGGCTAGGGCTGCGGGGAGTTGCAGTCCAACACCATCTGAAGGGCCTCACAATTCCCACCCTGAGCTGAAAAGAATTCTGAAAATATTTGCAGCACTTGTCACCTGCACTACCTGTGGTGCATTGGTTTCATTCTTCTTCCTAGGCGCACAGCTCAGCCCGAAGGCATGCAAAGGCCTCTGGGCCTCGCATCAACATCCTCCTTGGCCCTTGATCTCACACAATCGCCATCCGTTGGGCAATTAAATGACCAAGAGCCAGCATGTCTACACGGAGGTGGAGTCACCAAAATAAATCTGTTGCTCAGAGGTATTATCTTCCAAAAGCCTGCCTCATTCCACTTGAATCAGTTCCAATGATACTTTAACCACCTCTCAGCCTGTTTCAGTTGATCTCATCTACTGTACAAATAATAATAATAATAATAATAATAATAATAATAATAATAATAATAATAATAATAATAATAATATTGTAACTGATTTTCACACCTTGCTAAAGACTGCTTGGCTACCTCCGTGAGTTGCCACCAGTGGGAAGTTCTCCATATTTTTCTCCCGCTCCCAGCTTTCTCTCTATTCTCCATATTTTGTTCCTTTCATGCATCTTATGCTGTGTTTCCATCCTTTCCAACCCTAAATGGCATGAGACTGGGTGAACTGGAAGGACTGCCTGGACCAGAGCTTGGAAAAATTATCTTTTGGCCTACAGTTCCAGTGCTAGCTGGAAAGGCTGGTGGGTTTTGGTCCACCAACCTTCCCAGCTGGCAAATTCTGGGAGTAATAGGCGAGAAACCTTTTGGTGACTTATGCTAGCGTGGCCAGGGATTATACTGGCATGCATACTTTTCGTGATATTGCACAAGGAGGCATCCAGTTCCTCCTTTCTCAATGATTGCTCTTCTTGAAAAAGTACACTGGGATGGCAGCTGTTGCTAAGTATACTTGCAGGGTTGACACAAATAGGCTCTCAGCCATAGTCCAAAGCAGAAATCTTATTTTCCAGTTTTCATCCGCACTCATACCACTGTTCCTGGCCAGTGTGACTGGTCACTGACGGTCTCTTCTCTGGTAAGCTCCATTATACCAAGGGGTGAAGGAGACAGGTCTTTTTCATTGGTCATCCCATGACTGGGGAACTTCTTGCCATAGAAAATTCACATAGTCCTTTGACATGTTTTAAAGACCCGGCCCTTCTTAATATCCTCTTTTACTAATTTAAGTTAGAATCACAGAAGCATCGAGTTGGAAAAGACCACAGGGGCCTTCCAGCCCAACCTCATTCTGCCATGTAGTAATACACCACCAAAGCTCTTCTGACAGATGGCCATCCAGCCTCAGTTTAAAAACCTCCAAAGAATGAGACTCCCTCCACACACATATTCCACTATCAAACCACTCTGTCAGAATGTTCTTCCTAACATTTATGTGGAATCTCTTTTCCTGTAGTTTGAATCCATTGCTCCATGTCCTAGTCTCTCAAGCAGCAGAAAACAGGCTTGCTCCATCTTCTATATTTAAACAGTGCCATCATGTCACCTCTTAACCTTCTCTTCTCTAAACTAAATATACCCAGTTCCCTAAGCCTCTCCTCATGGGGGCATGGCTTCCAGGTGGTTTAACAGTTTGGTCAGTCTCCTCTACACACATTCCAACTTGTCAATATCCTTCTTGAATTGTGGTGCCCAGAACAGGACACAATATTCCAAGTGGGGACTGTCCAAAGCAGTATAGAGTGGTACTATTATTTCCCTTGACCTAGACAGTACACTTCCATTGATTTGAGCCTAGAATCGCATTGGTCTTTTTAGCTGCTGCATCACACTGCAGACTCATATTCAGCTTGTGGTTTACTAAGTTGACACCGGGTTTTTTTTTTTTAATGAGACTTTTCAATTTGTTGCTGCTTATTTATTTATTTATTTATTTATTTATTTATTTATTTGGTTTGTTTGCTTTAAATGTGATTATTTTCTGGTTATTATATTCATTCTAGGTCTTAATGATAAAATAAATTAATTATAAGTTAATTATAATTAATTTGTTAATATAACATCATATTATCAATCATATTAATTTTACTCACCAACATTATATTAATGTGAACACTGTATTAATTTATTAACAAATAATTTTTCTGTGGATGTGTCTTAAGAGGATCAAAGGCAGCATATTAGCAACTGATGAACCTGTCAATTTCACTTTTTATCACGTTTTAAGAAGATTTTCTGTTGGATTTTGTGGATAAATTGTGGATAAAGTTCTATCAGATTGTCCACCAGCCTGGCAGGCTAAACTCAGTATGCGTAGTTGTTCCAGGTACAGAGAACATAATGTTGTAGCTGACTCCTATGCTATTAAAGGAAAGAGGTGGCACCCCAGTCCACAACCACAAACGCGAGTGGATACACAGGGATTCCAAATTTAAATGCTCAAAGCTTTCTGCCTCATTAGAGGAACTGACCAATCTCACTTTTGTCTGCATTTGATTTTTAAAATCTCAAGTCTTCCTTCCTTCCTTCCTTCCTTCCTTCCTTCCTTCCTTCCTTCCTTCCTTCCTTCCTTCCTTCCTTCCTTCCTGTAGAAATATTCAACCTTTGGAAACCTCCTTTCCAAAAGTGAAAAGAATGAAATTTCTCCCCTTCCCGCATGGTACATCAATATTTCAAATTTTTAAAAAATACAGATGGAAATACCAGTCCTCCATAAGCACCTTAGAAAAATGTTTTAGCCGGCCATACCTCTCTGCAACCTTTTTGCTAGGCTAATAGGAGCGAATGCTTTTGTATAATTTCCATGGAACGAACACAGGCTGACGAACAGGGATGCACCCAAGGCCTCCTAGCAATTCAGTGGCAGAGCCGTGATAATGAATAACTAAGTTTGTGCACATTTCTGTTCACTTAAAAAAAAATCAACAGCATTTGGGTGGATTATGGACAATTTCCAGTTTCAGATGCCACTCTGGGAAACTCAAAGAGACACTGAAGAAAAAAAAGGAAAGAAAATAAAGAGCTAAAATATTAACTTACCTGTCCAAAAGGAAGAATTTTAGCAGCCCAAAAACATGTTCCAGCTCCTTTTCCTATCCCCAAAGGACAGCCAAGCCCAGCTTCCAATTTCCTATGGTTTCAAACTGGACCCTTCTTTTCTTTTGATGGCATGAGCAGTCCTGTGCTGGTATTCCCCGAGTATTTCCTCCCAACGAGACTGCTCACATCACTAGCAGCCGGGCCATGACTCAAAGCTCTTTTATACTTTCCGGCCTCTCAGGTGATGCCTCAGCATTACCTGTCCCTCGCCATGCTAATGAGAGGCTCCCCATTGGCCGCCTCCCTCAGTTCCCAGGTAAGGGGGCATGGCTTCAGGTGTTGACAAACAGGACGGGCTCAGGTAGCTTCCCAACCAATGGAGCAAAGTTCCCCAGGCACCCTGCCCACAACTTGGTCGTTTGCCCCTTCGGAAGTCGAAGAATGGGAGGACCTGAACGTTCCTGTTTCGAGCAGCTTAGGCAGGGAGAGAGGTCTTAAACATACACTGTGCATTTCCAGGACAAGAGTGAAGGCAGCTTATGCTCCCTGCTTTATGGGTCTCATACCTTTAAATTCTGTGTTTGCTGGCATATATTAGGGAGCTGGGTATGTTTAGTCTGCAGAAGAGAAGGTTAAGAGGGGACATGACAGCCATGTTTAAATATTTGAAGGGATGCCATGTAGAGGAAGGAGAGGGCTTGTTTTCTGCTGCTCCAGAGACCAGGACAAGGAGCAATGGATTCAAGCTGCAGGAAAGGAGATTCCACTTGAACCTCAGGACCAACTTCCCGATGGTCGGAGCTGTCTGGCAGTGGAATCTGCTGCCTCAGAGTGTAGTGGAGTCTCCTTCTTTGGAGGTTTTTAAGCAGAGGCTGGATGGACATCTCTTGGGAATGCTTTGATGTGTGCTCCTGCATAGCAGGGGGTTGGACTAGATGGCCCCTGGGGTCTCTTCAGACTCTATGATTCTATGATTCTATGATATAAGATGCATTTTTTCCCCCTGAAAAATACTCTTTGAAAATGGACTGTATCTTATACATCACTGCATCTTATGCACCGGTAAATTGCATCTCTAGGCATTCCCTGGGGGTGCATCTTATATGCTGTTGCATCTTATACGTGGGTAAATACAGTATATATTTGTGTCTGCCAGCTTGCCTGTTTGTCTGTCCATCCATCCGTTGTTTCTGATCTCAGATTCCTCCAATCTACTCTACAAATAATATGAACACGTTACTTCTAAAGCTCACAGTGGCCATTCATAGCCATTCATTTCCCCTGGGCCATGACAAATTTTATTTATTTATTTATTCATTCATTCATTCATTCATTCATTTAATCTGCTATCCCGACTTCCAGGTGAAATGCTTAAGGAAGTTTCTGATAAGTTGGAAAGTTGGGAAGACTGAGGGCCTTTCCGCACTACGCTGTTATAGTGCTATTATTCCACTTTCAGCATCCTGTGGCATTCTGGGGTTTGTAGTTTCCTGAGGCCAATGAGCTCCCTGGCTGAGAAGTCTAAAGGCCCCTCCCTAAACTGCAAAGTCCAGGATCCCATAGGATGTTGAAAGTGGAATAATAGAGCTATAACAGTTTAGTGCGGAAGTGGCCCAAGTGTCCAAATGAGGAGATTTCAGCTAACGGTCAGAATGCAGAGTTCCTGCCATTTGTATAGTGTATTGTAGTCAGTGTAGATGCAGTGCTGTAGATCTCCATAGTCTTAAGCCAGTAGGCCACCAAGTGTCGAGTGTTCATTGATGGTTGCAAAAATGCACATATTTTAAATTTGCCTGTGTATTACTAAGTATCAGATGATTAAATTGCTTTATTGCCTGTTTCTACAGCATACCCAGTGAGGGGGAGAAGATCAGGGCAGGCAGAAATGAAAGTGTCAAGAAGTGTTTCAGGAACTCGATAAGAAGCAGGAAATATGTTCTTGCCCCAACAATAAAAGGAGGGTAAGCAGATGCAGGTCTGGGAAATGTCTAAAGATGGGGTGGGGAGGGCGCGATGTTAAATTTATGACCCTCTCCAGTTACAACTTTGTGTGCCTAAAATTTGTATGCGTGGGTATAGAATCTGAGGCCATTTCCACACTACATTCTTATAGTGCGATTATTCCACTTTCAACATCCTATGGAATCCTGGGGTTTGCAGTTTTGGGAGGGGCCGAAACTGCAAACTCCAGGATTCCATAGGATGTTGAAAGTGGAATAATCGCACTATAAGAATGTAGTGCAGAAATGGGCTGAGAACTCCATGTATGCTTTAGTCTCAACAATTTCAGAAGACGTGCACTTTGTTGCTTGCTTTGCTAGAAACGAACACTCAGAGTAGAGCTAGTCGATTTCAAGTTATCCAGGGCATGACACTAATTTTTTTTTTTTTTAAATACCAATTGCTCTAGAATAGGCTCTTTAGGAGGGTGGTCATCTTTCCTTCATAAAGTTTTCCTCCTTTTTTTAAAAAAAGAACACGGTGATGGATCCTTATCAAGTGTGTTGCAAAAGGGAATTTTCTATATATAAGGTGGAAGTTAGACTAGATGTCCTTTGAGGATTCATTTTATAATAAGAAAGTAAAGTGAAGCAAACACAGTAAACAGCGCCATTGGGAAAAACAGGACTGACCCAATCTATGATGCTGCCCAAGACAAAGACAATATGGCACCTTTTCCATCCCACCAAAAGACCAGCAGATGAACGTTACCAGGGATGGACCAGTTTGGGCATGGAAGACAGTTTGTATTTAATACTCAATTCTGCCCAAAACAGAAGGGAACCACCATGTGCTGCTGCTCTTCTTTTTCCACCCATAGCTTGGGAAATATATTTATTTTTGGACTATAGTTCTCGGAATCTCCCACTCACCGTGTCCATCGTAGGAGATGTAGTCCCAAAGAAGTAACCAAGTTCTGTTGCTTC
Organism: Ctenosaura bakeri; assembly: GCA_948474755.1. Lineage (NCBI taxonomy): Eukaryota > Metazoa > Chordata > Lepidosauria > Squamata > Iguanidae > Ctenosaura > Ctenosaura bakeri. The sequence goes on from CAOLHI010000685.1 coordinate 30,508, forward strand.
CTGAAGCAACTCTCTTCCTTGGCTTAATGGTAGGGCCGGCCCTGGTTATAAATAGCAAAATAGAGATAAGAAAACTGAAGGTTTCAAAGCACGATTGCTTAATCTTGTGCAGCACTGGAATCAGTGCCAAGAATACAAATGAAGCGTCCTTGATGATGGACTTTATCTTGCCAAGAGATGGTACATCAGAGTTGGGATGTAGGCTAAAATTGTTCTCTTGTCTCTGTTTTTTTTTTCTTTTTCTTTTTTAAATTTTGATTTTTTTTTTAATTCATAAAATAAATAAAATTACAATCCTCTTTTACATTGTAGATTCCCATTGCTATACATGTTTTCATCATCAAATGGCCCATTATATTTCCATCCATTATCTCATATACTTAGTATAATAACATGCATCGAGCAAAAATAAATCTTCTATACATTTGTACAAATTTACAAATATTTTTTCCGTGCCATATCACAAGTATACAGACCTTGGAAAAACAGAACAGAGGTGTCCCCGACTTATCTCACCATTTCATCCAGCACTACCAATCCCATCCCATCCCATCCCATCCAATCCAAAAGACTGGGAAAAACAAATTATTATTTTATTATTTTATAATTTCACCTTTTATATCTCACCTTCTCCCTAATATTGGGACTCCAGGTGGTTTACAGCTTGTTAAAAACAGTACAGATTAAGACTATACAAAACAGCAGAAAAAATATTAATATAAAAGTAATTTTTTAAAAAGAACATCAACAATTTTTAGAGATAAAACCATTTAAAATTAAGGCCAAATTTAAAAATTCAACAAAACCCAGCAGAGCACACTGTTAAAAACCCATCACAGGCAACTTCTTAAAGTCTGACAAAATAAGAATACCTTTCCTTAACAACAGAAGGATCAATTCAATTCCAGAAAACAGATTCATTATTTTGGAAATGAATGCTGCACCCTATAGTCTAGGAATGGAAAGAATGTTCAAAAGAGGCTGGAAACATGTTTCTTAAGTATTGGGAAGGAGAAAAGAAACTTGGATTGATGAGAATTTTTGCAGCTTGGGGAACTCTCTGCACAAAATTTGCACATGATTTTTGTGCAAAAGTATTGTGGTCTGTGCCGAAAATGCTATTTTGTGCACAAAAATTCCAAGTGCAAATTTTGCACAGAGTAAGTCCCAAGAGCAGTTGGATGGTTTTCAAAAGCCTTCTTACGGCAGAAAGAAAATTGCAAAAATTTCTCATTCCATCCTTACAGAATGAAATTGATGAATAATTGCACCCTAATTAAATATATTTTCCATATGGGACCTCATATTTTTCTGTTAACACAGATGTCACGTCTGAATTTAATTTCCAGTATGTAGCATTCCTGGAGGCAGAAAGATATACAAAAATAATGATTCATGGAACAGAAATAGAACATAACATCACACGTTAATTAGTTAATGTATCTCAATCACATCTTTCACTCTTTCCCACAATTCTAGCTAACTCAAACCCTGATTCTAACTTTCCTCTCTCTCTGATGCTGACTCATAATCACTCAAATCCCCAAGCGCCACTCTCTGGCCATTTCCGCACTACGCTGTTATACTGCCATTATTGCACTTCCAACATCCTATGGAATCCTGGGGTTTGCAACTAATGGAGAGGCATTTAGAATCCGCAGTCAGAGAGCTTTTTGGCCTCTGTAAACTACAAACCCCAGAATTCCACAGGAGGTTGGAAGTGGAATAATAGAACTAGAACAGTGTAGTGCAGAAATGGCCTTAGTTATGCAAACTGAGGGGGAATATTTGCCAAACCTGTTATATGAAGCACCACTGTGGGCTCTGGCCAACTTAAACCTATCAGAAATGGCACAAAATAAATTTTTGTGTAGACTTGTGGCATTCTCCATCTCTAAAAATTAGCATTACTCCATGCAGAATTAGGGGTAATGCCAATTAAAGAGGTTGCTCTTAGACTAGCCCCGCTCTTTTGGCTAAAAATTATTTTTAAGCATGCATCAAAGCTTCTCTTGTTGAATTTGGAAGAATCAGGCTCAGATTCATAGAATCATAGAGCTGGAAGAGACCCCAGGGGCCATCCAGTCCAACCCCCTGGTACGTAGGAACACCCATCAAAGCATTCCCAACAGATAGGCATCCAGCCTCGGCTTAAATTACTCCAGAGATGGAGACTCCACCACACTCCAAGGCAGCAGATTCCACTTGCGGACAGCTCTGACCATCAGGAAGTTCTTCCTGAGGTTTAAGTGGAATCGCTTTTCCTGCAGCTTGAATCCATTGCTCCTTGTCCTAGTCTTTGGAGCAGCAGAGAACAAGCCCACTTCCTCCTCGACATGACATCCCTTCAAATATTTAAACATGGCTATCATGTCCCCTCTTTTAACCTTCTCGTCCGCAGACTAAACATCCCCAGCTCCCTAAGCTGTTTCTCATAGGTCTTTATGGCTCCCAGACCATTCACCATTTTGGTCACCCTCCTCTGGACACACTCTAGCTTGTTGATATCCTTCTTGAATTGAGGTACCCAGAACTGGACTCAGTATTCCAAATGAGGTCTAACCAAAGCAGAACAGACCTCAGATCTAGACACCATACTCCTATTGATGCAACCAAGAATTGCATTGGCTTTCTTGGCTGCCACGTCACACTACTGACTCATATTCAGCTTGTGGTCCACCAAGACTCCTAGATCCTTTTCACACATACTATTGTCAAGCCACGTGTCCCCCATTCTATTTTTGTGCATTCCATTTTTTCTGCCTAAATGTAGGACACTTCATGAAAGTATAAAATGCAACAATGTGGAATATTGGCTCTTTTCTTTAAAAACAGAAGTTGAAATTCCCTTAATTATTTTTATTTTGGTTTAATTTATTAAAATATTTATATCTCACCCTGTATATATACATCTTTTCAAGTTGTAGACTGTGGCCATTTCCGCACTACACTGTTACAGTGCTCCTATTCCACTTTCAACATCCTGTGGAATTCTGGGGTTTGTAGTTTCCTGAGGCCCAAGAGCTCTCTGGCTGAGAATTCTCAAGGCCCCTCCCGAAACTGCAAATCCCATCAGCATTCCATAGGATGTGGAATAATAGCACTTTAATAGTGTAGGGTGGAAATGGCCATTGTCTTTTTGTTGGTACACACCTTCATGGCTCTCTTTGTGGTTTCCATCCTCAGTTAAAGAATTGAAACCATTTGCTCTTCCAGTCCCCTGGATGTTGCCTCTGCTTGAATGACACATGAGCGTTTTACTCCACCGTCAGCACAACCAGTCAAGCATTCAGGTCCCAAAGCAGCCGGCAACTTCTTGTGTTTGTTGTGGAAGAGAGGAGAAAGAGAAGAAGACTCAATTAAACTCACTTTACATTTTTTAAATAGCTGTTAATAAAGGTGCCACTTCGTTTGGTGCCAATAATAAGCGTTCGGAGCAAGGGGCGTTGCAAATGATAGGGGAAAATATTCATTTATGTATGTCTGCCAGGCATCATCTGCATATCTTTAAGCATTTCAGTGCTTTCCAGATGAGGGAGAGAAAGAGTGGCTAAATGAATAAACCGGCTGGTGTATCTGGTCCTGATATGTGTGTGTGTGTGTGTGTAGGATTTTTTTAAAACTATGATTACAAAGAAAGGGAAAAAGAAGAAAAGCGGGAAGGGGAATACATAGGTTATGAACATAATAAGCACAGACCTCAATATAAGCTGCACATATTTCCAAAACCACAACTGACATCTATAAAATATACTTTTTATTTAGTAAACACATTTAAACTGAAAAAAAAAATACATTTGTGTGTCGTTAGAGCCATAAGATCTTCTGACTTGAAAAAGAGATGGTGCAGGTTTACCTTCTCAGCCTTGCAGTATAAGTCAGTGGCTTTGAGATATGACAGAAGTTCATATTTGTGCAGGGAAATAACAGAGCACATTGTTCATTTTTGGACAGAGTGCACAGGCTATTCTCTTGCCTTTGTGCTCTATCCTGAAACCTGCCCCCAAACCAGGTAGCTCTGAAGCTCTGAAGTTACGGCTGCCTAGGCTACAAACCAGTGGAGAGCAGGAAGGCAATTCAGATGAGGGAAATGTGGTTGGTCTAGGATCTGAGGGGAAGGAAAAGGAGCACGCACCCCATCTGTGAATGCACCCTTGTTTCTCCCTGCCCCATCGGAATCCAAGTGCTTCTTCACTATCTGAATTCTCTCCCTGCATCCGACTGGGAGCAGCTGCTGGGGGAAGAGGAAAAGGACGTGAAATAGCATCGATAGACCTAACCTCTGATGTAGGATCTTGGCCACAGTTGTCAACATCCTACCTCCTTCGGTCTTCTCGTGGCTGCATCACGTTTCCTGTTGACCCCCTGTTTAGCATCATTCTTTCCCATCTATTGCCACACCTCTGCTTTGGAAAAATATATTAAGCAGTTTATTCTGAGAATGTGCAGAAGACAGTTCCAGGGAAAGGTGAAACTGCTTTGTGCCAGGTCCAATCATTGGTCCATCCATCCCTGCATGGTGGACCCTCACCGGCAGCATCTCACTAGGCTTTCCTTGCCCTATGAGAGATCCTGGGATTGAATCTGGGACTTGATGCATGTAAAGCAGGCTGTGTTGTTGTTTCCTGGAGGTTGTTGCTGTCAGTGGTGGTTGTCATTTCTCTCCTTCTTCTCTTCCTCCTCCTCCTTTTTCTTCTTCTTGTGTGCCTTCAAGTCATTTCCAACTTATGGTGACCCTAAGGTGAACTTATCATGGGGTTTTCTAGGGCTGAGAGTGTGTGACATGCCCAGGGTCACCCAGTATGTTTCCATGGTGAATTGGAATTGAAACCTGCTCTCTAGGGTCACAGTCCAATGCTCAAACCACTACATCATTCAGGCTCTCTTCCTAGAGGCACAACGCCTCTAAAAATGGAGTTTCCATACAGAAATCAGAAGAGTCAACCTTTGATAGATCTGCCCTCTGGGATTTGGAGTGGACAATACGTGGTGCTTCAGATGTTCTTGAGCTACAATTCCCATCAGTCACTTCTAATTTCTGTTCTGCCTGGAGTTCCTGTTCAACACCATCTGGAAGGATGCAGACGACAGATCAGAGGTGCAGCCCTCCAGACCTTGGAATGAAATCTGCGTTCTGCCACCCTCAGGTCCCAATCTGGTCTTCTTGGGCTGAAGTCCTATTCAATCTTGGTGGGGCATAAAGATTCCTCACCACGCTTTTGCTGGAGGTCCTGAGAATGACAGATGATCCTTCTCCCCAGCCACATACCCTCCAACATTTCACAAATAAAAACCAACAGACCTACAGCCAAGCCACATGGGGATGTGGTCAAAAAGGCAAAAGTTATTAATAAAGAAGAACATATAAAGCTAGGAGAGTCTGCAGCTCTTTGGGAAGGGCAAGACTCTGTCCCCCTCTCCTCCTTGAGTGAAAATTACTTTTGCACTTTGAACTCAGTTTGCAACAATTGACGTGAATGGAGGAGAAAAGGAGAAAGTGGGGATGAGAGAGAAATTGAGACATTTTAAAAGCAGCTGAAAAATGGGATGACCGAGGATGAATCGGGACTGTTGCTGCAAAATCAACAACATAAAGCTGTGCAAGATGACACTGGGTCACCTTGCATCCCCACAACAAGACTGAAACGGATAGATTTTTATATATATATATTTAATTTTTGTTGAAAGTTTGTCTCAAAATAACCCGCCACACACACTTCCATGCTTAGATCTTCCAGCTGAAATTGCTTATTTCCATTCCATTACAAACATAATTTCCATCTTACAGAGAGAACAGTTACATTATTTCTTCTTTGATTTCTCATACATTTATATCCTTACCCAATCCAATACTCTTTCCCATTCTTTCTCAAAGTTCTGGATAGATTTATTCTTCAAAGAAAATGCTAACTTTTCCATCTCTATCATATCCAGAACTTTTAATTTCCATTCTTCTATATCAATATATTTCTTTTCTTTCCAGTGCTGCACATATGTCAGTCTTGCCAAGTTATTAGATATAATAATATCTTCTGATGGCTTCTTATTTCCCTTTGTTGCCCTAGCACATTTAACAAATAAAGCTCTGGTTTCATTTCAAAATTCAGCTTACAAATTCTTTGGATTTCGTCATGTACCCCCTTCCAAAAATTTTTTGCTCTCTTACATGTCCACCACATATGGAAAAAAGACCCTGTCTTTTCATCACACTTCCAACAATTTGAATTCCCATTTTTCATTATTTTTTTGTAATCTTTCTGGGGTAAAACTGATAGATTCTAAGTTCCTTCATCAAAGCAATGCTCACAAGAGGTTCCAGGGCTGGTCATTCATTCTGGCAGGGTGGGATGGATATCAGCTCAAATGGAGAAATTGCTCTATGTTCCCCACAGGCTAGAGGTTCAAGTGACGAAGGGGAGAGCTTGTTTTGAAGGTCTCTTCTTGCATGGCAAAGTGGGGTGGGACTGGATGACCCTTGGGATCTCTTCCAGTTCTATGATTCCAGCATTCTATGACCCTAGAAGGAGGAGGAGAGCCTTAGACACTCCCTTGAGCTCACTGGAAGGAAGGTGAGGTATAAATGCAATCACTTAACTAATTAATAATGAGATGAGTAGTTGCTAGGGAGGTGTAGACAAAGGAAAAGGGTAGTGGGAAGTGGTCTCCATGTCAGTGGGGAGATGGATCTGCTCCAGCTTTTAACAACAACCTTATACTGGGAACAATTCCAAACTGTCTAACCACCATAGATAGGATCACAATAATGCAATTACCAAAAGTGACACTGCGTGGAACATGTCACATTATCTGCCAACACCTCCCTGATTCTTAGACAGAATCTGAATCATTGATGGTCCGGAAATCGAGTTGGTAAACCTGGTGGACTGTGAAAGAGAAGGAATTATTTCTAATAAATGCTATTTATTTATTTATTTATTTATACCCTGTCTTTTCCCTAAAACAGAGACTTAATTTCTGCACTACACTGTTATAGCACTATTATTTCCACTGTCAACATCCTATGGAATCATGGAGTTTGCAGTTTAGGGAGGGGCATTTAGGATTCTCAGCCAGAGAGCTCTTTGGCCTCCGGAAACTACAAACCCCAGAATTCCACAGGATGTTGAAAATGGAAGAATAGCAGTAGAACAGTGTAGTGTGGAAATGGCCTTAATATAGGTTAGGGGGCAGATTATTTGGGGGTAAAGGTTAAGCTCTTTGGATAACCTCTTTAAAGTTCAGACTAAAACCCAGAACGGGTTCAGTGCTCCATTGACATGGAAACCTCCAGCCAATGAGGGGGTGGGATGATTTGTGTTTTGAAGTGTGCCTTCCCTCCTTCCCCTCTTCCAGCTTGCACAGCTGGGTGCTCAAAAGGCTGAGTCAGGGCTCCTGCAGTTGGCTGTGCTCACTCATCGCAGCCGTGCCCGTCCAGCCTTGGGTAATTTGAGCTCACGTTAAGCATGTCGAGATGCTGCTCCTTCCCTTTCCCTCCTCTGTGATCATCCAGCATTTCCTGCCACCGTCAGTCAGAAAAGCACTGAGACGATTATGTAACTATTATAAATGAGCTCCAAGGCGCAAGAGGAGGCATGCCATCCTGCCCAGAGCCAGGTGACGCTCTGACTCATGACTCCGTTTCCCAATTTCAGGAATAGCAACCATTCTCCTGGGATTAATGTCAGGTCCTCTTCCCACACAGCTACTGGTCAGGAGGCAATGACCGAGGCTGAGAGAACAGAGGAAGAGTCTATAGACTGAGTCATAGAATCATAGAATCCTATAGTCAGAAGAGACCCCAGGGGCCATCTAGTCCAACCCCTTCTGCCATGCAGGAACCCACATTAAAGCACTCCCGACAGATGGCCATCTAGCCTCTGCTTAAAAACCTCCAAAGAAGGAGACTCCACTACACTCCGAGGCAGCATATTCCACTGCCGGACAGCTCTGACCATCAGGAAGTTCTTCCTGAGGTTCAGATGGAATCTCCTTTCCTGCAGTTTGAATCCATTGCTCCTTGTCCTAGTCTCTGGAGCAGCAGAAAACAAGCCCACTCCTTCCTCGACATGACATCTCTTCAAATATTTAAACACAGCTATCATGTCCCCTTTTAACCTTCTCTTCTGCAGACTAAAAATACCCAGCCCCCTAAGCTGCTCCATGTCAGACCATTGGGCCATTCAGTCCAGGATTGGCTACCCAAACTGGCAGCAACTCTTTGGGATCTCAGGCAGTGAAAAGGGTCCTTCCCATTACCTGCTCCCTGCACTCTTTTAAAATCTGGAGATGCCAAGAATTGAACCTGCGAGCTTTGCAAAGCAAGCACACACTCTCAGAGCTATATTGCAAACACAGCTTAAGAAGCTGCCTGAGGACAATCAGCTGCTGGTTTCCATGTCAGTGGACTGGTGACTCTGCTCTGGGTTTTAGTCCAAACATTAAAGGAGACAGCCAAAGTGCTGGACCTGTTTAGGAGACAGGTTTTAGCACCTAACATCTAGTATGGGACCTTCAGGGCTGGAGGGATGATTATGGGCATTGCTGTGATGAGACCTCAAAATGTACCACTGTTCCTGTTGGGTTCTGAGTGTGCGAAGTGCAGACGTGGCATGAACAGAGTTTGGAAAGTTACTTTTTTGCCACATAGGTCCACAAATCCTCCAACCTGTATGGCTATAGCGAGATGTCATGCTGGCTGCAGGATTCTGAAAGCTGTGTGCCAAAAAAGGACCTTTTACAAGTTATGTTACAGAAGGGAAGGGAATGGTTCAACCTCAGCTGGAATACTGTGTCCAGTTCTGGGCACCACAATTCAAGCAGGATATTGATAAGCTGGAACATGTCCAGAGGAGGGTCATCAAAATGGTGACAGGTCCAGAAACCATGCCCTACAATGAAAGGTTTAGGGAGCTAGGTATGTTTAGCCTGTTTAGCGGTGATGTGATAGCCATGCTTAAATATTTGAAGGAATATCATGTTGAAGATGGAGCAAGCTTATTTTCTGCTGCTCCAGAGACTAGGAAATGGAGCAATGGATTCAGACTACAGGAAAAGAGATGTCACCTAAACCTAAGAGCTATTCAACAGTGGAATATGCTGCCTCAGTGGACTGTGGTGGAGTCCCCTTCTTTGGAAGTTTTTAAACGGAGGCTAGATGACCATTTGCTGGAGTCGCTTTGAGTGTGTTCCTGCATGGCAGAATGGGGCTGGACCCAATTCTCATTGTTGTCTCTTCCAACTCTATGATTCCATGATTCTAAGAGCACCCTGAGAGTGGGCACGGCTGGCTGAATCAATGAACAAAATCAGATCAAAGCATTAAAAGCTTGGGCAGCCAAGCATGCTCAACCCAAGACTGCTTCTTGTGTATGTTTTTGCTGGAACTCTGCTGATCATTCCAGATACAGTTTGTAAGTCTTTAGGAGCAAAGAAAAATACACTCAGCACCTGCTCAGGAACAAGATGCCAGAGTTTTGCCAGATGAATACTCTCCCCCACTTCTTGGCACCAAGTGTGGAGAAGCTATACTTTCTCGTCCAAGATTCCTCAACACTGGCATGTTGTGTGTGCTTCTACAGCATCTAGATTTGACCACGGGGAACTGGTGGCTTCCAGCTCAATGTGGTGATGAATCCACCCTGAAAACCTTTAAAGGAGCTCTCCAAGGTACTGAATTCCATCCCTCCCCACTAGCTTTTAAACCCTGGATAGCTCCTTTGCAGTTCAGGTTAAAACCTGGGGTGGCTTCACCGTCCCGCTGATACGGCAGCCACTAGCTGTTTCTCTACAGGGCCAGAGAGGGTTGTCCTGTGAGCAAAGCAGGAACGTGGCACCGGTGTTGACATGAACTGTGGGAGAGAAAACTCCCATTGATCATTTTCCAGAGGTATGGTGGGAATGTGGACCAGGGAGCCTGTTTGCAGGCCACACAAGTCTGTGCGATCAACACAACAAGGCCTGGAGCGATTGGCAGCCTCGGTCTCTTTTAATGAGCGCCAGTGAGTCAGCAAGAGTCATTTGGGAGCCACTGTTTGGTAAAGGTAAGAGGCCTGAGAGTCAATCAGTCATCCACAATTGGTTGTTTCAGAATCCCAAGGATGGCACAAAATCCCAGGACGTATGGCAGTGGTGGGCATATTCGACCCATGTGGCCCCGGATACCATTTTTGTGGCTCCTGAAGCCCTCAATACTCCCCATTTTATTTTTTTAAAAAATCAATTTTATTTTCAGACCATTTTTGCCTCCCAATTAATACTGAAAGCCCCAGCAAACACTTGAAGACATATTTAAACCCCGCTAACCCTAAAAATAGAATCCTGTATTATTCCCAAATACTTCTATTTTCCTCTGCAGTTCCTCTCAAAATAGTGACGGGAAGTGACGTGACTTCACTTTCTGTCGCCGTTTTGAGAGGAACTAAAGAGGAAAAAGGAAGGTATTAGGACTTGCCATGTGTGGGAGTTCTGAGGTCTGAATAGATCAATCAATCAATCAATCAATCAATTATCTATTTGTCGTCTTCTCTTGTCACCCATTGGCTTGCATCCAATTAAAACAAGCTTCAGATAAAAAAAAAACTATTAAACAAACAAGTCTTGCAAAATGCAAAGCTGAAACAGTTTAAAATGCATTTAAAATATAATTAAAAAGAAAAAAGCCGTGTCCCAAAATTTTGCCTAAATAAAAGGGGTTTTGATGGCTGGGGGAAAGATGCTCCCTGGTCCACAGCATTGGCTGTGCTTAGGCTAGAGAAAAAAGAGGGAGGGTGACCATAACAGAGGGATGTTTACACAGAAAAAGCAAAGATGGGTCAGAAGGGAGATTTTGGTTGGTTATGAGAAGAAAAGCCTTGACAGTTCTGAAGGGTGTTGTGAAAAATGTAACTGTTCCAGACTTCTGATTTCAACAAAGGCAATTGCCTTGACTGTGGATCTATTCCTCCTTTTGGCCTCTTCGGGGATCACTATGAGCTACAGAGAGTCATAGGAGTTTGGTACTTTGACTGTCAAATTTTGGGATCTGTAGTTTAGCGACGTACTTAGAATTATATGCTGCACTGAAGGACTTAGCGCTCTCCAAAGCAGACCGTTCCACATACCTCCCCATGCTGCAGATCCCAGAGTGAAGCCAAGGCAATTAAAGTAGTATCTAAGTGCTGTAACTCCGGAGCATAAATACACGCTATAACTTAACTTTTGCTCGTAAATGAATTTCCTGGGAGCTTCATTTTGGCCGGCTTCCCGACCTCAGTGGCCTTTTGGACAGTTACCCTTCTTTCCTCTTCTTGCAGTTTAAGGCTCTCCATTCCAGATGGAACACGACCGAACTGCACCAGCGCACAGGTTTTTGTGGTTTTGTTTATTGCTGGAAACGGGTGCTTTAAAAGGAAAACAGCCCATCAAAATCCAGTTTAAACTTGACAAGGGGCCATTTAGAAAAGACGGCTCTTATCTCTCTCTGGTTAGCAAACACTCTCCTTGCCTCAAGTAAACTGTATATCTTTGCTTTCTACAAGTATAAGCAAGTATCTGTAAGAGGGCAGTTCCTGGAGGGAGAGCTATAAACTGGTTTGCTGGCGACCAAGAAAAAGGGGAGGAAGAAGAAACATGACATTTAAAAAAAAAAAAAGTGAAGGAATTTATCCATCGGAAGGAGAGTCATGTCTCTGAACCAAGATGGCAGAAAATGGAATTATTCTCCCAGCCATTTTGGACTTTAACTCCCCAAATCCTTCACTTTAGACCATGCTGGGTGGGATGTTTGGGAAGTGATGTCCAAAACATGGAAGAACCAAAGGTCAAGAAGCAATGCCATAAGTCATGGGAACCTAAGCGGAGTGCATGCTGGATGAGACCTGTATCGGACTGGTCAATGTCAGAGATTAGGAAGTTACATTGGACCCTCAGGAGATCTCGGAGGGCTCTGTCCACTGCCAAAAATTCAATTTTTTTGCCCCAGAGCTTTCCCAAACAACTTCTAGAGCATGTGGGGACAATTTTACTATGTTTTGGGTCCCCCAGGGCAGTTTTATGCCCAGGACAGTCTTTTTTATCAACAGAAAGTCATAGGATCATAGCACTGGAAGCTCTATGCACAGGGGCCATCCAGTCTAACCCCATTCTGTCATGCCAGAAATACATCATCAAAACATAACAAATGGCCATCCAACCTCTGTTTAAAAACCTCCAAAGAAGGAGACACCATCACTCTCTGAGGCAGCGTATTCCGCTGCCGAACAGCTCTGACCGTCAAGAAGTTCTTCCACATGTTTAGATGGAATGTCTTTTTCTGTAGTTGGAATCCATTGCTCCATGTCCTAGCCTCTGGGGCAGCAGAAAAGGAGCTTGCTCCATCTACTACGTGACATCCCTTCAGATATTTAGTCAGAAGCAGAATAGAAATGAGTTCAATTCTTGTTAGAAAAAAAGGCTCTTTGAGCTCAAAATGGGTTCCAAAAACATGGTCAAATGTCCCCTTGTCAAATGTCAAATGTCCCATGTCTCCTACAGGATATTTGGGACCAATCCCCCTTTCTTTTCTTTTTTTAAAAAAAATGGGCCTGGGCCCCTTGGGAACCACATGCAGCCTTCAGGCCCCATAGGTCATTCTCGTGACCGTCATCCAGCACCTTGTTTGTCACAGGTCCAATTGTATACCTCTGGGAAGCTCACAAGCAGGACAGGAGGTCGTTTCTGGCCTCTCACTGGCCATGTCCGCACTACACTGTTATAGTGCTATTATTCCACTTTCAAAATCCTGTGCAATTTTGGGGTTTGTAGTTTCTTGAGGCCACAGAGCTGTCCTGCTGAGAATTCTCAATGCCCCTCCCTAAACTACAAGTCCTGGGATTCCATAGGATGTTGAAAGTGGAATAATAGCACTATAACAGTGTGGTGCGGAAATGGCCACTGTTATTGTCTCTTGGGGTGAAGAATAGGTGTGTTGCAGTGTTTTGAGTGTTAGACTATGACCTTGGAGATTGCGGTTCAGTTCCCTGCTTGGTCATGGAAACCCACTGGGTGACGTTGGGAGAGTCACACATTCTCAGCCCCAGAAAACCCAGTGATAGGTTTGCCTTAGAGTCGCCATAAGTCAGAAACAACTTGAAGGCACACAACAAATACAGAGGTATTTTCCTTTAAAAAGAAAAAAGCAAATAAAGTTATTTTATTGAACAACATTGCATCCAGAATTGATTTCCGTGTTGTTTCTTTTAAAAAAAAAAGCCATTAAAAGTTTAACAATCAAAACAAAAATATGCCAGCCGTCTTATGAGAATTAAAATAGAGCCCTTAATAAGATCTCTTAATATGTTAATCAGTCAGGGAGAATGATAAAACATTAATAAGACAATAAATATGATGAATATATCAAGCACCAAAGCATCATGAATAAATAACATTATTAAAGAAGAGAAAAATATGAGAGGCAATAACTGACGGATTATATTGGGTAATGAAGTACCAAAGTGGGAGAGGAAAAGATTATAAGAGAGGAAATGTGTTGGCTACAAATAATTCTGCGCTTCTGTTTTTTTTTTTTCCAGAAAGAAGTTCCTTTAAAACTGCCAGCCCTTTTTCAGATCTGTTTAGCAAGACTTTTACTCAGTAACTTTATTATTAATAACATGATTCCATCACATAACTAGCTGATCTGTCTTTCTGTTTTCATTTTAAAGCTATGTTAGTGCTTAGAAGTAACTAGTTATAAACGGTTGTAGTTAGTTAGTTCTGAATTACAAAGACACAGTTGCTGGTAAAGTGTAACTTAAATTAATAAGAGATAACTTCACTCTTTTTACTTTTTTACTCTTTAGTTACTTTTATAGTTACAAGGGATATCACATGGGTGAAGTAGTGTCTCACACGATGCCTTGTGCTACCGAATGAAAAATGTTGAGAATATTCTTTCCAAGTAACTAAGCTTGAGTTACTTTGAGTTATTTTAATACTGAGTTAATTTAGAGAAAGCAAAGTGATGCTGTTTAAACTGCAACTATAGGCAACTATCTACTTCTGGAGGATCTAGAATTATAATGGCAGCTACTTTTTTTAAAAATATATTTTATGAATGGTTGCCAAGGGATAGTAGTTTACAATGGAGCTTCTATTTGCACTTTGGGTGTAGCTCCGATTTTAACAGCCACTAGGGAGGGAAAACCACGTGGCCTGTGTACGCAGTGCTCAATCTCTAGTCAAGTCAATCCATAGTCCAAATGCAAGCTGATGATGGGTAACTTTGTACTCACAACTCCTACTTTCCTTAGGCTCCTCTGTTTTTTAAATCAAGTTTGAACTGGGTTGCTCTTCCAACAGAAGACACTTTCTTCTGTTCCTGGTACCGTAGAATAGTTTGGGTTATAGGGCTATTACACCCGGCAGGGCCTTCTCAGTTGTGGCATCGTGCAGAATGTCATTCCATTAGAGATCTGGTGATCTCCTGCACTCCTATGGCCTGGAGTATGAGGTCAGGATCAAGGGAGGTAATGGTACCACTCTATTCTGCATTGGTTAGACCTCATCTGGAATACTGTGTCCAGTTCTGGGCACCTCATTTCAAGAACGATATGGACAAGCTGGAGCATGTCCAGAGGAGGGCAACCAAAATGGTGGAGAGTCTGGAAGCCACGAAACCCTATGAGGAGTGGCTGAGGGAGCTGGGGATGTTTCGTCTGCAGAAGAGAAGGTTAAGAGGGGACATGATAGCCATGTTTAAATATTTGAAGGAATGTCATGTCGAGGAGGGAGCGGGCTTGTTTTCTGCTGCTCCAGAGACCAGGACAAGGAGCAATGGATTCAAGCTGCAGAACAGGAGATTCCACCTGAACCTCAGGAAGAACTTCCTGATGGTCAGAGCTGTCGGGTGGTGGAATCTGCTGCCTCCATGGAGTGTAGTGGAGTCTCCTTCCTTGGAGGTTTTTAAGCAGAGGCTGGATGGCCATCTGTTGGGAATGCTTTGATGGGGGTTCCTGCATAGCAGGGGGTTGGACTGGATGGCCCCTGGGGTCTCTTCCAACTCTAGGATTCTATGAATCTATGAGCCAGAAAGACTCAGAGATGCGTGGGCTGAATGCCTAACTTGGAAAGCCTTCTTTATTCATCATGTGCACAACTCACTTAGAAATTGGTCCCACCATTTTTATTAGGGCTTATTGTCAGCCGAATGTTCACACGGCAAGTTGGCAATGCAACCCTCTCCATGCTTGTTGTTGTGTGCTTGAAGTCATTTCTGACTGATGGTGACCCTAGGACGAAGCTGAGGTCATGGGGTTTTCTTGGCAAGATTTGTTCAGAGTGGGTTTGCCTTTGTCCCCCCTAAGCTTGAGTGTGTGTGACTTGGCCAAGGTCACCCAATGGGTTTCTACGGCTGAGCAGTGATTTCAACCCCAATCTTCAAAGTCTTAGTCGAATGCTCAAAAACCAATGGTGTCACTATGGGGATAAAAGGTTAACACTCAATACTAATTTACTTTTTGAACCCACCAATGTGCATTTATACCCATTTACAATGATGCTTCGAATCATGTGATTTTTTTCTTTCCCTGTAAAATCCACTCCATACACTCAGATCCTCCGGGGGCCATTTATTTAAGCCGGGCAGGACTAGACGGGCAATGGTTGCCCAGAAGACCTTCTTGTTGGCCACCCCTAGACTGTGGAATGACCTGCCAGAAAAGATTTGACAGCAAAATATGCTGTCCAAATTTTAAAAAGTTTAGGGAGAAGCATTTAGAATGCTCAGCGAGAGAGCTCCTGTGCCTCCCCAAACTACACACCCCAGAATTAATTAAAGTGGAATAATAGTGCTATAATAGTGCAGTGTGGTAAGGACCTAAGAGAATGGGTTACTCTACCTGCATCCTGGTCACATTTGGAAAGAGAGCAACAGGCTAACGGAAGACTTAGACCGACTCTAAGAAACACAGTCCTCCTGTTTTCAATCTCCCTTCTGTTTCATCCCTTTTTTCTTTTCACCTTGGAGAAGCGAGTGAGAAGAAGTAGGGAAAAAGCAATATTGCATCTCATTCAATTCAAGTCCCACGAAGGCAATGGCTGTTTCTTTTGTGAGGAAGAGCAGTTAGCGTTGGAGACATTAATTTCCCCTCAGCGGCTTGCGGAGGACCGGAGTTTGCTAAGAACGGGATGCGATAAGGGAAAGCCGCTTTGTCTGGTCGCTTTATAGATAAGCGCCGCTCCATATAGAAATTGCCGCTATGGGGGAATAGATATATGAGGAAGCACTCTTGGTGGCAGAGTTGAAGAGAACAGCGGAGCCGAAAAAGGACGGCGGAGCCATTGATACAGCCTTCAGAACTCAGCAAGGAGAGGGAAATGTCACAGAGCCACGCCGCTGGGGTTGGTGCGCCGTAGATACGGCACATGGGTTCTTGCAAGGGCCAAAGCACTGAGTTCAAATCTCACCTTCTCTGCAGACTCATTATTTATCTACGGCCAAAAGATATGTCACAATCTCTTTGATGCTTTATTAGCCCTTTCTTCAAAGTGGTATCTGTTGTGAAGAATTAGTAAAAACAAGCAGCGGATTAAAATGTGTCGCTGGCCCTTTCCACAAGGGGAAATAACACGTGGTAGCGCGACCTCCGTGGGAGGTTGTCTACACGGTAAAGTGGATTGGGGTGGATTACTTTAGAGTAATTCCACACTCCAATCCGCGCTAGGGCGCCCGGAAGTGGCGGCGCCACGTGCTTTTTGAAAACCACTTTTCAAGTGGTTTTTAAAAGGTACGATCGTGCAGCTGTGTGCAGCCCCGTCGCAGCACACGGTGTGGATTTGCAGGCGTGCGCAAGGGCGTGCCTGCAGATCTGCTGGGGGCAGGATTTCCGGCTGGCGAGGTTCTCCGGTTGGTGGAGAGCCTCCACCAGTCATCAGCCGCCATTTTGGGTGCTACCGGACGCCGCGGGACGCTGATGAGTGTGGAGCAGCAAAACGTGCTGCTCCACGTGGCGACGGACTAAGGTAAGCTCCTTTTCAGCGTGTCTTACCCCATTTGTCCGCCCGCATGTGGAAAGGGCCCGTTCTTAGCAAACTCTGGTCCTCCCCGAGCTGCTGTGTGTAGAAGGTGATCGTGAAAATTCAGAAGTTTAAAGAAAACACAGAGATTAAAAAAAAAACACCTTCTGGGATAAACATGAAGCTAACTAAAGAGCTCAGACCAAGAGAAGGGTCACACTGTGTAAATTATCTATAGCAAAATGTAGCTGTAGATGTTAATATTTAATATTTAATGTCCAAGCCAGCCAGCCATGGCCTTTTCTATGACGCTCCATTTCATCTTCCTGCACGAGTACTGTCTAATTCTGTTGTTCCTGAACATGTCTAAATCCCACTGGGTTATTTTTGGTTCTCCCCACTAGGATTGTCCATCCCAAAGATTTTTATACTTCTGCAAACTTTGGGAGTTCCCAAAGTCTGATACTTCCCTGTTTGGCATCAGGAGTGTCATTACGGCTAAGTCAACATCAGTGCTCATGCCTGCTGTTCAATATCTTCATCAATGACTTGGATGAAGGCGTGGAGGGCAGGCTGATCAAATTTGCAGATGACACCAAATTGGGAGGGGTTGCTAATACACCAGAGGACAGCATCAAAATTCAAAGTGACCTTGACAGATAGGAGAGCTGGGCTAAAGCTAACAAAATGAAGTTCAACAGAGAGAAATGTAAAGTCCTGCACTTAGGCAGAAAAAGTAGAATGCACAAATATAGGATGGGGGATGCATGGCTGGATAACAGTATGTGTGAAAGGGATCTAGGAGTCTTGATGGACCACAAGCTGAACATGAGTCAACAGTGTGATGCTGCAGTCAAGAAAGCCAACACGATTCCTCATTGCATTAATAGGTGTATGTTGTCTAGATCAAGGGAAGTAACAGTCCAACACTATTCTGCTTTGGTTAGACCTCATCTGGAATCCTGTGTCCAGTTCTGGACACTTCATTTCAAGAAGGATATTGACAAGCTGGAGCATGTCCAGAGGAGGGTGACCAAAATGGTGAAGGGTCTGGAAGCCATGCCCTATTAGGAATGGTTTAGGGAGCTGGGCATGTTTAGTCTGTGGACGAGAAGGTTAAGAGGGGACACGATAGCCATGTTTAAAATAATATTTGAAGGAATGTCATGTCGAGGAGAGAGCAGGCTTGTTTTCCGCTGCTCCAGAGATTTGGACAAGGAGCAATGGATTCAAACTGCAGGAAAAGAGATTCCACCTAAACCTCAGGAAGACCTTCCTGAGGGTCAGAGCTGTTCAGCACTGCTGCCTCATAGTGTGGTGGAGTGTCCTTCTTTGGAGGTTTTTAAGCAGAGGCTGGATGGCCATCTGTTGGGAATGCTTTGATGGGTGTTCCCACATTGCAGAGGGTTGGACTGGATGGTCCCTGGGGTCTCTTCCAACCCTAGGATTCTATGATTCTATGATTCTGTGTGTCAGAAAAAGAGCATGGTGAGTAGGATGCTACAATGGGAAAGAGACTCTCCTGAATCTCTAGAAGTGGCAAGGACACTTTAGATAATCTTGCATTATAAATAAAATGCTTTGTAAATAATGCATTATGAATTAAACATAAGTGGGCTTTCTACTGGCAAATTGCAATGGCATAAGCAGAATATAGGCCATCACAACTCACTTTTATTGTTCTTGAGAAATTCTGTTCTAGCCACATGATGACCTTGTAACGAGTGCAGATCTATTTGGCTATTTCTGTGTCGTCAGGGGGCAGGGTGATCACTGGTGACGCAAGCAGCAATTTTCCTGTGGCTTGTGGTGCGCAACTGTGAGAGGCTGGGGGTGTGTGTGTCAGCCCCCCAGGAGATCTTGGAGGGCCCCACCCCATGCCAAAACCTCAAATTCTGGTTCCCAAAAACCCTTTAGGGTGCACGAGGAGTATTTTCATAGCATTCATAAGCCCTCAGGTTTTTTTTAGGTGCAGGAGAGACCTTTTTTAAACAATAGGAAGAAGCCACTTCTTGTTCACTTCTTGTTTCCTGGGGCCTAAACTTGAAAATGATTGAAAATGCACCCTACATTCTCTATGAGGAGTGTGAGAATGTGAGAATACTTCAATTTTTTGAGCTGAGGATGCTCAGGGGAATCACAAGAATGGCCACGCAACTCCTGGGCTGCCCTTTGCCCACCCCTGCTGTAGCTGGATGTCCTGCAAAGATGTCAAAATGCAGCAACTTCCCAAGGACCCAAAAACTCTCTGCATATGCCGGTTGCAGCATGAGATTGAAAATAGTTGGATGCATCTAACAACACAGAAAATGTGTTGCTGGGAATGCTGCCCTGCTTACAAGGTGGCTTTTGGGGGAGAAGCATTAAGAGTCACAGCTACAAAGATGCAGAAATGCATGATACACATTCTTCTCCTGAAGCAGGAATACGATGCTTACTTGGAACTGATGCCCTTTTCCCCCAATAACAAAGACAGTGGTGGGCAATGTCTGGATGCTATTTTTCCCCTTTTCTGGACCTTGGAGGGGCTGCACCTCTCTCCTGCCTCCCCGTGCTGAAAAAAAAAAACTTCCCTAGCAGCAGTAGTGGTGGGGATTCCCGTGTCAGTGGGGTGGTGAATTCACTCTGGGTTTTAGCCTAGGAGCTCTCCAATGTTCTGAACTTTTAAAGGGTTTTTGGAAGCTGCTGACTGCCACGGACCAGAAGCCTTGGATGGGAACGGCTTGATGTGTAATTATTATTTTGCTCTCCACTAAGCCTGTATTAAAACAGAAAAGCCCATTTTAGAAACAGGATTCTGGGAGTTATAAGCAACTTTTCAAACTCTGCAGGGAGGGAATGGCTGGAAGGGAGGAGATTTGATTTTAAGGCAATGTAATCTGTACTTTGTTCTGATATATAATGAGCATCTACCTATAGATACTGGAGTTCGTATAGCTACTTCTGCTTTCCTCATTTAAACTCTTAGCGTTTTAGGAATTTGACGTTAAGTTCCAGGAAGAACTGGAGATACAATCAGGTGTCCCAGGTCATAACCAGAGACGCCTGAGGTGGTTTGCGTAGTCTATTCTTCGAAAGCCCTCACGTGGGTTTTCCTTCTGCCGCTTCTGCCGCGTGCGCTGCTTCACAGGCAGACTTCCCAAAGAGTGACCTCAGCACAGGTGATAAAAATCTTTTATGGGATTTGTAAAAACAATCTACAAGGGGGAGGTGGCTGTTAGCAGGGCAAATGAGGTTAAAGATGGGCACTTCTTCGGACATCTTGCCAACATCTATTGAGATCCTAAATCATCATCATCGTATAAATCATCAAGCTGGAAGAGACCACAAGGACCATTGAGTCCAACCCTGTGCCATGCAGATCTTTAAGAGGAAAGCGTTCTCAGGGAGAGAGCCAGGGTGATTTAGCAGTCTGAGTGTTGAATGTACATTCCAGGAGACCAGAGTTCTAATACCCCCTCAGCCATGGAAACTCACTGGGTGACCCCGGGCACATCACACTCTCTCAGCCTCAGAAGAAAACGTTCATGGAAAAATCTTGCTTTATTTAGGAGAGCCAGCGTGGAGTAATGCATATGTGTCAAACACAAGGCCTGTGGGCCAAATCTGACCCACCAGGTCATTTCATGTGGCCCTCACACCTCTCCTGCAGCTGCAGCACCCCCTCTGGCTGGCGAGCCTGGTCCCCACATTGCAGGCCCCTGGTTGCCAGTATTCTGAAGAGGCGGCCAGCAGTCAGCACTCGCAATCTGCTTCTACTTCTGACTGCTCCTCTGTCCAAGTCTCATTGTCAGAGAGTTGCCATGGGTCCTCATGACAACGCTCCATGAGGCTTGCAAGAGTTGGACAGAGGAGCAGTCAGAAGTAGAAGTAGATTGTGAGTGCTGCCTGCTGGGCCCCTCTTCAGAATCCTGGCAGCTGGGGGCCCGTAATGTGGGGATCGGGCTCACCAGGTACAGAGAGGGGCACAGGGGCAGAAAGAGGCATGGGGAGGGGGGAGCAGTAATCTTACAGATATCTTACAGTATCTTGCAGATACAACTGGCCCTTTGAGAGCAACCATAATGCTGATGCGGCCTAAGATGAAATTGAGTTTGACACCCCTGGAATGGTTTTAGGGCTGGACTAGGACTCTGCAGAACCAGGGTTCAAAATACTGCTCAGCTATGGAAAGCCCCTGGGTGACCTTGGGCAAAGTCTTCTGTACTGTCAGATGTCAAAAAGAAACCCTAAGTATGTAACAGCCCATGTGGATCAATGTGCTACAGTAGTTGTGGTTTTGGACTAGGACTTTAGGCAGTCAGGGTTCAAATCCCTTCTTGGCCATAGAAACCCAGTGGGTGACCTTGGGCAAGTCACATTCTCTCAGCCTCAGAGGAAGGCAAAGGCAAACTACCTCTGAATAATTCTTGCCAAGAGAACCTTGTGAGTTGGTGTTAACCATGCAACAAGAAATGTTCTCAAAAAGGGTGGAAAAGAACTTACCACTTGTCAACAAACAAGATTGGCTCCTACATGAGATGGAGGAAGGCAAGTGCTTCACGGGGCAGATTCTGTGGGGTGGTATCAGCAACGACCACCTCCTGGCCTATCGCTTCTGGTGAAACTGGCGTGGCCCCCCAGGTGTTGCAGAAGATGCCATCCTGCTGCCGGGACTGAAGTAGGTCCATTTCTGCACTCCGCTGTTGTAGTGCTATTATTCCACTTTCAACCTCCTGTGGAACACAAACTGAACAATAAAACCATTCCCACAAGATGTTTTGAATACAAACAAGCTCCAGACCCATCTGTATTGTGGGAAACTGAGAATTTTTTAAGGCCAAAAGGTGTGTTGTGTCATCATATCAAACAAGATGTTGGGCAATCATTCTCCATGCGCTTATTAGGTTGCACAGAGCCCTGCCAGGAGCACAGACAAAGAAATTGTTGGTGTTATTAAATGTAGTGCAATCCCTCAAGCATATTTCTTTGCAACTGAGACGTGCGGTACGCTGTGTACCATTACAAGCTTTGAGAACTTACCCCACATCTCACACTCCCAATCTGCCCTTTTTATTGTTTTACAGGCTGCACTCTGTCTGTGGCCATTTCCGCACTAGACTGCCATAGAACTATTATTCCACTTTCAATATCCTATGGAATCCTGGGGTTTGCAAGTTCTGGCCCTTCCCAAAACTGCAAACCCCAGGATTCCATAGGATGTTGAAAGTGGAATAATAGTGCTGCAACAGTCTAGTGTGGAAACGGTCAATGTTCCTCTGGGTTTCAAATCTGGTTTCAGAATGCAAAAGGAAAAACTAGGAAGCTGGAATCTGTTTTATACCAAATTAACGTATGTACCTGGCATCGCCTGGGATTGTATTTTCTCATAGGTAATGCTTGTTAGAAAGATTTGAGATCCTATGTCTCTAATTCCCCAAACTGTCTTGTCCGGTACCTGTAACTTTTCCCCATATTCCCCAATCCAATCTGTATTCAGAGTTATTAACATACAGAGGTTGGGTTCCTGTGGGAATACACCGCTCTCCTCCTTGCTGCTAGGTCTCATCTCCATAGCGACTGGCCAGGCCCAAGAGCTCTCTGGCTGAGAATTCTAAAGGCCTCTCCCTAAACTGCAAACCCTAGGATTCCATAGGAGATTGAAAGTAGAATAATAGTACCATAACAGCATAGTGTGAAACTGGTCCTATTCTAATCCCTGCATATGTAAGTCAACTTACAATGACATAATTTCCATATAAGATTCCTGCCAATTTTTCTAGAAGGGGAAATAACATGGGGAAAAAAAATCCCTTCTCCATTCATGTTCTGGTCTAATACTATACATTCCAGCCTTGATCTATATCCCTTGGTGTAAGTGTGTCCAGTGAATTCTGAAGTTCCATGGGCTTAATTGCTCAACATTCTAGCATCATTTGTATCCTCAGCAAAGACAAATGCTCTGCATTTGACATTTCTATGGCGTTGTCTTCCTTGGCTGAGCCCAAATGGTGCTCTGATCTTTGCTAGTAAACATTAAGTCTCATTTCCGGAGTTGAGCCACGCATGCAAATCGACCTATCTTTATTGCCTAACATGGAAGCAGACTTGGCACGTCAGCACTTTCTTGCCGTATGCTCACTTCAAAACATGGGCGTCACCAAGATAACTGTTATCAAATATATCGTGTAGTTGTTAAACAGCAAACGAAAGAAAATCCAGATTGTGTACAGTACAGCTTTGCCTACTTGGCCGGAACCAGCTGTTCCCAGAGAGAGTTTCCTTAGCTGACAGTAAACCTAAAACCATGTGGGCCCACTTCAAAATGCAGAAATAAATGCTTCCAAGAGAATGAAAAATTAAGATACACTCCTGCACCTAAAAAAACTAGCATCTCAGGGGCAACTAGGCCAGTCCAGAACCCACCTCCTTGAAAGGCTAGACTTCTCTTTGCAGGGAAATCTCTTTCCATGGAGGAAGACTCCATTATGAGCATTCCCTCACCTGCGTTTTGACATGATATTGCCCCCAAGTCTGATTTTTAAAAAACTTTTAACTCATCCACCTATCAATAAAACCTGGGCTTTGCACTGGGTAAAAGCAAATTAAAACACAAGTCAGAATTACAGTGAGATGAACGGAGAAATGGCAGATATGAACAGTGAATTCAAAACAAATCACTTTATAACAGATTGGGAGGGTAAAACACAGCAAATGATCAATTGGAACAGAACACTGCGTGTGTGTGTAAAACAAAGTTAAATACACTTAGATCCTGCTGGGATCAGTGTCAAAAAATTCTCATGACTTAAGTCTTGCTCATTTAAAAGGGTGCTAAGTGCAACTGACTTAAATGCAACTTGAGGTAGGACTCTACAGAAGTAATTCCTCCTCAGTTAGTAATTCCCCCTCAGTTAGACAAGATTTACTCCCAGGGAAGTGTGTTTAGTGTGGCAGGCTCAAATCAGTAGCCCAGATACTAATAGCAAACTGAAGGTGTTTCTGCACTAGACTGTTATAGTGCTATTATTCCACTTTCAACATCCTATGGAATCCCGGTGTTTGCAGTTTGGGTACAGTTTGGGATTTCCAGTCTGGGGTTTGCCCTCAAGGGTCCTTCCCTAAACTGCAAACCCCAGGATTCCATAGGATGCTGAAAGTGGAATAATAAGAGTCTAGTGTGGAAATGGCCTCAGTTATTCTCATGTGGATCTTTATCTAAGTCAGAACTGCTCCACTCCCAGACAACACAAAACTGCACATAGTCTTGAGGAATCAGAAGGAGTCTTGCAGATGTACAAGAAATCTTCAGGGAAAAGCAGAGGGGGAAAGGTACATCCCAACACCCAAGGGGGAACTGAGCATGCTCAGTGAGCATGGAATACTGACTAAATGCAGGGAAGGAAAAAAAATGCAAAATCAAATTTGGGGTGGTAGATAGACTAGAACGGAGCACATTTGACATTGTTCATGTCAAATGTGCTCCGTTTAGTCTATCTACCACCCCAAATTTGATTTTGCATTTTTTTTCCTTCCCTGCATTTAGTCAGTATTCCATGCTCACTGAGCAGAGGC
This sequence comes from Ctenosaura bakeri, assembly GCA_948474755.1. Lineage (NCBI taxonomy): Eukaryota > Metazoa > Chordata > Lepidosauria > Squamata > Iguanidae > Ctenosaura > Ctenosaura bakeri. The sequence goes on from CAOLHI010000685.1 coordinate 55,033, forward strand.
CATTTCCGCACGAGACTGTTATAGCGCTGATTCCACTTTCAACATCCTATGGAATCCTGGGAAGGGCCAGCTGGCCCCTCCTGAAACTGCAAACCCCAGGATTCCATAGGATGTTGAAAGTGGAATCATAGCGCTATAACAATCTCGTGCAGAAATGGCCAGAGCATAGCTCACATTCTTTTGCAGGCCCCACTTTTTGTGTGTGCCTTGGGACCCCTGGGGCTCTGTTGGCACAATTTGTTCAGAGGGAGTTTGCCCTTCTTCTGAACTGAGAAGATGCGACTTGCCCAAGGTCATCTGGTGGGTTTCTATGTCCGAGTGGGGATTCAAACCCAGGTCTCCCAGTGTCTTAGACAAGCATTTAAACCATTACCATCTCAAGGTCCCACTTAGGAGGGTAATATAGGTATAGCAAGAAATATATGCAATGCCAAAAAACCCTCTCTTTTTCTCTCAACAAGATTAGGAGAAGCTTGTACCCGACAAACTACAAAACTGCTCCCATGACACTAGTCCTGTGGATTCTCCCACGGCTTCTTGTGTTTGCTCAGCCTCCGTTAACAGGAGATTGCACTTCTGTAATGATTTTGCCATTTTGTGAGCCAAGAGGTTGCAAAATGGAGAGGACTGCTGTTGATTGATGTGTGAGACATTCAAGGAGCAGGTTCGGACCATATGATTTGTTCACAAAAAGAATGCTGGTTATATAATATATAATATGGATGATGACAGCAGGGATGTAAATCATCACTAAATTTCTTCTTGCAGCAAGCAAATTTAGCTAGTTTCTTTCCCTTGCAAGGAAGAATCATAGAATCATAGAAATTCAGAGTTGGAAGAGACCACAGGGGCCATCCAGTCCAACCCCCTGCCATGCAGGAACACCCTCAAATCAATCCCGACAGATGGCCATCAAGCCTCTGCTTAAAAACCTCCAAGGAAGACTGCAAAAACCACACCACTTTCCAAAGACTATTCACAATTCAGGACTTAATCTGCACAAAATTTGCAAACGGTTCATTTGTGCAGAAAGTAGCATTGTCTGCTCAGGAACAGCATCTTCTGAAAAGACAATATTATTTCGGTGCAGAAATATTGTTCTCTGTGCATAAAAAGCTGTTTCCTGCAGAGATAATGTTATTTCCAGTGCAAATCAATCACATGCAAATTTTGTGTGGAGTTCCCCAGCTGCAGAATTTTCTGCACAAAGAAAAGTCATTTTCTGCATTTTCTGCACAATAATATTCTGTTCTGCACAGAAAACAGCAGTTTCCTGCACTGAAAATGCTGTTTTCTGTGCAAAACAACCATGTGCAAATTTTGCACAAAAATAATCCTAAAGTGCAAAAGTTCTCATTGGTTTAGAGTTCTTCTCATTGGGGTTTCTCAGTACTCAAAAAATAAAATAAAAGGCTTTTCTATGATTTTTTAAAAAATATTCTTTTCATCCCTAGCTGACAGTGGCAACTTCCAGTCTTCACGGATTTAATATTAATTCTCAGTAAATGATAATATGGAAGCTGATGTGTACAGGTCTACACTGTAACAACAAATCCACGAGTGGAGTTATAGGTAGGGAATTGAGGGCATTGCCTACCCAAATAAAAATCTGCCCGAATGAAATTTTCCTTCGGACTTCAAATTTCTAGCATTGTAGAGAGTGAAAATCATTGATGCCTAGAAGTCTTGATTCAAGGTCTTTACATTCCCTTGGTCTCTTTGTCTGCCCCTTTTTCTTTAGACTACAATGCTAGAAATTTGGGAATGAAGGAAAAATTAATGGGAGGTGTAGAATTCTTTTTTTGGGGTGGAAATTCCCCCACACCCCCTCTGCAGCTATTGCACCAGCTCCATCCCTGGTACCATCCTGCATATGTTTAGCTCAGCAGCAAGTCTCACTATGTTCAGTGGGACTTACTCCCAGTTAATTATAGGACTTCTCCCAAAATGCACATTCACTTGTAGTGGGTGAGGGGAGCCTCCATAGGAAAGATTCTGAGCCTTCACAGGCCAGATTAGACCAATGGAGTGGAGACTTGTCTCTTTTATAAATTGGGGAGAGGGAGAGAAGGCGAATTACCGTATTTGCCAGCATATAAGACACACCTCATTTGTATGCTGGAAAATACTATTTGCCAGTGTATAAGATACATGAGTGTACAAGATGCACCCCATTTTCAAACAGCATTCTTCAAGGGGGGAAAGTGAGTCTTATAAGCCAGCAAATAGGGTAGTCATCTTGTTTTCATGTCTTTCCAGCCTCCCATCAATTCAGGATCAGCCACCGATGCATTAAGTTCCCATATGCTCCAACATTTCACAGATGAAAACCAGGACATGTGTGGTCAAGCAACATCAGAGTGTGGTCAAGATGGCAAAAGTTCTTAATGACGAAGAATGCCTATGTTAGGAGAGGTTGCAGCAGTTTGCTTTTGCCTGAGCTCACAGGGAAAGATGAGATTTTTTCATCCACCTGGCCTCTCTCCCCTGCTGAATGTAAAACTACTTTTGCATGCTGAACACAGTTTGCAGCCATTAAAATAAGTTGACCACAATGGCAGAAAGAAGCAGGAGGAGAGAAAAACTGGGACATGTCAAAAGCAGCTGAGAAAGTGGGATTCATTAAGACTATCCCAGCCAAATTGGGGCAGTTGGAGGGTATCAGTTGATACTCACCTTTTCCAGAGCAAATATCTGCAAATTCGGTACCTTTAGCTTCCTCAAAGCAAAGATCATCTCTAGATTTCTACTAACAGATACTTCCCGCTTTGCTTCGAGCACGTTGTTGATTCTCTTCCAAGACTGCTTCCTCTTGACCTTGACCATTGAGAACAGGAAGAAGCTGCAAAATTCAGCCACAGCTCTGAAATTCCCCAGCCCCATTGCTCGGAAAGCACCAGGAAAACTTCTCGAGAGCCAAAATCCAAGGTCAACGGTAAGTGGGACAACTTGAAGACAAAGTCTTCCCAGGACAACTGTTGGCCAGTGGTTGCTGCCAAGTCATTTGTGATTAGTTTGCAAGCCAGAAAGCATCAGGGAGCCCGGAGAGCCTCAAATCCCCCAGATAAAGATGGCTGGAGTTTATGGCTACTTCATCTCTCCCTTGCCTTGCAAGATTGGCCAGGGGAACGTCCGTTTGCCTTCAGTCTTTCAAGGGCAGAGTATTATGTGCTGCTTAAAGCAAGACCTGTTCAGATGGACCTTATGGAGTTGCCTTTCTGGTTTCAATTTGGGCAAAATGCTATCTTACAGGTCTGCCTAAGGGTGAATTCTCATCTTAGCCCAAATCTATTGACTTTTCTTGTTGTTATGTGACTTCATGTTCTTGACTTATGGGGACCCTAAGGTGACTCGATCATTGGGTTTTTTGGGGCTGAGAGTGTGTGACTCTCCCAAGATCGCCCAGTGGGTTTCATGGCCGACTCTCCAGGGTCGTAGCCCAACACTCAAAGCACTACACTATGCTGGCTGTTGCAGAAGGACTATACTCTAGTTTTTAAAGATATCAAAAAATTGTTGAAAAACATGTTTTCCAAGTGACTGGAAATCCTGCTGGACTGATTAGAATTTTTGTGGTTTAAGGCTCATCCTATGCAAAATTGGCACAAGGCTATTTTAGACAGAGAAAAGAGCTTTCTTTTTGCTTAGACAACAGCATTGTTTGTGCAGGAAAGAATATTTCTATGCAGAAATATTACTTTCTGCACTGAAAATGCTATTTTTTGTGCAAAATAAGAATGCCCAAATAAGTCTACAACTGCAGCATTTTTTAAAAAATTTTTTGCATAGGAAACAGCATTCTTTGCAGAGACGATAATAATTTATGCAGAGTTACTACTTTCTGCAGTGAAAATTGCTGCTTCCAGAGCATAATATGCTATTTTCTGCTTAAGAATGTTATGTGTGAATTTTGCACTGAATAAATCCTGAACAGTAAAATAGTCTTTGAAAACTGCAATTTTCACAGAATCTCTTGTAGTGGGATGAAAATTACTCAAAGAGCTTGTTGCTTCCTTTGAGACCAAAACTAGCAAAGAAGTTCACCCCCTGTTTTTCTCCTTGGTTGGGCAGATAAACATTTACCACCCGTTGTTCAGCAGTCAGAAGCCCTTACTGCTTCAGCTGTGCATGGACTTTTGCTCTAAGACAGTTTCAAGAAAATGCATTTTTAGAAATAAGGTTCACTTGTATTAATATGCTTAGCTTTTCCCAACCTTATGTATTCTTTCTCCTGTTTTTATTTTCTTCTGCTTCTTCTTTCCTTTTGTAATCATACTTTAAAAATGTGTTTTTAAAATCCCTAGGTTAAAAAAAAAAATCCCTTGCATTTCAGCAAGGCTGGAAAACCATTTTTGCTCCTATGAGTGGCCATTGACCTATGGGAACTCTTGGCCTTCCTGATGTTCTACTGCAGCTCCCAGCATTCATGCCCATTGGCTATGGGGATGATGAGAACTACAGCACAAGCAAGACATTTATTGTAATTTTGCCATAATACACTGTTAAAACTCAGGAAGAAATTCATTATAGTGTTATAGATTGTTGAACTCTTCCCATGGAAGAGTTCCATAATACTATAATGAACTATTTGTTGACTTTTAACTGTGTATCATGGATTTGTAGTTTAGTGAGGTAACTCTAAATACCTCATGAAACTGAAAAATCTTGGAATTTTCAGATGGAACCATGGCAGTAGGGGTGGTATCAAAGTGCCATAATTGTGGAGTGTAGACACACACTTAGTGGTTTCAAGGACGCATCACAGCTGAGCTGCCAAGCAGAGGAGGACTCTGACACAAAATTCAGCATCTCCAGTAAAAAAGAAGGAGGGTGGACGCTGGGAGCAGCAATTCTCCTTTTAAATAGGATGCAAAACCTCCCCAAACACACATTGTTTAGCATTTTCAAACATTTTTTTTTTTCAAAAATAGAAGTATTCTTCTGTAACCACTTCTGTGCCCCCATCATTGGCATTTTTGGGAGTTGACGCAGCCTCCCCTCCAAGAGGGTCCTGCAGGCAGGAAATTTCTCCCTCTCTGAACTACTTACTTATATACTCACGTGTAAGTTTAGAAATTTCAGTCAAAAGATGACCCAAAACACCTGGGTTGTCTTATCCCCGGGTCAATGTAAATATTGTACCTTAACACTTATTTTTTAAAAAGAAACCATCCTCTTCTCTGAGAAGAGTGCTGAAAGGTGAGAACTTAATCTTTCTTGGGAGAACCTAAAAGAAGCCCTGATCCTCTCTACTTTTGCTGCTGCAGCACCACTTCCGCCCTGTTTTGAATGCCTGGGTGTGAAAATGGAAAGAGTGAAGGGGATGGCGTTTCTTTTAGCTTCTTCTGGGATGGACTACGCTCTTGCCTTTCACCAGTGTTGTAGACTCGAGTCAATTGACTCAGACTCAAGTCGGACTTAAGTCACTTCAGTGACCTGACTTGGACTCAACTCGGCAATAAATGACACACTGACTTGTCTCGAGACTTGTATATTTTTAGTGACTGACTTGCTGCCCTCGGTTCAGTAACATAACACATCCATCCAGGAACCTTACTGACTTTGAACAATGCTTCCATCTCTTTTTGACTACTGGTCACATGATGTTTTGTCTCAAGCCCAAAGTGTGGGCACATTTCTCGGAAGGGAACAGCAAATGATTTAGGCAATGGGCTTGAGCCAGGGTTGAGGGCTGCTCAGCAGCCTGTCCCCGCTGCATATAGGAAGAGCTTACTAAACTTTTCCTAAGAGCAGAAGGCAAGACTTGCCCCCAGAGTACAGGGCACATTTCTCAGAGGGGAACAGCAAATGTGTTAGGCAACGGGCTTCAGGAGCAAGGGTCCTTCCTTCTAAAGCTTTTGAAGCTTCAGTAATGGGGAGTAAGATAGGATCCTATTCCCCACTCCTGAAACTGCAGGTGGCAAAATCGCAAATGTGGAGTGCCGACTCTGCTTAAATGGTTAAAACTGAGTTTATTCGACTCTGTCCATAAATTCTGGAATATAGGATGGGGAATAAAGTTGGCTCCCAGACTTGAGACTTGACTTGAAAGCATCTTTGAGAACTTGAGACTTGACTTGAGACTTGAAGCTTGGAGTAAATGATTTAAATACATCGCTTCCTTTTTGCACGCTTCTCAAAGGGGATAGTTCCAATACTGTACCTGCACTTTTATCAGAAGAGGAGCCATCCTCTTCTCTGAGTACTGAAAGGCCATTTTGAATGCCTGGATGGGAAAATGGCAGTGGCAACAACAGCAGCCAGGGTGGCTGGCCCCTTGTGCCGGTGCTGTTGAATCATAGAATCATAGAAATTCAGAGTTGGAAGAGACCACACAGGCCATCCAGTCCAACCCCCTGCCATGCAGGAACACCCTCAAATCAATCCCGACAGATGGCCATCAAGCCTCTGCTTAAAAACCTCCAAGGAAGGAGACTCCACTACACTCCGAGGCAGCAGATTCCACTGCCGGACAGCCCTGACTGTCAGGAAGTTCTTCCTGAGGTTCAGGTGGAATCTCCTTTTCTGCAGCTTGAACCCATTGCTCCTTGTCCTGGTCTCTGGAGCAGCAGAAAACAAGTCCCCTCCTTCCTCTACGTGGCATCCCTTCAAATATTTAAACATGGCTATCATGTCCCCTCTTAACCTCCTCTTCTGCAGACTAAACATACCCAGCTCTCTAAGTCTATCCTCATAGGGCATGTCTTCCAGGCCTCTCACCATTTTGGTCGCCCTCCTCTGGACTTGCTCCAGCTTCTCAATATCCTTCTTGAATTGGGGTGCCCAGAACTGGACACAGTATTCAAGATGGGGTCTAACCAAAGCAGAGTAGAGTGGTACCAGTACCTCCCTCGATCTAGACACCATACGCCTATGGATGCAGCCGAGAATTGCATTGGCTTTCTTGGCTGCCGCATCACACTGCTGACTCATGTTCAGCTTGTGGTTTATTAAGACTCCTAGATCCCTTTCACACGTACTGCTATTCAGCCACGTGTCCCCCATCCTATATTTGTGGATTCCATTATTTCTGCCTAAGTGTAGGACCTTACATTTCTCTCTGTTGAATTTCATTTTGTTCGCCTTGGCCCAGCTCTCCAATCTATCCAGGTCATTTTGAATTTTGATCCTGTCCTCTGGCATATTAGCAACCCCTCCCAATTTGGTGTCATCTGCAAATTTGATGAGCATGCCCTCTATTCCTTCATCCAAGTCATTGATAAAAATATTGAACAGCACTGGGCCTAGGACAGAACCCTGTTGCTTTCCCTTCTTTGCAGAATGACCCCTTGATTTATCCATGGGTCATATCAATATCCATAATTTTGCTCCCAAACCTGCCCTCGATTTATATATGAGGCTGACTTACATGTGAGCACACACAGCACCTTGTGCTGGCCTACACCTTGCAGAGGCATGGCCTGTCAATACTGGCTTTCTAGCTAGACAGCTTTGCACATATTTTGTGAAAATGCCAGTCTGCATTTCAACTGAAATCCTCAGGTGAGACATCTTGCCCCTTGTTAAAGGCTGTTTCCCCTTTCAGCAAGCGCTGTATCCTTTTGTTCTCCAGTCACTTTGCACAGGCTGGCGAGAACTCCCGCCGCAAAGCTGTGCTGCTCTGCTTGGTTATTTGATGTGCGCACTGTTGTTTTCCTTTCCCGCTCTGCTTTAACCGAGTGTCAGAATGCAGGCAGGGAAAAAAACATTTTTTTTGAAGGGAGCCTAATTGGGCATCAGCCTTGCAGCACGCACAGCAGTTTTTACAACTTATTGTTTTACAATAATTTCGCGCGTCACATTCTCTATTTTTGGAGGCGCTGCACGCTCATTGCCAGCCTTGTCACGGCTCCCCCCCCCAGCCCCAAGAAACAAGACAACTTCTTTCAGGTATGCAGAATCCTATGCCGCGGGCCTCATCACCTCTGTCATTCCCTGCCTGTTTGACTCCTGTTCTTTCAAGCAGACGCCAAAAGGCTGGGATTTTGCGCCTGTCATCTTGACGAAGGTCATTACATTTTTTGGTCAGAGGCTGCTTAACTGACAAATTTGCCTGCAAGTTCCTTCTTCCCACACCCACGTTTTCCCTACCTTCAATATATATATATATATTTTTCAATGTCACTTTGCTTCGAATGCTGGAACTAGCATCTCTGGCTTTGACAATGCTGTTTAGCGCTTCCCTTCACAGAGGGCACCCAAGCTTTCAGCCTCATCTTGACAACAAACAAGATCTTCTCCAGGTGGGTGGAGGAGAAAAAAAAAGAGATTTATAAAACAGAGCAAGAAACAAGGGTAAATAGGGTATTTTCTGTTCTCTTCTTCCCTGCACCAGCTCCTGTTCCCTTTGGCAGTTCAAAAGCTCCAAACAGTAATTGGTTTTATTTAACCACTGTATAAATCAAGCTTCTTAGCTGTGTCAGATTTTTTCCCCCTTGGTCGGTTCATTCAACTTTCACAACGCTGCTGTGAATATTTTATTAAGGAACTTAGAATTATTATGACAGACTTTTCATTTTCCTTTTGGAACGAGAGCAGGGAGTCAGCGAAGTGTCAATCCCAATGCACACTTGAAATCCTGGAAGCCGATTCCCAAGAATACATCTTTCCTTTCAATTCTGGAAATGAATGGCAGCCAGGCGGTTTCAGGGGAGCAAACTGCAGTGAACTGGCTCCCTCTAGAGGACAGGAGGGTAAGTTTTACTCCAAAGGTTACAGTTGGGTCCCATCATAGGTTTTCAAGGGCAAAGGCATACAGGAGTGGATACTGTGCAGTACTACCTCCTTCAGAGCTAGATAAAGTGCCGCGGTCATTGTCTTTAAGAGATCTTTCAACAGTGCTACCTCCCTCCACACCCACACAAAAACTACACACCCAGTAGCTGTTTGGAACACTTAATTTGGCTCCACAGCAAAAGTGTGTCTGATTTGGGAATGACAGCCAGCGTGATGTAGTGGTTTGAGCTTTGGACTATGATCCTGGAGACCAGGGTTTGATTCCCCACTCAGTCATGGAAACCCAAAGGGTGACCTTGAGAGTTTCAAACACACTCAGCCCCTAGAAAACTCACGGGCCATCGTAAGTCACAAGGACTCGACAGACATAGCACCAACAATCAGCATAGCCACCCACCTCACTGGAACTTGCAATCCCACCACCACGGAAAGATAATCAAGGAGGCCAAAGCTGTGAATCTGTAAGACCTGAAAAGGCCAGCTGATGAATTCATAAAATCATAGAGTTCGAAGAGACCACAGGGGCCATCGAGTCCAGCCCCCTGCCATGCAGGAACACACATCAAAGCACTTTCACCAGATGGCCATCCAGCCTCTGCTTAAAAACTTCCAAAGAAGGAGACTTCACCACACTCCATGGAGGCAGCATATTCCACTGCTGGACAGCTCTGACCGTCAGGAAGTTCTTCCTGAGCTTCAGGTGGAATCTCCTTTCCTGCAGCTTGAATCCATTGCTCCTTGTCCTAGTCTCTGGAAAACAATGGAAAACAAGCCTGCTCCCTCCTCGACATGACATCCCTTCAAATATTTAAACAGGGCTATCATGTCCTCTCTTAATCCTCTCTTCTGCAGACTAAACACCCCCAGCTCCCTAAGCCACTCCTCACAGGGCATGGCTTCCAGACCCATCACAATGTTGGTCGCCCTCTGGCATATTAGCAACCCCTCCCAATTTGGCATCATCTGCAAATTTGATCAGCATGCCCTCTATTCCTTCATCCAAGTCATTGATGAAGATATTGAATAGCACTGGGCCCAGGACAGAACTCTGTGGCACCCCACCAGTCACTTCTCTCGAGGATGAAAAGCACCCTTTGGGTTCGGTCGGTCAACCAACTACAAATCCACCTGACAGTAACCCTGTCCAGCCCGCATTTCTTTGCTCCTTTGCAAGAATGTCATGGGGAACTTTGTCAAAGGCCTTACTGAAATCGAGATATGCTACGTCCACAGCATTCCCTTCATCTGTAAGATGCTGTAAAATGAAGTCCACTTGATGGCAAATTGTCAGCTCCTACTATGGAACCATAAAGTACTGTATACATGCAACATGCAGAGATTGACTGGGGGGGGCAAATTAAAGGAGACCTTCTGATTTCCCACACTTGCCCCTACACAGCTGAAGCTCACCAAAGTCTCTGCCTAACTGACTTCTCCCTCTTGCTAAGGAACCATTGGGATGCTTCTGCTCATGGCTGTGTATTTTGCGCACCAGGGAATTCCCCCTTTTCTACAGAAATGACTGCAGAAATGAATCAAGAATAAGAACTCTTAGCTCTTAATTCCCCCCCATAATCATCAAGCATAACCCCAAGTGCATTAATACACCAAGTCACTTGACTTTTAAAATGAAACATACCTCAGGTGGGATTTGAGCTGCTTTTATTAAAGCCAGTAAAGGAGGGGAGGAGAAGGTGAAGGGACCGAGTGGAAAAATAAGATTTACACAAATACACACATTTTGCATTTGACACAACGCTGGAGAAAAGCTAAGAAGATGATGCAGCTGCATCTATCTGGTGATCAAACCAAACAACCTGACATGGGATGTCTCCAAACCTCTCACACTACACTGGGGGTAAAAACAGTTTGCCCTGTGTTGAATTGTGCAGCAGAATACTCACTAAAATAAAAGCATCGAGTCTTTCATTTTAGGGTATGAAACATGAACGCTCATCTTCCACAATCTGTAAGAAGTTATAGGTGTACATTTTAGGTTCAAGGCAGGGCACTGGATAGTGTAGTGGAAAAAGAAAGGCTTTTGTCATGGCTAAACTAGAACAGGAGAAACCCTGCAATCTAAAATAAGCCACAAATACACAGAGAAGGGAAGTATTGGCTTTAGCTTATAAGGAGACTATATGGCATCGTTGCATAGTATCTTGACCAACATAGAGGGGAGAAAATGAAGTTCAGAACCTCTGCTGGCCTCTTCCCAGTCACATTTCCGTCTACATGGAACTGGATCTGTCCAACTGGGGACAGGGAGTGAGAAAAACCTATACAAAACAAAGCAAATGTCCCTCATCTATCTCTAGTGACAAGAAATCACAGGGCTGAGTAGTTCTCATTCCTAAGTGAATGGTTTGTCACTGGTGAAAGGCTCCCAACTTTTGGAAAGGCTTTCTTGAGGGCCAATACATGGAGACTCTCTGCTTTAACACTAGGTTTCTACATTTGGCATGGAGTGCCTACACTCAAGAGAGGAGCTACTGTCATCCCTGCGCTACCCTGCCTTGTGTTCATACTATTTGACTATTTTATAAATATAACTTTTCTAATAAAAAGAACACTCCTGGCTCAGAAAGGAGGCATTCAAAAAGAATTTAAAGTTAGATTTTGAGTTATTAAAAACTGAGCTGCCCTGCCCTGCTAAAAAGGAAAGGGAAACAGAATCAAATTTAAACATCTTTGAATCATCATGCCTGTGTCCTGTATCCTCTTTGGATGGGTAGGGATGACCCTTTGAAAGAAAGAGAAGAATGTGAAATCTGTGGAGGATGTGGGTCGAGCAGTAAGAGGGAGGAGTTTATTGGAAAGAAAAGACATCCTCGGATTTTGAATTTGGATCTCTGAAACTGCGAGGTCCCAAAAAGGCACCAGGCCTTGTCTAAAAGACACAGAGCAACTATTTGGGGAGTAGCAAATGAATGCAAAGGAGAGAGGGGAAAATGAACCAGCCAGTGTAACGTTTATTAAATTCACATCTGGGGAGTGGCAGCTGCTAGGAGGTGCGCTGATTCTTGGCAGGCCTGGCTTCTTGCTCACAACCTTTTAGCACACTCTCTGACTAGGGCTAGCTGGTTAATGCCACAGGTTTTGTAAGCACTCCTATCGAAAATTGGTGGAGCTGCCCAGATGTAGGGGAGCTCCATCTGCCTAGCTTAAGCAGCCCAGTTTTCCCTCACAGAGGAAGAGGCACTCTCAACTCACCCTCACAAAGACACAGAAAGAAGGAAACAAACCCACTCTTTACGAGCTTAGCGATGGCAATGGCTGCAGGGAGCTTATGGCCTTATTCACAACCCATTGAAAAGCAAAGGAAAGAGAGACTGCAAGACTTAGTCGTTGGCTAAAAGTTTAGCCCATCTCTGAGAAGTATGCCTCCAGAAGGCATGTCGTAAAATATTTGCATTAGGAGAGGCCAAAAGCTTCCCACCAGGATCAAAAACATGGCACTTTTGTGTTAACATCAAGCGGCGGGCACTGAGTGGCAGCCCACCTCTTTGTCAAGTGGCTCACTTCTCTGGCTCCTTGGCTGCAATGAGTCCTCCATTGAAACAGCCAGAACCAAAGATGGTGGTGATGGTGAAGAAATATCACACACAGAATTTGCAGTGTCCCAAGGGGAGCCAAGTCTTTTAGCAAACTGCTATAATTCAGGAATGGGGTGGGGAGAGAGAAAGAGAGAGAGAGAGAGACTCAGCAGCCTGCTGCCTGAGAGCAGTTAACAAAACTGTCTCTCTCCTAAAGCTAAACTCCTGGTTCACATTTCTTTGTTCCTTGCTTGTTGGCACAAGCCTGCTGGCTCCAGACCTTCAGCCCCTTTCCCCTACCAGCTGGCTACTTCTGCCCTTTTCCTGCCATTTTGCTGGAGAAGGAGGGCGTGCTTGGTTGGCTGTGCCAGTATTTACAGATCCTTGGGTTCCACGCAGTGGGTTACACATTGCTGACTCTAGTCTCTGTGGAAAGAGTTGCGCTGGTACTGGAGGTCATGAGTGATCTCTCTCTTCTGACGTAGCGGGGTTTCCGGACTGCAAGCAGAAGAGATGCTTGTTAACATCACCCGCTTTTGGGAAAAACAGTGGACACTAATTTTTGCAATATGTTGGTAACGGCAGCCTTCCAGAAGTAGATTTTGGAACTACCACTCCCAGAATCCCCAGTCGGCATGGCAAAGCAAAAAAGTGGGCTGTGCAGTTCTTAGAGGTGTAAAAAATTGTTCAGCAAGTGGAGCCTCTTCACACTGACAATAAGGAAGGTCTCTTCTCTTAAACCAAATGGGTTGTAACTAGAAGATTTCTTCCCCACCTAAACTTGGTTTACTCACTTGGCATTTTCAGGCTGACAGCCTGTTAGGAACATCCACATGTGGAAATTTCCCTTATGTGTGTGGATATTCTTCTTTGGCTGCTACAGGGGCTGCTGTTCCTTTCTTCCCTCTGGAGCGCCGAATTTTCCCAACCCCAAACTTACTTGAAAGCCTCTGAAGCTCCCCCACAAAGTGATTCCCAATATTTTTTTTTTTTTTGTAGCTAGCAGTTAGGGTCACAGAAGTGTCTGGCTATGTCCTCATAGCCAGATGCAAAATGATCAGAGCAGTGCTGAGATTCCCTCCCGTCAAGGACCATAGTGCTGATGTCATCATTTTGCGATATAATACAGGGATGAGCCAGACACTTCTTCAGCTCTGCCCGCTCCCCCTGAAGCAGGGAATGGATGGGGGAAAGGCTTCAGAGGCTTTTCAGTAAGTGGGTGATGGTATACAGTTCAGTGCAAGGTAGGTAGACACATGCACTATGCTATACTGAGCCATATGGCATTGCAGCTGCAGAATGAAAAGCTCCAGATATATGCAAACCACTTCTGCTTCTCTGCATGTCAGAGAACACGGATTTGGTGGTATGGATTGGTGGGGCTGGGTGAGAGAGAAGAAAAAAGAATTTTGTAGTAGGAAGTTACATAAGAGTCCTTGTGGACAAGTAGTTCTCTAATACCAAGGAGAACAGAACTGCGTGCCTTCAGATATTCTTGGCCTAGAACTGCTCTCTCCCCAAGCCAGTGTTGCCAACAGTGAGGATTATGAGAGGTGGAGTCCAAAATCTCCTGAAGGGCCACAGTTATCCACTCTGTTTTAGAAGAACCTTCTAGTTCTCACTGAGATGATCATTTAGAATCTAGGCTGGAAAGAATGCAAGTGAGGGTTCAAAATAAATGAAGCATTCTCCACTCAACGCCCTCACCATCACTCCCTCCCCCCGTACCTGGATAACCAGTCTGGCACTCTTCTCCCTGGCACTTGGTTTCTAGTTATTAAGACTTTTCTGCAGGAAGGGAAACTCAGCCGCGTTTAGTCCCCATTTGCAGCAGTATAGCCCAGACACAAGCTGACCATCTGAGTGAAAACTAGGCCATGGCAAGAAAAAAAATGACTCCCATATCTTGCCCAGTACTTCACTGATAGATATACTTCTTGTTTTGGATTATAGCTCCCAGAATATCCTAATCAGCCTGGCCAGTGAAACCTGGGACTTGTAGCAAAAATTTTGTGACCTTTTAAAATTCTTCTCTCTTGATGCCAGCTGATCATATCAAAGAAAAAAAAGGGCGAAAAGGGGGTAGGAAGAACATAAGGAACCCCACAGTTTGTGGGTGAAGAACCTCAGCCTCTCAAAACACGCTTCTTGTCAGATTTTGATTTGACAGCAACACTTCTATAGAGAGCAAGATCGACCTTCAGACTCCCGTACTTCTTACATCTAATACCAGTTTTTTAAAAAGAACTCATGCCACCCCCTTGTAATTTCTGCATTCCAGTCATCATCCATTCCAGGTAGAGCGGTACATTTTTAATTCACCGAGCCCATCTATGAGCCGCTTGGGAATCTCCTAAGATAGCTGAGCCACTAACATTCCACACCAAGCCCAGCTTGGTAATTTTCTTTTTCAAGCACCTATAAAGATCTCTCACTACCTGAGATCCATCTATTTTTTAAAGCATAACTCTTTAAGTGCCAAATATGCTGTTTAAAAAAAATGGAGAGAGAGGAGAACCTTTTTACAAGGCAATATAACGTTCTATTTATGACCAGAGATAGGCCTGATTGGTATTGTCAATACTGTTAGGTTTCAGGGGTTTTTGGAGGTGGGCTTATTATTCAGAGAGTGTGCTTCAATTTTGGGGGATTTTTTTTTTAAACAAGAAAGACCAAAAGACCATGCTCCATAGGGGAAGCTAGTTATACATATTTGCGTTAAAAACACCTTTTCTAGCTTCTTTTTGAAAAAGAAAAACCTGAGGGCATTATTTGATAACAGGATAATAAAGAGCTTGGTGCTAAGGCAGCACCCAAAAAAAGATTCTTACCTGATGAAGGAGGAGATAACATTGATGCCTGTAATGACAGGAAGAAGATTAGGGTTTCTCAACGTACTGTTATAGGAAGCTTCATTCTAAGGCGAGATGAATATTTCTTCAAATTCTCAGTGTAACTGAGAGCCAATTCAAAATGCAAGAGGAAAAACAACCAAGATGGCACAGGAACCATCCACCAATCACCTCCTGGATTCTCCAGGGCAGTTGCATTACAGTGAGCCCTCCACATTTGCTGGGGTTATTGGTGCAAGACCCTCACAAATGGAAAAACTGCAAATTTCAAAATGTGTATGTGTGTCCATGTAAAGGGGGCCAAGGGATGGTGGGGAGAATGTTCAGGGAAAGAAGAGGTGAAGAGGTTCGCCACCATGGTGATCCTATACTTTCTCCTTTTTGCCCATCTCCTTCCTTATGTGTGTGTGTGTGTGTGGACACTGTGAGAAGGCTTGTGGTGTTGAGAAATCAGGGTGCAAGCCATCCTTAGCTGTCGAGGCACCTGCTAATGGCGGGAGAGGAGGAGGAAGACTGGAGGTTGGTTTTTGAAGGGCTGCACAGCCTGATCAGAGCCACCGAGAGGGAAGGTTCTCCCAGAAAAGAAGCACTTGAGATGAAGGGGAAGGGTTGGAGAAACTTCCAAATATTCAAATCTCTGAAAGTTAAACCCACAAATGTGGAGGGCCAACTGTATTTGAATACCTCCTTCCGCCAAAAAAACATGTTTCAGAGATTCCTGAAATGCAAAACACAGTTCTGCCACCCTCTCTCTGGGGTGGTACAACTCTTGAAAGAACACAGAAACGAACATCATGCTTTTTTCCAGATTCTTAGAAAACTTTTACAGGATCTGAAACCTGAGCTATGCTATTCCAACAGGTATCGCTGTTTAGGGATGAATGGATGTCAGCTTTGCCTTCACCTACATTTTGCTTAAATCTCAAATTCTTTTCATCAAGTTTACCAAGAAGCCTGAGAATTTTAGAACATTCTTATCACCAGAGAACCAAAAGAAATTCTCAATCATTTGCACTGGCCAATTTCAAAAAGTGCAGCTGTTCCCAGCAGGATCATGTTCTACCTTTCTGCCATGTAGCTTTTCAAGATGAGGAACCCCTTCCAAGAAAAAAGAAGGTGACAACTCTAATTCAGCACTACAAATATGAATAAATACAGTTTCAAGTGCTAGGCATGCGAAGCCTTTTGCACAGAAAGGCAAAACTTTTGAAATTTAAGTTCATTCTGTCACATTTAAGAACACATTTGTGCACATTTGCACAGAAAGGAAAAAAATTGTGCACATTTGCACAGAAAGGCAAAATTTTTGAAATTTAAGTTCATCTGTCACATTTAAGAACACATTTGTGCACTCTGAAAAGTTCTTATCCCAAAATGAGCCAAGTGAAGGAGGCACCCAGCTCTACTCCTATTTATTGGAAGTATGATTTTAATACTTACTGATTCAGCAGACTGTACAACAGACCCTAAAGGAGTAAGGATGAAAAGAGGGAAAGTATTAGTGGCTATAGTGGTCCTGTTCTGTCCCACATATTTAACAGAAAACTGCTTTGTACTGGATGTGCATTTCCTGAAGATAGAAGTGACCTGCAGGCACACAACATAAACCTAGACAGAGATCTACCTGATATATTTTATATCAACAGTTTACCTTCCTTGTGCTGAAATATAACTGCAGTACCTTCAGCTTCACGTACTCACTCTCTGCACTGGTGATCAGTTCCATTTCAAGGTGAGCTGAAACTGTTTCAACAGAACTAGTTGAACTTTCTGTTTCATTATAGCATGTGCGTGAGCCTATGGGCACAGGCAACTTATCATATTTTGTCTTGACTACTGGTATCCCGGACTTATTGAGAAGCAAAGAGGTTTTGTGAAATAGAAAGACACTTAGCAGCGTGTTCTTTTCTTAGTCTGTTCGTCTGAATACAAGGATTTGTGACTACCAGAATTTCATATCCACTGCTAGAACTTCATATTCATATCTAACATGACTCATTGGAGTACAAAAGGCCAGGCAGCTACATAGTCACGCACATGCATGCACACACACCTTGTGTAGAAAACATTCCACAGAAAAATATAGCGTTGGAGAATTTTCACAAAAATCTGTTTAAAAAAATTTTTCATGGAAGATTTTCCACCTCACATCTCTTGGGTGCTATATTTCTAATTCTATATACTTTAATATTATATTTTTTTGTGTTTTAATTATCTTTTTAAAAATTTTATCTGTCTTTTTTTCTATTCTAGCACTTATCTGTACTAGCTAACCTTAAGAACAGCCTCGAGTCCCAGTTTTAGGAGAAAGACTGTGTGTGTATACATTTACTAAGAATAAAATAAATGCCACAAGAGGTGGCAATGGCCACTAGCTTAGAAGGGCTTAGAAAGAACAGCCAAAGTTGAGGAAGAGGGAGCTATGGACAGTTGTTATGGTTACTATGTGGCAGCTCCATGTCCAGAGACAATGCACTTGGGAGTACCATACTCTGTGGGCAAACAAGAGTGATAGCTGCTTTCTTTCACGCCCTGCCTGTAAGCACTAAGAGTGGCTTCTTGCTGGAACAAAAAGACAACTTTCAGGTGAATAAGGAGAAAGTCTAACTTCAACGATGGGAGCTGGACTGCAAAAAAGAGACAGCTAAAAGAGGCCATCTTGAAGTCTAAAGGTCTTCCAGAGTCCTCATGGCTTACTTTGTAAGCAGTATAAGACTCAATAAACTCAAAACATTATAAACACTGAACTGAATTCCACCCTGACTCTTTTTTTCATTGTTTAGATTTCAGATTGTAAGGCTGACTGCAGAAGTTGCTGTATGACCTGTCCTAGAAGTCACCTGGCTAAAGAGGTGGGTACAAATATTTAAAGAAATAAAATCCTGGGTCTCCTTCTCTGGATGTCCACAAACAGAGGCTGGACAGCTACCTGTTGGAGATGGTCTAAGCTGG
The DNA here is from genome assembly GCA_948474755.1 of Ctenosaura bakeri. Classification (NCBI taxonomy): domain Eukaryota; kingdom Metazoa; phylum Chordata; class Lepidosauria; order Squamata; family Iguanidae; genus Ctenosaura; species Ctenosaura bakeri. Next base: position 73,109 of record CAOLHI010000685.1, read on the forward strand.
AACTCCTGCACTGAGTGGGTACTGAACTCAATGGCCTATAAGGCCCCTTCCAAATCTATAATTCTATGTTAGGTTTTTAAGTTATTAAGAAAGAGAATAGCAAGGAGAAACACACCTTTGCTTCTTCTGTAGAAGAGATTTGGAAGTTTATTGGCACGTTTGAGGTAGAAGAAGGAAGCAACACACAGTATGAGGAAGAGGCTGATAACGAAGGTCCCAAAAATGAGAGAAGCAGCTACTTCTGGTCCTCCTGTGAAGGCAAAATAGCAAAGAGTGAGCTACAGCCCTCAAGAACAAGTGTCTCTTCCTATCAGCTTGAGAGACAGAATGCTCAGTCCTGGAACTTGGTCTTGGAATGACGTCCAAATGGACATTATGCCAGACACAAACCTGATATTCTTCATTTGGGATAGCAACCCAGGGGTGTAACTGCGGGGAGAGTGGAGTAAAATGAGGGGGCTTCCCTCTAAATAAGGAATCTGTTCCCCCAACTGAAATTTTCCTTCCCGCTCCAAATTTCTAGCGTAGTAATTTATCATTTCAGTTGAGCATCTAAAGAAAAGGAGGTGGCAAAGGTATCAAGGGAATGTGAACCCACAGTGCATTTAAGAGTTCTAGTTGTGAACATTTTGGAGATGAAAGGAAATTTCCCTCCCCATACCTACATTCCTGCAGCACCTTGATTCTTATAGTGAGAACATTTTTTCAGTTATAAGAACAGGAATTTCACATTTGAGTTTATCAAAATCTCTTAGATGAATTGCTATTTAGACTTGCTGACCTGTTAATCTTTGATCTGTCAATCTAGTTAAAATGGAGCTTGTTCCCTTCCTCCAGGAAAACGGGCAAACATGTTCAAATTGCCCCTTCTTGGATGCTCCAAACAAGCAGAGTGCTTCCCACTCTGCAACCAAGAGCCTACAGGAAGCCCCTGCCTTTCAGTGCCTTGCTATCTGACGACTTGCTCTTTTGATGCTTCCAAATTAAGGAGAAGTTCCATTAATTTGATGTGGGGTCCACTCTTTCATCAGTCCTTCTTGCCTATGGAGGCTTCCTTGGGGCTGGTCACGCATGTGAGCAGTCCCAAGTCTTGCCTACAGAAAGAGCAGAGCCCCAGGCTGAATTAATGGAACTTACCCGTATGGCAAGCATCGAAACAGTGGGCTTCTGTCTGTACTTTTCGCCCCATGCAGGCTTGCTTGGGACTGTGCTTGCGCTGCTTGCAAAGCAAATTCAGAGGAAGGAAAAAGCACCAAGTCAGCTGAGAGACTTCACAAACAGTGCACATGCATAGTCAGTCCCAAGCAAACCTCTGTTAAGTCCTTCATGTTCCCTACGGTAGATGGGTTCCACTTTTTGGCCATTTCCACTTTCTGACAGTGCTCTGGTCCCTAACCTGTCAGATAAATGTGGGAAGTCTATACTCATGGGACAATGAGAAGAACATGGTGATCATGCCAGGATACTGTGTGCAAGGAACTGTGGGCCATAAAATCTTGGGTGGGCAGCGGAAGCTGGAAATGGAAGGAAGACAAATTGTGAGTTGAAACTTTTGAAGAGGGGTGTCCTTTATGTTCTTGATCAAGCTTATGATTCACTGCTCTACTTTTACTTTCTTTTTTTTAAAAAAGTTCTGAGATGACACACAAAAAAATTGACCTAAGTTGTGATCCTCAATTGCTCATGAAGTATGAAGCATCACTGAAGACAGCATGGCTTATTCCTGAGAAAGCATGCATAGAATTGCGCTCTAAGATATTTATTTATTTAAAGCAGGAGTGTGAACTGTGCAGCCCCTTCCAAATATTAGTAAAGCAGGAGTGTGAACTGTGCAGCCCCTTCCAAATATTAGACTGCAGCTCCTCGTGTACTTCACTGTTGGCTGTGCTGATAAGGCCTGCTGGGAGTTGCAGTACAGCAACATTGGGAGGACCTCATGATGCTGTTTCTGGCCACAAAGTCTCAGAGTGGCTTTGTACAGTCCATAAAAACAAGACAGCTTGTTCAGGCTTATGATCTAAAAAGGAACAATACAGAAGGAAAAGGTAATAGGGGAGGGAGCAAGTTGTCTTTCAGTCAGGCTGATGTGGCTCGTCCTTCTTCCCATCTCTTCATGCGAAGCAGAGTTCCAAAATATTGCTTTGGATGCCTTCCTTGCTTGTTACAGCAACCACAAGCAGAATCTTCTTGGGAGTGTGGTGGAGTCTCCTTCTTTGGAGGTTTTTAAGCAGAGACGGGATGGCCATCTGTTGGGAATGCTTTCGTGTGTGTTGCTGTATGGCAGGGGGTTGGACTGGATGGCCCCTGTGGTCTCTTCCAACTCTGATTTGGTGGTGGTGAACAGTTAGTGCCTGTGGCTGTTTTTGGAATGGTTACCATCATGGTTTTGTGAAAACACACTAAGCAGCCTTGCAGGAATACTCACCTACGCCAAGTGTAACTGGGGTTATGGTACTAAAGTTTGTTTGGGAATTCATTCCTCTGGCAGCATCTACAAGGAACCAGAGAGATGCAGGGTGGGGGGATTGGCATGAGGGGAAAAGAGGGAAAAAGCACACAGTTAGGAAGCATTAACTAATTTGTACAATTTCCAAGTCAGAATCTAGCCTGGTTACCTATTTCTATCACCACCTTTGCCCCATTGCATCTCTCCGAATACCGTATAGTACCAACAGATTGGAGAGGTGGGAGGAGAACGCTGTATCATCACACACATTGAAAGCTACCATTTTGCATTCACCATTTTACATACATATTTACAGCACATATCTGAGGGTTTTTGGGGGGGAAATGCTTTATTTTTCAAATAATGGGATACTCAAAAGCAAGTACTTTGAACTCCGTACAACATTTTAGAACATTCAGAGCACTTCATTTTGCACGCTGCTTCAAAACCTTCAGAGGTAAATGGCTTATAAGTATCTGTAAATGAATAAATAATTCTGAAAACCAGTCTGCAAAGTAATCCAGTATTATGATCCCCTGAGCTGCAAGATAATAAAAAAGTGTGTGTGAGAGAGAGAGGGAGGGAGAGGGAGAGGGAGAGAGAGGGGGAGAGACAGACAGAGAGAGAGAGAATGAGAATTTCTCGATTGAGAGCATTCAGGTAGTTTACTATTGATGTAACATGAAAAACTGGGGACTACTTGGATCACATTCAGTTCAATACACTGTGTTGCACTGGCTCTCTGTCCTATCTGATGACAACTCAACACTGCTGCATGCCTTTATTTCAAGAAGGGGAAATCTGCCTCTTTCACTTTTTCCTTGCAGTCTTTTTTTTTAAACTTAAAATTCTTTCTATATGACATGTGAATTTAATAAATTCTTCAAACACAAGCTGAAACTCTCTCCCATTTGCATTTACAAAATGTAGTAAGTCAAGTCATCCACACCATGGGGAGGGTCATGTTCTATCTGCCTGCCACAGAGATGTTGAAGACAAAGTGCGTATCAGAAGGAAAAAAGAGAGAGAGATTGGAGGTAACGTACCTCAGCACTACAAACACGGCTGAATTCCCTGGGGTTTGAAACCAGGCGCTTAGAAAAAGCAAATGTTCATGGACTTTAGCCTGCAAGGACGGAATTTTTGGTTTGTCCAACACTCAATTTATTTTTTAAAAAATCTCGAGTTATTTCCATCACAAGTATGAAGAATTTTTGCAAAATCTTTGAAAAAGTAAAATTCTTGAAATAAAGGTCTCACCCATCTCTGACCCAAGGCACCTGTGACTTCAGACTGTTCTACAGTGACCTCTGTCGGATGGCTGCAGAGTAACAAGGTTAAAAGGTAGCAGTTCTACATACGGGAACATCCCAGAGAATCAGAGAAAGAAGTTGAGGAAGAAGGCTTTTAGGACCTCTCTGGAGATTTCCCTAGATAGGACTCCAAACTGGGAAGGCTGTAAGAATGGATGTTTAGATTATGAACTTACTGTTTCGGCAGTCAGTCAAGTTGTAAACGGGTGTTGCAGCGACCGTTTCGTTCTCACATTTAATGCAACTGCTGCTGCCATCTTCGTTCCACCGCCTGTAGCAGCCTGTGCAAAGGGGGTGGGAGAGAAAGAAGGCTGAGCAGAGACAGGCAAGAGAAGCATCAAAATTACCCTTCATGCACAATCAAGCTTCGAATGAAACTGCCTTCCACTTAATCTGACTGCCACGAAGGCTCCCTTTTCTTGTCATTCTTCCAGTTCTTCCACCAAGACTCAAAAGGACATCCTCTGTGCACATAAAGCCCTGGATCCAAAGGGATACCAAGCAGCACATGCAGTTGCTCAATCTTCTTCATAACTAGAAGTTCCCAACACAACTGAAAGTCCGTTTGTCCGCTGCCTTCTCTGTTTCAGAAATGATGTGCTACGTAGAACAGGGAAGTTCCCCTCTCCCAGGCTGTCTGGCAAAACATGAGTCCATGACACTCCATGGATACTCAGTTTTCTAGATCTGGCCAAGACTATTCCCTTTTGTTGCATTATCAGAACCTGCTGAGATCAGAAACTTACAGATCTTGGCAGAGGTTCTGTGCTGCAGGTCACAATGGCTCTGGGAAGTCCCTAGCCCTAAAGCTGGATTGAGAAAAATGTGTCCCCATGAGATTCATGGACTGCAACTCTCATCACACTCCATGGTAAGGGGTGAGGGGAGCTGTAGTGCAGCAATGTCCAGAGGGTCACAGTAGCAGACTCTCGGTTTGCTCATCCTTTCCAAGCCTTGAATCTCTCTTGCCTTTTACTAGAAGAAAAGGCATGCAGGGGAGGTTTATTGGCTTCATCCCTTGATGTGAGCTTCCTAGAGGCATCTGGCTGTTCACTGGGGTGGAGGCAGACAGCTTGACCACAATCCAACAGAGAAGTTTTTATGTCTTGTGGCTCCAAACTGGGGTGAGTATCCTTTCAAAACAGGAAGTGAGCAGGTTACAGACTTCTGATCATTTCTCGTTGTTTAAAAAAGGACTCTCCTGGACCTCAAATGGCCCGGGGTGTGTGTCTAAAAACATAGTGAAAAAGCCTTCCATGCCCCCAGATAGCATTTGGGAGCATTCAGGGACAACAAAAAATAGTGTTATTTTGTGACAGGGGTATGATGGGGATGTGGAGTGGTAGGTCCAGAGTTGCCCACCCTTGCTCTACATGCTACATTATAAGCTGCTCAGGGAAAGCATGTGCTCCCATCTCAGAAGTAATGACTTAAAAGTAATATAATTGCTTTCAACATGATCCTTTTTCCAGTAACAAGCAAATGATGAAAATTACAAATTACATTTCAGTGGCAAGGTATTAAGGGGGAATCAAATTTCTTTGCTGGTGTAGTAAGTTAACATTTTTTAGTTGGTTTTTAAAATTAATGTAAGGGGCATTTTTGACAAGAATCTTTTCAATTTTATGTTAATCTCTTATCAATCCTGAAGGTTTTTTCTTAAGAGATGAAAATCATGGAAGAAACCATTCATAATGCACTAAGTTATAGCAGTTTTCACTTTGTAATGAGTAATGATACAAGGGCACTTTTAAAACACTATCAAGAGTAACAGGAAATAACTAAATAAAAAATACAATGGGCCCTCCCTGCTTGCGGTATCTAAATGTGTGAGTTCGAGCAACCATGTTGCATCCCATACCTTAAATGGGGTTGATGTGCGTAGAGATGTGCTGAAGCATCCGTGCACATGTCACCACCATTTAATAAAACAGGACATGATCACTGTCAATTTTAGCTATTCATGGGGGACATGGAATCGAACCCCTGCAGATACACCGTAACTCTACATTAATAGAACCATAGTCAAGGGAAGTAACAGTCTCATTATTTTCTATGCTAGTCAGGCCTCCTCTGAAGTATTGAGTTCTGTGTGCCTCATTTTAAGAAGTACACAGACCAGTTGAACCAGATTCAGAGAAGGGCAACAAGGGATGACAAGAGGTATGGAGAACAAAACCTATGAGGGTGAGTTCAGCCTGGTGAAGACAAGACTTAGGGGTGATACAACTGTACTCTTTAAATATCTCATGGGGCTTTTGCAGAGACAAATATGCAAGTTTGTTATCAGCTTTCCCAAAGAGTAGGACCAGTTCTAGTAGTTTTAATTTCCAGGATGACAGACTTTGATTAAACACAGAAAGAACTCTGTGACAGTAAGAGCAGGTGGAACCAACTGCCTAGAGAGGTGGCGGGGTGTCTTTTTTTGAATGTCTTTAAAAAGAGGGTGGACAGCAACCTGCTGGAGACGCTCTAGCTGGATTTTCTCATCGAATGGGGAGTTGGGCTCAGTGGCCCATGAGGCCTCTTCCAGCTCTAAAATTCTATGATTATAATTACTTTTACGAAGTATCTTTCCAAGCTGTAGAATTACTCTGTGCCTTATTGCTTTCTGAAGTGCTATAAGGAGAACTTTAGATGGGCGTACGCACTTTGCAGCCCTCCAGGTGTCCTTGGACTGCAACTCCCATCACCACTGACCAGCAGAATCAATTAAAAAGGGATTATATTGATTTATCATCATCAACTCTATTAATATCCCACTTTCCCCCCAGGATTTGTGATTCAAGATGGCTTGCAAATGAAAATGATTACAATGTAATTAAAAACATACCAAGAAGATAACATGAAAACTGAGTTAAACTATTAGCCACATGAAAACTATGTAAAATACATCTAAAAACACAAGAATGGTTTAACAGTACAATTTAAAACAAAACGGGTCTCACAGTCCTTTCTCTAAAAGCTTTCATTTTCAAAATCCTGTCTGAATAAAAAGCCTTCCCTGCCTACAGAAAGACAGCGAGGAGGGGGCCAATGTGTCCTCCATAGGTAGGGAGTTTCAGAGTCCGGGGCAGCCACTGGGAAAGCCCTCTCTTGTGTTCCCACCTGTAAAAGTGGTGGGAGTGGGAAAAAAGCCTCTCCGATGGATCTCAGAGGCTCAAGCAGGGAGATAAAGTCTGCCAGACAACCTGATGGGATGGGAGCTGTCATCCAATGATATCTAGTGGACTCAAGTCTGTTGTTGCGTGTCTTCCAGTTGTTTCCAACTTAAAGCAACCCTAAGGCAAACCTATCACAGGGTTTTCTGGAGCTGAGTGTGTGTGTGTGTGAGATGCACCCAAGGTCACCCATGGGTTTCCATGGCCGAGTAGGGAGTCAACCCTGGTCTCCAGTGTTGTAGTACAATACATCATGCTGGCTGTTTGCTCCTAATTAAATAAAATGAAGCTGTTTTTCTTCAGGCTCAGCCTCTCTGTCCATGTGACTGAAGCAGATCAGCCCTGCAAGGTTACTCAAAACCCAAACTAGCCATACAGTAACAACTGTCCTCCCTCAAAATAAATAGAAAAAAACTAAAGAGAGAGAGAGAAAAAAAATAAAGAAAAAAGGGTTGCAATCTCCAGAGCCTTGAGCCAAAGACAGCGATCAATTATTCCATAAAGCACATGATGAGTGAGGCACTGACTGGGAAAACAGAATGCCACTGTTCCTGTTTCCTCAGTTGGAAGCTGTGCATGAGATACCCTTGGTGATAAATTGCATCTGACATTTAATCTACACATAAAAACAGACCTACTGGGAGGGTATAGCTTTTTTTGTGACAGTATTTAAAAACAATAAAGAGGCAGAAGGAAACAAAGCCTTTTTAAACATTTGGCACCAAAGATTAATTTTTCATACGTTTAAAAGGTTAACATTCAGTGCTCATTGACAACGGTTCCCCCCTGCTCCTTTCAGATCGCTTTGAACAAAAAGACACATTAGTTTTATTAGCAGCAGTAACGTAACAGAAAAGTGGCAGGGGGGAAACACTTGATTAGCCTTTCAGGTTTTCTTTCAAAAGGCAAGTAATTTGCCAATTTGAATGTTCCAACACACTCTTAGTTGTTTGCCTAGAACAGGAGTGGGCAATTCTGAGAAGCTAAGAGGCTTCAGGAGAGTCAGCTTGGTGCAATGTTTGAACACTGAAAAACTCTGGAGACCAGGGTTGAAATTTCCATTCGGCCACGGAAACTCACCTGGAGCAATGTCACAATGTTGTTCCAAACCTCTGGCAAGTCACAATTGCCTATTCCAAAGTTTGGAAACATTGGTTTGTAACAGTGCAAAGTTATTGTAGAAGTGACAATGCTGAGCCAGCATGGCATAGTGGTTTTGAACACTGGATTATGATCTTCGAGGCCAGGGTTCTATTCCCTGCTCAGCCATGGAAACCCACTGGGTGACCTTGGATGTGTCACACACTCTTAGCCCCATAAAGACCTTAGGGTCACCATAAGTTGGAAAAGACTTAAAGGCACACAACAACAGGGAGGCCACATTAGCCTGCTAAGAGACTCTAGAGGATCAAACTCTCCCTCGCAATGCTATTGAAAAAAAAATCCCTTTTTTTGCCCTCAAAGGCTTTCTAGCGGGCAAGGGGAGCATTTTTGCCATGCTCTTAGGCCCAGAGGAAGCCTTTCTGAGAAGAAGAAGTGATCAGAAGTCCACTCTGGTTTATTTCCTGTTTTTAAATAGTCTTCTACTGGGCCTAAAACAGGCCCATGAAGCTCAACATGTGGCAAAAATATGGCTATGCCCACTTGAGGGCTTTCTGGAGCAAACATTTTTTATCTTTTTTTTTTTTTTTTACTCCAGGGGGCAACAATGGCTAACTGGGCTCAGAGACACCACCATCTTGTGTTCTAACAAGAGATCCTGATCTATCTTTTGGAGGGTGACCAAAATGGTGAAGGGTCTGGAAGCCATGCCCTATGAGGACTGGCTTCGGGAGCTGGGTATGTTTAGTCTGCAGAACACAAGGTTAAGAGGGGACATGATAGCTATGTTTAAATATTTGAAAGAATGTCATATCAATGAGGGAACAGGCTTGTTTTCCGCTCCTCCAGAGACCAGGACAAGAAGCAATGGATTCAAACTTCAGGAAAAGATATTCTACCTAAACCTCAGGAAGAACTTCCTGACAGTCAGAGCTGTTTAGAATATGCTGTTTTGGAGTGTGGTGGAGTCTCCTTCTTTGGAGGATTTTAAGCAGAGGCTGGATGGCCAACTGTTGGGAGTGCTTTGATGTGGGTTGCTGCACGGCAGAATCAGGTTGGACTGGAGGGCCCCAGGGTCTCTTCCAACTCTATGATTCTATGATCTTCTGGCCATTCCAGCCTTAGTCTTCAACAATTCATTATGGCCTACCTGGACTGCACTGGTTGCTGGCAAGACATGTGGTGTTGGCCTCCATTGTACCCATGCAGCATTCTAGCTCCGATTCCTAAAGGAGTGAGAGAAAGAAAATACATGGTGATGATAATGATAATAGTAATAAAAATATTTTTACCCTGACATTCTCCTTTCATTTCATTCCCCCTTCCATTCACTTTAGACACCAATGACAAAGCACAAGTTATACGCAAATGCCAGTTTCATGTTTGTGTCTAATTAGAAAGCACAGAGAGAACCCATACGAATGCCCCCCAAAAGAGGAAACGTAGGAGGCGAGGCAGTGACTGAGTGCAAATAAAAGCTGATATGCTATGCGTACACAGCACAACTGTTTTCCCAACTGTTTTATAAAACAGTAGAGGGGAGAGAAGTGAGAGAGAAAAAGTATACCTCAATTCTTTAAGTTCTGGATATTTGCATCTGGAATAAAGACTTACACATTGGCCATTTCTGCATTAGACTGGTATAGTGCTATTATTCCACTTTCAACATCCTATGGAATCCTGGAGTTTGCAGTTTAGGGAGGGGCCTCTGAGGCCTCTCCCTAAACTGCAAACCCCAAGATTCCATAGGATGTTGAAAGTGGAATAATAGCACTATATCAGTCTAGTGTAGAAATGGCCACTGTCGAGGACTGGCGTCTGGCTGGACAGCCTCTCAGAGTTCCTTCCAGCCCATTCAGTCTTGACTGTACAGTTTCTGTGAATGGGCATTCTGGGAAAGTAGATTGCCCGCAACACTCCTGCTCAAGGTCTTGGACTCACAAGCAGTCTTGGATGAGCTGCCCAGGGTTTCTCCACTGCAAGTGACATTAAGCTGAAGGCTTTTAATAGTTGGCCTTAACAACGAGACTGTTCTAGACAGGGACATCTCCCGAGGCTGGGAATGTAGTCACTAAGCCTTTATGCATACAAGATTAGATTAGCAATCTTTGGAGGACACAGAAAAAAGTCAGAGAGCAAAGCTGTTTCCAGAAGCCTCATAGGATACTGGCTGCAACCCTAGAATACTGGTGTAGGAACAGTGACTTCAGGTATATTAGCCAGACTGTTTAATGCTATGCTGTCACGTATGCTTACCCTACAAACGCCGTGTATAATATATAAATGTAAATAAACATACTGATTACAAAACAATGCATTTTTCTGTATCCTTATTTGAAAAGAGAGCACGAAGCATCTGCAGCCCATTAACTTTTCACTGCTTTGAGAACGGGGTGCCTAAAACAACACAAACCAGTAGGCTGAATCAGGTTTCTGCAAAGCAGATTCATCCATATCTGCTACAAGGAGGCCTGGATCTCTCATTGTGAGGGTCAGGAAGTTACATCCATGCCCAGTTATGCCTAACCTGGGTAAGGAGATACCTTGGACAGCATGGACACATAAGTCTCCTTCTTAGAACCACACACACCTATAGTGACTTTTGCTGCCAATACAGAGCTGGGGTTCCCAAACACCAACCAAAGATACACCTTTACTCCAAACATTACACAAATGTCTTGCCAGAAGTCAAGGATTAGTGTGCAATGCAGATTATAGCGTACAACCTGGAGTAGCATAGAATGCGTTGGACTTCAGTCATGGAGACCTGGTTCACACGTCCTCTCAGCTATGAAACTCAGGTGTTCCTGAACTTGTCCATGTTGAATATACAGTCATTCCTTCACTTTTGTGGGCTCAGCAGTAATGGATTTTATTATTTGTGGGTTATTTATTTATTTATTTATGATGTATTATATATTTGTCCTGCCATGGAAAAATGTATGTTCTCTCTAGGTTCTCCAGAGCGATTTTATGGTCCACTTTCACCACAAGAGGACCGCAGTGTCACGCTGGACCATGGAGTCACGCTAGAGAGAATACTTTTCTAGGCACTCTATGTGTGACTCTATGCCCACTTTCATTGGACGTTGACCATAGAATCATCCCGGAGGACCTAGATATTCCTAAACAAGTGTTCTGAAGCGGAAAAAAAAAATAGCACTTGAGATTAATATTTCTTACTCATTTTTTTCCACTTTCAGGGCTCTTGTGACCCTAGCCCCAACAAAAGTGGAGGGCAAACTACATTTACAGAGTAGGCAAAAAATGGAAACAAACTAAAAAGAGGCACAGGACATCTCCTAGCCTTTGAACTGTTTTGGCCACAAGTATAGCAGAATGCAAGACTTCACACACAAAAAATCCACGCCTGTTAGTTCCGTCTTCCCTGCTTGTCTTATTTCACCAGCCTACAGTCAGGTGTCAAGGGATTATTTTTGGTCCTTGCTAAATAATCAGGAGGTAGACAGAAATGTTTTGCTGATCTACCAAATGAAAAAAAAAATATTACCAGAAGATCCTATTCCTTCTTTCATTTACAGAACATGGAGCAGACAGCAGTGCAATTGTGACCACGTGACTCTCACTGCTTGTGCCACGAGTGACCTCAGCAACGGTTGCCAACCGGCTAACCCTGTTCAGAAATAGTTTGCACAGACACAAGAAAAAGAAGGTCTCAAAAGGCTTCCCTTGAAATCTCTTTTCTCTGGATTTGGCTTTACAGAATCTCAGGATACAAAGCCAAGCCCAAACCAACATACTGCTCTTTTAAGAACTGCTCATTTTGTGTCTCTCTGTGCCGAGGATCACAAAGACGCCAGCCCTTCTTCAGACAGGAACGCTGCTAAGATTAAACACACTCCATATATTCCTTGTCAACACCCTGTGTGACATTTTGAAAGAAGGAATGAGGGTTGTGGAGGAGGACACATACATGCATGACTGAACGCACAAATGCACGCACACAGTTAAGAGCTGCTCCTTTATGGAAAACACTAGATCACAGTGACAGTGTCTATTACCATATGCACCCTTGTCATTTCCTGACAGGAAGTTGGCCAAAGATCCCTCCATAAAATCCTTCCGTAAAGTGTTAAGTAAAGCAAAGCTTCAGACTTGAAATTCCTGCTGCCAGTTACTAATTACAATGTTTTAGCAGATTTATGAGGCTTGGCTCAAGTGAGTTTCCTAATGACAGGAGCCAACAGTTGTCCCTCCACATTTGCAGCTTTCACTTTCACAGATTTTTATTTTGAGTTTCTCCAACTCCTGTCCCATATCTCAAGTGCTTCTTTTCCAGGCGAACCTTCCCTCTTGGTGGCTCCGATCAGGCTGTGCAGATCTTTAAAAACCTGCCTCAGGTCCTCATCCTTGTCCTCCTCCACCACGACCACCATCAGCCCTGGCCAGCTAAGCATGGATTGTAGTCCAACTTCTCAGCACCACAAACCCTCTCCAAATGCCCCCTCCACACCCAAGGAAGGAGATGGGCTGGAAGAAATATAGGGCCACCATGACAACTCACACCTTTCGCCTCTCCTTTCCACGACCTGGCCCCCTTCCCACAGACATACACATTTTGATATTTGTGATTTTCCACTTTTGCAAGGGTCATGCACCTCAAACCCTAACAAATGTGGAAGGCCAACTGTATAGTGTTTTGTCTTTCAATTCTCTGAGGTGGAGTTGAATACACGCAGTGGAATTTAGGACACAATGTCTGTTCTGCTTTGCCTGGGAGGTGCATGAGATCAGCAGGAAGGGACCACAACTCACTGGGAGAGCAGCTGCTTCGCAAACGGTAGGATCCAGGAAACTTTGACAAGTAGGCCAATCTCTTCTGGGCAGTTGGAATAGCAACACCAACTCGTAGAGGGCTGCTTCTAAGACAGCATGTTGTACGAAACAGCAAGCAGTTCAAGGTTGCAATTTTATATACACGGACTGAGCAGCAAGCCCACCTTGAACTAGAAGCAGACTTGATTTTGAGTAGAAATGGAGAGTCTTGCACTATTAGTGATCTCTGGATCACAATGCTATTATTGAGCAAGTTAACAAGACTGAACCAAAGTTCACCCAGTTTAGGCTAAAAGCCAGAACAGAACCATCCAGATAAGACCAAGAGGCGGGACGCTATTTATGAAGAACTGAAAGAGGAAGAATATTCTATCTTTAATTACGGTCCACCCTCCCTATCCGCAGATCTACAAATTCAACCGAACATGGCTTCAAAACATGCCAAAAATAAATTTTAAAAAAAATCCAAAAAGCAAACTTTGATTTTGCCATTTGATATAAGGGATGCCACTTTACTACATTATCATACAAAAAACAGACCTGAGCATCCATGAATTTTGGTATCCATGTGGGTCTTGGAACCAAATCCTAGTGGATACCGAGGGCCCGCTGTACCCACTCCAAGAGAGAAAAAGCACAAGAAAAAGAAAGAAAACTGCAGCAAAGGAAAGACCAGCCTGTACCCAGGTGTAGGCTGAAAAATGATCAGATACAGGAGTCAGCTTCCGCTCCTCCTGCCCAGAAAGCGTGCTACTAAAAGCCATCCATTGTCCTGTTGCTGCAGCTGCAAGGAAAAAGCCACTTGGGTCTCTGTCATCAGCCAAAGGACCAAGGGCCACAGGTCAGTTATTCCCTCTTCCCTTTGAGCAAGAGCACCAGCAACCAATGGGCAAGTGGGACCCAACTAGATGAAAATGCCCATAACACCCCCCACACCCACACACTTCCCTGCAAGCAACTTTGCTCTAGCTTTATCAAACAGCATCCCTTTCATTTCTATTTCTTTGCCAATCCGGTCCTTGGGTTTTGCAATTCAAGTCTTATTTTCCTCCCTCAAATCTATTTAGCCTCTGGCCCTACAATATTTGAGGAATTTGCTCCCTGTATTCCTTCCATGCTATGTGACCCTGAAAGATAGAAATCTCTTGGGACTTCTACCCTCTATCAGGTTGGTGGTTGCTGTTTTTATCTTAATTGTCAGGCCCCTAAGGTTTGGATTCAGTTACCAAATTCAGTGCAACAGATCCAGGAGACTGACCTTTTAAAATGAACTGACAAGACACCCTGTCCCTTCCTCCAGCTCTCTTCAGGCAAGCCTTTTTTTTTTATGACTAGCATGTCATCTTATCACCAGGCTTTCTCTTTTTCTCTGTCTGATCCACTGCTTTATCACCAGTGCTCTAACATTTAGTGGTACTTCATTTTTTTCCTTTTTGTTACAACCCACTGTGAAAACAACTGTTGAAAAGCAAGCTACAAAATCTGCTGGCTAAATAAACAAAATCATCATTTAGTTTAGCTATTACACCTGCAACCAGCACTACACACTGGACTTTAAGATGAGAACTAGGTGCTTTGGGAGCTATCTTAGGCTGCCTTACAGACAAAAAAGTTCTAAGTGCTGACCGACAGTAAAATATCTGTTATTATCTGGTTATTTCCTTGGTCATACTGGAAGATCTGCTCAAACAGATCTTGGGAGCTGGCAATTAATACTTTCATATTCCACTTTTTAAATATAACTGTCTCCCACAATGCATCTTATAATTAATGGAAAACAAAATTCATTAAGGCATTGAATCATCTAGAATGATTGTAATATGTATGGCAAAAGTACTTCAATTTGTTTAATTTTTATGGCAATGAACGTAAGTATAAATATGGAGAGAAAGAGATATATCTCCATGTTTATATATACATACATATATATAATATACATACACATACACACACTAATTTACTATCTTAATTATTTTATATTACAGAATTATGTTATAAAATATTATAAAATTAAGATTCTGCAACAAAAGTTAAACATAGGGATTTTTTTTTATTTACTAGCGCTTTAATAGATTATTATGGGTTGTTGACAGAGGGGCAGCAACCACCTTTTAATTATGTGTATCTATATCTATATTTTAGTTCTGATAGATTGCCGTCTAGTTAAAATAGTTTAGTTTAGAGTGATGTTGATAATTTTGTTGTGTTTTTTGTTGTTTTAGTGATTAAGATACTAAATACTACATAGTAGAACTTGGATGTTTTATCAATGTATGTTGTTGTGTTTATTTTTATTATGTTATTTTTTGTGTTTGTCTTTGGTGTTGTGTTTCTATATACTTAATAAAATGTTACAAAAAAGGAAAACAAAATTCATAAAAAAGCTTAAGAAATCACAAACATTTAACAGCATTAAAAGCTTGGACAAAAAGAAATTTTCAATTGGTATCTAAAATTATACATAGGTGGCTAGAGGACATGCCAATGAAAGGGACAATGTAATCTTGGTGCCACTACAGAGCTGATGAGAAACAATGATTTAATAACAAATACTGACTCAGTGATCTATGGAGAAACAGTTTCATAGAATGGCTTCCCCTCTACAATTTCGTTTCACTGATTCTTTTTCCTACTTATTGTTACTTGGGAGTAAATCCATTGAATTCATAGGGGCTTATTTCAGATTAGATGTACAGATTACATAGTAAGATTTCTCTTCCCACAAACATGGCATGCATAGGATGTCAAGAAATATTAAAAATAACTGTAGAGTTGTATTTACATTATAAAATGGAAGAAGTTATAGCTTGTCAAATAATGCTGCCACTATGACCCTATCATAGGCTTTCCTTGGCAAGTTTTAGTCAATGGTTTGCTATGCCTTCCTCTTTGACTGAGAGTGATTTGCTGACTTTCTAAGTTACACCTTAATTATTTGGGAAAGGAATTAGTTACGAGCAAGTCATTACTTCCAAACTCTGAATTAGTATCTACTTCACCTCTAAAGGTGAGGGACACCGCAGAAAATCTCAGCATCTTTTCTGGGATCAGGTTCCCTAGACCTTTGAAGGTCAGGATTAGGACTTTGAATTGTACTTGGAAACCAACTGGTAGACAGTATATACACACATGTGTGTGTACCACAGTTAACAAAGCCTCTGTCAAAGAAGCTCCTCTTTACAAAGTCTTCTTAAGTCTGCCTTTATTTTCTACCTTGTTCTTCATCTAACTGGAAGATTTTTTAGCAATATTGGCACAGGGAGGGTGGTGATGGCGGGCTAGAGAAACATACACTTTTGCTGTCAGGTTGCTGCAGTGTACATGCAGTAAACAATCCAATAAAGTTTGGACTGGGAGGGTGGGATTCTGCAATAGAGATTATATTGTAGCTGTGTGTGCTTGCCTACAACAGTCAAGATAAACATCAGCTGCCTCTATGGTCCCTTACTGATCATGCCTGGACAGCAGAGAGAAAGGAGGAAAGGGACTTTGTCTACCTTGCCAGCAATTCCCAAAATGTTAAAAAAAAGCATAGAGCTATAGGTCCAGCCACAGAAATGCAAATCATGAAAAAAACAAAAAACAAAACACCTCTGGATGCATTTTGGAAGAAGCTTTCAGGTGATCTGTAGAAGGTTCAAAAAGGTTTATGCTTATTTCTGCAAGGCTTACCTGACCTGGTTGTTTCATTTCACACGTGCATGCTGGTAATTTTGAATAAAAAGCTTGCTGGAACATGTTGAACAGCTCTTCCTTTTTTTGTGGCATAGAAACTATCCCTATTTGTTCCATGTTAGTTCTAGCTCTGCTACCAAATTCTCCATTAAATTAGTAATGTCCAGGAACACATTTGCTTCATTAACTGAGGCATGCCTGTGTGTGATTGCGTAGAAGAAGATGGAAAGGAGAGTCTGAAGTTCCTAGGGAAAGTAATGCTCTTAAAGGAAAGAGAATTTACTTCAGTGAAAGATGAAGGAAGTGTCTTCTAAAATTAGATCGCAGGCTTCCGGCTCAGGGAATTCTTGTTGTTGTACAATATGAGTAACCCACCCTGATCCTTTGAGGCTCTAAATCGAGATAAATGAGTCATCCACAAACAAACAGGTAAAGAAGATTAAAAGCATGCAGGGGGGAGGAAGTATATCACTCAGCCTTGATCGGCTTTGTAAATCACACTTGTAATGATCGGGGCAGGTTTCATCCATCTGATGGAAGGACAGCAAGGGAGGACTCAGGTGTGCACGCAAGCCGGAAAAGCGCAAAATGGATTGCTTTCCGGATATGTGGATTGTTCTGTTGGGAGTGAGGCAGAATCCCCATTTTTACTGTCCCATGTATAAATTAGGGTTATATAAATGCTGCATTGAAAAAAAAATATATTGTAAATGATTCTGTACTGAGGAAATCTGGCTCCCCAGTCTCTGCATAAATGACACAAATTCAAAGACTTGTATAGATCTGCTTATATTGAGCAATTTCTTTTCTTTTGAACTGTTAAAAGAAAAGGGGAGTAATTCTGTAACTGAGACTGTAATCACCAGACCCTGGAAGTCTTGCTTAGCCCACATTTGGCCTCTGCGAACCACAAGATGATGACAACAGATTTTCAACCCTGTCTAAACGGCTTCAGACCAGGTTTTCTAAACTATAACCTTCTCTCGCTTGTCTCTCGTTTATAAAAGAAAGGAGAGTAGGCACTTTCTCATAAGATGGATGCTTCCTTCACTCACACAGAGAATACAATGCTTTTCTCAGAGACAATCTAACAAAATGGGAACTCTGGCTGAGCTACCAAGAGCAATGAGGCATGCTATTGCTACTGCAGGAGAGTAATGAGCAAGGACAAATGTATCTGTTAATTTGCTATTTAGAATTTCCCTAACAAAGGACCTGTGTAATTAAAAGAGTTCAAAATAGGCTGGAACATTGTTGGAACAATAAATAACTCTGGGTCTGAACTCTCTCATTTTGTCCTTGGTCAAGATGTGGCCTCTTGTGGCAACATGTGGGCATCATTACCTAAAACCCCAAACTTCATCCCCTGTCCTCCTCTTGAAACAGTCAGGCAAAGTGTTGCCTCTGTAACTCCACAACAGTCCTTCAAAGCCCCACAATCCTCACTCCATTTTTTTAAAAAAATACATATTCCAAGGCAATTTCCAGGTGGAAAAATACCCCTGCACCACTCCACAACCAGAAATTATTCTATCTTCTTCTGCAGTCAAAATTGCAACAGGAAGAGATGCGCTCCCACTTCCTGTGAAGGTGCATCTTTTCACACTGCCATTCTGAGAGTGATTGCAGGTGAAAATTAAGGGGTTTTTTGGCCTGGTGTGTTTGGATGTCCATGAGGGAATCTGGAGGGAAATGAGTCCCACACAGTTGCCCACCCTGTCTTAAAACTATGGTTTTATTAATGTACCAGTTTCTGCAATTGCAAATCAATCATTATTCATACAATTCAAAGACTATGATTTCTTCAGCTGAATGACAACACTAATTATAAACAGGCCCAGGACAGCATCTTATTGGCTGGCAAAACTGAGCAGACAAAGAGTCCAGCCAGTGCCATTGCTGGAGTCTGGTCCTTCCCTATTAATGGGCAAGATTTGGCCCTGCTTTGCAATCAGTAGAAAATAGGCACTGTGTATGGACAGCCATTTATGAGCAAATGAAGGCAAAGATAAGGAGTTATTTAATATATAAAAGTCAAAGTTTGTTTGTCTGTGTCTGGCAAAGAAGACCTCATATGATTGGCTATGTCAGGCAAAGACCTCATACGATTGGCTGCTTAAGAGGATTCTATGGAATCCTGGGGTTTGCAGTTTAGGGAGGGGCCTTTAGAATTCTCAACCAGAGAGCCCTTGGGCCTCAGTCAACTGTGTCTGTCTTGAATAGACTGGTTGCTATGGAGATGAGGCCTAGCAGCAAGGAGAAAGGCAGTGTATTCCCTCAGGAACCCAACTTCTCTATGTTAATAACTCTGAATACAGATTGGATTGGGGAATATGGGAAAAAGTTACAGCTACTGGACAAGACATTTTGGGGGAATTAGTGACACAGGATCTCAAATCTTTCTAACAAGTATCACCTATGAGAAAATAAAATCCCAGGCAACGCTGGGTACTTATGCTAGTTGAGTTTATAACACTGAGGGTGTGTGAAGCCAGAGAGTAAAGTCCTGTGCTAAAATCAGTCTGTGTTTAAAATTATGCTCTTACTTTGCTACAAAGATAATGATGCATAATACATACCAAACTGTCAGAGGATTTGCTGGTTACATCTGCTCCAAGTAAAGTTAGGAAGAAGACACATGGCATGACCATGCCTCAGAAGGAGCAAAGTCTAAAAAGAGAAATAATTCAGTCCTCAACTGCAGACAATGCGCACCAAGTTCCACCAGCTCACTGCTGAAACATGCAAGGTTAACACAGAGTCATAGCGGGTGGTGGGAAAGGGGGATAATTAAAACGCTGCTAATTCGGAGCAGTTCGGGATTGTCACTGCTACTGCAATGGGGCAAATCAGTGCTCATGCAGACATGTGTGCGGTTGCTAAGGAACCAAGAACCTTATCAGTTGGCACAAAGCACAGCCTAGCCCACACCCAGATCAGAGAGATGGAAATCAATGTAACTGCCTGGCACCGTCACTGATAAAGCCTCCTCGGGAACAGAAAGCAACTAGGTGCAGTCCTCAGCTCAGATCAATATGAGACGGGGGAGACTGAAAACTCACGTGCGCTCTCAAACAACACACAAACACACGCACAGCCACTACCGGTTTTCCCGAGCATGAACAGACCTGAAGACTTAAGTTGCAATAGGACTGTCAAGTGTTTTGTATCGTAAGGGATGTCCTATATCTAAGGACGGGCAGCTTGTCCCATGTGAGCATTAACAAAAGGCCCCAAATCTTCTATTTTGGGGTGCTGATCAAACACACAGTCCTCAAATTACAACTGGGGCGGGGGTCTGTTGTACATCTACTTGGTACTGAGGACCTGCATGCTCTGCCTGATAACAGTAAAAAGCTGGCCTGTCATGATGAGATCTGCAAGAGTTTAGGGGATCCAGAAGGATAACATAAGAGCACAGAATTCTCACAGGAGGAAGACTTCTCACAACACACAAAGTGAACCTTAAATAGGCCTGCCCCATGTGTCCTGGCCTGTCTCAAGTGTCCCTGCATTGCTGTTTTGAAAACTGGCAATCCAGGGTTGCAGACTGTAGAAGCTTTGCTCAGTCTTGTAAACTAGGTTCATTAATATCAGATGGGGGCAAGATCTTTTACAACTCGCTGGGTGGCTACTGTCAATATATGAAAATGAAAATACATGACCCTGGCTTTTACAAGGTCTGGGCATTCATCCCTCTGGTCTGTTAGTGTCTTCTTTCCCTGGCAATGCCCCTCTGGCATCTCAAGCTGAAGTCCTTTTCTTCCTTTGCTCTCTTAGCTTCTTAAAAGATAGCTACACAGGTCCTATAGGTTCTGACAATGCAGTATAAGTGTGTATATATTCAATAAAGATTATCAAAAGAAAAAAAAAAGATAGCTATGCCAAGGACTGAAGATGGGACCTTCTACACGCAGAGCAGGAGCACCACCTTGGAGCTTTAGCCATACTGATGGATTAACGCAAGAGTCCCAAACGTTTTCATAAATGTCTCTGAGCCCAGTCAGCAGAATCAGAAACCAAATATTTACTTGTCACAAGCAAGCTGGCACAAAACTATTTATAAAGTGCTGCTGTTTTCACAGGTACTACTAATTATAGACTGCAGAGGGCTTAAGACGCAAGGGTGTTCCTAGACATTGTCAGTGGCACACCCTTGCCTCCCAGTTTAGCCTCTGCATTTTATACTCACACATCATGGTTTGGATAAAACTGTTAATACAGAAAATGAGAAACACGTGAACCCTCCAAGAACAGTCTCTATGCAAGAGAATAAATGAATACAAATCTGACATTAGACATGGCAGTACATGAAACCAGGACACTTTCATCTCCCAGAGCACTTGCCATTATCTCAAAGTTGCCACAGTAGAACAAGAGATCTTTAAGGAAAGATTGGAAAGTGATAACAACTGAATGGGGATAAGCTCACCAATACTGGTCTATTTGCTGAGATTTGAACAGGGAGAATGGTTTCAGAACTCCCTGGTGTTGTGCCTTCCAGGCACTTCCATCTTACAGTAATGCTGAGGTGGTAATAGAGTGGCCTTAGGGTTGCACTAAATTGGAAGAGACTTGAAGATACGCAACAACAAAGGCAAACCTACCATGGGGTTTTCTGGGGCTCAGAGTACATGACATGCCCAAGGACATCTACTGGGTTTCCACCTCCAAGCAGCAAATCAAAGCCTGGTCTCCAGGGTTGTAGCCCAACCCTCAAACCACTACACCACACTGGTTCATTTAGTGATCCTAATAAAAGCAAACATTGAGTCTTGTGGGCCTGGTTAAAGGCCACAAGAATGGAGAAACTGACGTTCAGGTCTGTATGCAGCCAGGAAGCTCAGACTATGACTTCTAGACAGCTACCATCTCAGCTTAGCCTTGATGTGAGGATAAGGAGGAGGGCGGAAAGACCAAGCTGTCTTGAACGACTTAGAAAATGACTGGGAGAAGAAATAATAATCCATTAATGAAGCTGTAATGTTCCAGGTAGATTCAGGGATAAATTAATATCCAAACTGGGATTGTAACACTAAGAAAATGTGGCTGCACAAACAATATTGGTGGGGGGTATATTAAGAACAGGATGGAATGCACCATTCACTGAATAGGAAACCTCTTCCAGGTGAGCAGAGAAGCTTTACTGCTCCTCCCCTTCTCTCTTCAGGTTACACGTATAACCACATGACAAGTTATGTTCTAGTAAATTCTTGATTTGCAAATAACTTTCATGAATCTAATCACAAGGCTACACTGAGTTTAATTTTATATTCACAAACTGAAAAGTTCCCAACTAACATAAAAGCAATGCTGGGCAAATTAAAAACGAGGAAAGAAGTTAAAAGGAAGCCACACCAATCACATAGAACAAATTGGGTTTTTGATAAAGCAAGCTTAGGAAAAAAAAGCCTCTCTCAAGTGATAATTGGATAGTTCCCCCACTCCCAATCCTCAGAAGATGAAGCATTCTCTTATCTCCAAAAAAACTACACTAAATTTAGCTGACTGAGTTCAGGCAAGGAATAAATGTTCACATCCATCATCTTCCTCATAACCAGGCCTGCCCACTCACTCCTAGGAGTTTTGTCACATCAAGAGATGACACAGGCATGTTAAAAGCGGGAGTCAGGGAAACTTGAAAAAAGGCACAGCTGCTGTTCTTGTGCTTAAACCAAATAGAGATATCAAAGCCAGCTCACTGTCAGAGTCCAACACTTTTCATGCCTTTAGACATTTTGTGTTATCAAACTGAGACGTGTACAAGTTTTAGATTGTGGGCCCTTTGGAGATCTGTTCCTTTCACATCAAGAAAAAGAGGAATTAGTTGTAATCCGACATAGCCAACCACTGGGGTTAAGGAAAATCCATAAACCCAAATAAAATGATATATCCCAGAGACTGTCTTTGTGACAGCTTTACCATAGTCTTCTAAATCAGAGGACACTGGCTGCTAATGCTTATAGGACAAACCTCTGGTCAAGAAGGTTTGGTATGTTGACTCATTTCTTTCTAGAGCTGCTTAAAGGCCAGAGGCAAAACGAGTTTGCAGATCATAGGAACATTTGCTTCTACGGCCTGAGATCTCTACACGCAGCCAGTGCCCATCATCTGCTCTCTTCTTTTGGAAGGGAGACCTTGTTGTCATGCCAGAAATACTTTCCAAAAGACCAGTTACCAGCAACCAGAGACCAGGAGACTGACATATACAAATCTACTACAGTCATTTTGCACTGCATTTTAATTGCTGTAAGTCAATCTTTTTTTTTTTTTTTTTGAAAAGGAAAGCAGAAATGTAATAAAACCACAACTCCATCTTGTTATGCAAGCACTAGCCTGCTAGCTGTGGGTATAAATTATTGGCAAGGCAACTGAGCAGGTTGTCAAATGAGGGACAGAATGCCCTTTTCCTCCTTCACATCCAGCACAGAAACTGAAGGGCATCCCTGGGAGAGGGGCTCCTTCTTCTGTGTCCAGCACAGAAATATGAAGGAAGGGGCTCTCTTTTGCCACTATGCCAACAGGTTAGTAACATCTTTGGGCTTGCTAACAACACTGGATCATTTGCTTGCTGGGCCATTCCCACACCAATGCCAAACACACTGCTAGGGCCACAGCTTACCTTAATAGCCAAGAGTGTACATCTATTCGGAGCTGTCCAAGAAGTGGCTCAGCCAAAGGAAAGTTAAGGGAGTTCAGACAGAGGTATGGCAAGGTAATTGCAATTTACAAGCGATCTCTTGTGAAGAGCATTTAAAGTTCTTTTTTCCAGGAGGCGTACCAAAGGTCTGCAGTTCTGTTCGTAAGTTTTAAAATTCATCTGTTGCCTGTTTTTGAAGTAGTGCAGCCTGACCGCAAAATCATTGGGATGCAAAAAGGCTTTAAAAAATTAGCCAACTGTCTTCTACAGAGGATGTGGAATAAAAAGTACAGGGGTGGGACATTCCAAGGTTTGAAGACCCAATTTCAGTTTCTCCACCCCTTGACAGGAAATGTTCACTAGTGACTGCAACTGATGTTTGGGGCAACTGGAGACCACTTTTAAAGCTTTGCTTGCTTTTTAGGGGACAAAATAAGACCCCTGGGAGTCTACTTTTGCCCCATCCCCTAACTTTAGGGGCATAAGACAAATGATTTCCATTCCTAAACTTCATGGCAATGGCACACATTTGGCCATGATGTGCCAGCTTCTGTCTTTGTACTTCTATTTTTTAAAAAAGGTGGCCAGCAAGGAAGAAGATTCCTCTCCCTAGGCCCTTGAACAGCCACTGTCAGGCAGAGTGATGATGCATTTAAATGGATTATGAGCCTGATCCATCATAAGGGAGCTTTCTACAGTCCTATTTTTCATCAACACCAGTGGGACAAAGGCAGACAGCTTCTGTATTCTAACATCCCAACTGCTGTTCAATGGCCACTATCTATTTGGTAAATGGGTTGATGTGCTAGATTTGAAATCTTCAAATAACTATTACTGCTATACTATGAAGTTTATTAAATTATATCAGTTTCTTCTCTAAAAGGCTTAGAAATGTGTACAGTATATGTTCTCAAGATAGGGGTGGATTGAGGAATCCGCAAAGAGAACAGCAGGCTCTGTTTACAATCATTTGCAGACAGATTCATCATCATATCCTCTTCACACAAGGTGGAATTGATATTTGCTTTACTTACAGCACAGAACCTGAAGAGGCTTGTTGGACTAAATGTGCTTACTATTATATCAAAAAATATACATCTTTGTGGAAATGGGGGTGGGGAAACCAAAGCTCTGGCACACAAGAGAGAATCTATGCTACTAGTGGGATGCCCGGTGCACCAGCAACACTGGGACTCACAGGTTTATGCTAAGCATCTTGTTTTCCAGCTTTAGCATTCATTAGGCTACTTATCAAGCAGACAATTGTGTTTATAGACAGATACTTGCCCATGGCTGCAAACTGCACTAAAATTAGAACATTTGCCCTGCAGCTGCTCCAGGAAGAACAGGATGCTGGATTTATCTGCCTTTCTAGCAAAATTGATCTGTCTCCCCTTCAGACTGCACTGTTGATGTTTTTATTCTGTCTGCCTTTATTCTCCCTCCCACAAAAGGAGATCTGCAAGTGGACTAAAATTGCTTTATGCAACAGGGTGGTGAGATCATGTACTAGGACTACTTAAGAGTGCATATGTGCCTCTAGTGTGTTAAAGGGCTTCAACACACATACTCACTTTTATTTCAAACCCATGAAGACAACAAGCATTACTGCCAGCCTCTGGGCATTGGGACAGCTTGTTCTTTAGGACTTGTCTCCAATAAGTCACTGTTCCTTGGGTCCAGACCACAAATTTCTTCTAACATCTTGAAACATTTGTAGCCTCAGATCAATGGAAAGGGTTTCTAGCACCCATGGCTGCCTCTTGCCAGATAATCCCTATGCTCTGATATCCACACAAGGGAAAAGAGTGTGGTGGACTCTTTTTCTCTGGAGGATTTTAAAAAGAGACTGGATGGCCACCTGTCAGGAATGTTTTGATAGTGTGTTCCTGCAACTCTAGGATTTTATGATTCTAAAGATGCTCTTCTTCATTGGTTCCTTTGTTTTCTTATAGATATTGCCTTGGCAGGTAGCTAGGATGCTCAGCAAAATTGCCAGGACTTGCACTAAGAGGCCATCTGTTTCTTTCTTGCCTTTGCAACCAGGCTACCGCTGGCCACAACGCTGGCCAGTATCTTCCCAGATGTTTCCATTTTCAATGGGCATCTTAGTGATTTGCCCTCCAGTTGTTTTTCATGTTGGTTCAATTCTCCCAACTTATCGGGTCACAGTGATACCTTTGGTAAGATTATATCTTTCCTGGGAAAGGTTAGGACTTAACATTATATAGGCCAAGTAACAGTGCTTGGGAACTTATAGCAGACCTTAAGATTTAACTCAAGATTTTCTGGTTCACTACGTTTCTTCTTAGTCATAGTCACATAGATAATTTATGATAGTGGGCACAAGATTTCGACTATAAATTGTTTTTGATTGTATAAACATATCCAGTTACCTCCAGCGGCCTTTTAAAATAAAGAGCTAATGGAAGCAAGGCAAATTATTCCCAATAGAGTGTCCACAAGAAGAAAAACAAGAATGATACTGACAAGCTGGAACATGTCTAGAGGACAACTATGAAGGTCTGGAAATCAAGCCCAGTAAGGAACAGCTATAAGGAGCTGCATATCTTTAGCTTAGAGAACAGAAGATTCAGAGGTGATATGATAGCTATCTTTAAATATCTGAAGAGATGTCATAAAGAAGATGGAGCAAGCTGATTGTCTGCTGCTCCAGAGACTAGAACGCAAACCAATGGATACCTCCTGCTATCAGGAATGTACCACTGATTTAAAGTCTCCCTCTAGATATTTCGATGCCTTCCTTCACCCTCTTTCTGTGCAATTCTAGCCATTCTTTGCTGGGACATGCAGACCGGGCAATCCTATTTTGCAAACTCAATTGAAAACTATAGTTTAGAGATTACTTCTATACATTAGCCCTGTTTAGGTGTTTACCTGAAAATGTTTAGGGCTGAAACTGGTAGCACATAAGCCTCTCTTGCTCTATCCAGAAGCATCCAAATGGCACTTGGACTTTTGTGCTAGATTCTGTTAAGCAAAATGTAGTTACAAGGTTCTCATGAATGTGAACCTGAGGCTAAGTTATTTCTATGAGATTGTGAGCACTGGTGAGCAGTGGTTACACGCAGGCCCAAATTCCCATCTTCCGTTTTGTTCTATACACGTTCAGGCCAATGCTTGAAGAAGGTTATGGTCTGCCTCATCTTGACATCAAGGCAAACTATATTCACAGCAATACAGAAACAGAGAAGAATATATAAAATTGAGAGGGAAGGGCAAACATAGTTCTCTCCAATGTTCCAAACTGCAGTTTTAAGGATTATATGAATAAATTTGCCTGAGTTGAATCCACATAGGAAAGATCAAGCAGTCAGTTCTCCAGAATGACTAAATTTACAGTAGAAATGATGCTATGCATGGACGGGAAATTGATCTTTTCAGTCCATGATATAAACAATATCTGTCCAGTAATTCATTGTTGCTCAAAACTTTACAGCTTGGGGCAAGATTTTGTAAACCTGCTCTGCCTTCTGACTCCTGCCCAGTCCCTGCGCCACCACTTTGTTCCATATTTGTCCACGTAGGGATCCTGTGACAAAGCTACGTTTCTATACCTTGCTGTTATATGTCAGAATTTAGCAACTGGAATATGAATTCAAATTCTGGCATTCTGCAAGAAGGTATTTAGTCTTGCTAGGATGTACAGAGAAAGGGGAAAAAGTCCACCTGTCTGAAAATTCCTCCCTGGAATTTTATTAACCCATAGCTTCCACACTATCATGGGCACTCCCAGGAGTTTCACTCCAAAGATCTGACAAACACTGTACAAAATTCCAAGAACAGCATGTGGCCTTTCCTTTTCATCCCCACAGCAAACACTCTGGCTATATCGCCCTTACACTACTGCATTTTTTTTCTCATAGCTTTCATTGTTAGGACTCAGTCACCAGCCTTGCAGTTACCAAAATACTTTAGACCAACTGTTGCTGCACCTTAAATCTCAACATCGTCTTTCTGTGTGCTTACAAATGCAGCATAAGACTCGCTGTCGATACTCCCAAGGCCCCCAGGGGCCCCTTCCCACACCATTCCACCAACTCATTTCTCCAGGGACCTCCTTGAACAGTAGCATTCCCCCTCCAAATCCCTTCCGAAAACCCAACTTTTTGTGAAGTCTATGGCACAATTCTTTAGTCTCCATCCCTTATCGAATCTACACCTATGTTCGTGTACCAAATCTATACCTATATTCATGTAGAATGCATGCCCTCACCTGTGTGGAGTTTTAGATTTCTTTGAGACAGAAGTATTTTGTATGTTTTTACTCTGTAAAACATCATGTATAATCATGGACTAATTACTATGTGCAGCTTGTATGACAGAGACATCAAAATCAGCTGCGTGAAGGCTCAGTGACCATGCCTGAGAAAACAGGCCATGTGTCTTCTTGTGGTCACATCTGAAAACTACACACTTGCAAACGGGTAATTGTAAGTCGGAAAAGGGATATAAATTAGGATCACTGGCAGAATAGCATCTTAGGCTGTGGAACATGAGATGCACAGGCCATTATAGAAACAGGTCAGAAAAGTGCTAAAAATAGACATACATGTTTTTAAAAAGTAAAATCGCAGTTCAGAAGTGCTCACATCTTACACAAGAAGTTAAAGAAAGAAGAAGAATATATAGGTCCACCCCTTTACTCACACAGGTACCCAGAGTAATGAGGTTTCTGACGCCAAGCTGGGAAGCCATTGTGGCTGACAATAGAAGCCTAAGCCTTGTTAATATTGTTGCAACAGTCAAAAACTTTATCACACACAGAAGGGGATTTTCTTGCCTACAGGAGAAACTGGTACATGGGGCATAAAAAGGTTTTTAACAAATGGTAGTGGGAAAAGGCCTCAGTGAAGGGCACAGAAGTTTTGCTCATAACAGTTCTGAACTTTTTGTGCAAGTAGCCCACACTTCCAAACTTTTCTTGTTACGGCCTAATAGACAGTTTCATGTCTGAAGTTAAAACACACTCTTTTTAAACGAGACACCTTTGAGGTTTTAAGGAAGGAAAATGAAGCTCCCCATGGAATCGGCTGCCTGAAGCAACAGCCTTATGCCATACCACACTAAAAAAAATTTACGTTGCTTCACCAAACTCCTAATCTACTGGAACTGAGAGAATATAATTTTGGTACTGATAATATGTCTAAGTATCTACAACTGGCATTGTTGCTGGAAATCTGGCTATGACATATTAGGTGTGGCCAAAAGATAGTTCTGCCACAACTCCAGAGAAACAAGGCCTGTCATCTAAAGCTTAAAAAAAAAAAAAAATACACCTAACACTGATGGAAACTGTATTTGCCAAAGCATAGTGAAATGAGTCAGTAGCCATAGGTGTTTTGAAACTTTTAGGTAACTCAGAAAGGGGTCTTTTTCCTTTTAGCATCTGAGAACAATTGCCTAACTTGCTCTACCAGTAGTTCTGCTCAAGTTTTACCTACTGCATCTCTTATGTAACTCCAGGAATTAGGACAAATGTGAAACACAAACCAGCCATTACTTTAAGAACAAAACAAAACAAAAAATTAGGACAGTGGTCAACTTTTGTGCTAGTGAAGTTAAGAACCTACTACAGCACTAATATACCCAGATATTTAAATTAAAAGAGCATACATTTTCCTTAATCTATGCTTGGCAAAGACTCATTTGACATCACACAGTACTGGAGAGAAGGCTTGACATAAGGCAAAGCCAAGATATGACAATTAGTTATGGCCTCTCCCTAACTCAAAGTTTCTTTCTCTTGCTAGGAATGCATGGTTTTTTTACCCAGCCTTCCCGTCTTCAGAAAATTGCTACGAAGGTTTGCATTGTTTGCTAAAGGAACAATTTGTCTTCATCAACACCTCTGTATGACAGTCCTATTGATTTCAGGAATTAATGGAGATTTTTTTTTTTTTTAGCTAGGAAAAGATAACCATTTTACTCTTATCTGGATAGCTTTACTTCAGTAATAGCATGGCATATTTCAATTTCTTCCACACAACAGACTTTTTAAAAAACAATAATTTCACAATTAAGATCTTGGGATGTCATGGTTTAATGAAACTCTGGATAAAGGAAATCCCTAATGGAACAGTTTGACCCACCTAGGGGCAGAGACGTGAGAAGCAAGGAAGCAGGATTGTAACAAAGCCACCTTCACATCATGTTTAATTATTTCAGACTATTTTGCTTATCGTTTTAGTCATTCAGGATCAAATACTTTTCTAGTCCTCAAATGTACAGGGGATCGGCTTGAAAGCCCTAAGATGTTTGTACCTCACTCCAAAACCATGGTAACAAAAGCTGAAGTACTTCCGCTGCAGCCACGATTTGAAGTGTTGAAACCAAGTAGCTCGTGCAACCCCGTAACAGGAAAAAAGACTGATTTCAAAAAGATGTCTCTACCTCAGCACATGAAAGCTGCCTCAGAACAGCAACCATTCAATAGCTGTGGGAGTTTCCATGACACAAACCTAAAACAGTCTTGAACTGAAGGACTGGGAGAATTTGCAATGCTAGCCAACAACTTTATCACCACACGCAAAGTACAAACTATGTTATCTAGTATTTACATATTCATCATGTTCTTTGTTTGCTTCATGTACCTGGTGTACTACTTTTTTTCTCCTACAAGCTCAATTCTAGAATGAGTCAGTCTTAAAGATGCCACATGCTACTCTCCCCATTTCAACTGCAACAGAGAAACAGGAACAAAAGATCCTGCCAGGTTATCTCTTGCATGACTAGTGCTTGATCTTGCTTGCAGTAGCTCTCAGGATGTCAGGCAGGGAGGTTTTCTATTAGTTGCAATCTGGTCCATTTAACTGGAGCTGCTGGCAACAGAACCTTTTGCATGGAAAGCAGGTGCTCTGCCACTGAGCTGTGGCCAAGGATGTGGAAACTCACAAGAAATGGGGTGGCGTGGGAGTCACAGTCCCAAGCTTTCCTCTTTCAGAGACAGCAGGCTGTTCTATGCTCAAGAATACCAATACTCTTCCTGGTCTCTCACTCCACTCCCCCATCCACACAACCCAAACCTAGACCTTACCTGCCAGAAAGAAGGAAAGAAAGAGTAACACTGCCCCATAAGGCAGAGACTAGAGAGCCAAATTTGGGTTCAAGCCACAATACTCACTGTTCGACTTTGTACTAGTCACTCTTTCTCAACCCATCTTACCTCACAGATTATATGTAAAAAGAATCAGGTGGTGAAGAAAGAAGAGCAGAACTATGCAACCACTTTGGGAAGTACAGAATAAAAATATAATGAATAAACTAAACTAAATTTAATGATTAGGGACGCCAAGGTATTTTCAGCTCTCAAAGCAGGTATAAGAGTTCAAGCATTCCCACCCATCACTGGGAAACAAAGATGTGCTCACTGATTTGAAAGAACTCCTTTTACATAAATGGGAAGGTTAAGAGGGAACATGATAGCCATGTTTAAATATTTGAAGGGATGTCATGTTGAGGAGGGAGTGGTCTTGTTTTCCACTGCTCTAGAGACTAGGACAAGGAGCAATGGATTCAAGCTGCAGCAGGAAAGGAGATTCCATTTGAACCTCAGGAAGAACTTCCTGACACTCAAAGCTGTCTGGCAGTGGAATATGCTGCCTCCATGGAGTGTGGCGGAGTCTCCTTTTTGGAAGTTTTTAAGCAGAGGCTGGTTGGCCATCTGTTTGGAGTGCTTTGATGGGTGTTGCTGCATAGCAGGAGGGTTGGACTGGATGGCCCCTGTGGTCTCTTCCAACTCTGATTCTATGATTCTATGCATGATTACTACTCAATATACTAGGGCTTTACTATCTCTAGCATGCCTTTGGACAGCTGCAACTACAGTTGGAATGGGCTATTGTCTTCACGCCTTGCTTTTCAGTTTCCCAAAGGCATCTGCTTGTCCGCTGGGTTCGGAGAAGAAATTCTGAACTAGCCAGTCCTTTGATCCAGTACAGCAGAACTCTTTTTATATCTAACCTAGAGCACCATGCAACATTATTGTTGCATTATGGCCACTCTATAATGGGGTTTCTTGATAAGATCTGTTCAGATGGTGTTTGCCACTGCCTTCCGCTGATGCAGACTTGCTTAAAACCACCCAGTAGGTTTTCATGGCTGAATGGGGATTTGAATCTTGGTCAGTCAGACTCCTAGGCCAGGTGTCAAAAAGTATTCTGTGTTCTATTAGTGTTTTCTCCTGACGTTTCACCTGCATCTGTGGCTGCCATCTTCAGAGGATCTGGTGGCATGGAAGTGAGACAGAGTATATATACTTGTGTAGTCCCTGGTGGGGAGAAAGCAATTTGCATATGTTACAGTTGGCCCGTGTGATGACCTACTGGTAAATGGGATATCCCCCAGGGTTGTACTGTTAGTCAGGGGATATGCATAACAGTGTGTTAAGTACATTAGCAACCCATTGTATTGTTTTCTGTAGAGGGACCTCCAGAGTCTGGGTGGTGTTCATTGGCATATTTTTGAATCTCAATTTGAGTGTTCTTCAGTATTGGCAGCCAAATTTTGCTTACTTTCTGAGTTTCTTCTTGACCGTTTAAATTGTCCAAGTGTTTATGGATTTCAGTGGCCTCTTGTGTTAGTCTGACATAGTTGTTGTCCGAATGGTACAGAATTTCTGTGCTTTCAAAAAGCACTTTGTGTCCAGGTTGGTTTATAACATGTTCTGCTACTGGTGATTTTTCTGGCTGGATCAGTCTGTACTGTCTTTCGTGTTCTTTGATTCGTGTTTGGACGCTGCATTTTGCAGTCCCTGTGTAGACCTGCCCACAACTGCAAAGTATGTGATAAACTCCAGCAGAAGTTAGCGGATCCCTCTTGCCCTTTGCTGAAGGTAGCATCTGTTGAATTTTCTTGGTCGGTCTGTAGATTGTTTGGAGGTTATGCGTCTTCATCAATTTCCCTACACGGTCCCCATCCGGTGACTGCAGAAGCATATATATTCTGTCTCACTTCCATGCCACCAGATCCTCTGAAAATGACAGCCACAGATGCAGGCAAAACGTCAGGAGAAAATGCTAACAGAACACGGCCTCAAAGCCCAGAAAACCCACAACAACCATACATTTTGTGTGTGTTAAATATGGTTTAGGGAAGCCTAGAGTTATTCACGGTTTTTCCACATTCACGGGGGTCCTGTACCCGTAACCTTAGCAAAAGTGGAGGGATGGCCGTATTTTTTGCGCATGAGGCACCTGATGAAGGCTGCCGTCCACAGCAAAGGGAAGCTTTTTCTTCACAGAAGCAGACTGGACCATATTAAAGTCAATAAAGCACGTTAAGTCTTTTAGAAAACACAAAACCCTCTGTTGTTGTTGGGGTTTTCTTGTTTTCCAGCACCGGCTGCTCCACCCCGGAAACCCTGTCTACACATTAATTCGTATTTCCATCCCAGCCTTCCAGAACGACTTAAAAAGAAAGAAAAGAGAGAGAGAGAGAGAGAGACTCCAAATGGCGACACTTTAAATGAATCCTGTGGCCCCTGAAGCAACGAGGTTAACCTTTGTGGGCAAGACCCGACGGGAAGGCTAATTGTTCAAGTCTTTTTTAAAGCTACGACAGGACTTCTGGTGTTGTTTTTGTTACCACAGATTTCTAAGACGCGCCCTCCGGAAATTGTGACTAATTTTAAAGCAGCACCACAGTATATTCCGTATACAAACCCCCCCCCCTTGTGAAAGGTAAGGAACACTGTGCCGCCATAAAAAATGACAGGAAAAGAAGGAATATCCCCCCAATATTCCTGGGCAAATATTCCTTTCTTCCCAGCCCAAAATATCTGGGGAGAAGGGATTTTGTATGCGGAATATACTGTATTTTGTACACGAAATATACCGGAGGCTCTACCTCAGCTCCTTTTCCCCTCCAGGCCCCTCCACAAATGTCCGCTGAGGTACCACGGGGTCTCCCCGGCAACGCCTCAGGGGCTCTACCTTCGCAGAGGCAAGCTAAGCCCCGCCCACCGGCGCCCCTTTCCCGGCCTCACCTGAGCGAACCGCCTAAACAGCCATTGCCAGCACCGCTCCGCCACCGGCTCCCTTTCGTACCCCCCGCCCTGGGACGGCACACCGCCGGGCTTCTTCCCGCTCCTCTCTGGGATTTGTAGTCCCTTTAGACCGGCTCGGGCCTATCCTCACGGCTAGGGCCGGGCGCTCCGAGGAAACTACAACCCCCATCATGCACCTGCACCGCCGGCCAGGTAAACGCGGTCCCGCCTTGGCCCGCTTGCCTCTTTTCGCCGCGGTGCCTCTCGGGAAATGTAGTGGCCGGGGAGAAGAAGGCGACGGAATTAATGCACATAATGGACTACAAGAGCCAGAGAGCCGTTCGGGCAGGGAGGCCATTTTGCGTGTTGCTAGGAAACGGAGACGCCCCTGGAAGAGGAGGTGGTAGTTGAGGAGGAGGGATCAGGTGAGAAAGAAGCGTGTGTGTGTGTATGGGTTTATGAGAGGAATGGGTATCTTTAGCTCCACGTTTGTAAAAGACACAAGGCTGCCATGTATATGTAGTGAGCTGTTCAGATATTATAAACGCTAAGCAATTATGCACAGTCGTTTGATAATTAGCATAGACGGTACAGCAATATTACATTCTGAGCAATGATGCACATTATATTATTTTTACTTGCAGCCGTGGATTGAATCACCTTTTCTCATGCCATTTCCGCACTGGCCTGTTATAGCGCGATGATTCCACTTTCAACCTCCTGTGGAATCCAGGGGTTTGCAGTTTAGGGAGGGGCCTTTGGGGGAAGCGAAGGCCTTTGAGGCCCCTCCCTAAACTGTAAACCCCAGGATTCCACAGGAGGTTGAAAGTGGAATCATCGCGCTATAACAGGCCAGTGCGGAAATGGCCTCAGTCACAAAGGGAAATGATAAGCAGTTCTAATTCTCCTTGAAGTCTACATCATGGCACTGGGGCCATTTCCACACTACAGTTTAAAGTGCTGCTATTCCACTATCAACCTCGTATGGAATTCTGGGGTTTGTAGTTTAGGGAAGGGCACTTTGAATTCTCAGCCAAAGAGCTCTTTGGTCTCAGTAAACTACAAATCCCCGAATTCCACAGGGCGTTGAAAGTGGAATAGCAGCAGTTTAACACTGTAGTGTGGAAATGGCCTGGGTGAAGTCAGGCCAGAAAAAGGAAGGAAACTATCAAGCTAGCCAGCCCACGAAAGTACACAACCTCTCTAGTTGTTAATGTCTGCCCTGCCCATTTTTCATTTCTGCAAACTCTTCTCTAAGGCAGTGAACAGAGAAATTGGACTTTGTTATCCTCCAAGGCCATTTCCGTGTTACAGTGTTCTAGTGCTATTATTCCACTTTCTACGTCCTGTGGAATTCTGGGATTTGTAGTTTACTGAGGCCAAAGAGCTCTCTGGCTGAGAATCTTAATACCCCTCCCTAAACTGCAAACCCCAGAATTCCGTAGGAGGTTGAAAGTGGAAAAATAGCGCTCTAATATAAATAATACAGAAATAAGTTTATCTGATAGCCCTCCCAAATTTGGGCTTCTATAACAGAGGAGATTCTGCTGTCTGCATCTACCTATAGAATCCCAACTAGTAATGGCTGCTGAAACAAGGGGCCCTTTCACACAACACACTTATAGCACTAGATTCAAGTTAAGATTACATAGGGCCTTTCTGCACTACATTGTTACAGTGCTACTATTCCATTTTCAACGTCCTGTGGAATCCTGGGGTTTGCAGTTTAGGGAAGGACATTTAGAATTCTCAGCTAGAGAGACCTTTCGCCTCAGGAAACTACAAATTCCAGAATTCCACGGGATGTTGAAAGGGGAATAATAGCACTATAACAGTGTAAAAGATCCATAGTTAAATCACTATAATTCCACTTTAACTGCCATGTTTCCATCCAATGGAATCCTGAGATTTGCAATCAAGGGAAGACACTTTTAAAATCCCCAGCCAGAAAGCTCCCCAAAACTACAAATCCCCAAATATCACAGGATGTATGTAGTTCAACTGGAATCCGAGCACTATAACTGTGTAGTGTGAAAGAGCCCCAAGTTATCCTGATGATTGCAAAGCATGTGGGGGAAACATACAGGATAAAATGTTCCTTGTTTTACAGAAAGCCTCAAGGTGTCCCAGTGTTATAAAGCATTCATTTGTTTATTTTATGGCAATTATACGCTGCTCTGCAGATGGAAAGGCTCTGAGAACAGCTTGTGTATCAATAATAAGAATAATATAATAACACAAGGTAGTCTCTTGCCTATAGGCTTGTGATATTTTTATAAAACTGACACAAAAGGAAAAGGGGATGGAGAGTTGAAAGATGAAACCCTGATACAAGTTCCATAGCCTAGTGGAACAGCTGCTAGAT
Source organism: Ctenosaura bakeri (assembly GCA_948474755.1). Taxonomy (NCBI): domain Eukaryota; kingdom Metazoa; phylum Chordata; class Lepidosauria; order Squamata; family Iguanidae; genus Ctenosaura; species Ctenosaura bakeri. Next base: position 108,613 of record CAOLHI010000685.1, read on the forward strand.
GAAGACTGGTAAGAAGTAAAGAATAAGAGAGCTGGCTTCTCAGGAGGGCTGGGGGTGACCCTGCTTTCCTTCTGGTTTGGCCCCCAAAAGGGCAAGGATCTTACATCTTTAATAGTTGTATAGATGACTGAATGTCACCAGCGAATACGTGTGTGATCAGATATCCTCATTTTGGGAGATTAGAGTCATTCCACACTAGAGTGCTATAGTGCTATTATTCTACTTTCAACATCCTATGGAAACTTGGGATTTGCAGTTTAGGGAAAGACCTCCCTAAACTGCAAACCCCAGGATTCCTTATGATGTTGAAAGTGGAATAACAGCACTATGACAGTCTGGTGCAGAAATGGCCTAGGATTTAAATCCTCATTCAGCTATGGAAACCTACTGAGTGACCTTGGATACGTCATGCTCTCTTAGAGGAAGACAATGGCAAATTTAGCTCAAAATACCTTATCATAGAGTCACTGTAAGTTGGGAATGACCTGAAGGCACACGGTACCTTCTCTGGCTAGCAGAAGGTGGTATATGATTCTCATGCAAAGAACACACTAGTATTAAAAATTCATGTGAGATTCTTGCGAAATGCATGGCTGCGATCATTTGGAGAACGGAGCATAATTTAGCGATACTGCATCTGCCTTTCAAGCAGAAAATTCCCCCTGCTTTATCCTCCACCTGAACAGCTCAAATAGTGGATGATATGAAATATTGCTCTGTCAGAGGCCCCAGAGAGCTGCTGTTAGTCGGAACAGACAATTGGATTCAAAGAACAAAAAAATCTGATGGGTTATAAGTAGCAGTCGGTCAGGGTTGCTCAGAGGTGGGGAAGGGGAACAACTGCTGTTTGGCCCTGGGACCCTATAAAGTAAGATCCCACTGCCACGGCTCCTCTGGACCAACCAGAGCTTGGAAAGTTGCTTTTTAAAAGTAGCATGTTCCCTTTGCTAGTTACAGTGTTTAAAGAGTAATACATTGTTACTCACTTTAGTAACTCACTGTACTGCTACCTAGTTATTAGTTAAGAGCAAACAAACAAAAAACCTTTAAGATTGTTGACAAGATGGCATAAACCCATAAACTGCCCTTAAAATTGCTGTTAAAAATTAACTAGAAAATATCTAGAATATCTTTGTTTTCATTTGTTAGACAACTTGGTTACGCCCTCATTGTGTGGGTATGTGCTTTCAAGTTTCAGAGCTGACCCTGCTTAGCTTCCAAGATCAGATGGGATCTGGTGCCTTTAGGATGTTTAGATCCTCCAAAACTTGTGCTAGCTGACTACATACCCTCCAACTGTCCTGGTTTGTCAGGGGCAGACCTGCTTAACCCTCTGTTGTCCTGCTTTTTCCGCTGCCTTTAAAATGTCCCAGTTCCCCTTTCCTTTCACTTACCCCCTTCATTCTCAGCTTCGTTCAGTTGCTGCAAACTGAGTTCAAAGTGCCAAAGTGGTTTGAACTTGGTTAACTCTTCGGGAGGAGGGAAGAGGAGAGAGCGGGAGCTTTTCCTTCCCAGTAGGCTCAGGCAAATGCAAACTGCTGCAGCCTCTCCTAGCTATTCTGCCTCATTAACAACTTTTGCTGTCTTGACCAAACTCTGATGTTGCTTGGCCACACGTATTCAAAGTTTCATCTGTGAAATGTTGGAGGATATGTACCTTTTTTACTTATATCTTGGTACTTCTAAGTTACAGACAGCTTGGAAGGAACAACTTACTAGTCCCAATACTGCCATGTTATACAAGATCTTGTAAAGGACAGTGGTAGATCTATGAAATCAAAGTGCCTCATAAACTCTGCTCGTCTTTGATGCTATTTGTCTCTTCTGAACATTTATTTAGCAGTAAGCTGTGCTGTCCAGGAGCCTAAATACCCTAAAGGCTGCAGATCCCATTTGATCTTGGAAACTGAGCAGAGTCAGTTTTGGTTAGTACTTGGATGGGAGACTGCCAATGAACATCAGGTGTAGTAGGCTATATTTCAGTGGAAGGAACTGGCAAAACCATTTCTGAGGATTCTTTGCCTAAGAAAACCCTATGAAATTCATGGGGTCACCATAAGTTGGCAGGTGACGTGAAGGCCCATACCCACAGGCAAGCCATGTAATACAGCTGTCATCCTCTGCACGTTCTAGACACAGCTCACTCACTAAACTAAGTGTAAGTCTTTTATCTGAAAGCATGAGAGCACAAACAAGCATAGGAACAAGTTAAAACACACAAGCGTTACCTCTGTCCTCCCCACTCCCCGTCAGCCAATTAACACACTAAATTCTCCCGAACTGACAGCTTTGCACCAAAACCTTTCTCTCTCTCTCTTAAAAAAAAATGCTAAAAGACGTCGCAACATGAAAACCCAATTCTTGTTATCCAAGAAGAGAAAGACACAACTGCTTTTTGATATTTCTGAAGAAATCAAAGGCAGCTTTGATATGCTAGAAACCTTTGATTTTCATATGGGGCAGGGGGAGAAGTGAGGTGGGGATGAACGGAATGAACAGCAGCTGAGAAAGGAGGGTATCCTCTTGCTTCTGTGTTTGATTTCAACAAAACATGACTTTTCCTAAAGAGTGGGAAGGGGGGAGTTGAGATATTCCACTGCCGCTTAACATGTTGCTTTTTACCTAGGGGTGGGAAACTGATAGTCCTCTAGATTGTTATTGGGCTGTAAGTCAACCTTGTAGAAGTCTTGGTGGTCTTTGCCTGATCATTTGGAGGGAAGACTTAGCTCCCTAGCCTAGATTTAGGAGGGCTTGAGACACCCTGCTCCCCCATTCTAGGGTCTGTAATAATTCCCGTCATGCCTAGCCAGCATCCCCAGTGATCATGATGGTGATGTTGGAGCTGACTTGCTTTAATATCTGGAGGGTCACAAGTTGTCCATCCCTGCCTGATGCCATCATTATCCATGTCTCTTGCTCTATTCGACATTTCCTGATGTCTTCATCCTTTTGAATGTAAGGCAAAACAGAGTTCAGAGAGCGATTGCGAACTCTGACAGAGATGATTTGAGAGGACTGGTTGATGAGCAACTTTGCTTTTAGATAGATGCCTCTGTCCCTGTTTTTATAGAATAGAAATATCATACTCCTTTCCAGAACTCTGTAATAGCCTTCCCCTACCTGGAAATGGCCAAATGTTTCTTACAACTATTTCTAGTATGAAAGATCATGAGAGTCAAGGTCCAGAACATCCAAATGTTACATGCAGATGTAGTCCTTCAGATGCCACATTTCTCATCAGCCTAGTCAGCTTTGCTAATGGTGAAGAAATATGGACAATGTACTTAAAAAACCTCTGGAGGGTCACAATTGCCTACTCCAAAGCTTGGGAACATTATTTGTTTTACTAGTAGTCCAAATCTGTAGTAATACAAAGTTATTGTAGAAATAACAATGGCAGAGCCAGTGTGGTGTAGTGATTTGAGCATTGGACAATGACTGTGGGGACCAGGGTTTGATTCTTGGCTTACCCATGGAAATCCACTGGATAACCATGGATGTATCACACATTCTCACCCCAGAAAACCTGTGATAGGTTCACCTTAAGTTTGCCATAAGTCAGAAATGAGTTGAAGGCACACAACAACAACAACAACAACATAAACATTTCCAAGTTCTATCTCTGATGAATGTACTGTACTGTGGAATCTGTCAGCTGCCTTGTGCCGGGTACCAAAATAGCTCCCCCCATGTTGATCCTGTTTTTAAAGTTGGGGTTAGACACAAGAATATAAAAACCTACAGAAGCGCAGAGAGCTTAGTATCATTGTCTCACATCAGGCCTGAAAGCCAGGATTCAAGCAGTTGATTCAGGTAGTTTGCCAAGCACAAATTTAATGAAAGACAGTTTAAGTCCTTCCTCCCCACTCTACTCAGTTCCTTGAGTGCAAACAACTTTTACACTTTGAGCTCAGTTTGCAGCAGATAAAGGAAGCTGAGGATAAAAGGGACAAGTGAGAAGAGGAGAGAGAAAGTGGGACATTTTAAAAGTGGTGGAAAAAGTAGAATGACAGAGAATTAGTTGGGATTGTCTCTGCAAAATTCAGACAGTTGGAGGGTATGGGGTTGCTACTTACTGAGTAATGAGTTTGGATATTATTTGCATATTTTCCCCTGGATGCCTCATCAATAAAAGGCCTTGAGACTTAATTTTAAAAAAGATGGAGAGGAAAGAAAGCTAAAAAACTGGGAAACAAAAGGGATTATGCACACCACTCCCGACATCTCCATTCCCGTATATCGATTTTACTTTCAGACTATGTGAAGCATGTACCTGGGTAGTAGTGGTCAAATGTTTGGAGAAGGCAGTTAAGATGTCTGGAGAACACACAGTGACAGTTGTACAGATATTTTAATAAACTAGTTTATTGGTCTTGTGCACTACCAAGTGAAATTTTAATTATCTGTGTAACGAGGCTGGGACAGAGTTAAGTGTTTCTTTTCCAGTCCTTTGGAAAATATTGTAAGTTTATTTCCACATTAACTTAAGTAGCTAAGTACCCTACTTCAGTATCAATCGTGTAGCTATTTCTGTAGGATTTAAATTGCTCTTAAATCCTTAAATTTAAACTTGCTGTTTATTCCCATGGGGCCCCTCTGATTAACACATTTTAAAAAAAATCAGCCCCCAGTGCTGATCTGTTTAGAGTGCAAATATCAGGCTTGGCTGTGGAAATCCACTAGGTGACTTTGGGCATGTCGCGCACTCTCAGCCCCAGAAAATCCTCTGATGGGTTCGCCTTAGGCTTGCCATAAATTGGAAATGACTTGAAAGCAGACCACAGATATGACCAATTGAATTGTCAGTCTTCAAAATTGCCATTGTTGTGGGGTGCATTTTATTGCGGAGCAAAATGTTTCCATAGTCCATGGGACAAAGGTGTACCCTCTGACATTTTATAGATAAAAACTGGAAGAGGTGTGGCAAAGCACATCAGAATGTGATCTAGATGATGAAAGTTATTAACGAGGAAGATCACACAAGCTAGGAAAGGCTGCAGCAGTTTGCATGCCTGAGCCTATTGGGAAAGGTAAGATTTCACCCTCTCCTCTCCCCACTATTGAGTTAGTGGAATGCAAACTACTTGGAGAAGAGAAGGGCTGTTTCCACACTGGACTGTTATAGCACTATTATTCCACTTTCAACATCCTGTGGGATCCTGGGGTTTGTAGTTTACTGAGGCCCCTCCCTAAACTGCAAAGCCCAGGATTTCACAGGGTGTTGAAAGTGGAATAATAATGCTATAACAGTCCAGTGCGGAAATGGCCAAAAGAATCCTTAGGGCCTTTTTGCACTACACAGTTACAGTGCTATTATTCCACTTTCAACATCCTATGGAATCCTGGGCTTTGCATTTTCAGCCAGAAAACACTTTGGCCTCAATAAACTACAAACCCCAGAATTCCACAGGATGTTGAAAGTGGAATAAGAGAATTATAACACTGTAGTGCAGAAAGGCCCCAGGTTAAGAAGTGACGTGATACCTATGCTTAAATAGTTGAAGGGATGTCATATGGAGGATGGAGCAAGCCTGTTTTCTGCTGCTCCAGAGACTAGGACACAGAGCAATGGCTTCAAATTTCAGGAAAAGAGATCCCATCTAAACATTAGGAAGAACTTCCAAATGGTAAGAGCAGTTTGACAGTGGAAGATATTGCATGGGAACATGGTGGAGTGTCTTTCATTGGAGGTTTTTAATTAGAGGTTGGATGTCCATCTATGAAATACTTTGATTGCGTATTCCTGCATGGCAGAATGGGGTTGGACTCAATGGCCCTTATGGCCTCTTTCAGCTCTATGATTCTATAATTTTGCACTTTGAACTGAGGCCAGAGGCACCTCCCTAAACTGCAGACCCCAGCATTCCATAGGATGTTGAAAGTGGAATAATAGCACTGTACCAGTCTAATGCAGAAATGGCCTCAGTTTGCAGCTGAAATTGAAGTAAGCTGAGGAACATGAGAGGATGGGCAAGAAAATGGGACTTTGTAAAAGCAGCTAAAAAATGGGATGGCAGGGGATTAATTGGGACTGTCCCTGACAAATGGGGAAAGTTGGAGGGTATACAGTTGTCAAACTGAAGAATGTGTAAGACAGGGGTGGGTAATATCCATGCTGTACCTCCAAGCAAGCTCAAATACCCCTGTTTTCGTCTGCAGTCCTTCTCAAAATGCTGAGAGGAACTGACAGTTAGTTGGTGGTAGTACAGAGTTCTGGGATGCTTATAAGGTGAGGTGGTGTATTTTCATATGTTCTCATGTGTTGAGGAGACTGGCTGCATGGTTTGGAGGCATAGCATGCCTGAAAATAGCCTGAACATTTTTTTAAAAAAAATGTAACTGGATGGCTTTGGGAAATTATGGGGGCACTTTGCCCACCTCTGCCTCTACAAGGATGAAAATTGCTACCTGAAGTGCATGAGAAACAGCTTGTAAGTTTACAAGACCAAATGAACAGAACAGGATATTCCATTCTGTCTTAATCATCCCTTAGCCAGAATGATCATCACCATCACAACTATCAGTATTGTTGATGTCCATACGTATAATATAAAATATATAGATATATCAAATAATTGTTAAGGAATCTACATTCAGGTGCCCTTTAAAAATCACAGAAAAGCAACTAGCAAAAAAATACAGAGAAAACATCAAGACAAATAATGATAAAACGGCATACCCAGATAAGAAGCAGATTAGAACTAATGAGAAACTATTTGTCTTCATGAAGATGTTAAAGACCAAAATCCTTACTAAAAGAAAAAAGAAAATCTTGTTGTTGTTTTTGTTTTTAAATGTACATAACAATTTCTTTTGGCCTTTTTTAAAGGCAACGGTCTTGCAAAGCAAAGCACGAGGAAAGAAACAAAAGATGTAACTGCTACACTGGCAGGCAGACATCTCAAAAACATTTATGTTGGTCATACCTCAATTGGCATGGAAGAAAAAAAGCCTTCAAGTCACATCTTAAAGCTGTACAGAGAGGGCAAAGCACAAGTCAGAAGTAAGGCATTTCCACCGTTTTGGGGGCAACCACAGAGAAGGCCCTGTCTCTTGTGCCCAGAAACCCAACTAATATTAATGGTGAGCACTTGAGGAGAACCAAAGAAACAGATTTTAATATTCAGACAGGATCTGAAGGCAGTCTTTCTGACATCCTGAAGCTAAGTAGTTTGGGGCTTTAAACTGCAGTCTTTTTTGCACACTGAGGTAACGGCAATAAAATGGGGAGGGGGCGAAGTAAGACCCATGGGTCACATGTTTTTGTGGCCCCGAGGGTCAAGTATATTATTGAATTTTTTTTCAAAAATATTTTTGATTCTTTTCAAAACGTATTGTTTCCCCCCCAAATTATATACTATATGTATAATTTTTGAAATTGTATATATAATTATTTCAAATAACCTTTTTTTTTCTTCAAACGTCTACTAGAGCACTGCCTTGCTTTTGGACCCCTCCGTCCCATATTAGGCCCAGAAAGAGAACATTTTTTAAAAACAAGATGTGAACCAGGCATTTGGCGGCAATATTTTTGTGGTGGGAGTGCAGTGGAGGTGTATGGCCCACCAAGGTCCTCTAGGAAGCCAGGACAGACCACTCGCCTCTTGTAGTTGCCCATCCCTTCTAAAAAGAAGGGGGTAACCCAGGCCTCCCTGGGTAGGAGACATGCTCAATATTCTTCCCTTTTTTTCCCCCGGGGCTGGGAGAATTAAAAATTAGAACTTTTGGCCAATTACCAATGGGACTTCTTTCTGGCAGAAGCTACTAAAGAAGAATGGAGTTGGGGACGAAGAAAAATTACTGTGCCTTCACAGTCTACCTCGAAGGATGTGGTGAGGAACAGAAGGACAAAAGAACAGATGCTGAGAGCATGCAAGAAGCCTTCGAGAAGTTCAGAAGACGCCGGCAAGTAAGACTGACTGGAATTCTGGTTGTACTTTGGGGGTTTTTAGGATCTGTTTTTTGAGCATTGCTGGCTTTCCAAGTGGGAAATGGAAGCAAGAAAACTAACATTCAAGCGTTATGTTTAATGTTGGCATGAGACAGAGGTCAGCACGTTCTGAGGGTTGGTGTGCCAGCTTCATCACCATTGCACCTTGGGCAGATTGTGGTGTGTTCCTGGAAGCAATGAGAAGTGACGTTTCAGGCAACCAGTAGTCACTTACGGTTGATTTTGGATGGGATATTTGTGTGTGTTTGTGTTCAGTTGTTTTAGATGGTGTGGGGGCAGGAAAGCCTTTTAGGGCCAAACCCACAACCAATGTATTTTTTGGTCAAAAACATTTTGGGGGGCTGGAAAAAAAGATCTGAATGTTTTTAGGAGGTGAGGGATGGAGAACTGTATGTGTCTGTATTTGGCCACAGAATTCTCACCATGAGATCAGGAGGGAGATCAAACCATTCAGCTCACTGGTGGATTAAATATGAGTACCTGCTAGAACCTTGCCCCTCCTGTTGCCAGGATGTTTGGGTTGTCTCCAGTAGCTGTGTTAATGGACATTATTAATAATACAATCATTGCTGTCAGTATTTTCTGCCTGTCAACATCCTGCCCTCTGTGTGAATATATTAACCTTAACCTCTCTTACATGAATCTGAAGAAGTGAAGTGTGTTGTCTCCAAAAGTCAGACTAAACTACATGTCATTTTAAAGGTGGTGCATGAATCCGTGTTGTCACGTGGGCTCTGGAAGCTAACTTCTGGGAGCTAACTTTCTAAGCTCCGGGTGGGAAGCATGAGTGTGTTCACCTTCCCCATTTACCTGGAGTATTTCTCTCTTCTTCCATTTCCACTGGAAGCCCACACAAGAGTCAGTATTGAACTGTTGGAAAGACTTTGAGTGCTAAGATCTTTATTGGGGGGCTTCTCTCCGTCTCACTACCTTCTCAATCTCCTTGCATAGGAACAAAGAGGAGAGCCGTCTTGCTGGAACTCTTTCCCAGCAAGGTTAGGATGTTTCTCTCCTTGCTCTCCTTCTACTGGCAGGTGAAAACTTTCCTGTTCCGTCAGGCTTTAAGGAACTGGTTTCAGTGGGGTTTTAATGGTGTGCCGTTCTATGGAGTTTTTTTTTTTATGTTCTGTCATTTAAAGAGTTTTAAATAGTTTCAACTCTACAAAGTCTTTACTTGTTTTTCAAAAATACCTTTTATATTTTTTAACTGGTGCTTTTGTATGATTTTTAATCTGTATTTTTTAAAATAAGTTGTAAGCTGCCTTGAGTCCTATTACTGGGGAAAAGGTAGAAGAGAAATGAATATATGACAGTAGTAACAACAATCATTACTATTATTGCTTCTGAAATAGATCCAATTCTGGTGGGCATTTTTAAAAATGATTATATTTAGATTTTCCGGCACAATGTTTTCAAGTTGCTGCTGCAAAGCAGTTCTATAATGTATTTTCCTACTATTTTCTTTATTCTGTATTATTGTCAGGGTTGGTTTTTAATGTTTGTATAGTTTTTACTTTTAAGCTGCTTTGAGTTTGATGGTAGTGTAGGAAAGCAGTAGAATGTGTGAAACGGTGAATCAAGGATACATAGGTGTCAAATCAAGTATGTGTTGCCTTATCTGATATTCCAGACAAAAATCAAGGAATTAGATCTAGACATGTGGCCCCTGTCTGAGACCATTTCCGCACTAGACCGTTATAGCGCTATTATTCCACTTGCAACATCCTAGGGAATCCTGGGGTTTGTAAGGAGGAGGATTTAGAATTCTGAGCCAGAAATCTCTTTGGCCTTAATAAATTACAAATCCCAGAATTCGATAGGATATTGAAAGTGGAATAATAGCAGTATAGCAGCATAGTGCAGAAATGGCCTTAGCCTCTAATAGCCAGGCTGGGCTTGGGATTAAGGATAGGGTCCCATTTCCTGGGATGAGAGTCCTGGTAAATTTAACCCATGATCTGCTTATGGCGGTTTCCTTTTTCTTCGGACCCTCGATTTGCCCACCCCCAGATCACCTTTTGTTTAGCAGAGCGCCGATCACGTCTGTGTCTTGTTTCCTGCACAGGGCCAGATATTAATTGAGACCGGCCCGTGGTTGCCATGGGAGCCAAGAAATTCTGAGACACTCCTAACTAGGCATGAAGGTTGAAGCCAGTCAGTTCATGGCACTTTGTGTGTAGTTAGGGGGAAAATAAAATCAAAATAAATAATTAAATGCATAACTGTCGCTTAACTGACATCTGGGTTGGCAAGGCTGACCCAGTTTCTCAAGTGGAATGGAGTTTCCGACAGCCGTGACTTCCAAGAACCGAAAAAAACCTCCATTGCTTAATGTGCAGCATCAAATGGACAAACAAACAGATAAATCTTACCAGGTTTATCTTAAGCCTCCAATGGCCATTGGTAATTTGCAAATAGACACGGTCTGAAAAGATGGAGATATGGAAATGACTAGTTTATTCCACTGAGGAGGACTTGGCTATGTGCGCAGGCAGTATATTCCGTTACCTGGTGCTCACATCAGCTGCATTTTAACAATCTAGACAAGCTGGCTTCCTCCATTCATATTTAAAGAAGGAAGGTTTAATTCCTTTTCGATGCCTCCCAAGAGGTAAAGTTGTTGTCTTGATGCTGAAAACTCAACTTGGCACATAGTAATTCCAGGCATTATTAAAATTAATGATTGTTTTGCCTCCTTATAGATTTGTGTACCCTCTTTGCAGATTAAAGCCCTGTACGCAAATTGTATTGGCTTTGTGTTGTATGTATGGATTTAATTGTGTGTCTTGGTAACAGCCTGAGCTGCTCATTAAGCCTGATGAAGATCATTCCTATATTAGATTTTCCTTTGTGGGGTTTGGTCTTGTTTTTAAAGTGCTTTTCTGTTTCTACAGTGCCTAGCTTTCAATGACTCTAACTGCAACTAGTACTTGTACAATAGATTTTGAAGTTAAGAAGTGAGAAGATGATATTGTTAAGACCTGGATCACAAGGAGTATGAACGGGAATGAGAAATCTGAGCGGAAGAAGCGTATGGTGGAATCTGTGTAATGGAGAGGTGGGGGACATGCCCCCCCAAGGCACGCCCTCCAACTGTCCTGATTTGGCAGGGACAACTCAAATTTATTTTATTTATTTACTAGTGTATTTATCTGACATTGCCTGGGGTTTTTATTTTGCTCTTAAGAACTCACCAAACTGTTTTCTCCAGTACCTGTAACTTTGCTCCATATTTTCCCATGCAATCTGTATTCAGAGTTATTTACATACACAGTTTGGGTTTCTGAAGGAGTACACTGTCCTCCTCCTTGCTGCTAGGCCTTGTTTCCACAGCAACTGGCCTATTCCAGTCCCTGTAACTTATCCCCATATTCCCCAATCCAATCTGTATTCATAGTTGTTAACATACAGAGGTTGGGTTCCTGCAGGAATGCACTGTGCTCCTCCTTGCTGCTAGGCATCATCTCCATAGCAACCAGCCTATTCCAGTACCTGTAATGTTTCCCCATAGTCCTCAATCCAATCTGTGTACTCTAGTGACGTCGATGTACTGGCACTTGATTTTTCTTCTTCTTTCTGTTGAATTTGTTCAGTGACTTTGTTTTTCTGGAAGCATTTTTTTGTTTTGAATTTCAACTTTAAGATTCCTCACACGTGAAACCCATACACTCTACTGTGTGAGGTGAGAAGACCTTGAAACTATGTTGTATATGTTGCCTTGAATTTTTCTTACATATGCCTCCCAAACATTTTCTGGCATCCTTATTGATGGCAGGCCTCGTCTCCGTAGCAACCGGCCTGAAGCCCAAGGGCTCTCAGCTGAGAATCCTAAAGGCCTCTCCCTTAACTGCCAACCCCAGAATCATATGAGGTCTTCTCACCTCACTCAACCAATTGTATGAGGTCTTCGCCTGCCTGCCGCAGACAGACAGACAACAAACGCCTAGTCAGACTTTAACTTGTGTATAATAGTTTGAATTAATTCTTTTCTTCCATACAGGACAGAATTAATTTCTCCCATACAGGACAGAATTAATCCTCTGCCATCCCACTTTACCAGCTGCTTTTAAAATGCCCCAGTTTTTCTCTCCTCCCACTTTCTCCCTTGGCCCTTAGCGTATTTCCATTGCTGCAAACTGAGTTCAAATGCATAAGTAGTTGGTACTCAATCAGCAGGGAGAGAGGAGGGAAAGGGATCCAATCTCGCCCTTCCTAGTAGGCTCAGGGAAAAGGAAACTGCTGCAGCCTTTTCTGGCTTGTCTGTCTTTCATCATTAATAACTTCTGCCATCGTGACCATACTCTGATGTTGCTTGGCCACATCTGTCCCACTTTTCATCTGTGAAATGGTGGAGAATAAGTAGATGTTTTGGGATTCCAGGTCTCATCAGTCCTACTCAGTGTGGCCGGTGGTGAGGGACCATGAGTGTTGCAGTTCAGCTACATTAGGAATTGGAAGAATATTCAAAAGTATTTGAAAAATGGTTGAAAATATGTTTCTTGAGTGTCGCGAATCTCTGGTGAGAAGAAACCTGGTCTAACGAGAATCTTCACTGTTTGTGACTCGTTCTACACAAAATTTGTCTGTGGTTGTTTTGCATAGAAAACTCCCCCCCCCGCACAGGCATGCTGCAAAGGTTTTTAAGAGAAATCAACTATGTGTGAATTTTGTGCAGAGTTAGCCCAAAATTGTGCCCAAAACTGTGATCAGAAACTGCACAAAGTTCAAGAACTTTTTTAACAGCAGGAGAAAATGGCTAAAATTACTTTTTGCATCTATCAAGAACAAAATTAGCATCTGAGATCAGACAGGGTCTGATGCCTTCAGGGTATTTAGGTCTCTCCAAAAACATTACTTTCGGATAAAAAGAAGGTACACATGGAGTGGGTAGATTCTCTGAGTTTTAAACTTGGATAGGGCTGATATGGTCCATATGTAGATCTCCTTAGTATAGATATAATGGAAGTCAGTCTGAAAAGAAGAAGAGCCCATTACAGGTGGATAGACTCAGTCAAGGAAGCCATGTGTTACCCTGACTTCTGGGGGTCCCAGGGGTCACCCTGATTTACTCTGTCAATGTCAAAGTTGGGGGGAAATAGCAGAGCTCTGGCTTTTAACAATATGGAGGGCAGGGCAACTCTAGCAAGATCTTTTACCCAATGTCTACAGAGTCAGACCACAAACCAGCCAAACATTCAATCAAGATGCTTTATTGGAAAATATTCTCTCTCTCTCTCTCTCTCTCTCTCACACACACACACACAGAGGCAATCACTCACACAAACACACAAGGATTATCGAGATGGAAAGAGGTGAAAAGGGATTCTAGATATAGGGCGAAACATGCCTTGGGGGCAGACCCTTTCCCGGAAAGGATAACGGTTGCGAGATAGCTGCTTGATGGCTATATGATGGCCGCAAGATGGTCACACCATGTAACTGGACCTTGCTTTGGTATGTCTCGCTTGTTTCAAGCATTCTGGGGGAATCAAGACAATCTCCTCAAAGTATTGTTGTCGTTGATGGCCCGTTACCTGTGCGTATGTGCCTTTCTGAGGTTTCCTATGGAAATGTGATGGGGAAGTTTCCGGTCTTTGATCTTTTGTCCGATCATTAGCCTGACTGTCTATGCACCAGCCTGGTCACCTCTGGCTAAGATGATTTTTAATATTAAAATTATACTCCTCGGGACAGAGTCCGCTAGCAGGGGTTACACATGGCTCTGAATTTGCAGGAGTATGGCTGTTGACGGCAAGGTGTCTTTAAGGTTTGTCATTCATCGGATTGCCATAAAGTGAAGCCCACTTGATGACAAGGAACAGTAAATACAGATTTTGTATTTTGATTATCTACTATTTATGTCACATGGTTGCCCACTGCTTTGAGATGTTTAAATTTAAAGTGGTTCATTAATATGTTTGCTTGCTTAACTAATTCATGCCTCCTGAATGTGTCCCCATGCATTTTCTGACCGGGGCATAAGTGGAAGCTAGTTTTAGAAAACTAATAATGATAACGATAATAATGAGTGGGGGACCGAGAGCGGAGTTGTGATCCAAGGTGGTTCCAAAGTAAATTTCATTCACTGTGCATGAGATATGGCCATTGTAAGAGTCCCCACTGCGGTGGAGTTAATTATTTCTGAGTTGTGGTTAATTTGCCAGAGAAAAACAATTCCCATTTTGGGTGGTGGGGATATTGTTCCTCAGGGGAGTGGTTGGCAAGTGACTGCATTTCCCATTTCATTACGTGGGGACCAAAGCGAGATGTCGGGAGGCCATTTATCGGGAAACCAGAGAGATTACACTAATATCACGGTCCCACCTAAAGGCCTAAATGGATTTAGGATGCCCAGCAGAAGCTGGTTCCTCCCTGCTGAGAGCATTTTCTTATCTCTGATCCGTGCCTTGTAGTCTGAGGCAGACACACACTGCTTTGCTGTGCTGTGGGAAGAACCACCCGTTTAGCTACATCTCTCAGCGTGAAATTCAAGCTGCTGGAACGGAGCTTGTGATCTTCCCCCCTACTCTCCTTTTTTCCCTCTCTATCTGTAACTGAGCCTTGTGCAGTTACTTCAGCTTTCTTAAACAATTTGGTCTTTCTTTCAACGCCTGTGCTATTTGTGCTGGGAGAGAGAAACACTGAATTGCAGAGGGAATGAGGATGTAGTATCTGTGCCATATTCTCCAACTGTTCTCCTTTGACAACACACTAGTCTTCTGTCATTCCATTTTTCTGCTGTTTTAAAAATGCACCAGTCTCTAGGTCTTCCTCCCACATTCCCTTACATTCCCCTAATTGCTGCAAACTAAGTTGAGTGTGCAAAAATAGTTTGCATCCAACTCTGAGCTTTTCCGCACTACATTGTTATAGTGCTCTTATTCCATTTTCAACATCCTACAGAATCCTGGGGTTTGCAGTTTACAGAGGGGCATTTAGAATTCTCTGCCAGAGTGCGCTTGGGCCTCGGGAAACTAGAAACCCCAGAATTCCATAGGATGTTGAAAGTGGAATAATAACACTGTAAGGATGTAGTGCAGAAAGGCCCTCAGTCAAAAGAGAGGAGTGGAGAGGGCAGAATCTTGCCTTTCCCCAAAGGCTCAAGCAGAAGCAAACTGCTACAACCTCTCCTAGCTTGTTTGGTCTTCCTTATTACTAACTTTCACCATCTTGACCACACTCTGATGTTGTTTGGCCCCATGTCTCCTGGTTTTCATTTGTGAAATGCTAAAAGGTATGATGTGCTTTTTCAGCCGATAAGTGGGAAGAATTACTGGAGCTGGACCTTTTCCACTCAGACAATGTGAGCTTTTGACTTTTAAAAATATTGATCTTCTGCGTGAGGCCAGTTCTTACTTGTCATGGTTGATAAGTCCACAGCATGGAAAGTTACATTTTAAAAGTGATTAGATACAGTTACAATATGAATACCCATATTGTAGATAATTAGAGCTCAACTTTAAAGTTTAACTTTAAAAAGTAAATCTTTACTTTCTGATTCTATAAAAGTAACCAAAGTGGTTGCTTTTAATCCCTTTCAAAACTGTCAGAACACTACAGGCTGCTGCTCTGTGGTACAAAACACGTTGAAGTAGTAAGGCCACATGTTCATCTAACTATAAAAGTAAGTAACACAGATAAAGTTAATCTGCAGAAGGAGTAAAATTATCCCCTGTAGTGTTACAACCATAATAAGTGCCAGTTTGGGGGAAAAGACAAGGCACAGTTGTTGCTGTTGATGATAATAAATTTAGTCATGCCTTAGTTATTATGAAAAAAGGTCAAGTAACTTGCTTGCTTTTATTAGTTATTTTCAAGCTCTAATCAGAGACCTGGTTTTGCATATAGCAGCCCCTATCCTAATATTTTCAGCTAATAAGAACTTTATAGCATGAGAAGAACATATGAATTGTTTTGCTGGAACAGAGCAAAGCCCTGTCAAGTGGCAATCATGTTGTCCCCATGCCATTTTTGTGGTCCATGGAAGTCCCTCAGAGTGGGAAGAAATCACAAAAATATTTTTGGGTTTCCCACAGCAACTGTTGCCACAGCAGCTAAAATGGAATCATAGCGCTATAACTGTCTTGTACGAAAGGACCCTGGGTGGATCTAGTTCCTGTGCATTGTGCTAGTGGAAGATTCTGGAGGGGCCACGTCACACACACGAAGATGCTGTAGAGCAATCCAAAAAGGATGTTAGAAAACCAAGGATGGCCATAGATTGCCCAGCCTTGGCTGGCACTGACTGGCAGTCCCTGTCTGGGTTTTCTGATGGGAACTTTCCCCTGCCCTACCTGAAAGTGCCAGAGATTGAACCTGGGACCTTATTTATTTATTTATTGGTTTGATTCATATCTTGCTTTTCTCCTGCCAGTGAAACTCAAGGCAGCTTACAACAAAAGAAGACAAACAGAATTTAAACTTGAGACAAATGAACACATTAAAAATGTACAATGCTGTTAAAATACATAGATTTAAAAAAAACAAACCTGTAGCACTTTTCCAGTTTAAAGTCCCTTCTGCATCAAAGGAGACCAGTGGCCAAAGGTGTGTTGGAATACAAATATCTTTCTTGTTGGGGTTCCACAGCCTGGAGGCAGCCCTGTCTTGTGCGTGCATTAGCCATGCCTCGGCAGACAGCAGGACTGTAAGAAGGGCCTCCCCAAAGATCTCAACGCTCAGGGCAAACTGATACAAGGAAATCCATTTCTTCAGGAAGCCAAGACTCAAGACATGCTTGGCTCTTATGGATCATAACCAAGACTTGGAAATGTGCCTGGAAGCAGAGCAGTGGCTAGTGAAAGCACCATAATAAAGGAGTTGTGTGCCTTGTAAGTCATCTAGTTGTGAGGTTTGGAAGCAGGTGAAGTTTCTGAACACTTCTCAAAGACAGCTTCATGTACAGCCTGTTAATGGTCATTCAGACAGGATGTAACTAAGGTCACTATGGTCAGACCAGTTACCTTCTGTGTTCAAAGTAGGTGCTCTGGGATGGACCACAAAGCTATGGTCCATCCCTTTCCCTCTCTTGTTTCTCGCTTACGTGGTCCATCAAAGAGTGACCGAGGCAGAAGCTGCTCCTCTTCTTCTTCTCCCTTTCCTCTCCCTACATCTGCCCACCACTCCTCCTTCTTTTCCCACCACCCCCCTCTTCTTCCTTTTCTTCTTCCTCCTCTCTCTCCTCCTCCTCTTCCATTTCTGTCGAGACCTCATTGTCAGCTTGGCATGGCGACTCGGCTCCTGCTTCCAAGAAGAAGATGAAATGTCAACTAGGAAATATCGGTGGAATGAGGGCCTTGTATACAATTTGTCTCGCTGCAAGAATATGCCTCATAAACTTGAAATATGTGGACAGCCGGGCTGACAGTAAAAACTGAAAGCTCGTTACATTGCTTTTTGCTGTTGAATTCTCAATTACAGAAGGTGACAAGGCAGAAAGACATCAAGGCAGGAAGAAGGTGGGGAGTACTTTTTCTTGCCTTGCAGACAGTGAAGAGTACAATCTCTGCACACTTAATGCAGGCACGGAAGCCTCAGAGTCACTCCAAAGAAACAAGAGATGTCTCGAGTTGTATGCTACCGTGTGGGCTGCATTATCTCTGAATTTAAAGTTGGGAGTCACCATTTTAAAGTATTATTATTGTGCTTTTATCAACAGTGTTTCTTCCCACATGGTTTGTAGAACTCATTGCCACAAGTTGTGATCATATCTCCTACTTCAGATGGGTTTAAAAGGGCTCAGACACACAGTCACTTCGACAGCCCCTTTTTGGCAGGAAGAGTTCCACTTTCTCTGCTGCTTTTAAAATGTCCATGGTCTCTCTCCTTCTCCTCCTGCTTCGTCCTCGACTTACTTCAAGCGCTACAAACTGAGTTTGAAAAGCAAAAGTAGTTTTCAGCTCAGGGAAGCAGAGAGGATATTGTGGAATCTTTCAAGTAGGCTCAGGCAAAAGCAGGCTGCTGCATGTTCTTTCTCATTAACTTTTGCCATCTTGACCACGGTCTGATATTGCCTGGCCACATGTGTCCTGGTTTTCATCTGTGAAATGTTGGAAGGCATGGACATATTCGTGGAGGATAAGGTTGTCTGTGACTAGTAGGAATGTAAACGTTTTACTCATCTGAATGCTGCTCGTGAAAATAAATAAATAAAAACGTTTTCTCCTTGCAGGGCAAGATTGAGGAATCTTTGTGAATTTTTCAATTTGATTTCTTTTTGTGACTTTTTTTGGAGCACATTTCAGCAAACTTTTTTTTTTGCACAAAATCCATATTTTGTGCAAAACACAACGTTTGCTTAATATTTTTTAAAAATACGTGATCTTTTCACTGTCACACAGCAGACAAAGATATGGTGGCAATTTTGAGGCACCCTTTCTTGTCAAAGACAAGAACATTTGCAAATATTCGCCAAATCCCTAGTGTTTATTAGGCATGCTGTCTGTATGGAACTTCGAAGTTTGGTGGCAGCATACCTCTGAATTAGGGAGAGGGCTTCCCCATCATCCAGAAAGAGAAAACATAGGTAGGCACAGACTTGCATAAAATATGCACATTGCTGTTTCCAGGGATAGAACTGTACAAATGGTTTGGGCTGCGATATCTGAAAGGCTGCCTCCTCCCATATGAGCCTGCCTAAAAAGTAAGATAACCGGTGGAGGTCCTGTTTCATGTTCTACACCCCATGAGGGCAAAAGTTATTATGAGGAAGAACACGCAAGCTGGCTGAGGCTGCAACAATTGGCTTTTGCCTGAGCCTATTGGGAAGGGTAAGATTCCACCTTATCCTCTCTTCTCCCCGTGTCCTGAGTTAGTGGAGTGCAAACTACTTTTGCACATTGAACTCAGTTTCCAGCAACTGAAGTAAAGCTGAGGACGAGAAGACTTCCTTGTTTGTCAGGCCTTTGAGCACCAAGTGCTCAGGTGTTTCAGAATGTACTGCATTGTCTATGTTGCTTCTGCCAGCTGCCCAAGATCTTTCTGTTGGGACCAGGCTTCTGGCATCTGAGCTGGGCAATAATCAAAGGGAGTTGTCATTCCTTTTTTATTGATCTCTTTTAAATTTTAAACCTTTTGTTTTGAAAAGTTTCTTTGGAGGCTACTACCATTAGAGTAGCCAGATCAGGCCCAGTGATTTTTGGTCCAAAACCTAAGACCTAAGGCAGAGTGAAAAGTTCCAACTATTCTCATTGGTGACACCTTTTTTTTAGACATGCATCATTTTGCTAACACAGTAATTCAGTTTTACTGGCAAACTGGAGGTTAAACTAACCCCATTGTAAGAGATACAGACACATACATAAATTGTAATAATGAAATGTATGGGGACACAACATATCTCATGCAAACCTTTCATATATTTTAAAAATATATGATTTATAAACGATAACATAAATTTCCAAGATTGTAGGTGACATAGCTACACATTTCAGGTGACACACTAACGTGTCATGGCACACCATTTGGAAAGCCCTGACTTAAGGATTTCCACAGTGATGTCATGGGGTCAAGGTCTGGTGATACCATTAAGCATTGTGCACTAAACATCAGCCATAGTTGCCCACAGTTTGCCATTCACTCATACACACACATAGACAAAACATATGTTCCTGACTGGAAATTAAGCTTCTTTGCAAATCACACTGCCTGATTTAAATCAGTTAACCTTTGCAAAGTGCACCAACTTGCTGGCTGTCTACTTGACCAAAGGTTTGCGTGCAGACTTGTCTCTGAACGCCTTGTCTGAAAATCGACACATGAAAACTGGAGACTTGGGACAGCATCAAGAGATCTGGCAACTTTAGCCGCCATGAATGCCATTTTCAACACATACATTTAAAAATAATTTTAAAAAAATGAATAAGTCATGTGTCCGGGATGCTGCGGTTGCAGTATTCCTGTGCTGAGCATCTGTGGCATCTGTGATCCCTTCTCATTCAAAAAATTCTTCGATTCTCATCTCCCCCTCCGCTTTCCCCCTTCCTTTATCCTTGCTGGTGGTCTAAACTCATGAGAATTCTCCTTAGAGGTTTCCTGATGTGAGCTTTCCCCCCGCCATGTTCTGCTGCTCCTGTCAAAATGCCTAATATAGTCCCTGTCAGTGCCTGCCATGTTCAATATTTATTTTCCCGGAAGAGGCTGAGCTAAGCTTGACTTAGTCTGCTTGCAGCTCTTGGAACTTCGAAGGCATTCAAGATAACAGAGAGAGAGAGAGAGAGAGGAGGGGGAGATGGGTGGGAAAAATTTGGGACCTCAGGAGATCAAATGCTGATTGAAGCTTCTTGGAGGGAAATGGCTTGTTTATCACAAACATCATGGATCATTAGCAAAAGTGGCAAAGAAGATTTTGAAGAAGGGGAGAGGGAATAAAAAGAAGAGCTTGATTATTTATTGAATGCTGAAGACGAGCCATGCATCTTATGAAGGCAGATGCCCGCAGAGGAGGCAAAGCTGGGAGAAGCTGAATTCGTTTTGCTTGCAATTAAGAAAATGCATAATACTTAGAGAAAGGCCTTTGAAATTTTTTTTCACAAAGCAAACAGACAAGCAACTCCAGATCCCTCCCCCTTGTTTTGGAGCTGGAATCAATCAGCAAACGAGAGCACAAGAAGATCTGTGCTGGATTGAACATGACATCTATATCTAGTCCATCATGCTTCTTCAGTAGCCCACTATCTTGGGCCCTATGGGGGAGATAGGTGGATTATAAATTAAATAAATAAACTACATGCCCACAGGAAGCCCTAAAGTAAAATTCTAAGTTCAACAGCACTCTCCTGCTCATGTTCCCCAGGAACTGGTATTCAGGAGTGTTTCTGGATCTGATACTAGAGGTGTGGCCATCACGGCTAATTGCCATGAGTTGCTGTTCTTATGTGTCTTCAAGTTGGCTGTAACTTACAATGACCCACTCCCAGGGTTTTCCTGGCAAGATTTCTTCAGAGGAGGTTTGCCATTGCCTTCCTCTCAGGCTGAGAGAATGTGACTCACCCCAGGTCACCCAGTGCATTTCCAGAGCTGAGTGGGGATTCACATCCCTGTTTCCCAGAGTCCTAGGCCAGCATTCAAACCATTACATGCCATCAATAGCCTTCTTTTCAAAAATACTGAAACAGATCTTTGGTAGAGCTGAGCCCTACTGGGTCATACTGAAGCCCGCCCACCCACCTTCCTTCCTTCCTCCCTCCCTCCCTCCCTCCCTCCTTCCTTCAACTTCTCACCAGTGGTCTGAAGGTGGTATATGTAGCTCTCTTCTTCCCTGTTTTATCCTGAAATAGGCCAAGCTGCACAAGAGTGACTGGCCCAAGTCATCTAGTAAGTTTTGTTGTGGGGGGTGAAGACTTAACTCTAGATCTCAGAAATTCAGGTCCAACATCATAGCTACTGCATTATGCTGGCTCTCCAGTCCAGCATTCTGTTCCCACACTGGTTATCCAGGTGGTTATGGGAAGCCCACAAGCGGAACATGAAATCTGTAGCCCTCTTCTTCTGTGTGCTTCCCAGCAAATGATGCTCACAGTTCACTGCTCTTGAATGTGGAGGTTTTATTTAGGTATCGTGACCAATGTCCATTGAAAGACCTGTCCTCCTCTGGAGTTTGTTTAAAACTGTCTTCTTTTTGTAAGCTGGTGGCTATCATTACATTACATCTCCCCCCAATTAGTTATATTGTTTTGGCAGTGGGTCACAGGGATCTGGTTGGCCAGTCAACTTCACAAGTGAGCCCATTTCCACTTAAAGCCCTAGCAGCTCACGTTTTAAAGTACAGGAAACCCTCATATTTTGACACCTGCTTATCTGACGACTCACCCTTCTGATGCTTCCAGTTTAAGGACAAATGCCATTAATTCAAAGGGGGTTCCACTCTTTTATCAGTTTTTCCTGACACTGGAGCCTCACTTGGGACCACTTGCATGTGCGTGCTGTTTGAGAGGAGCACCAAAGGGGCTAAACTGGCTGATTTTGCAAGCAGCGCAAATGTGCATGGTCCCAAGTGAGCCTCTTCAAGTCCTTCATGCTCCCTACAGTACAGTCCATGAGTTCTGCTTTTCAACCAATTCTGTTTTCTGACAGTACTCTGCTCTCTAGCCTGTCAGATAAGTGGGGGAAAAGCAGTAGATAACTAGATTCCTGCCTGAGACCCTGGAGGGCTACTGCCAGTCAGAGTCAATATGACTGAGTTTGAGCAAGTATATAGAAACTGTTCTGTATCAAGGGCCTTTCTTTAGAGAGGTTTCCTTGAAGAGAAGGGCAGAGCTGTTGGTGGATGAGGTCACAGTTCTTTCTTTCTTTCTTCATAGAATCATAGAGCTGGAAGAGATCACAGGGGCTATCCAGTCCAACCCCATTCTGCCATGCAGGAACACACATCAAAGCACTCCAAACAGATGGCCATCCAGCCTCTGCTCAAAAGCCTCCAAAGAAGGATACTCCACCACACTTTCTTGAGGCAGCAGGCAGCATATTCCACTGCCGGACAGCTCTGATTGTCAGGAAGTTCTTCCTGAGTCTCCTTTGGAAGCTCCTTTCTTGCAGCTTGAATCGATTGCTCCTTGTCCTGGTCTCTGGAGCAGCGGAAAACAAGCCTGCTCCCTCCTCGACATGACATCCCTTCAAATATTTAAACATGGCTACCATGTCCCCTCTTAACCTTCTCTTCTGCAGACTAAACATCCCCAGCTCCCTAAGATGCTCCTCATAGGACATTGCTTCCAAACCCTTCACCATTTTGATCGCCCTCCTCCCCATCCATATCCTTCTTGAAATGAGGTGCCCAGAACTGGACACAGTATTCCAAATGAAGAATAGAGTGGTACCATTACCTCCCTTGATCTAGACACCATTCTCCTATTGATGCAACCAAGAATTGCCTTGGCTTTCTTGGCTGCCACATCACACTGCTGACTCATGTTCAGCTTGTGATCTACCAAGACTCCTAGATCCCTTTCACACGTACAGTTTTCGAGCCACGTGTCCCCCATTCTCCCTTCCTTCCTTCCTTCCTTCCTTCCTTCCTTCCTTCCTTCCTTCCTTCCTTCCTTCCTTCCTTTCTCTCTCCACTACTTCTTTTTCAGTCTCTTTTTCTCTCTCTCATTCTCTCTCTGTCACCCTAGTTCTCTTTCTCTTTGTTACTGACATCCCTTTCTCTCTTTCTTTGTTTCTTTCTTTCTTCCTCTCTCCCCCACCCACCCAGCCTCCAGGCTGCTGGAGGAGAGATGGATCATTCTCGTTAGAGGCCTGAAGTGTTCCCTTACTGAGTGCTTTTGAAACTGGGCAGTGGGGCGGTTGAAATTAAACTGTGGGCTGCGCATGGCCCTGGAGCCAGAGGTTGCTCACTGATGTGCCAGAAGAACGAGTGAACCTCCTGAGTGCAAAGTGGGCCTCATGTGTTCAGGCAGCCACAAAATGCTTAGTTACCCTCATAACCCCAAGTTGGCTAATCAATTTGCAGAAAGGCTGGAGCGAGGAGTGGGGTGATGCCACCCACTGTCGCTCCAGAGAATTCTTTTCCCTTTTTCTCATTAACCAAAGCGACGTCTCTCAGCACCTGGGTGAGAGCCTCTCTTCCAAAGAGGATCTGCATGTCACAAACCGTTGGCAGGCAGAGCCTGACTTGGAAGATGAAGTTATAAATTAAGCTTTTATGAAGGCACCGAAAAACATCCTGATGTCCTTTTTATAGCTACATATCTGGGTAATGGCAATAAATTAGCTGATACGAACCCAAGGACGTGTTATCCTTGTGTCACCATTGATTGCTTGGTTTCATTCCCCCCCCCTGTTTTCTTTGTGTGTGTAGCATTTTGTTTGAATGGAATTTATTGCATTGGGGTCTTTAATATGTTTATCATGAGCCTAGATTAGGACATTATGATGTTCTGTCAGTCAGGCACATTCTAGAAAATGGAAGCAATGCTTACTGCTGCATGCACATAACATGTCACCAGCAGTCCCCCCCCCATTGCTCCAGCAGGACTGATATTGGGTTTTGTAAGGTTTAGCAGTCTCCATCTCTAAGCTTCTGCTTAGCTAGCAGTGAATGGCTTTCTGTGTCACAGCTAGTTAAGAAGCAAGAAGGTGCTTTATTAAACCACCTTTGATGGATTTTGATGGCTGTTGGCTGCTAGCTGGTGAGCGCCCTAAACTTCCACAGGTGAGGGCTGAAGAATGAAATATTCAGCACGTTGTATACAGAAAAAGTTTGAATTTTTTGCCGGCTGACAGATTAGAAGCCTGAAGGAAACCTTGTGACAGCATGTTGTTTGCTTTTGGGGAACTGGTGCCGCTTTAAAGACTTATGCTGCCTTCTCTTCCTGTGTTCAACATGCACTTGAAAAAAAAAATATTACGAAAAATACACATTGGCAGTACTTTCCTTCCCCAAAGAGGCCACCACTTTCCCCTTTGAAAGTGGGGTGCATGATGTGGAACTCTGGTTAAAGAGCGGCTAAACTATGACCCACATTACCTGTCTGTAAGCTAAATATCAGGTAATAAAACAAACAGAAAGGAAGGCTGGAGGCATAATTACAGGGAGGTGGAGGTGCAAATCCATTTGAGTTATGGGCCAGCCATAACCCCAAATGTCACTCATGAAATAGCTTCCACTCTCTCTGACCACGGAAGATCGGTCCCAAGTGGTATTTCAGGAACTGGAGGGCCACAAAACAAATGCGGCAACTGTGTATAGCAGCCCATAAAGATGCCAGAGGGGTTGTATACTTGGAGGATTTCTTCTCCCTCCTGCTTTTCCACCAGCTAGAGGTGATACGAAAAGATGATGAAGAGGAACGCCATTAAAAGGGAATAAATCTGGGGGGAGGGAAGGGGAGGAAGGAGAACAACAAAGCCATAGTCAGCATTCAATTGTTGCAGAGCGGTGGAGGTTGGCTAAGAAATGTTGCATCCGGGGCTGGTCATGGCTGTTTCCGGTGCTTGAAGGGGAAGCATCCAAGCAGCAGGCACCCTAACCCAATCCACCAATGGGTTCTTTCACCCAAACATCCTGGAAATGGAGTCTTTCCAATAGTGGGATGCCGTCTCTCCTGAGACTTAATGTACCCAACAGCTACTAGGCAGCAGCAGTAGTGGGGATGAAACTGGTGGAGCGTCCCTCAGAGACAATGGCTGTAGCTATAAAGGAGCTAGTACTACATGGAAGAATAAACCACTCCTGAAGCCTTTTACCTCGAAAACCCTACGATGATGAGACAATCCAATATGAAACAAGAGATAGCTGCAGAAAATGAGACTCTCACGCTGGAAGGCACTCGGCTAGCTAACTGGTGAAGAAAAGAGGATCAGCGATATTGGGAGTCTTTTATTCATAGTATCTCCATAAGTTCTCTAACAGCAACAACAACAAAATCTACTCAGGTGGACAAAATGGGGACATTGCTTCCCCAATAAGAATTCTGCCCGCTCCATGAGATTTTCTGTTAGTTCCCAAATTTATGGCATTGGAGAGTAAAATGTTGAAAGTTGTTCACAGCTAGAACTCTTACATTTGCTTTGTTCTCATCCTGTGGGTAACTTTGGCTTCCCATTTTCTTTGGATGCCTAAATTGGATCTCTAAATCCTAAACTGAAGTGTTGGCTTACTACAATGCTAGAAAGTTAAGGACAGAAGGAAAATGTCATGAGTGGGAGGCAGGATTGGGAGCCATACTACCACTTAGCCCCCCCCCCCATGGCTGTACTGCTGTTTCAATGTTTGTAAAGAAAAGGGAGGGGGAATGGGAAATCTTTAAGTTGATCCCAAGGCTTATGGATTTTCATTCTCCCTTGGAGTTAGAAAGGAGAATTATTCCATCTCCCTATCTCCCTTTCCCCTCCCCACAAACTTGAATGGCCAATTTGGATTCATCGCTACGCATCCAGAGAGTCAGCCGTATTTAAAGATTGCAAGAACCATTATCAAGAGCCCTGGGGAATCTTGAAAACACTGACAACTGTGGGATGAGCTTTTGTAGACTCCTTTATATTCCTGAAAGCTGATGCCACTTCATGCCTATTAAGACTTTTGGGGTCACAAGATTCCTTGCTGTATTAACACTACCTCTTCCCATCTGGGTTGCGATTCTTGGTTTCTCATTCTTGGCTCTTGACACCTGGATTCTTGTGACTTTGTGGCTGGCATATGCAGGCATAAGTCCACCTTAAACCTGCATATGCCCTTTTTTGAGTGTTATGGAGGTTGATACTCTTTTCCTCCTGCTGCAACAACCAAAGCTTCTCTGACTCACTGTTTAGCTGCAGCAACCTTCCCCATGGCCATTGAATGACTGATGGAGGGCACGGGGGATTGGAGAAGCATCTGGCTGTGTCCTTGTAGCCAGAAACAGAATGGCAACATCATCTACTAAAACCTCTGGAAGATCTCAGCAGATGATGCAATAATTCTGCATCTGGTATTGAGGACATAGTCAAATGCCTCTTCAGTGTCCTCCCCTCCGCAAGCCACTGGATGGCCGTGGCGGGTGTGGTGCAACAGCTAAATGGTGCGTTGGGGAGTTCTGAGTGAAGAGATGTAGTGTAACTCTCTCTGTAGAACTGTTGTTCTATGTTATTTCGTACAGGATCTCAGCCTCTGAGTCCTGAGCTTTTGCTCCATCTCTATGTAAAAATGCAGCCCTGACACAATGGCCATTTTCGCACTATACTGTTATTCCACTTTCAACATCCTGTGGAATTCTGGGGTTTGTAGTTTACTGAGGCCAAAGACGCCCCTCCCTAAACTGCAATTGCCAGGATTCCTTAGGATGTTGAAAGTGGAATAATAGCCCTGTAACAGTGTAGTGCAGAAATGGCCAGTGTTTCCTCCTTTTAAACTATTTTCAGATCTTGAAACACACACACATAGACACACACACACACAGAGTTCCTGGCATGCTTCTTCTGACTGCAGCAGCACACAATCTCTCCTCCATCCTCTGAGAAGACAGTTCCCATGGGTGAATAAGGCTCATTGTGAAGAAGAACACACCATGCTTTATGAATAGATAGATCCCTTTGGCTGAACTGTAGCCCCTTGATCCGCCTCTCCCGTCTAGCTGGCCACAATGGCATCAAAGGAGCTCATTCCTGAACCCGCAGCTTTATCCTTCTCTAATCCATTTTATTTTCCCCCTGCCAACAATGTGAATTGCCCCCCTCTCTGATAACAAGGGACCATGCTGCTTTCTATTGGCAAATTCTTGTGGTGTTCCCATTTTCTTTTTCTAAAACTATCTGGTAGAGCTTTCAGCTCTGGGTGACCTACAGATGGGAAGACACCTGAAGCCAATGCAGCCCTGTAAGTCTTGGCAGTACCAGTGGTAAGATTTTGGGAGCAAGGCAACCTCCACCTTAACCTGATGTCAGCTGATAGTTCCCATGTCACTGGGCTGGTGAATCCATTTCAGGTTTTAATCCAGACTTTAAAGGAATGATCCACAGTACTGAACACTATGTCCCCAGTAGATTCAGAACCTTAGATAGCTTCTTTAAGGCCATCCAAAACTTGAAGTAGATTCATGACTCCATCAATCACCACTGCAGAACAGAGCATACAAACTCAAATTGTTTCCTGTGCTGACTCTAATTTTTCTTAAATTGCTTTTGTGAAAGTGAGAATGCCTATGCCATTGGGGCAATTATGCTTTCTTTTCCTATCAAATCTCTATTCCACCATGAAGCTCATTGAATCACCTTGGGCCTGACTTATCTCACACAATTCTTTAACCCTCCCTCCCTCCCTCCCTGATGGCAAAATGAAGCCACTGTCCACAGCTTGAGCCTACAAGGGAAAAACTCCAGAGGGTTACCAGGTCAGGATTTTTTCACAGCCAAAATCTCCAGTTTAGGGGGAAAAAAACCCTGTGATGCACAGATATAAGATGAGTGACACCTAGCTTGAAAACAGTAAGTATGAAACAGTAAGTATGAAAGGGATCTAGGAGGCTTAGTGGATCACAAGTTGAACATGAGTCAACAATATGATGTGGCAGCTAAAAAAGTCAATGCCATTCCAGGCTGCATCAATAGGACTATAGTGTTGAGATCAAGGGGAATAATAATACCAATCTATTTTGCTTTGGTCAGACCTCATCTGGAATACTGTGTCCAGTTCTGGGCATCTTATTTCAAGAAGGATGTTGACCAGCTGGAGCATGTCCAGAGGAGGGCGATCAAAATGGTGGAGAGTCTAGAAGCCATGCGCTGTGAGGAGCGGCTGAGGGAGCTGGGGATGTTTAGTCTGCAGAAGAGAAGGTTAAGAGGGGACACGATAGCCATGTTTAAATATTTGAAGGGATGTCATGTCGAGGAGGGAACAGGCTTGTTTTCTGCTGCTCCAGAGTCTAGGACAAGGAGCAATGGATTCAAACTGCAGGAAAAGAGATTCCATTTAAACCTCAAGAAGAACTTGCTGAGGGTCAGAGCTGTCCGGCAGTGGAATCTGCTGCCTCAATGGAGTGTGGTGGAGTCTCCTTCTTTGGAGGTTTTTAAGCAGAGGCTGGATGGTCCTCTCTTGGGAGTGCTTTGATGCAGGTTCCTGCATGGCAGGGAGTTGGACTGGATGGCCCCTGGGGTCTCTTCCAACTCTAAGATTCTAGGATTCTGAGGGTGTAGCATGAAAAAGTGCCAGATGGGCTGGACAAGAACAAATGCTTTTTCTTTGGCCTCTAGGAGAAGGGAGGCAGAAGAACAAAGGAAAGCTTTGGTCCTCCTCCAGTAGCCCATGGCATTTCCATGCAGTGCGTATTTGTGGTGTATGTGTATTTCCTTCTCCTGGTGACCCATTTTGTTGCTAGGCTGGGTGTGGAGAAGGAGCAGGGTGTCTCTCTGCCAGTCCACTCACTCTGCTGCATTCATTTCCTCGTCCCTTCTGAACACCACATGAATGCTCAATTGCAGGGCTGAGATAGCATACTTTGAGCCTGCTCAGGGGACCTTTATTCTTACTTCATATGTTTCCTAGCATTGAGATAATAGGACTGCTTAGCCCTGGGGCCCTTTCACACTACAGAATTATAGTGCTATTATTGCACTTTGACTGCCATGGTTCCATCCCATGGAATCTTGGGGTTTGTAATCTGGGGAAGCACTAAAACTCCCTGGCTGTGAATTCTAATCACCTCTCCCTAAACTGCCAGTCCCAGCATCCCATAGAATGGAATTGTGGCAGCTAAACTAGAATAACAGCTCTATAACTGTGCAGTGTGAATGGAGCCCCAGTGAGCCATGCCACAAATTGAGTCCTGAATGTCATGTTCCAACCAGAGAAGTTTAGGTTAAATTAAGTGCTTCTCAGTCTTTGACGGGCTAGATAATGTGGACTTCAGTTCCCAGAATCCAGGGGTCAGGACAGCTGGGGGCTTCTGGGAGCTATAGTCCAGAAAAATTAATGCTCCCAAGCTCTGACTTGTTGACCCTTATTGATTTTTTGTGGTCACTGATTCTTGCTGCATGTAAATATTATACCATCCACATCCAAAAACAAATATTTTATATACGAATGTTATGTGTTGTTATTTGCCATGAAGTCTATTTTGATTTATAGTGATCCAATGAATGGGAGATTTCCAAGAAACCTTGTCATCAACAGATCTTGCAAATCTGGGGCTGTGGCTTCCATGATGGAGTCTATCCACCTTGAATGAACATTTCCTCTTCTACGGCCTTCAACTTTCATGAGCGTTAAGAGTTTTTCCAGTGAGCCATATTGTCTCATGATATGTCCAAACTACAACAGCCACAGTTTGGTCATTTTGGTATCTTGAGAAAATTCAGGACTGATTTGCTCCTGGACCCATTCATTTATTTTTTTTAGTTTTCCATGGTATTGGCAGAATTCTCCTCCAGCACCTCATTTCTAATGAGTTGATTCTCTTCCTGTCCACTTTCTTCACTGTCCAGCTTTGACATCAACACATCCTCTTCTCTTCTTCTCTAACTGGTTGAGGGCCTTCCAACCTGAGAGTCACATTTTCCAGCAATATCTCATGTTGAATGTTGGCTGTCTCATAGGATGTTCAAGGTAAAGGCATTCGGAAGTGCTTTCCATTGCTTTCTTCAGTGAAGTACAAGAGTTAGCTCAAGCATCATTGGCCTTTTCTGTACCATACCTCAATGGCACATTGTTCTGTTACAGTCCCAGCATTGCCTTTTCTGTGATGGTGTCGGGTTGGGAACACTCTGTACTGCATCCTTTTGACTTGAGTGGATGAGTGGTGTTCCCTCCGCACTACAGCAGCATTGGCCAGTCCTTTTCACCACCTTTTCCATACCCCACATTTGTGATGGGGGGGGGGAATTGGGGTTTTTTTGTAAGTCATACTAGTACAGCAATGTTGTAATGGCACAACACACCAGTAACCTGTTGTATTTCCACACCACGATGCTTAAAAATGAATTTAAATAATTTTTAAAAAAATAACTCAAAGGAGAAATTTAAACAGAGATGATAGATTTACCATGTCATGGAAGTTGCAAGGGAGGGACAATAGCAGTTAGCTGTTATATTTCTATACTGTTTATCAGCGTAAAGTACCCCATAAGCAGTTTACAATGTGTTTTTTTAGCTAATTGCCCCCAACAAGCTGGGTACTCATTTTATCCACCTAAGGAAGGATCAAAGGCTGAGTCAACCTGGAGCCCTGCAGGATCGAACTCACAAAGTTGTGGCTGCAGTACAGGCATTTAACTGCTGCACCACCAGGGCATATCCACACTGCTGGATCACCAACGACAGGAAGCGCTATGAAACACTATTACAGAACCACACGGCCACAGCTGATGGGATTGTAGCACCAATAGAGGCTCTTAATGAATTTTTTCTGGAAATGCTATAAGGCTGATTTGCAATGCTTGGGAACAG
The DNA here is from genome assembly GCA_948474755.1 of Ctenosaura bakeri. Lineage (NCBI taxonomy): Eukaryota > Metazoa > Chordata > Lepidosauria > Squamata > Iguanidae > Ctenosaura > Ctenosaura bakeri. Next base: position 139,422 of record CAOLHI010000685.1, read on the forward strand.
GATAGCAGGTGGATAGTGACGATGTTGTGAGGTGGCACAACTCCTGGACCAGGAACACCTGTTGCTGTGGTGAGATGGCAACATCATGCAGAAATGTCCATTGCCATTGTCTTTGAGAGATACTTCACCAGTGCCACACACACACACATCACTACTGTTGCTGCCCTATAATCATTTGGCACCTTTAGTCTGTCTTCTCTGCATAAGCCTGTCTGACTTGGGACACCCTCCTAGTAACAATGCTACTGTCAACATAGCCTCTTGCCACACTGGAGCCTTCTAACACCACGGAAAGAAACAAAAACATGCCTGGAAAGATACAAAAACTATGTACGAGCACTTTACTTGAGAGTAAGCCTCGTTGTCCTCAGCCGGACTTGCTTCTGAGTAAGCATGCCCAGGATTATGTTGTGGATCTTTGTAGATGTAGATTTGGTGATTTAAATTGTAAAGGAAGTTGCTTGGCATGCAGGGGTGGTGAGAGACTGTCACCTAGTGGTCGTTGTTTTGGTTGACAAGTCAGATTCAATGGGGATGCTTAGCTCTCTCTCCTCTTAAGAAATCTCTTGAAATAATGCCAGCGATAAGGCCTGCTGGGGCTCTCCTCTAACTTGCATTTTAGAAAAAAAAGGTCTACTGTTGCAATTGGTTTCATAGATGATTAAAAAAAGAGGTGTGGGGAGAGTATGTAAGAAAAAGAAAGGAGCTTATTCTTTAGTTAAAGGAGTTGGAAAGGCAAATCAAACTCTTTGATTTGGGAGATGCTCTGGAGACCAGTTCTTTTCTGAATCCTAGTTCCTTTGCATGTGATGCGTGGCATTAAAATGTAAGCTATCTGGCATCAAAATGGTGGTGTTGGGGAGACAAGAAGGGAGAAGAAAACACCCAGTCTTTGGATTAAGTGCCTGTGACTCTTGGTTTTTTGAACTGATGATGAATTAATTTGGCATGAGCTAGCATTTGAAATTTTAATTGCCTCGGGTTCTGAATCATTCCCAGAAACATCTCCAACACAGAGGTACCAAACAAACAGTCTTTGCTGTCACACGTCTGCTTAATCCGTACAACACACAACCACATCAGCGACTCCTTACAAATGGTCTCTTCCCGCCATGCAATTTTAGTGTGTGTGTGTTGTGTGTGTTAGAATTTATATCTGAGTGATTGCAAGTGTCATAAATAGAAACCTATTATCCGCAGCTGCAATGGGAGCAGGGTCTTGTGTTAAAAGAATTGGGAGTCAGGAGAGGAATAGACCTAATGTGGCAATTAACTCTGGCTTGCCAGCCTGCCACGAACCTCCTAATTCTGTTTCGAGAAGGGATAAAGAGGCGGGCGAGAAAACGGGGTTGGAATATTATTTGAGCATCTAATTGAATGCACCTGCCGCCCTCCGATAACACAGTCAGAGATAATCTAGAGCTACAGGTAAATACCCTTTCAGAGGTGTGGGGTGGCAAAGATGAATGGCGCATGTAATTTCCTGCATTATCCCCATTTCTGCTCCAGAGCCAGTATGCTAAGCCACATTCTTCTGATTGCCGTCAATGAGAGAGAAAATGTCAGTGAACTTTTATGGCAGATAGGATCCTTCCTGGCATACAATTTATGTAATATTTCACCCCCCTACTTCCTTTTTCCCAGGCTGGTTCGTGTTCATTTGGATCACCGGGACAACATTCTTTAATTTCATTTGCTTGCAGGGTGCTTAAGAGCAGGGTCCAGGACTGGCCCTACCAGTGGGTAGAGTGGAGTCGTTGTCTCAGGCAGCAGATGCTGGGAAGGGGCAGCAAGGTATTGGAAGACAAAGCTCTGTTTTGTGTAACCTGCTCTGGTCGGAGTAATCTGCCAGAGAAGGACACTCTCCTATCCTTAGTGTTAAATAGGACTGCAAGGTAAGGACTGTCCCAAGCCTTGAGTTTTCAGGGCCAAAACCTGAGACCTAGGGATAACCCCCTTGTGATGTTGCAGAGGGTGGGCTCTGGTAATGTCATTACGTACAATTCCTTAAGCATTAACCACATCTGCACAGAGTATGCTATTAAATTTTTTAAAGAAGTTATAGGGGGGATATATATACTGGTACACACATTTTTCAAGGCGGCTCTCTCACTCTGGAATTCTTCTACTTTGCCCTGAGGACTGGAGCAGAGGGGCCAGGCCCTGAGATCTGGCAACTCCAGTTGATTGATTCTATTGCCAGCCCATTTGGAATTTGGAGGGGAAAGCCACCCAGTTCTCACACAGCAAAATGTCTTGAGTCAGCCCTGAGCAGAAGTGTCAGATACAGCTGCTCTCTTTTGGGTTCTCACCGGGCCAGGACTGAACAAACAGAGTCTCTGGTTCACCAGTCATGACTGCAAACTCAGTTCTGGTGACTTAACCCTGGACACAAAAGAGGAGACTTCCTTTTCAGACTTGAGTTCTTTTTGTTACTGTAGAACACTCTTGGATGATGGGGTCTCAGTGTGACTGGCCACCTTCAGAGCTCACTGGCTTGTGATGCATCTTTGGAGAGGCAAAGGAACCCTGTGTCTCAACTTGCACAAGCCATTCAGCTCTTCCCTCACCATTTCCACCTTTGGGGAACAGACCCAACTCAGTTGCAGAGTACCTACTTTGTACAGCATTGGTCCCCATTTCATACCACATCCTCTCCAGTCAAAAGGAGAGGTACCAGGTGCAAAAGACTTTGGCTGGAAACCCTGGAGAGCCACTGGCAGTCATAGTAGAGAGTACTGGGGTTAATAAACAAGCTGATCTGATGCAGAACATCATCTTGTATCCCTGCAATTGTTCCCAAAGCCCAGTGAGAATTGAGAAAAGGTCCATGAGCATTGTGGCAGGCCTGGTCCTCCCACTGGGTACAGTGAGGCAGCTGTCTCAGGCAGCAGATACTGAGGGGTGGCTGCAGCAATCTCTTGTCTTTTTCCATGAATCTCTCAGACATTCTTCTCTCTGCCTTGTGGCTGAATGTGCCATCAACTAAATTGGCCTGATGGAGGATGCTACCAGAGTACAGCTGAAACTTCAGCTTCTAGAATCCCCCAGTCCGCATGCTGTTTTGAGTATTCTAGGAGTGATAACATAAAAAAAAAATAAAAAATTAAAGCTCTTTTTGACATAAGATCCACTGCTAGTGGATGCCCCCCCTAAACCGCAAACCCCAGGATTCCATAGGATATTGAAAGTGGAATAATAGCACTACAATAGTCTAGTGCGGAAATGGCCCTAGTCTAAGTAGGCTTCTGTATGTGGAATGAAGGGGTACCATTTTGTCCTTTGTCTGAGGCAGCAAAATGCCTGGAGACAGGCTCACTTTGGGGAGTAAGCTCACCTCTGGCAGGCTGTGCCTCTTAATGGCTATCCGAACCTTTGTTTTGCTGTGACCTTATCCTGCGCTGGAGGTCCCGTCTTCCACGGTTCACTGAGAAATAGGACACCGAGTTATTGAGCAGGCTAAATTGAGATTAGAAGACCATTTGGTTAATGGCTAGTAAAGTTTCGTGATCCTCAGACACTGACTGCCGGTGAAGGAAAACATAAAAAACTGACAACGCCACCGCCGAAGCCGTACAAGACGCAGATAGACTTGAAATTAGTTCGCCGTATGCCGGGCCAGCAGTAATTACATTTTTATGAGAGAGTGAATGTTTAATGTCATTCTTTAATAGTGTCTCGTGGCCTGGAAGAATGGAGCTTTGACGCGCGAGTGTCCCTGTCGGAGGCAGCCGCTTCTCGGGGTGACAGTCACCGACATGTGATTTTGGCCTGCAAACCCAGCCTCTGATTGATTCTTTCATCTTCCCCATCTCCATCTCCCTGTTCTGCCCTTTGCTTTTCTCCTTCTCCTTGGTTATGTTGCTGTTATTTGCCACCAAGTCAGCCTCTGCTTATGGCAGCCTTATGAATGAGAGTCTTCCAGACGCAATTGTCCCATCTCAGGTCTTGCAAACTCAAGGCCAGGGCTTTCTTGATTGTTTCAATCCCCCTATAATACAGGCCATTTCCGCACTAGACTGTTATAGCGCTATGATTCCACTTTCAACATCCTATGGAATCCTGGGGTTTGTAGTTTAGGGAGAGACCGTTGAGGATGGCCTTTGAGGCCCTTCCCTAAACTGCAAACCCCAGGATTCCATAGGATGTTGAAAGTGGAATCATAGCGCTATAACACTCTAGTGCGGAAATGGCTACAGTCTCCCTCTTTTCCTGCTGCCTTCTGCTTTATCACGCATTATCATCTTTTTCCAGAGAGTCACACCATCTCTTTTATTTTTAATTAGAAATTTTAAATTCTGACATGAGCAGACAAAACACAATCAAAACAATACATCCAAGACAAAAGAAGGAAAGGAAAAAAACCATGAAGCCAAAAATTGCATGCATTCCTACCTTTATTAAACAAAAAGCAAAAGACAAAACATATTTAACCTAAACTAACAAAACTGACTAAACTTACCAGACAAAACAAACAAAAGTAAAACCCTACCTAGTTAAAAAAGGTTCCAGCCCTTGTTACAAACAGCTCCTACTTATCTAAGTATACTTAAATTAATTAATTAAATTATTTAAAATTACTAATAAATTTGTTGCTCATCATGTTTATACTCATTAACTGTTGTAAATTCTGACTTTCTTAGGTTTCTGTTTCAAACTGTATATCAAAATTCTTAATCACTACAGAGTATTATTACTATTTAAATCAATAAACCATTAATTAATTCTCAGTAAATCTGTGATCTCTACTAAAGAAACCAGACTCATATGAAAAAAACTGAAATAGCAACAACCTATAATTTTATTTATTTATTTATTATATTTGTATGCTGCTTTTCTTCTGGAATGGGACCCAAGACAGCTTCCAACAATCGTATTTAATAATCATATTTTATTTTTGTAGTCTCATTCTGTGATAACAATGGGATTAAAAAAATAGAAAGGAACAGCAGTTTGCAGGTTCAAAATCCTAAAATCATTAAATCACCCTCGTTATCCCTTAAGTAATCCATTACAAATCTCCATTCCAAAATAAATTCTTCTTCAGAGTTTTCTTTTAATCTGGCTGACAACTTATCCATCTGTACGATTGTTGTCAAGGGGAGTCACACCATCTCATGATACGTCCAAATTATGACAGCCTCAGTTTAGTCATCTTTGCTTTGAGTGAGAGTTCAGACATGGTTGGGTCCAGGATCCGTTCTTTGCCTTTTTAGCAGTCAAGGGTATCCGCCGAAATCTCTTCTAGCACCGTATTTCAAAGGAGTGGATTCTCTTCCCGTAACTTGTCTTCACTGTCCAGCTCTCCCAACTTCCAAACACAAAATAGAGGTACATGTTGTTTGTTGGATTATTAAATTTATATCACACTTTTCAGACTAGGGATGAACAAATGATCAGTTTTGCTTTCCCCTGTATTCAGATTTTTTTCAAAAAACCACATCCTTTCTTTTCGGTTTGTGAATATAGTCAGCCCTCCCCGTTTGTGGGTTTCACTTCTGAGGATTTGATTATTCATGGATTCTTTGCTCTGCTGCCTCCCTGTGCCATTTTTAAGAGGGACTGCAAGCCTTGTGAGACTGAGAAACTGTGAACGAGGCTTGTAAGCCCCTCTTTAAAATGGAATGGGGCAGCAGTGGAGGTGGCAGGAAGCCTCATCAGCCCCCCACTTCTGCCTTGCAAAGGAACCCTGAGGCCTCAAAGGAACCCACAGTGGGCTGAATATGATGATCATACTTTTGTGTGTGTTAAATATGGTTTGGGAAGGCCTAGAGTTATTCCCGTTTCTTTCACTTTCACAGGGGTCCTGTGCCCCTAACCCTAGTGAATGTGGAAGGATGAGTGTAATTTTGAGAATTTTTGAAAGAAGGAAATTCTTAGCCAGCTGCTATGGACTCAATTTGTGCCTTCAAGTCATTGCTGACTTAGAGCAACCTAAGGTGAACCTATTACAGGGTTTTCTGGGGCTGAGAGTATGTGAAATGCCCAAGGTCCTCCTTTGGGTTTCCATGGCCAAGTGGAGAATCAAACCCTGATCTCCAGGGTCATGGGACAATGCTCAAACCACCATAACATCTCGGCTCTCCAGACTCAGTAGATATATGCTATTCCAACACAAAAGCCATTTCCGCACTAGACTGTTATAGCGCTATTATTCCACTTTCAACATCCTATGGAATCCTGGGATTTGTGGTTTTGGGAGAGGCCAGCCCCAGGATTCCATAGGATGTTGAAAGTGGAATAATAGCGCTATAACAGTCTAGTGTGGAAATGGCCCTAGAGAAAGTTGTTGTTGTTGTTACCCTGCTTTTTTCCTGGTAAGGACTCAAAAGTGACTTACAAAACAGAATCCAAAGGTTAAAACCCAAATTAAACAATGAAATAAGAATGAAAGCAAAGTTAAAATACATAATTAAAACTCAAACAATAAAAAATTAAAACATTAAAAACATTAACAGTAGCCAGCACCTTCCATCAGCTGAGTCACAAGCTCATATTGAATGGCTGTTGGAATAAAAATGTCTTTGCTTGTCTACAGAATGAGAGTAGGGAGGGTGCCAGTCTGACTTTTCTGGGAAGGGAGTTCCAGAGCCTGAGGGCAGCCACTGAGAAGGCCCTCTCCTGGGTTCCCACCAGACGTACCTGGGAAGGTGGTGGGACAGAGAGAAGGGCCTCTCCAGCAGATCTCAAAGCCTGGGCTGCTTCGTAAGGGAATGTTATCGTTAGGATTCATCCTGAGTCTCAGGGCCTAGACTCTCCAGCCCTCAGGGCAAGGGAGAGAAATCTCAAGTGTACTGCCTTGAAAATGATTTGAGTATATATAGTTTCCTCATTTGCTAGACATTTTTTAAAAAAATTTAATGTATGCAACTGTGATTGATGCTTAAGATGTATTTAACGGCATTGCCTGATACCACCTTTTGTGACATCACAAAGCATCCTAGGCTTTGACCCTGACATTGCAGAGACTGTGACTGTCTTAAATGGCAACTCTAGATATAAGTGTCTGCTGTGTAGCTGTTGGAGACAAAGAAGCTGTCATTAAGAAAACAGGCAGCAATTCTAAGGTAGAAGAACCACAAATAAAGGTTACCCAAGCTAGTTTTTTGAGGACTTCAGATGTTAGCTAAGCTATGGTTTGTATCTGTTTCAGTACAGGAACATATTTTTTTATATATGATTGGTTTAATATCATTGTTAGTATGCTTTCATCCTGTCCATGTTTGTTGCTATATACTGTTATTGTTCAGGTGGACTCCAGCTTATTGTTACCCTATCATGGGGTTTTCATAGCAAGATTTCTTTAGGGAAGGTTTGCTAGGGCCTGCCTCTAAGGCTGTGTGTGACTTCCCCAAGGCCACACAGTGGGTTTCCAGGGCTGAGTAGGATTCAAACTCAGATCTCCCAGAGTCCTAGTCTATCGTTCATACCACTATGCCATGCCATTGGTATCCTTTTTAAAACATTGAGAAAGGTCCTTGCTCTCATCAAGCATGGTTGTTCTGTGGAGGTGTTAGTCTTAGGCCATTTCGGCACTACAATCTTATGGCCGGCCCCTCCCGAAACTGCAAACCCCAGGATTCCAGAGGATGTTGAAAGTGGAATCATCACACTATAAGAATATAGTGCAGAAATGGCCTTAGATTCAGATCACTGCCTCACTTGGCTTGATGCAAATAAAACTTGACTTGAGCTAAGAACTCAAAATCCTCTCCCCACGCAGAGGGTGTTACCACTTTCAGTTTCTCTTATAATCACTTTTTAAAAATACTTTGAGCTTCTCTTGTCCTGTTGATGAAGAAGTCTGTGAATTTTGGAAAGCTCTCATGTTGGTTATTGTGTGCCTTCAAGTCATTTCTGAGTTATGGTGACTCTATCACTGGGCTTTCTGGGGCTGAGAGTGTGTGATGTGCCCAAGGTCATCCAGTGGGTTTCCATGGCTGAATGGGGAATCGACTCCTGGTCTCCAGGGTTGTAGTGCAATACTTGAATCTCTACACCACACTGGCTCTCTTGATAACCTTACTTTTCATCAATTTATGTCACTGATCACAGAACATCACATTCACAAAACAATGCTATATGTAGAAATGATGCAATCACTGAGAGCAGGGGTGGACAACATGCAACCAACGGGCCACAGTGAAACCCATGGACCCCATTTATGTGGCGGCTGAAACCCCCCATCAGTCCTCTAGAGCCTCCAACCCCAGACTGTGTCTGTGAAAACTCAAAAATATCCCACTTCCCCCTGATCATCCCAGAACTCCAAATATATCTAGAGACAGGAAATGACAAGGTATAACTTCCAAGATGGAAGCTCCAAGATGAAGCCTGCAGCCCATGGTGTGGTGTCTGGAGGGGAATTTAGCCCCAGGCCCTCATGCGATTGCCTGTTTCTAAAACCCCTGCTTCAGAAGCACTTTCCTCTAGCACACCCTTGGCCTTGCGTTGAAGCTTCTGATTAGTGCTCAAGGGCAGGCCTACCTAAGAAAGTTGTCTAGCTTGAGAGTCCAGAATCCATACATAGGTTTCGTCCATGAGAAGAGGCTCTGGCCTTCTCCCCACGTAGAGATGACAGGAACCATGCTTGAGTCACACCTGCAAAGCACAGTGAGGACTGAAGCCTTGAGAAATCAAGGGGCATCTGGCAGCCACAATGAAGTCATGGCTGCCAGATAATAATGAAGGAGAAGGGAAAATCACAAAACATCCACAGTGTTGGAACCTCCTCTACCAATTAATGAGCAAGCGAGGGGATAAACAAGCTCTCCTCAAATAAGCTCCAATGATGACTTTGGGGTTTTGGATTTGGCTCAGAGGAGGGGCAGAGGGCACCAGAATCACAGCTCATCCGGCACAATTAGCTGCCTGCAATTAACAACGAGTGCCTTAATTACCATGTTTACATTTTCTAACCTCCAGGCTAAGAGCAAATAATGCCTTCCCTTGCATATCAAGTTGGATGTAAACATATTTTGCTTCCCTTTCCTGATTCCCCACCATATGCTAATGTACTGAAGATTCTGTGTATGTGTGTCTATGGAAAATAGGGAAGATACAATAGGTTTATTTGGATCTGAAAGAAAGGAAAGATGACACATTTGGGGAGAAGAGCAAAAAGGCAGCTGGGGAACAGTCTTCCCTCTTTCCAAAAGATGTGCCAAGCAGATCAGTGGTGACCTCAAATGAATAGGATGATCCATCTTCTCTGAATTTTAATCCAACCCTAAAAGGAGCTGCCTAAGGCGTTGCCTTCCAAAATAGGTTTAGCATCTTGGATAAGCTCTTTTGCAGTTCAGACTAAAACTTCAGTTTGATGGACCACCAGATTGACATGGGAGCTGGCATCTGCCAGTGCAGTGTGTTGTTTTTTGATGCTTGGTGTGGGCTGATGTGGGGAGCCCTTTTTTCCCAAAGTTTCAGTATACAGGAAGCCCCCACCTTTTGATCTCCCCATTATCTGATGATTTGCTCTTTTGTTGCTTCCAAATTAAGGTCAAATTCCATTAATTTGATAGTGGTTTGTCTCTTTCATCAGTTCTTCTTGCTTACGAGGCTCCCTTGGAATCACTCTCTCATGCACGTTACTTGCAAAGCAAGCTGAGGGAGGAAGAAAGGCCCTAAGTTGGCTGAGAGACTTTGCAAGCAGCTCATGCGTTGCCCACCCAAGTGGTCCCAAGTGAGCTTCTGTAAGTCCTTCATGTTCCCTACAATACAGTCCAGGGATTCCACTTTCCAACCAATTCTGTTTTCTGATAGTGTTCTGGTCCCTAACGTGTCAGATAAGTGGGGAAGCCTGTATCAACTCTTTTTTAAGGTGATTGGATCAAGGGGATGGTCCATCTAAGTCCTATGCTCTCTTTTTGCCCTTATGTGGGCATTAATAGCCTTTTGGAAAGCCTGCAAGTGGGGTGCAGAAGCAATAGCCCTCAATTTCCATTTATTTCCAGCATCTGTTAATCAGAGGTACTTTGTATCTGAAAATGGGGGCTCTACTTAGCTATGCTGAACCCTTTATTCTGAATCTGTGGCTCATCAGTTTCACTGGGCAGGGCTGTGCTTTTATTTTGAGATGGGGGAAACAGAAAAAAAATTCCTCCTTTTATAAATTAGAAATCCTTCATAATTTACTCCAGTTCACCTCATCATCATCAGTTCACACCCTATTGGAACACATATTTTTTCCTAAACTAAAAAGGATTAACATGTCAGCCATTTTCTGTACGGAAAGTAGTCCAGCTTCTGAATTGATTTTATTTGGTGCTTGCTTCTGACTTTGGCTGCTGGAAGTAGGGATGGAGGTGGAATTAATATGACTCACTTTTTAATACCCACGGATCTTGTTCATACTTCCCAAAGGAACATGGATCTCTGGGGCTTTCTCAAAAGAACGTCTTGGGTTTGGGGTTTTCTCAGTTCTTTGAATTTTCAAATGCAGATTTCTGGATGTTTAAGTCATACAAAAATTGCCTACAGTGAAGAAAACTGTGTACAAAATGCTTACATGGCAGAGTGGTGGTGGTGGTAGTGGGATTGTGTAAAAAATGTGCATATTGAAGTAAACTGGCAAATTTCTCTAATTTGTCCTGTTTGATTGGAAGCAGCTTTTTGTCTCATCTGTGGTAGTAAGGCAGGATCTAAATAGTGTAAGTGGAAATTATGGTGATGACAATGACAATGGCGACAATGATAATGATGATGATAGAATTCCCTCCCTCCACCTTGCAAACTGATGCAAAATAGAATGGAACAAAATGGTTTGAAAATGTCACTATTACAGAAGGAGAAGCAGGCAGACTTCCTGTGTAAATTGGAGGAGGAGGAGATTGAGAGAGAGATTTGTGATGACAACCTCACACCCTATAGGTCTGTGCTAAAGATGCCTCTAGGGATTGTCTTTCTTGGGAGGTGTGAAGTCTGAATTAACGATGCAATCTTTTTTCGCCTTGTTACTAGGTCCCTGCTGGCTTTGCATCTTCCAAAACTAAGTTCCTGCTGATCATTATACACAGTGGAGGCAAACATGCTTGAGAAAGATGCCATTGTTTGGGGACTGATAGTCAATTTGTATGGCCAACGTTCAGATTTTATATGACCTTTCCCACCCTGAGACAGAACAGGAATTCGTCTTCTGGAGTGGGCCAAGTGGAGTCAATTTGGTATAGTGGTTTGAGTTTTGGCCTCAGATGCTGGGAGGGGTTTAAATCCCTGCTTGGTATCAAAATCAGTTGGGTGACCTTGGGCAGTTGCACTCTCTCAGCCTTGCAGAAAGGCAACAGCAAACCTCCTCTGTAATACACTGGCAAGTTTTTAGGATATCTCTTTAGCATATGGACTTTTACGGGTACATTTGTTCTGTTTAGCTTGATTTTTTTCCTCCTAGGTGCTTTTCTGGGAGGAGCTGTAAACCTGTACACAGTAGCAGCTGGTGGCTCCAATGCTATTGGAAGAGTGAAGGAATTCTAGATTTTAGGTTTAAAGGAGCTATCCAAAGGGCTGACCTATTTAAAAAATAGGGTTCAGCACCTCGGAGAGCTCTGTAAAGCCTGGAGGAAAGCCAGGAGTGGATTCACACCCCTACTGACATGGGAGCCATCTGCCACAAACTGTACGTGGTTGCTTAATAAACTTGGATCATCATCATCATCACCACCTTTAAATAGTAAACAGTGGAATCCTGTTTGTTTTTAAAACTTTTTTATTATTATTTATTGAATAAAAACACAAACTAATACAAAACACACAATAGACAAAAAAAGCACTATAAAAAAAAACAAGATAACAATTCACAACAACAAAAAAGTAAATGCCAAAAAACCCCGACACCACAAATATCAACCTAAACTAATAAACAGATGGCTATAGAAAGTTATAAAATGGTTCCGGTTGCTGTTGCAAACAACATATATTAATCCTAAAGAAATGCTAGTCCATTAAATCATAAATTGTCACTAGATTTAATATTTGTTGCTTAGATTGAATTCTGAAATACAAATGGTAAATTTACATAGTTAATCTATACCTATACTTTCTAATTTTTTTCCTCCAAACTCAATTACTGATTATTTAATTGTGAACAATCAAAATTAATAATTCTTAATTATCAGAGTTCAATTTTTGTTTCTAGACCATTTGCAGTAAAATCATCCTATTTCTTCAGTTAACTAATACCAATTTTCTTAAAATAATCTTAATCATTTATAGCATATGGAATCCTGTTTGTTTGCTTGGAAGTAAATAATACTTTGCCCAGTGGGATTTACTCTCTAGTAAGTTAAAATATTTTTGAGTTGCACCTTGAGTTCCTTCTTCGATAATTTTACCCCCTTTGCTCCTAGGAATTTGTGGCAACCAGAGTCAGGGCGCTGGCATGTAGCCACTGGTGAGAATGTTCTTTTGAATATCAGCCAAAACCAAAATCCAGCAAGTTCTTTGTGGGAGGAAGGGTGTGAGAGAGGCATGGATTGTTAGGCCAGTGTGCTGGAGGGCAACAGGATGTGAATAAGACTTCATCAGAAAGTCAGTATCTGCATCTAACTGTGAAAATATGTATCTGGAAGACACCAGAAACAGATTTGCGTAGGGTCGAGATTTTGCCCTGCCCACATGCTTTTCTGGTTGGTATTTAATTATTTGCTTAAGAGATTACTGGGTTGCCTTTCCATTAAAAACTCTCAGGGGTGCCACGCAGTGACAAACGACAAAACAGAAATAAATAAAAATCACAATTAAGATTGGAACAAATCTGCCAAAGAGTTTCAAAACGGGCACACAGCAGAGGAGATAAAACCAATTTTCAAACTAGGGATGGACAAATCTATTTTGCTTTGTAGGATGACTTTATCACAGATATATGTTTTTTTTTAGATTCCTAATTTTCCCCATATTTGTTTTGAAACTCCACACAGAAAGCCATATTCGTGCGCATATTCATTCCCATGGAAATCAGTACACCATGTTTCATATGGAATTATCCCATGATAATTTTTGCAGCACATTTTCTTCGTAAATAAAGTTTTGCATGCGGTTTCTCATTTATGCATTTTTTATAACAGAACAGCATCATAGAATGTAGAGAAGTGGCAATTAAGAAAGGAGATTGCATCCTGGCTTACTGGTTTCAGAACTGAAATTATTGGGAATTATATGGAATTTGTTGTAAAATATAAGATTTTCACAAGCATTTTTCCTTCATGTAAGCTTTTTGACATGTATTTTCTCTGGATATATGCATCTTTTCTATGGATGTTATAGACAAAAGACAACTCCGTCATACAGTTCAGAGATGCAAAGAGTGAAGGACAACTGCATTCCAGTTTCTGTTTTAGTTTCAGAAATGAAAATAAATCCAGGTTGTATTAAAATGTGAATCAAATGAATTTTTTCCTCGTCATTGGTTAAAACCAGTACAGCAGGGGAAGGCTAAATATGGCCCTCAAAGGTTCTTTTTGCTGCCTTGGCCTCCTCCAGATTCCCTGAATTGCCCTTTTTCTTGCCCCCAAAAGGGGTGAGTTTCCTCCCCTGGAAGGCTCTGGAAGAGGCAATTCAAATAAGTTGCCAGCTTCCTAGTATTATTTAAACATCAGGTAACACCCAATTTTAAAAACCAAACATTGACTTCTTACCACTTATTTTAGGTTCTTGTTTCATCAGCATTTTGGGAGCCAATCTGTACCAAGAGGTAGAAAATTGCCTCCCTGGACTCACCTTGGTTGCCCACCCTTGCAATAGAGGAGCCAAAAAACTCTGGGAAGATTTGAACCCGGATCTTTTTGTGCTGGTCACACTCTCAGGGCATTTCCGCACTAGGCTGTTGTAGTACTATTATTCCACTGTTAGCATCCTATGGAATCCTGGATTTGCAGTTTACCCCAGGATTCCATAGGATGTTGAAAGTGGGGTAACAGCACGATAACAGTCTAGTTCGGAAATGGCCTCAGTCACACTTTGATCATTGTCCTCTTCCCTCTGAAACATTTTTTTCTGTTTCCCTTTCACTGGATAAAATTTACTGCTTTTAATTTAATAAAGCATTTTGCTGTGCAGTAAGGGCAGTCTTTTAAAAACAGCATCCAAGCCTCTTCCCTCTTGAGATACAGGCCAATTTTATGAAGAGAGAGGGAGGATGCCAAACCTGATCTAAAAGCAACCAAGCTATTCTTCACCCTGTCCTGCCTCCCCGTTTGTCAAGGTCCAATTGTTTAGAACAACTCCCTATCCCAGGAGTTGGCAAAGCCCACAATCTGCATGCAGACTCCTGTTTGTGAATTCCCAATGCTTTCCAGATTTTTATTTTTTTAAATATCGATACTGCAGTTTCCTGTGGAAATCCACCAACGAACTCTAAGTGCAGACAAGGAGCTAAATGCGCTTTTCTGGTCTGTGGTATAGACAATGTAAAGTCTTGTTTGCATTCTGCGAATTCTTTGGCAGGGTGGGGAATTAATTTGCACAAGACATATGCTTTTTTTCCCCTGCACCAAAAATTTGATGATGATGATGATGATGATGATGATGATGATGATGATGAAAAAGCTTCTTCCCTGTTTGAAAAACAACATTTAATTAAGCACAGAGAACAGTCTAGTTGCTGCAAAGGACACACTTCCCTATCCAGTTATTTTGTTTTTTGTGGAGGGAACAAGTTTCCTCTGTGGGATGAAAAGCCATTTTTTTTCTTTTTGTATAAAATTGCCTGCTTTAGCTGCTGAGGCATGTTGCCGACTTCCCGTTGTTGGAATATTTGGTATCTATATCAAGCAGAGTGCAGCATAGCTGGTGCACTTCAAGTTCATGGTAATAATCAGGAGAAAAACAGGATTCTCTTTCAAAGTAAAAAAAAAGGGGGGAACGTTAGCATTTATTTTTTCAGGAAATCCATCTCGAGATATGAAAGGAGATAGACAAAAGCTTATCTAAATTTCAGTAGAAGAACCCCTAAATGCTGACTCTCAGATGTGCATATTATGTCATCCTGAGGAAGGAGCCACATAGATGCTCCCTCCCCAGATAAAGGCCATTTCTGCCCTACACTGTTATAGTGCAATTATTCCACTTTCAACATCCTGTAGAAATCTGGGGTTTGTCAGTTATTGAGACCCAAGAGCTCTCTGGCTGAGAATTCTAAATGCCTCTCCCTAAACTGCATGTTGAAAGTGGAATAATAGCACTATAACAGTGTGGTGCGGAAAGGCCCAAAGTGAGCTAAAAGGACTAACTAACTTTTTGGAAGAAGGGGGAAATGGACTGTGCCGGCAGGAAGAGAACCAAAAGGCTTGATCACATGGCTCAAAGAAAGAAACAGAGAGGTGGAACACAATGGCAGGCATGCTTTTTAGAGTTTCCCTCTCACTAATCGCTCTATCCAGGAATTGATGCCTCTTTGCTTCCAATACCTGTCATCCTTTTGAGAGGGACCACAGAGGAAAATGGAGGGTAATACAAGGTTCTGGGATGGGAGAGGAGTGTTTCCATGTGTTTCCATGCATTTGGGAGCTTTCTGTGTGGTTTGGGGGCACAAGTGAGTTGAAAACCATGCAGACTTTGTTCTTTTAAATTGGGAGAGTTGGTGGGTTTTGGGATTGACAGGGGTGACTTCACAGACGTGAGGTCCGGAGGTTGCACATGGCCACAGGCTGCACTTTGCCCACCCTTGCTTTAGCACAAATGGATTTTCCAAATAAGGTTCTGAAGGATGCACAACTTTCCCTTTCTATACCTTTTTGCAGAAAAATAAATAAAAAGATTTAGTAACTTTTAGTTTTGGCACATGGTAAGATACCTTTACCAGGAGAAGTGAATGTTGTCATTTTAGAGAGAAAGGTAGGATTATATTACATGTATGTATAACCACCGAAAATAAAGTCAGAAGCTACTTTTCTTTTTGTCGACAGGAAGCTCCCTCCTTTCAAGGCCCCATTGTCTGCTGACTCGCTCTTCTGATGTTTGCAATTTTAGGACGAGTGCCACTAATTCAATGGTTTCCTGCTCTTTCACCAGTTCTTCTTGCCTACAGAGTCTTGCTTGGGACTGCTTTCTCTCTTTCTCCCTTTCGCTCGCTCTCTTTTGCTGCTTGCAAAGTGAGCTGAGAGGAAGGAAAAAAAGGCACCAAGCCAGCTGAGAGTCTTTGCAAACAGAACATGCAGTCAATCCGAAGTGAGCCTCTGCAAGCCCTTCATGCTCCCTACATTACAGTCCATAAGTTCCACTTTTCAACCAGTTCCATTTTCTGACGGTGCTCTTGTCCCTAACCTGTCAGATAAGTGGGGGAAGCCTTATTTTTTATTTTATTTATTTATTTGTATCCCACCTCTCCATATAGATCGAGGCGGTGAACAATTTAGCATGTATTTCGAAACATTTTTCTATACATTATATATATTTCTTTTCATACCTTATTTGTCTTTCTTCTTTTTTTCCTTTTCCCCTTTTTTTCTTTTTACCTTTCTTTTTATTTTTCTTTAAAATATCTAAATTTTTTATTGATTTTTTTTTTAAAAGAACTCATAACAAAAATTGTAAAAAAAATAAAAGATCACACCACCTATCAGTTCCCATATTCTTAGCACGGTGTATCAATATCTCAAGATACTTCTTTTTTCATTGGAAGGGAGAAAATTTGTGAGCATTCTTCTCACCCTAGTTGGGACATACTATGCGTTTGGGCTAGTCGTGGCCCTTGAGAATAAAAAGTTCTCCTTGGCACCCAGAATGTTGATAGCCAGAATCATATACTTGAGGTCCTCTTTTGCTCAAATCCAGTGGCGGATGACGGGTGTCGTGTCAGGGAGTGGATCTGCCCTGGGATTTAGTCCAGACTTTAAAGCAGTTATCCAGGGTGCTGAACCTGCTTTGGGGTGGGGTCCAACACTTTGGATAACTCCTATAAAGTTTAAACTAAAGACCAGAGTGGATTCACCTCTGCAATGACATGGGAGCCATGAACTGTCGTGGTACAAATCTGATTTTCAGTGCCATGGGATCATAGCCAGCCGCCTCCTCTTTTTCCCCTCTGTCTTGGCATGCTTTTTCTGCTGCAAGCCAGAGGGCAGGAACTGTCTATTTTTGCATAGTCTTATGTAAGCATCTCTGGGAACCCTGAGCTCATTACAGGAAAGGTATGGGTTTTTTGTTTTTTTTAAATGCAATGATTGAATAAGTCCTTAAAAGGCCTGAGTGGTTTTTTGCTGCTTGTCTTATTTGCCCTACTGCTGGGATACCAGTGGGCAAATATTTATGCTCCAAATTGGCCCAAAGCCGGAAATTGTGCCGTTTTTGTATTCTGACTCTAGCAGGTTGTCAGGTTATTCGGGCAAATAAAGGAAAGAAAGGTTACTTATCGGGTTGGCTTAATGTGCAGACACATACTTCAAATAGTGCAAAGGTTGTAGTGGGGGCAGAAGAGAGAGAGATAAGGTCAGCGTGGGAAGAGAGGGGAAAAAAGAAAAGGGAAAATATCAGTGGGCCAGGTAAACAAGTTTTAAGCTGACCTGGAGCCTTAATTTCCTATATGCATTTGCATTGAATCTCATGTTCCTGTAGACTAGCCTTCCCCAACTGGGCCCTTTACAGGTGTGTTGAATTACAGTGCCCATCATTCACAGCTAGCCTACCCATAGGTGATGGGATGGAATTCTGCAGTAGGATCATGAGAGAAAGAACGTGGGGTCCCAGCAACCATTATTATGGCATAATCCTTTGCATGTTTACTTTTGAGAGGGACCAAGAGAAGTCTTTCCCATGACCTACCATCTGATTGTTCTAACTGGAAATACCTGAGATTTAACGTTTGTCTTGTCCTAGTCAGTCCCTTTCGCCGCCTAGTTCAAAACCGTCTACTTTGACTGGCAGCAACTTTTGAAGCTCTCAGACAGTGAAGAATCATAAGAGTTGGAAGGGGCCTCGTGGGCCATCATTCCTTCAACCTTCACTCATACGCTTTGTTCTCCATATCTCTTATCATCCTTGTGGCCCTTCTCTGAACCTGCTCCAACTTGTCTATATCCTTTTGAAAATGAGGTGCCCAGAACTGAACAAAATACTTCAGATGAGACCTTATGGGCACAGAATAGTCCCACAGTCCCACTATTGCTTTCTTTGATTGGAACTATGTTTCTATTACTGTTGGTTAAAATAGGATTCGCCTTCTTTGCTGCAGCATCACACTGCTAGCTCATATTCATTTTATGATGAACCATAATCCTAAGGTCCTTTTCACAGGTAGTACTGTTGAGCGATGTGTCTCTTATCCTATAAGTCTGCATTTGGTTTTTGTGGCCTGAATGTAGAATTTTGCATTTGTCTTTATTGAATTTCATTTTATGTTATTGATTTCTGCTCACTTCTATTAATTTCTGCTCAGTTTTCTAGTTCATCAAGGTCCTTTTGAATTCTATTCCTATGTAGGGACCCTCCCAGTTTTGTAACATCTGCAGACTTGATAAAGATTCCTTCCACTCTGTAATCCAAGTCATTGATTAAAATGTTGAAGTACCTTTCCCATCTGATCTTCAGTTAAAAACTGGAGATACCAAGGATTGAATTTAGGAATGTGTGCGGGCCAAATCCTATCTGATCTTGGAAGCTGAACAGGGTCAGCCCTGGCTAGTACTTCGGTGGGAGACAGACAATGAATATCAGGTGCTGTAGGCTGTATTTCAGAGGAAGGAACTGGCAAAACCACCTCTGGGTATTGCCTGCCTAAGAAAACCCTAGGAAATTCATGGGGTTGCCATTAGTCGAAGGTGACTTGAAGGCACACACCAGCAAAGTATATGCTCTGCCCAGTAAACTACAGCTCTGTGAAAATGCAAAGATGCTGGATGTCTTGGTATCAATTTGACTTAAAAAAAGTTTTAAAATGGGGACACAGAAGGGGAGTAACCCTCTAGAGTTTTATGGGGAGCTAACATGGCTCCCATTTGTTTAAGGATCACTTCCTTCCATCTGTTACCAAGAGACACAGATAACTGCCTTATACTGGATCAGATCATAAGTCCAGGCAGCCTGGTATGCTTAATAGTGACAGATAGAGGTTCTCCTGGGTTTTAGTCAAGATTTTTTCATAGTATTTTTTGGATCTCCTGTTGGGAGGACCTGGAGCCTTTACTATGCAAAATGAATGCATCTACCTCCATCCACTCCTCTTCCCTAGAGAGTTATACTCCCTCTGTGGCTTTTGATCCCTTTCCAGCTTCCTCTTGCTCTCCTTTCTTATTCCCTAGGCATTTTTCTCCCGCAAACGGTCTTGATCCTGCAGGCTAGCAACAGCCTTCTGGCAAAGATGTAGTTATGGAGGGTAGAATCAGGACAAATTTTACCCTCCCCAGTTTCTCAAGCCCCCAGATTTCTAGCGTTGCAGGAACCTAAACTTCAGTTGTGCAGTTAGAACTACAGCTTTGGTGTTCTAAGAGCAGGGCAAAGTAACCTAAGGAAGACAAACACAGCAAGTAGAAGAATTCTAGGCTTTGGCATTTTTCACTGTCTCCTTCTTTGCACTGTGAGAAATTTGAGGGGGGCAAGAAAATTTCATGGGGGGCAGAATCCTTATTTGAGGGGCATGCCCTCGTTTTGTTCTCCACCCTCCCCGTCTAACCACACACCTTCACTCCAGACTAATTTTGTGGAGGGATTTAAGTCCATGCTGAAGTTTTCGGACGGTGGGTTGATTCAGCTTTCTCAGCCAATGAACCATGACATAGCCTTCCCTTGGGGCCTTTCTAGGCCATGGGCCACAGGCTGGGTCAATTGCACAGCCCTATTGAAAATCCACAGAGGTCATTTCCTAAAGGTTTTCTCCATTCCCACCCAGGCCTCCCCTTTCCCAGACCCCCTATCAAATAACCTTTTTCTTGAATTTGCCTCTGTGCAGGTACAGGATGGGCAGCTGACCATTTGAGGGTGCTAGAGGGCAGAGCACCTTGCCCCAAATGAAAGAACTGGCAAGAAATGAGGAGAAAAAGCAGTCCATTTTGATTCTTATGCTTCCAGAATTTTTAAATCTTACATACTTTCCTTCCCATGCCTGAAAGCATTTGTGATGTTTAGTACATTCCAAAACAAGTGGAAAGAAAAAATTGCCCCCCTCTGCGTTGGGCAAATTCAGCAGGTACAGATATTCTCAGCAGAGAGGGTACTTTCCTGCCACCCAAAGCTAAGAAGTCTGTCAGAGAAAAGAGACAGTGGTTTTAATACACCTTTACATGGTAGAATATGTGGAGATTCAAAGCCAGACTTTGAAAACTTAAGTACCCCAAACCCTTGCCCTGGGTGAATGACGCTTTCGGTTTCAGTTTCTCTCTCACTGGAATTTTTCAGATCTTCAGTGTCCTAAAAGTGACAGAATAAACAGATTTGGCTACATTTTTATTAAAAAGAAACTGAAACAAAATTCTCATTTATCCATAGATTTGATTGTAGAGGAGATTACAGTCAGTATTGCATAATATGTGATTATGCCCGCATATGGATTTCTTTGGACATTGCATAAGGAGGTATTTGGTACCTGCTCCAGTGATGTCCCTAAGAACCAGCAGGTGCACCTCTGTCTTCCCAGCCACCAGTTGGGAGCAGGGGTGCACTCAGGTGTTCCCCAAATGCTTGTGAGAATCTAAGGACACAGGAGTGGCCTTATGTTGGGATAGAGACCTATCTTTCATCTCTGCCTGCTCAAGATCAGCCAAAACAGGGTTGTATGCATCCTTGCCCCCAAAAACTGGCCGGGAAGGTGAATTTGTGCCCATAAGCTGGCAATTGTTGTGCACTGAGGGTGCACAACACGTGCACACACACATACTGAACTAGTTCCATGCCTGGTTCGCCACAGGGAGATGCACTGAGTGTGTGCACGTGTTTAAAAGTCTGACCTGTTTTAAAAAATGGTTGGGGTACATGGGATCCAGAGAGGGCAAAGGTCAGCCCACTCCTCAATACTGGCAGCTGCCAGTTCATCTTCTGGCTTCCTCTGTTTGCTAACCGTGCCATGAAGGACAGGTTCACTAACAGCATATATGCCAGCCTCCGCTTTTAACAAGCTTTTCTCACTGTCTCCTATCTTATCGGGAGGTGCGATAAGCCCAACAGACACACAGGTGGGAAAGGACACGGTGAGGGTGGAGGTGCCCCTTTCCCATTGAAAGGGAAATGAACGCAGATAGTTGACAGCCATTTGGATATTTGGATCTCTGAAAACATCCATGGAGCTAACCGGAGACCTTGGGACATCAGCTAGCTTAGGGCCGCTTATAGAAAGTGACCATCGACTGGGAAGCCCATCTAGCCTACTGTTGTCTCCTCCAACTGAGAGCAGCTCTGGATAATCTCAAACATAAAATCATAGAGTTGGAAGAGACCACGAGGGCCATTGAGTCCAGCCCCATTCTGCCATGGAGGAACACAAAATCAAAGCACTCCCAATAGATGGCCATCCTCTCTGTTTAAATGGAGCCAGTCCTTAGAGCCCATGACCCTTTTAGTTGGATCTTCTAGGAACCACAATTTGGAAATGTTACTTTTTTGAATGGTATCTCCTCCAAGCAATTGTTAGATTCTGTGAGTTATAGTCCGAAAAGCATTTCCAGCCTTTGCTGGGAACTTTAGAAATTGCCTTATTTGTTGTTTTCAAGTTGTCTGTGACTTCTGGTAACCCTGTCCCAGGATTTTATTTGTGAGATTTGTTCAGAGAAGGTTTGCCACTGCCTTTCTCTTACTCAAGATCCCCCAGTGGTTTTCTGGGGCTCAGTGGGGGTTTCAATTCTGGCTTCTAGGAGTCTTAGTCCAACATTCAAGCCATGCCGGCTCCGACAAACTACTTATACCAGAAAGTATGTATGTATGTATGAAGTTAATTTATTAAATTTATATCCCGCTTTCCCCCCAGCATGGTTTTAGATTTTTTTTTAAAAAAAAATCTCTATTTTAAAAAAATGTGGTTACAAAGAGTTTAAAACACATTTAAAACCAGTGGCAGAGCTTGGAGCGTGTGGAGGGGGGGTGGGAGGGGGTGGGGCTATGACGGGATGGGCGTGGCCACTATGTGTGGGGGTGTGGCTGTGGTGCATGGGGATGTGGCCAGGGCACATGGGGGCATGGCTAGGGCATCTGGAGGCATGACTATGGGCCAGGACGCTCCAAAAACATTGCCGCCCAGGGCGAATCGTCTCTCTGCCCCCACGTCCCTATGTGACTGTTTAAAACATAATAAAAAAGATAAAAACACAACATACCACTTTCAAAACACCCATGTGCCCCATAGTTTAAGAAGGTGTTTGAAACCCTGCTAAGTTGCTGTCAGTCAGAGCAGACAGAACTGGGCTAGAAGAATGAACTCCTCTGGTCAACTGCCTTGTGCCGGGTAGTATTTGTTCACCTGGTGTACCGAAGCCTACCTTGACTGTCAGCAGCTCACAAGGGTTCATGCAAATAGAGGCTCCATCCTATCACCCTTTCCTTGATCGTCTTGAACTGGAGACACTGGGAATTGCACCTGGAACCTTCTACATGCAAAGCAGTCGCTCTTCCACTGATCCACGTTCCTCTCCTTTTAAGATATAGGAACATAGGAAGCTGCCTTGTACTAGGTAAGGCTCTTGGTGCATCTGGCTCAGTCTTGCACTGATTAGCAGCTGCTTCTCACAGTCTCAGGCTGAGAGAGATGTCTTTTCATCCCACACTGCCTGGAGATGCTGGGGATTGAATCTTGGATCTTTGGTACACAAAACAGATGCTCCACCACTGAGTTAGAATCCTCCTTCTTAGGGTCTAATAGGTCCCCCTTTCCCCCACAAGTTTGTATGCCTGAGAGGAAATGACAGGATCACATCAGAAGCAATCCTCCACTGAGTCTGACTGTCTCTCTGTCCAGGAGAATATGATCAATAGGAGTATGGTGTCTAGACTGAGAGAGGTACTGGTACCACTCTACTCTGCTTTGGTTAGACCCCATCTTGAATACTGTGTCCAGTTCTGGGCACCCCAATTCAAGAAGGATATTGACAAGCTGGAGCAAGTCCAGAGGAGGGCGACCAAAATGGTGAGAGGCCTAGAAGACATGCCCTATGAGGATAGACTTAGAGAGCTGGGTATGTTTAGTCTACAGAAGAGAAGGTTAAGAGGGGACATGATAGCCATGTTTAAATATTTGAAGGGATGCCACGTAGAGGAGGGAGAGGGCTTGTTTTCTGCTGCTCCAGAGACCAGGACAAGGAGCAATGAATTCAAGCTGCAGGAAAGGAGATTCCACCTGAACCTCAGGAAGAACTTCCTGACAGTCAGGGCTGTCCGGCAGTGGAATCTGCTGCCTCGGAGGGTAGTGGAGTCTCCTTCCTTGGAGGTTTTTAAGCGGAGGCTTGATGGCCATCTGTCGGGATTGCTTTGAGGGTGTTCCTGCATGGCAAGGGGTTGGGCTGGATGGCCCCTGTGGTCTCTTCCAACTCTACATTTCTATGATTCTATGATCCTAGGTGAAGCACAGTCTTTCTTATCATCTGCCAGGTGGTCTTCATAACTGGAGATGCCAACAATTATATGCAGAATATGCAACCTAAAATGTAACTACTGTCTCCTTCCCTTAGATGGATAACCAGTATATGGGTCTGCTCTTTTCTCCTGGTTCGGGGTGTGTGGCCAAACTTCATGGGCATGGCGTGGGTTAAAATGAGATGGATGCCCCTTGAATTCCATCCCCTGTGATGATGATTCCTTCAGTGTTCTCCTCTTGGTGTCGCCTTTCACAATGGGATGCCCTCCAGATGTGTTGGATTGTGACACCCAGAACCCCCTCGAGGTTTCCAATCCAACACATCTGGGGCCCCCATTGGGAGTGTCTGTTTTGTTTTCTGTTGGCTTAATGCACCACAGATTGTCCTCCATTACAAAGTCCCTGTGCTAACAGATCCTAGTCTGAACACTCATTTAACCACAAATGTATTAGATGTCTGTAGGCAAAGTATCACTCTCTCTTATAGTTCAATCCTAGGCATTTCTATTTATTTATGGATGATGGCAATTCCAGTCTTCATCACATTTAGCCAAAGGCCAACATTAGAATTTGGCTGACAATGTAAGAAAAAACAATCTGTCAAAACAGAATAAAATACAGTCTACTTTTTGAACCACTTTAGAATTGTAACAGACTGCCCATATCCCAGACATATGAGCAGACCTTTTAAAATTCATGATTAAGAACTTTTGAAGTCACAAATAAAGTAAATACAGAATTTGCTGGCAGCTATGGAAAATAATGTGACCATAACGTGGATACAAATGATTTTTTTCCAGTATTTTTTCATTTATTATTTCAATTTAAAGCCTGCTCTTTATCATACAGTTCTAGGATGGAGTATGAAAATACTGATAAAAGAACATAAAACAGGTTGAAATCACCATCAAAAGCCCAAAACTCTCATAAGAGGTGGGGAACCTCAGACCCTGAGCTAAATCAGGCCCTTCTTGGATCCCTGTCCAGCTCTCCAGAATTCCCCAAGAGGTCTTGACTCTTTCCCCAGACACCCAAATTCTAAAATACAGAAATCCTTCTCCAAAGGCTTTGTAAGCTGGTAAGGCTGACAGATCTCAGGGTCTATCCCTTTTCTAGTTTTTAGGGCAACAGGGAGGAATCTCAGGGTAAGAGTACTATATTGAAAGGGATGTGTATGCGTGTGTGTTCACTCATTCTTCAGACTTCTTGATGTTTTATATTTAAATGGTTTACTTTGTTTTATATTTAAATGGTGCACTTGGCGCAACTGTGAGTGATGCTTGTTGTATCATGTTTAATGACATCACTGGGATTCACCCCTTGTAACATCATCCTTGTGACATCACCAGAGCCCACTTCCTGTGATGTCACCAGAGGGCACCTCTAGGTCTCAAGCTCTGGCTTGGAAACTTCAGGACTTGGCATAGTCTTGACCTGGAAACCCTCATGGCCGGCATTTGTGGTGCAGTGCTGTGAATTCTTCCTTCCCAGCTCCTTCTGCTCAGCTATAGCTGTATTTTGGTCATCCCCTTCTTCTCCTCTGAAGAAAAGCAATCTCTGCCCCCCCCCAAAAAAAGAAAAACAGCAATGCAGGTTCAAACCGTAACAACACTTTGCTCTTGTTCTCTTGGGCCTTTTCTTTGTACATTAAAAATGGAAGGGGGTTGCATTGTATCATTGGAATGTGACGATAGCAGTGCTGTGAATGTGCAATTGGTTTCTCACCCCCCCCCTTCTGTTCTGTTTTATTAGAAGCCAAGCAATTTTAAGACTCAGGGAGCAAGAAGAAAGAAAAATGCCTTCCCTGGCCCACCAAACACCACCTTTGATCTGGCCAGTGGCAAGGGAATCGTATTTATGACCGGCACTGTGTTCACCAAATGGTTGGGGAGATCTCTGAAACTGACAGCAAGGGCATTGAGAGCATGGCATCTTGAGACCCCCTCTGTTGGGCCAGTGGGCGAGAGGCCAGGATTATTTCTAGCTTTCCTCAGCCTTTGGGGAGCTTTTCTGCTCTGCTGTCATTCTTGGAAGGGTGAATGAGCCTGAGACGGAGGCTTCCCTTTCTCCCTCTTCTGGGTGAAAGATCCTCAGTTCACGAGACACAGTCTACTTCTCACCCCGCTCTTCCCCTCCAATATTTCTCCAGGCTAGAGTGTGATGCAGTGCAGAAGTACCAGCAGGGCCTGGACAGACTTGATTGCTCACATAGCCTGAGGCTAGCCGGAACATTATTGCAAAGATTAACCATTTCAACATCAATTTCTCGGGTTCTACAACTTCTCTCTGATTCAGTCTGGCCTTAACCCCTGCAGGTTAGGTTGTGTGCCATCCTCCTCAGGACTCAGAAGAATGACTTGGAGGAAGTAACCAGTCCTGTTGACCATGCTGGCGGGAAAGCTTCTGGGACGGAGTCCCCAAAAGTCACATTTTTCTAAGCTCTGATCTTAAAGCCTGGGACTCTCTGCTTCCTCTCTCTTTCTCAAATTATTTGGGACCCAGTCACTGATACGGAAAAAGGGGAACCAGAGGAGACCAGGCTGTACAAAACAACAGGAAGGCATGCCATTGAGGGATGGCCTGTGTAGGGTGGGCAAAAGTCTGAAGTTGTGAGGTTTACCAGTAGGCCAGTGTGCCTTGTGACTCAGATGTCACTGAGCAGTGAATCTACTGCAGGTTTTAGCTTACAGTTTAAAGAAGCTGTTCAAGGTGCTGAAGCCCTCAAATAGGTTCTGCCCTTGTGATAGCTCTGCTGGAGTGTAGATTAAAGTTTGGAGATACCAGTTGCTGCTGTAGGTGTTATGACAGGAGATAGAAAGAAAATAATTGAAAATATCCAAAAATGGTAGAAATGCAGGTTTCTCAGGTGTTGAGAAACCTTGATGAGAAGACTTTTCAGGTGCCTCCAGATGGGAGAAAAGTCTCTGAAAGTCTTGAGAGTTGCCAGTTCTTTTTGTTTTTATGGTAGCTACTTATTCACAACTTGCATCTGGTGTCCTCTTGAAATACCCTGGGTTTCCGTCCCCTCTTCCCTCTTTTGCTCTCATCCCCTTCCCCTCGTGCTGATCATGTTTCACATCTAGTCTTCTGCAACATTTCAGAAATGGATTTTTCACCTCTTTCCACTGAACCCTATCTAATTATTATTCAGCATTTTAAAGCGATAAAGTGCTTTATATGTATATTACACTGCTTAAGCATTCCTTTCGTTTTAGTACTAGCGCTCTTCTTCTTTCTGTCACTTCATCTCTGTTGAATCTGTGTCCTGGAAGCAACAGCTGCATTTATGGGTGACGGGCATCCTTACTGCTTCCAAAATAGTACAAACACACAGGCAAAAACTGATAACATTTCCTTTCAGAATGTACCAGGTTAGTTTAAATCAACCTGGAGGGTGGGAATGAAGCATCCTTGTTAATGCCAGCGCTTCAGGAATACTTCAGGAATACCTGAGGAAAACACCAGATGATTCTCCTGCCCCAAAAAAGTTAGTAAGTACAGGACCAAAATCTGGGACTTCCAGGATTCTTTTCCTCATCTAGAGGCTCTCTTTGGCCATTTCCACACTACGCTCTTATAGCGCGATTATTCCACTTTCAATATCCTATGGAATCCTGGGGTTTGCGGTTTTGGGAGGGGCCGGCCGGCACCTCCCGAAACTGCAAACCCCAGGATTCCATAGGAAGTTGAAAGTGGAATAATCACACTATAAGAGTGTAGTGCGGAAATGGCGTTAGACAAGCAAGAAAGGCAAGAATCTCCATAGTTTAGGACTTATTTTGTATGACAATTGCATTTTTTTTCACAGAGAAGTGCATTTTTCTGCAGAAAATAAATTTCCTTTGCAGAAAAAGCATTGCTACAGAAATGTTCTGTTTCCTATGTAGGAAACCTATCTTCTGTGCTAAAAGTGGTGTTTTCTGTATAAAAATACATGTGCATTTTTTTGCACAAAATAAATCCTGAAGAGCAAATAGTCTTCAAAAGCTGTGCATTTTTCAATGAGAAGGAAAAAATGGTGGAATTGTTCATGCCTCTGTGAATGAAACGTAAGGTTTAAATCCCTGCTTAGGACTGACCATCCAGCCAGGAATGAAGAGGAAGGAAATAGTATTTATGAAAGAGCAAACCAGAATTGGAGTTCCCAGCTGGGAAGTTGAGGGCGGGGAGCGGTGGATAAGGATCACCAAAGAGAAATCAGGATTAAAGAGTAGGCTATATGTCCTTTCACATTTCTTGTTCCGTTTCTAGGGTTTTCCTCCCAGGAGTTTCATGGTTCTGATTCCAACCCTTGATGGCTGTCCTTTCTTCCCAAACCTTAGTTAGCTATCAAATGTCTATTTTTGAGTTGGCAAAGCCTGTGACATCACTAGGGGCCTTTCCGCACTACATTGTTATAGTGCTATTTTTCCAATTTCAATATCCTATGGAATCCTGGGGTTTGCGGTTTAGGGAGGGGCATATTGAATTCTCAGCCAGAGAGCTCTTTGGCCTCAGTGAACTACAAACCCCAGAACTCCGCAGGATGTTGACAGTGGAATAATAAGACTAGAACAGTGTAGTATGGAAAGGCCCTATATCTCACTTCATCACGTTGGTATGCATTGCTCCATGCAAATCAGGCTCCCAACTCATGAGCAATGCTATAGTCCAAACAGACAGATTTAGCACTGCCGCTCCTCATAAGTACTCTTAAGTACTGGATTTTCAGAATATATTAACGTGGGAGAATGAGGAAGCAGCTCTGAGGATGTATCTATAAGGGAGGTCCGGGAAGGAGACAGTTGCAACTTGTTCAGTGCTGTCGGGAAGTTCTCTTGGCATGCTCCTGTGGACAATCTCTGGTCATTTTGGGACAGGGGCAGAGCTGTTCCCAGTCCCCATCTGGCTACAGTTGCACAACTTGGGAAAAAAGCATTGCATTAGATACCTAGATTAGATTGTTTTAGATACGTCCTTGTGCATGCGAACATCTAACCTGCCTGTTGAAGGAGCTTCTCTGACTACCACTCCATTTCCAGGTAGAATTCAATGTTCTGGTTATGGCCTGGGAAGGCCTGTACATCTTGGGTTCACACTGTCTGAAATACCTTATCTCCTTGTCTGAGCATACCTGAGTTTTAAGATCTTCGTGGGAGGGCTTTCTCTTCATCCCACCACCAACACCAGAGCCATGTTTGGCAAGGACATGGGAGAGCGCATTCTCAGTGGCTGCTCCCAGGTTGTAGGATTCCTCTTCATGGAAGGTTTGGTTGCCCCTTCTCCTCTCCTTCTACCAGCAGGCAAAGACCTGTATATTCAGGCAGACCTTTGGCTTTTAATGAATGTGGCAAAAATGGATTATGCTTTCATCTTTTTTACTGTTTTAATTGCGTTTTATTTTGTTTCAACTTTGTGTTTCTAACTGAATTGTTGCCTAATTACTTTCTTAAACTTCAGTACAAATAAATTTTTAGCTGTACCCTGTTTTTAATTGGTTGTAAGCTGCCTTGGAACCTGTAAAAGGAGAAAGGTGGGATATAAATTAATTAGATAGATAGATAGATAGATAGATAGATAGATAGATAGATAGATAGATAGATAGAGTATACCTACACTGGTGTAACCCCCAGTTACATTAGTCTAAGTCACCTAAAGCAGTGATTTCCAACCTTCAGTTCTTCAGGTGTTTTGGACTTCAACTCCCAGAGGACCCAGCCAGCTTGACTAACAGGAGTTATGGGAGGTGAAGTCCTCAACACATGGAGGAGCAAAGTTTGGGAACCACTGATCTAGAGGATTATGGTAAAAAATAATTCTCAACACAAACCTTTGTGGAAGCTGAGCTGTTACTAAAGAAAATGTTCCCTTTCCCACTAAAGCAAGATCAAGCACAGGTTGTTCTGTTCTTTCTTTCTTTCTTTCTTTCTTTCTTTCTTTCTTTCTTTCTTTCTTCCATCCATAGTGGACTGCTTTGTTGTCGAAGTTTCCTTGTCCTTTTCTAAAAAGCCCTACACAAACAATGTTGGTTTACCAGACAAACAGGCCGGTCCTCTCTTCCCCTGTTCCTGTTCCCTCTGACGATCATGAATTTCCATCACATGCAAATTTGGAGGACAAGAGCTGGTGTTTCTTTGGGAAGGTTGTTTGTCAAGGATTAAATGTGCCAGGATGGCTAACACAGAAAAACTGGCTCTTTCCATAGGCAGGTTATGCCTTTTGAAAAAGGGAGAAAAGTGCATGTGTGAGCGTGCAAGGGCATGGGCATAAGAGAAGCTCTTTATTTTGAGTTTCAATCAGGCAGCAATATCTAGATCCCAAACAAAGGGAAATAAAGAATTTTTGGTTTGTAGAGGTTCCCAAGTAAGCCTTGCTTGAAAAGGCATGTTCCTTATGACATAAGATGTGGAGTAGACTAGAACAGCGACAAGCAACGTGGTGCCCAGCAGATGTTTTATATTACACCTCTCAAGAGCTCCAGCCAGTCTGTGTGATGGACAAAGATTTATGGGTGTTGTAGTCTGAAACATCAGAAGGATACCAGATTTCTTGTCCTTCAATTTGAATGGCCATAAGCTAGAATGGCTCGTTCAAAATACTGGTTTGGACCTCTAAAGCTCTTTAGGGCTTTGGATCTCTGTAGCCAGCATGGTTTAGTGATCTGAATATTGGACTATGACTTTGGAGACCAGGGTTTGAATTCTTGCTCAGCCATGGAAACCTATTGGGTGACCTTGTGTGATTCACATGCTCTCAGCTTCAGAGGAAGATGAAGGCAAAGCTCCTCTCAGCAAATCTTACCAAGAAAACCCCGTGATAGGGTCACCTTAGGGTTAGCATGAGTCAGAAATGACTTAGGGCAAACAGCAACAACAATCTGATGGAACAGCTCCTCTCCTGTTACCCTCGCCATAGGCTCATCTACAGACTGTATCCTCTGAGAGACTCTTAAGTGTGGCTACCAGATGGAGTGGTCCAAGGGGCAGCTGCCAGACTTTGTTGGTGGTAGCCCTGTTACCCTGACTTCTGGGGGTCCCTGGGGGACACCCAGATTTGCTCCAAAAATGCAAAGATTGGGGAAATTAGCAGAGCACTGCTTAGCAAATCGGAGGGCAGGGCAACACTGTGAGATCTTGAACCCTATGTCTACGGAGTCAGACCACACAAGATCCAGGTCAAATGTCCAATTGTCAGTAGTTTATTTAGCAGAATTGGCAAAATTTCCACACATGCAGCGAAGCAGTCACTCACACAAGCGCACAAAGACTAATGAGTTGAAAAGATATGAAGATTGGGAAAAGCGGAGGGAAAGAGAGAGGTTTATGTTGCACCTGATCCTGTAGTCTGCAGCTCAGGAAAAAGCAAAGCAAAAGTGGCTCAATGGAAAATGAATGCTGAGAGGAGCTCTCGACTAGCAGAATGCTGGGGTGCTAGTCAAGTGTGGGAATTCTCCAAAGAGAGTCCCAAAAGGGGACTTAATTATAGTGCAAAGAATGGGCAGACCCTTTCCTGGAAAAGGACCATGCAGATGGACCTTGTCTTGCATTTCTCACTGTTGTGATAATTAACTTCATCTGGAGGACACATAGTGTGTGTGTATACGTGCCTTTCAAGGTTTCCCTCTTGGAGACATGACTGGTGGATCATTGGTCTGACCTCGCTAGCTGTGCTTTGGTTTTAGATCCGGATGTCTGTGTTCCTGTCCAGTGAAACTCTGGCTTAATAACTTTTTGATATTAAATATTCTGCTTCCCTGGGACTGGGTCTGCTAGCAGGGGTTATAGCCCCTCAGTTATGAGATATTAAGACTGGAAATTTGTCCGGTCATATCATCATGGAATTGCAGAAGTGTAATGAATCCAAAGGTCAACTGGTCCAATCCCTACTGATACAGCATCCACATTGTTTTCTTTCTGTCGTAACTTTAAATTTATTTCTTTTTCTTTTGTTCTCTCAGTCCTTTTAACTCTTCACTGTTTTCATTTGTATGTATGAATGTGTGTGCCTCCAAGTTGCCTGTTGATTTATGGGGACCTCATGAATTTCATATGGTTTTCTTAGGCAAGGGATATTTTGCTAGTTTCTTTCTCTGAAATACAGCCTACTGCACTTGGTTTTCATTGATGGTTTCCCATCTAAGTACTAACCAGGGCTGACCTGCTTAGCTTCCAAGATGAGGTGCGATCTGGTGCCCTTAGGGTGTTTAAAGACCTTTTAATTTTTTACTATCCCACATTTGTAGTTTTAACTTCTGTTTGGGGTTTTTTTTGGATACCCTTAGCCCTTCATTTTTCACCATATTTTTTGCCATATTAGCTTTCTTCTGTGTTTTGTGTGTGTGTATTAGTGCTGTATCTGCTTTTCTATTTTGGTTTTCTTCCATTTGCATTGTGTTTTATGATTGTCAGTGCTGTATCATATTGTATTATCATCTCATTTTTAAAACGTGCATGACAGCTATAAAATTTGTTTTATTGGTTCTGATAAATGAAAATAAATAATGAATAAATGAAGTTTTGGGGGCAGTGGCA
The DNA here is from genome assembly GCA_948474755.1 of Ctenosaura bakeri. Lineage (NCBI taxonomy): Eukaryota > Metazoa > Chordata > Lepidosauria > Squamata > Iguanidae > Ctenosaura > Ctenosaura bakeri. Next base: position 171,411 of record CAOLHI010000685.1, read on the forward strand.
CCATATCTACACCTCATAATGGCTGGAATGCCTTTTTAAAAAAGTAAATAGCATGCTCGCAATGCAAGGGTGGGGAACTCCTTTCAATGTGAGGGCCAAATACAAACCCAGAGGAGTTTCTGGGGGCCACACTCCATTGGTGGGTGGGACCAAGGGCAAAAGGAGTGGGGCCAAAATAGCAGCTTCATGTAACTTAAAGCTGTAGCTGCACATAACTCAGCTTGAGGAGAGGTGCTTCCGGCTCTCTGAATGGGGAAGAACCTGGACAAAAGTTGCTAAGGGGGAAAAACCCGCAGGGGTGGATTTGGCTCCAGGACTTGAAGATCTCCAGCCCTACTGCAGTGGAATGGTAGGAAGCTTAATCATTTTGTGCCCCTCTGTGGTCGTGATTGCTATCAGTCCCTTCCCACTCTCCACAGTTAGAATCATAGAATCACAGAGTTGGAAGAGACCACAGGAGCCATCCAGTCCAACCTACTGCAATTGAGGAACACACATCAAAGTACTCCCAATAGATGGCCATTCAGCCTCTGCTTAAAAACCTCCAAAGATGGAGACTCCACCACATTCCATAGAGGCAGCATATTCCACTGCTGGGCAGCTCTGACCATAAGGAAGTTCTTCCTGAGCTTCAGGTGGAATCTCTTTTCCTGCAGCTTGAATCCATTGCTCTTTGTCCTATCCCTGGAGAAGCAGAAAACAAGCCTGCTCCCTCCTCGACATGACATCCCTTCAAATATTTAAACATGGCAGTCATGTCCCCTCTGAACCTTCCTTCTGCAGACTAAACATCTCCAGCTCCCTCAGCCGCTCCTCATAGGACATGGCTTCCAGACCCTTCACCATTTTTGGTTGCTTTCCACTGGACATGTTCTTGCTTGTCAATATCCTTCTTGAAATGAGGTGCCCAGAACTGGACACAGTATTCCAGTTATTTAGATTTAAAGGAGAGCTTCATGTAGATGGAACAAGCTTGTTTTCTGCTGCTCCAGAGACGAGAGCATGAACCAGTTGATTCAAATTATAAGAAAAGAGTTTCCACCTAAACATGAAATTCTTGACTATAAGAGCTGTTTCACAGCGGAATAGACTGACTCATGTGGTAGTGGATCTTTGGATGCCTTGAAAAAGAGGTTGGATGGACATCTTTCAGGAGTACGCTAGTTGTATATTCTTGCATGGCAGAAAGTTGGACTAGATGGCTCTTGTGGTCCCTTCTTTCTCTAAGATGCTGTGATTCTGTGATTCTGTGCTTGAGGTGGAGTTAAGGATAGCTTTATTTCCAGTGCAAATGACAGGCAGAGAAGGGTTCGGACTGGTACCGTAAGAGGAGGCAAAGGTTCAGTGCCCCCTTGCACACCTTACCTGTGTTTGGGTTGAGATTGTCTCCTCCTGTCTGCTATTTACTCTCTGTCTCTCTCTCTCTTTTTTTGAAAGCCATGACTAATTCTCTCAGTGGAATCAGGTCAAGTTTGTTCCATGGGCATGTAAACAGAACTGTGTTGCCATTGTGCGGCTCTTGCCCATGATGCAATCCCTGTGCTTTCGGGGTGGAAAAAACCCGGCTCCGAGACGACCTCAAGGAAGTAGAAAATCGTTGAGTGTGGCTGCAAGACCCACTTGAACAATGCAGGCATATCTCAGTCAACCAGTTAAAGCAGCTCCTTTTTACAAAGTCTTTTTCTGTTCACCCAGCTCCTCCTCTTTTCTTCCTTGTCCTTGTAGCTGAATTTTTTTTAAAAAAAAAAAAATAGGATGGCAAAGAACTGATGAAACAGTTGCTGAATTTCAGCAGCATATGTGCAGTAAACAGCGCGATAAAAACTTGAGCTGAGAAAGAATGGGATACCCCTCAACTGATCCTTCACTTGTTGTCTGTCCCTGCCTGCAACAGGCGACATAAAAACAGCTGCCTCTAGAATCCCTTACAGTCAGAGAGAAAGGGGGAAAGCAAATTAGCCCCCCTCACCAGCTCCCCCCAGCATGTTGAAGAGTTGTAAGTCCCCCCCCCAATGGAAACTGCAAAAAAAGCAGAAGCTGGTGAAAGAAAAAAAATATATCCTGATATATTTTGGAAGAACCTCTCAGGAGGTCTATATGTTACTTCTGTTACGGCACTCTGGGTGAGGACCCCTAGATATCATTTTGATATCAAACAATTCAGCCTTAGCTTGACCTTTTTCCAGCCACTCCACTCCATGTGTTTGCGAGGTTCTCCAGACAAGCACGGACAGAGTGCGGCTGCTAATGGTTTTACATTCCAGACCCCACTGAGGTCAGCAACTCCAGCCTCGCTTGTAGCTTCAGGGAATTTCCATCTGCAAACCTCACAATAGCGGCACGGCTCTCAGCCAAGCGATTCCTTTACGTTGGGCCATCAACGTACCAGCCACACTATTGTCATCAAGAGCAAATCCACTCATGTAAACTTGACCTTTGCCGGCACGGCCTCCACACATACGCACACAAATGCAAGGTTGCATGAAGCCTCGTGTCCTATTATCATCAATGGACATGCCAGACATGTGCCCATACCTGTGTGGATGCGCACATGTTGCATCATTGACAACTGGATGGAGCTTTTGCAATTTTTGTTTTACATGTGGGTTCCTGGAATGGACTCTCCACATATAGGGAGTGTGCATGGTTCCTGTAATATTTGAATTACCTAAAATACCACAGTTTTGCAGTCTTTGGCCATGCTTCCTATATCCCAGATAAGCATGTATGCTAATATTAGTTTTGAAGCCCACAACCAACTTCTTTTCTTTTTTCTCAGCCTGCTCGTTACATCACCAGTAAATGGTTTACAACTACTTTTCCTTTCCTGAGTCTGATGAAAGAACAACCTCGAGAAAAATGGAATATCTGAGCACATTTTAAATGGCAGTCCCGTCCTGTACCTATAGGAAGACAAAGGAGTTGACTTTGCTCTGATGTTAAACCTGAGCTTGAAAAGTTGGGAACTATAACTCCCAGAATGTCCTCCTCAAGGTGCTGTTGGGAACTATAACTCCCAGAATGCCTTCCCCGAGGTGCTGAAGGATTCTGGGGGTCCTAGCCCCAAAAATAAGTTTTCTATTATCAATATTAAATGCATTTTCTAGGAAATTAGCATTATTTTGTGGTAGAAAAGCAAAATGTACTATAAAAGGTGTATTTGCATAACCCCAGCTGATCCCGGGATCTCTCCCCTCCCCTCTGCTCTCATTCTCCTCTCTCCTAATGAGATAAAAGAAAGGATGCTATGGTGATCGGGTTACCCTAGGTGTTGATACTGGACCTATTTGCCACTCCTCCCATCATCTATAGCCATTCAGGGCTCCTAGACTTTCGCCCAAGAGGGTACACCTACACGGGGAGCAAAACGAGGGCATTGCCTCCCGATAAAAGTTCTGTCCCCCAGTGAAATTCTCCTCCGTCCCCAAATTTCTAACATTGCAGAGAGCAAGACATTGAAAATCATTCATCCCTAGAACTTTTCTATTTGCTCTTTTTGTATTGCCTTAGGAATCTTGCCTGGCCATTTTTTGGAAGCGACAACTCTATTTCTAAATGTACAGTTGAAATGTTCTATCATTGCAATGCTAGAAATTTGAAGACTGAAGGAAAATTTACTGGGCAGCAGAACCAATAGATATTAAAATCCATCGATAAATACTTACAAACCATAGTTTTAAAAATAATCTAGATAGACCTGTCTGGAAAGATTTAGGGCATTTCCGCACTACACTGTTTACAGTGCTATTATTCCACTTTCAACATCCTATGGAATCCTGGGGTTTGCAGTTTAGGGTGGGGCCGTTAGGATTCTCAGCCAGAGAGCTCTTGCGCCTCAAGAAACTACAAACTCCGGAGTTGCACAGGAGGTGGAATAATAGCACTATAACAGTGTAGAGTGGAAATGCCCTTAAACTTAGATGGTGTCTCAAACTGATAAACCTCTTCCAGTAGGTCATTCCACAGTCTGGGGTCAGCCAAAGAAAATGTCTTCTAAGTAACAGTCAGCCTAGTCTTGGCTAACAGAGTAAATGTCTCACAGAGGACCTGAGTGTATGGGGTGAATTATAAGGGAGAAGGTGATCCTATAGGTAACCTGGACTCAGATTGCGGAGGGCTTTCAAAGTAATAGCTGCCAATTTGTACTTTGCCTGGAAATTAATTGGAAGCCAGTGGAGTGATTTAATACTGGTGTAATACGGTAACTCCTAGATCATAGAATCATGGAATCATAGAGTTGGAAGTGACCCCAGAGGACATCCAGTCCAACCCTATTCTGCCATGCAGGAACCCACATCAGAGCACTCCCGACAGATGGCCATCCAGCCTCTGCTGAAAAACCTCCAAAGAAAGAGACTCCGCTACACTCCATTGAGGCAGCAGATTCCACTGCCAGACAGCCCTGACTGTCAGGAAGTACTTCCTAAGATTCAGGTGGAACCTTTTCTCCTGCAATTTGAATCCATTGGTCCTTGTCTTAGTCTCTGGAGCAGCAGAAAACAAGCCCGCTCCCTCCTTGACATGACATCCCTTCAGATATTTAAACATGGCTGTCATGTCCCCTCTTAACCTTCTGCAGACTAAACATCCCCAGCTCCCTAAGACATGGCAGAAGTGCAGCCTTGAGATAACCAGTGCATACCCTACTATTTTTAGGAATTCCAATTCCAGGAAGGGGTGCAGCTGACGTAACATCCAAAGCTAATAATAAGCGCTTCTGACCACTGATTGTTATCTAAGTGTGCTCTCTTGTCAATTCTCCCTGTTTACTAGGGATTTTACTAGGGATGGATTCCTGTTTTCTGGAATCCATCCCTGGCTGTATGACAATCTGTATTTTCTTCACCATTTTTGCTTTTTAGGAATACTTTGGGGAACATTTTATTAGTGGGTGTTGCTGCTAGGAAAATCTCATTCAGTACCTCTTTTTGAGAAAAACAATCTAATGTGCGTATTGTATATACAAATTGCCACGTGACTTTTCTTTGGATCACTCGTGTCCCCAGATTTTGAGTCTTCTGCTCAAAAATAGTGACAAAAGGGCACAGAGAAAGGGAAATGTGTACAGCAGCACTGACAATTCTAGTGTTTCATTCTTTTTTAAGCAGGCACTGGGAGAAATTGTATAGCTGACCAACTAGCACAGACCAGAAACAGCCTGATCCATCCTTAAGTCCTATAGTTGCTATCATTCAGGATTCTACCTCTGTTCTCAGAATCTCTAGAGGAGGGAAAGAATGTGGCATTTCAAACTTATGTGTGAACATTAACATATGCAGCAGACCTTGGAAAAGTTTTTTTTTTTTTCCCTTTTGGACTACAACTTCTAAAACTCCTCAGCTAACTGGCCATGCTCTCTGGGAAGCTCTGAGAGTTGTAGTCCCAAAAAGGAACTTCTCTAAGATCTTTCCCAAGCTTTGGAAATGCCCCTTTACATCAGATATTTTATTACATCTTAATTATCAATGGAGGTTAGAACGGTGTTCAGTTTGCACACCCTGAGAACCTTTATACCTCATCTAATTCATTTTTTTGGTGATCACTTATTTTCTTTGTCACTATCCCCATAATCCTCAAGGTTGTTTTTTTTTTAAATCTCCTTGGGGGAAAAAAACAACCACATTCTTTTAAGCCAACTGTACGTGTAGATCCCTGTTTTTCCCTGCTGGGGCATAAGTTAAAAATTATTCAACGCAGAATTCCTGGCCTGTGAAGCAGTACCAGGCAAAGATTTTCACCAGTGTTCTCTTGCATAGCCAAGCCTGAGATAAGGAACTAATGCACTCGGATGGAATAAATCTCCCCTTCTGAGACTCCATCAAGACAAGTCATCTTCTTCCACCTCTCTGCCCCCCACCCGCAGCCCCTGTCTTTGCTTAATAAGATATTGTCTGGCCTTTAAGGTGGATATTTGGAGAGAAGTGGGGGCAGATTTTAAAGATTGAAATGGCTAAAGGAAAACCAATGCTGATCCCCCCACCTTCCTCCTCCTGGTTGGTTCATGTTCACGGGACAAGCCTCACTTCAAAGGCTAAGTAAGTAGTAGATTGATTATTTTTTAAGCAAGGCTGCTCTTGGTGAACCAAGCAACTTCACATTGTTTCATTCTGGGTCACTCTGGAAGAGCCGTCAAGGAGGAGGCACGGCAGGATGCCACATCCTTCAGCCCACGAGCAGGGAGCCCAGTTTCTAGGAACTCTGAGGCCGTTGGGGTGTTTCCACCCCATTTCCACCCCTCTTCTAAGACAAATAACCCAGTGAGGAAAATGATGGGGTAGCCTTTTTCCTCTCACCAAGTCTTTGGTGCACATAAAAAGATGCATTTGCCCCTCGAGGTTGTCAGAAGACTTTGGCAAAGGGTTGAGGAGCAGGCGGACATTCGGTCTTCTGGACAGAAGAGAAAAGGAGCCCGGTGCTTCTGAAGGCAAGCCATCGTGAAAGGTAGGGATTCCTCCGGAGCAGGTACCAATGACGCAAAGCAGAAGGCGGGCTCTTTAACGGGAGTGGATTTTTCCAACAGGTATGTGGCACACCTGTTATTGGCTCAGTGCACTGGGCTGAAGTTTTTATTCCTTGACCGTCAAAGGGTGGTGGTGTGGAATATCAAAGAGGAAGGGGAGGTACTGTAAGCATGGGTCTGAAGTACCAATATACAAGATTAAAGACATACGAAAAGATCTGTCTGTCTGTCTATCTATCTATCTATCTATCTATCTATCTATCTATCTATCTAGGACCAGCAAAATGTAGTGGTTGGACTAGGACTCCATGGGAACAGGATTTGAATCCCTACTCAGGGGGACCTTGGGCAAGTCCCACTCTCTCAGCCTCAGAGGAAGGCAAAGGAAACCTCCTCTGAAGAAGTCTTGAAAAATACTGTGTGTAGTGCTTTGAGTATTGGACTAGAAGTTTGAAAGAACAGGGTTTGAATCTCTCCTCGGCTGTGGAAGTTCATTGTCACACTCTCTCAGCCACAAAGGAAGGCAGTTGCACCCCCTGAACAAACCTTGCTGAGAAAACCCCATCATAGTTTCACTTAGGATTGCCAGAGGTCAGAAAAGACTTAAAAGTACACAACGCAATAACAAACAAATATATATATATATACACAAAGAGAGAGAGACTGAAAGAAGGAAACAATTACCAGTAAAAATATATATATTAAAAGACAAAATGTGAAAACCAAGAAAACTGCACATCGTTAAAAACCCATCACAGTCAACTCCTCAAAGCCTGTGTCAATAAGAAAGTTTTCTCTTGCTGGAAAAGGAGAGCAAGGAGAGATCCATCTAATCTTCCTCCAGAAGGAGTTCCGAAGTTTGAGCGCAGCTACTGAGAAGTTTAATTAACACTTGGTGGCATATTGCTTACTTTTGATTTAGCTAACGCTTGGTAATTCATTTCTACTAGATCCAGACTACAAGGCCCATAAGACTTCTTTAAAAGGTTAAGAGTAAAACGCTAAAAACATTTAAGCATGTGTTTATTTGGTACTGTTCACGGTGCTGTGAATGGCAGAAGAAATGATGTCTCTCAGCTTTTTCTAAAGAGCTGAAGAAGTAAAACCCAGTGCAGATGACAGGAAGGAAGGACGGAAGGACGGAAGGACGGAAGGAAGGAAGGAAAGAGAGATGGAAGAAAGGGAAGAAAGAGAGAAAGAAGGAAGGAAAGAGAGATGGAAGGAAGGGAAGAAAGAGAGAAAGAAGGAAGGAAAGAGAGATGGATGAAAGGAAGGAAGGAAGGAAGGAAGGAAGGAAGGAAGGAAGGAAGGAAGGAAGGAAGGAAGGAAGGGGTGATGGAAGGAAGGAAAGAGAGAGAAGGAAGGAAGGAAGGAAGGAAGGAAGGAAGGAAGGAAGGAAGGAAGGAAGGAAGGAGAAACAAAGGCAAACTGAGAGATAGGAGGGAGAATGCATTGTTGGTCCATTTCCCCATACTTTGGCAGTCTCATTTTATAAATCTCATTCTTATTAAAACTTCATAAAGATATACTGGGAGGCAATACAGTGTACTGAATAGAGTCTTTAATTTGGCATGAAGAAATTTGGATTCTGAGCCCTGCTCAACGAGGTAATCGTGGTCCAGTCCTGGAATCCTTTGAAGCCCCTACCTAAACTGCAAACCTCAGGATTCCATAGGGTGTCAAAAGTGGAATAATAGCACTATAATAGTCAAGTGCAGAAAGCATATAAAACTCAGAGTGGATTCAAATGGGAGACATGGGAACCACTAGCTGCCCCTGGTGGGATGATTCCCTGCATACACTGGCTGGATGTCCTGGAATAGCAGACATTTCATTTTTGAAGTAATTTCTCTAGAAAAGGAGAAGGCAGACGTGAAATGCAGTGCAAAGCTAAACTGACAAAGTTAAAAACGAAAAATCATTTAGGAATCTGTTGCATCCTCTCCCATTGTAAAAAATGTGTGAGCTAATCAAAAATTCAGGGAAAGAGGATTTCAGATCTAACCATCCCATCTCACCACTACACTCTGCTGTGCTTATCTAAATTCACACACACACACACACACACACACACATACACACTTTAGAGCGCAGGTGGGCAACTACAGCTAGTCTGGGATTACCTTCCAAGATCTGGATGGACTGCCAAAAGTGATCTCCCTAAACCCCACATAAAAATGGAAGTCGGCTTTCTCTGTTGAAAAATTGCTTGTTGTTTTTTCTTGTTGAACTGAAACAGTCTTAACACAAGGACCACTGAGAGAGGGTTCAGACCCTGGTGAATTTTTTTTGCTCCCTCTCTCCAGGGGTTTGTTTGTTCATAGGCTCTCAGGTATTGGTGTATGTATGGGGAAGAAACATTGGTTGGCACCCAGTTAGGGACATATACATGCCCCCCCCACTAAAGTTACTACTGCCCGTTGGATGTGTTATGCTGATAGCGTGGAAGTGGAGTTGTGCAGATAGCATGCTCTTCTGTGCCTTATCTTCCCACTTTGTGATTTCACATTGTGTGTCGCATTTGTCCATTTCACAGTGTGCATTGCAGTTCTACATTGCATCTTGTGCACTGTGCAATGGCGCCTAGTCATTGACATGGATTGGACAGTATTGCTATTCTGCATGGGGATGTATAGTGTTTCTATACTGTCTCTCTGTGTGTGGATATTTAACCGTGCCAAGGGATGCTGGATTGCAGCCAGTCACAACCACCACCTTTCCCTTTCTCCATTCCCAGTTACTTGACTAGCCCTCAGTTTGGGCTAGACCCTGTCCTGTGTTACATATCTCTCTGTGGCCCATCTGAGCCAGTTAGGAGATGCTCAGGTATTGCTCTCAAAGGCAGAGGACTTGGCAAAGAATGGTGAGGATTACTGTCCCAGACCATCCTCTTCACCCTCCCCTTCTCCTTTCTTTGGGCATACACGTGGCCAGATCAGTTTCCAGCTGCCTCTGCCATCATTGCATGTCTTGTGTTTATCATGTGGTTTCTTTTGACTGCTGAGGCTCTGCTAAGTATTAAAACGACTGGGCCCCTCTCTGCTGTTTTTCAGCCTGGTGACCTTCTTGTGCAAGCTTTCCCAATGGGCTACTCTCTGCTTGTGTGCCTTGTTCAAATGCATGGCTTTATGGACATTTCTTTCACTTCCTCCCCATCACCTCCTGCAAAGCTCAGAAACCTGCAGATTTTCCTACAACATGTACACTGCCCACTTTCCAGTCTCAGATGGTATGAAAGCTCTGTGGGAAAAGTGAAATGAAACTAATTTTGCTGTCTGTTCCCAACTGGTGTCATGCCTGTTTTTGCAACTCTTCTGTAAGCAAATTTCAGCCTGCATCAAGAACCGGTGCTTGTGTAGGAGAGGCAATAGATGAGACATGTTAGTTGACTGGGGAGCACTAAGGCCATTTCTGCATAGACTGGTATAGTTCTATGATTCCACTTTCAACATCCTGTGGAATCCTGGGGTTTGCAGTTTAGAGAGGGGCCGGTTGGCCCCGCCCGAAACTGCAAACCCCAGATTTCATAGGATCTTGAAAGTGGAATCATAGCGCTATAACAGTCTAGTGCAGAAATGGCTTAAGACTACAATCTTGTGCATAGTGACTTGAGAGTAAGTTGCACTGAAGCCAGTGGGGTATACTTCTTAGTAGGAATGTAAATCTGCTCTTATTTTGTTCTTACATGTAAGAACAAATACTTTCCAAGGATTTCTTCCCACTTGGTGATTTTTTTTTTCATATTTTATTATGATTTTCACACTTGGGTATGTTTCTGTGAAAAGTACATTGCATAAAATACTGCGGTTTGCACAAGCAGTCCACATTTTGTGCAGACTACAGTGTACTTTTGTGCAAAATGTACTGCTTTCTGCTCCAGAACATTACAGATTGCATCATTTTCATTTGGCACAGATGAAATTTTTGATAAGTACTGAGTTGCAATAAATAAAATAACTCACAACTTCCTCAGTGGGGCACCTTGATATGAGAAGACACCCTTTCTCAACAGGGACAAGAACTTTTGTATGTGTTCTTTAGATCCCTGTTTCTGAGTAAATAGGTATATGTTCACACGCTTTAGGATGGGCTAATGGTGTCTTCTCAACAACCTGAGAATTTATTTCCCCTGTAACTAGGTTCTCCTTTAACTAGGTGGGCTTTCCAGAGAGCTGTAGAAAGTCCAGGAGTTTTATGACAATACTGCTGGCCCTGTATTTCTATGGTCCATTTCCTCCAGTTGTGCTTGAGAACCTAGAAATTTGTCGAGAGAACACTCTCTAGGCATTCCTAGGTCCTCCAGTATGACTGGAGAATCGTGCCTAGAGATTCCTAGAGAAGTTCTCTCTGTTTTTTTTTAAAAAAAATAGCATTCGTGATTTTTTTTTAATTCATGGTTTTTCCCATTTTGCAGGGGTCTTGTAAACCGAACCCCTGCAAAAGTCGAGGTCTGACCGTATTGCAATGTAGCATAAAAATAGGGTGGCAATACATGCATTACCAGAAAGAAGACATAAAATGTGCAACTACTGATTAATATGTATAGATGGAAATCTAGAAATAATTACTATAATTTAAGTCAGGGGAGATGATCTTTACTGCATTTTGCTAAAGGCCATTACAATTTTGTAGGCACTGTAATAAAAGAATCCTGAGTCAGATAAAATGAAGGGGGGGGGATATAATGCAACCTGCTTTTGAACCACTTTAGAACTCTAACATTCTGTCCACACAGCAGGCATATTGACAGTCTTTTAAAGTTAATGGAGAACTTTTGAAATCACTGCTAAAGCAGCTGTGTAATTTCCTGGCAGCTACAGCAAATAATGCTTACAAATCTGTGATGCATTGTTGATTGTCTTATAATAATTGCGTCCCTTGTGATAATTCAAATAGAAACACAATACATCTCACTTTGTGGATGAGTGACCCGGCTGACCTTGCTGCTCAGCCTTCTATCCAGATGTTGGCATCATTTGATGGGGAACTTCAAGGCATCTGCCACTCTCCCTTCCTCAGGTTTTCTAACCTTCAAATTCAATTGGTACTGTCTTGTGCTTCAAATAAGATCTGGGCAACTTGTGGCCCTCCAGGTGTTGTTGGATTGTCCCTGGCCTGTGTAGCCAATAATAAGGGATCATGGAGGAGTCACAACCCCACATCAGGAGAGTCACAGATAGCCTCCCTGCTCTAGAGGATGCTGTCAGATAAAACACAGCCCTCTCTAAAGTAGGACGTACGACTGCTCTAGTGCAGGGGTGGGCAGAGAGTGACCACAGGCCATATAGAATCACAGAATCATAGAGCTGGAAGAGACCCCAAAGGCCATCCAGTCCAACCCCCTTCTGCCATGCAGGAACACCCATCAAAGCACTCCCAACAGATGGCCATCCAGCCTCTGTTTAAAACTCCCCAAAGAAGGAGACTCCACTACACTCTGAGGCAGCAGATTCCACTGTCAAATTGCTCTTCCTGTTAGGAAGTTCTTCCCAGTCTTTTGATAGAATCTTTTCCCCCCAAGTAGTCCCCTAGGGCTATTTTTATAATGCTCAAGATGCCCAGGAGTTAGAAAAAAAAGCCCACCACTTAAAAAAAAATATTTTTGTCCATAAATGCCATCTACACTAAGGTCATTTCTGCATGGCATCGCAGTCTCGCTATGGGGACGGTATGGCAGCAGTCTGTGGGTTGTTCATTTGCACGATGTCATTGCGGTCCCATTGCCATCCTGTCCCCGCTTCTCGTGATCGTGGGATATTTACTTAACAGAATAAATCCATTAAGTGCGTGCAACTGCATGATGCTCCTGTCCTTACCGGCCATGAGGAAGGGCAGGGAGCATGATGGAGGCGCCTCCTTCCCTGGCACAGCATGGGAAAGAGCCTGGCTGTGCTGTGGAAGGCAGACATGTGTCACTTGCACTCCCTTCCACAGGGAGCTGGCCGGTTGCAGAGGGGAAGGTTCCCATCGCACACACTGCCAGGATAGTGATGGAAGGACAACAGGATCAGGTAGGATGAGGGAATGACCTAAGACTCAGGGGCCCATTCATATTACAGAATTACAATGCTACACTCCTATTAACTACTGCAACAATTTGTAAAATCCTGGGGCTTGTAGCTCAGTGAGCCTTGTAGTTCAGCGAGTTCAGAGAATTCTAAATGCCTGTCCCTGAACTCCAGATCCCAGGATCCCAAGGGATATTGCCACAGCAGATAAAGTGGAATGCACCACTACAATTGTGTAGTATGAACGGGGCTTTAGGCTAAATGATGGCTCTTATATATATCATCAATATATGGCTCTCTTTCCCACTCTGCTTTAGGCTCAAAAGAAACCTGTAATGTAGGTCAGAGAAAAAGAGACAGAAGAAAAAGACTGGTCCCAGGATTACCCAGTGAGTTTCAACACTCAATGAGGATTTTAATCTGCATCTCCAAAGTCCTATTCCAACCCTTTAACCACTATATCACACCAATTTTCAGTCCTACAAGCTGTTTTGAATCTTCGTTAAGATTGCCTTAAACCCCCTCAGTAATCTGAGGCAAGTTTCTGTCTGTCAGCATCAGCCCTCCCCACCTGCATAGAGTTGCCAGGTCTCAGACCTGGTCCTGAGTCTCCAGTTTTTGTGAGTCTTTTCCAGGTGAGAGATGATGGCACAAATTCTCCAGTTTTGCTGGGCAGCTCCAGGCAGGCAGGAGAAAAGGGCTATGTGGAAATCTCCTGTTCACCTAGGAGAGGAGAAGCTTATTACAGTTTGCATGTCTTAATTGATTTGTTGCTGCAATTTACCAAGACTTTCCTCTATGTGTGCATGCTTCTATGTATTTATTTAACTAGCTTCCTTCTTTCTTCCCAATCCATGAGGTGCCAGGGCTCACCCTCAGCACTGCTCTGCATCCATCTTCTGGTTAGAAGCAAGTAGATTAGGGCCATTTCCCACTAGACTGTTACAGTGCTATTATTCCACTTTCAATCTCCTATGGAATCTTGGGGTTTGCAGTTTAGGGAAGGGCCTCAAAAGCCTCTCCCTGAAGTGCAAACCCCAGAATTCCATAGGAGGTTGAAAGTGGAATAATAGCACTGTAATAGTCTAGTGCAGAAATGGCTTAGATTAAATGGTCCTCATCCCATCTCCCTAAATCAATGAGAAGGAATAAAATCCTTTCATTTCACCTTGATCTGGGAACAGCCCCTTTGGCTAAGATTTCTATCTTAATTTCCAAACAGGAAAATATGTTCTCATCTCCCCACCCTTTTTCACCTATTTGTTTGAACGACAAACTGAGCAACTGTGGTTATAACGTTACGAAATCAGCAGGAGCCATCCCTCTGTCTCAGGTTTCGGCCCAGAAACCTTAGGGCCTGGAACAACCTACATCTGCAGTATTTGCAGTGTCCCTGTGTGTTTGTGGGGCAAGACCTACATCCATGGATTGTTGTTAGGAGAACTAGGTTCATTGGTATGCTGCCTAAGCATGCGCTGAGGTTAGGTGAATGGTCACTGGAGAGAGGTTCTTTTTGCTCTGGCTTCTTGTACTTGTCATTCCCTCTTCAAGAAAGAAATCGTCTGGTGCCAAGCTGGCTGTCCTTCTGGTGACAGGCAGAGGCTGTTTAAACAAAATAAAATGAAAGAACGTAGGCAATTCAGCATGTTTTATAACTGGTTTAATTTTATGATAGAGTTCTGTCAGATTTTATTGGTTTAATTGCCGCTCTCTTTGTGCGTATATGTTTTCTTTTAAAGTTTTGTGTTGCAATTTTACAGTCGGTTGTACGCTGCCCACCCTGAGAGCTTTATACTGAAGGGCGTTCTCAAAATCCTAATATACGCTCTCAGCTTGTAAACGTCTGCACTTGCTTTTCCAGCCTTAAGGACTAGAAAACCTTTCCCTTTTCAAAAGCAGAGGCTGAGATGTGTCAGGTGGTGATTTCTGTTCCTGCACTGAATTCTGTACTCTCACAAAATTACAGAACGGATGGGTCCATTCAGTACTGACCTACGTCACAGGTTTATTATGGCGTGAGAGATGAAAGAGGCTACACAATTCTTGCACAGCCTCCCACCTATGCATAGATGCGACTGGGCAACTTTGCACGGAAGTACAAGAAGGGAACTGGCAAAACCACCTCTGAGTGTGAAATTCATGAGATTGCCATTAAGTTGACAGGCGAGTTGAAGGCACACACACAAAAGTCCCATTTAATCAAACAGGAGTTACTCCTAAGGAAATGTGTCACAGGTAAAGTGTGATACGCAATCGGGTCGCAACTGTAACGGAAGCTCTTCTTCAACAGACTGCTGTGTTTATTTTCGAACATTCATTTGTCAGCCAGGTTAATATTAAGAGAGAGAGAGAGAGAGAGAGAGAAAGGACTAGTGAAGGGTGACGGTATCTCCAACTTTCTGGCTGGCTAGCACTGGACTAGTTAATGATTTACGGAGCACAATGTGTTTCTGGCAAGATTCTTTTCCTCTTTTGTCCACGCTAGTTTTGGAATGGGAATTTGCCATTTTCCCAACCGGGGTGGAATCTGAAGTTTCTGACCCCTCGAGAAAACTTGCGCAGGAAGAGAACGGGGATGTCGAACATGCTCACAACTTGTGGGAACTTTTGTTCCTGGCACACCATTTCAAACTGTGCAGGAATTTGAGAAACCCCACAGGAATTTGAGAAACCCTTTTGCTTTGCTGTAAAAACTTACGTTCCCGGTATTTTGACTACATGAAAAAGTGCAAAGCTTTCTAAGAAAAAAAAGCAATTACTTAAATTGGTTGGTTTTTTTTGCTGTGTACTTAGGAAAAGTGGAAAAAATGGGATGAACGTTTTGGCTGCAGCCTTTGCCAGTCTGAATTTTGCGCACACCAAATATTAAACAGCAGGAAAATAAACTCAGGCTGACTGAAGCTACGGCCTTTACAGACTTGCCTGTTGCGCAGTTTCCTTTCTATGGGAAAACTGTGCGGTTTTCTATTTCAGTGCCAAAAGCTACCCAGTTTTCTGGGCCTGTAGCGCAACTTTTGTAGTAAAGCTGCTCAGTTTCCCCTCATTGTGTGGCATCCCCAAATGTTCCAAAGCTATGAGATGAAAAACAATTTCATTGTTCTTTCTATCTGTTGGGAATTAGAAAAAAAATGGAGGTTTACTACTCGTAGACCATACCTGTGGCTGTGCTGACTGGGAGTGATGGGAATTGTAGTCCAACACAGCTGGAGGGCCTCAGGTTGGGGAAAGCTGGTGTACACTAACTGGTACTCTGTTCTCCCAGTGGCTTAAAAGGAAAACCATAGTCACGATAAGCAAAAAAGCTGCTAAGTCAGACAGCTGTTTGACTATCTAACTCCATACCTTTATTTCTCTACACCACTGTAGTGGGCACTGAAACTCTGGGATGTTTTGATCAACAAGGACAATGACATTGTCTGTTGTCCTGCTCAGACTTTCCTGTTTCCTTTGGATTTAGCTGTAATCCTCAGTATAACAGAGTGATTCTTCCAGGTGTCAACATATTTCTCAGTTACTGCTGTTATTAAGCAAAGTATGTGGGCATGGCTTGTTTTTGAATGGGCAATTAAAACTCATTAGCTTTACAAAAGACCTGCCCCTGCAGCAAATGAATATTGGTAAAACTACTTTCTTGCTGTGGCACAATAAACCACCTATGTTTGCACCTGCTTTGGGCACCTGCCAGTGAGAATTGTCGTGAGCAGTGTTTCAGCTACAACATATACTCTCTACAATTGTTCCTTTCACTGTTGATGACTCACATGGACACACACGGGGAGGTACATGCATGTATACAGGTGTGGTCCCCATGCTCACATAGGCAGAAGAAGAAAGACCTTTAGCAGAGAAGTTAGTAGGGAATCATGTGGAAGAAATTTAGACAGCAGAGCTATAGTTAGATAATTTTTCATGGGGGAAACAAAAGTGGTGGAAGGGTTTGGACCTCGGTCGGTATAACAGATTTCTGTGGAAAAAGGGTTTTCATTACCAATGTCACCCAATTAAAGCATTTTAATTAGAAAATATGTGGTGAAGTTTCCAAAAAAGCAGATCAACTGAAAATACAATATTTTGGCACATGCAAAATTGGTGCATAAACTAAGAGTGCCAAGGAAGTAAGTGTTTATAGTGCAAATCATCCTCCTATAATGATTTGAACTGTTAGTAAAGTTTAATGTACCATGGTTTCTCCGCAAGACTGTGGAGAAACTGTCCACTTGAAATTCCTTTTGAAAGCCAAGATTAGCACATTTGTTTTTCCCTGACAAAGCAGTGTATGGTGTCAGCACATGTGTCACAGTGAAGATGAACTTTGTCACACAGCTGTCCATGCCCCAAGAGAGAGATCTACAGCATTCATCGAATCATAGAATTATAGAGCTGGAAGAGACCACAAGGGCCATCGAGTCCAACCCCATTCTGCCATGCAGGAATACACCATCAAAGTATTCCTTACAGTTGGTCATCCAGCATCTGTTTAAAAACCTCCTCCACCACACTCCAAGGCAGTGTATTCCACTGTTGAACTGCTCTTACTGTCAGGAAGTCCTTCCTAGTGCTTAAATGGAATCTTTTTTCCTGTAATTTGAAATCATTGTTCCACGTTCCAGTTTCTGGAGCAGCAGAAAACAGGCTTGCTCCGTCTTCAACGTGACATTCCTGCAAATATTTAAACATGACCATCATGTCCCCTTTTAACCTTCTCTTCTCCATGGCTGAACGTACCCAGCTCCCTAAGCCACTTCTCAGAGGGCTTCATGGTTTCCAGGCCTTCTTCCATTTTGGTCATCCTCCTTTGGATGCATTTCAGCTTGTCAATATCCTTCCTGAGCTGTGGTGCCCCAAACTGGACACAGTATTCCAGGTGGGGTCTTAGCAAAGCAGGATTCAGAATGTTCTTGAATGGAAAGCTTTCCTTCTAGTTCAGGATGTTTATTTTTGCAGTATTCTGTGATATCGGCCACTTCCGCACTAGCCTGTTATAGTACTATGATTCCACTTTCAACATCCTACGGAATCCTGGGGTTTGCAGTTGAGGGAGCAGCCGGGTGGCCGCTCCCGAAACTGCAAACCCCAGGATTCCGTAGGATGTTGAAAGTGGAATCATAGAGCTATAACAGGCTAGTGCGGAAGTGGTCATAGATTAGCACATTTTACTAGTCAGGGAGGTTGCTTGGTCAGTCTTCCTCCCCTGGGGTCCCAGTCTGGCAGTGCCCAGAAACAGAGCAGCTTGCCACCTTCTAATTTTTAGGAAGCGTTAATGATGAGGTTTTGCAGGATTTTATCCTATCTTTTTGTGGTAGGGATTGGGGGCAAATAGCTATACAGTATTTCTGAATACTCAACTGCAATGCTAGGAATTTGGGGACTGTCCCATCTCAGGAATCTTGGTTGATGAAATTATTGGACATGGCAGAGAGGGATAAATTGGTGACATTACTGAGAGATGATTCTCTTATTGAATATAAAAAACAGTGCAATATGGTCATACTATTTTTAATGCCAACTGTGGGAAGACAAGCCGTAAGGGATTTTGATTAATTAGTAAGGTTAGATATACTATGGTAGAACATTATCAGGATTAAAATATTAAGATATCTTATTTAGGAGAGAACTAATTGTGTTGCATTTGTAATAGTGGCTTTTCTTTTAATGAATTACCAATACGGTTAAAGAATGTAGAGGAAATATAGCAAAAGATGAACAACAACCATTCTCTGGAGAGCTGGAAATCAAATGTGTATTTGTTGCATTCCCCTCTTAGGCCATTTCCGCACGACACTCTTATAGCGCGATGATTCCACTTTCAACCTCCTATGGAATCCTGGGGTTTGCAGTTCTGGGAGGGGCAGCCAGCCTCTCTCGGAACTACAAACCCCAGGATTCCATAGGAGGTTGAAAGTGGAATCATCGCACTATAAGAATGTTGTGCGGAAATGTTCTGAGTTATGGTTTAGTAATTGTTTAGTAGTTTAGGTAGTTGTTTGTGTATTAGTTTAGTTAATTTAGTTTTTTCTTGCATGTTATTGTATTTTACCCTTATATTTAGTTTTATATTATTTAAAAGTGTGTCAATAAAAATATTTATGAAAAAAGAAATTTGGGGACTGAAAGAAAATTTTGCTGGGGGGGATTCTTATTTTGGGAGAGCTGTGCCTTCATTCTACCCCCCCCGCCTTGTTGCAACACCCCTGCAAAAGACAGTGATGATTTTCTGGAAGAACAGAACTGGCCTCGTCTATGGGAGCTGGCCGAACCTCTGTTCAGAAATGTGGCCTTCTCTCTAGCTTCTTGGTTCTTCTGCTATGCATGCTACCTGCCTGCTGGGACTTGTGTGAGCACATACAGTGTATCTGTGCGCCTCCCATGCTTTGGTGAGTAGCCAATGGCAAGGGAATGCGTGTCACCTGTGAGTCAGCGGTTCTCTCAGTCTGAAACCCAACACCTATCTCCGGACTTGGCCAGGTGTGGATGCAAGGTGGGGCCCTCCCTGCTCTTTTCAAAAGTTACTTCCCCTCCCCTTCTTTCCTCGCAGCCTTCCTTAATGTGAGAAACTATTGGTATTTCTTCCCTGAACTGCTTTGCAAGCCTCAGTGCTGGCAGAATACTTGAACTGTGACACTCTCCACTGCCTGCCTTTTACTCAGCCATTCCCGCACTACGCTGTTATAGTGCTATTATTCCATGTGCAACCTCCTGTGGAATCCTGGGGTTTGCCGTTTAGGAGGGGTGCTTAGAATTCTCAGCCAGAGAGCTCTTGGAAACTACAAACCCCAGAATTCTACAGGATGCTGAAAGCAGAGTAATAGCACTTTAACAGTGTGGTGTGGAAATGGCCATGGTGTCAGTAGCATGTATTACAGTGCTCCTCACCCCATTTAAAGCCCTTTGTCTCTTGGTGCATCCAGAAGTGTGTTTCTGTGCATCTGGGTACATTGGTGGCTGGGCTAATTGTCTGTTCGAGATGCTCTC
The DNA here is from genome assembly GCA_948474755.1 of Ctenosaura bakeri. Lineage (NCBI taxonomy): Eukaryota > Metazoa > Chordata > Lepidosauria > Squamata > Iguanidae > Ctenosaura > Ctenosaura bakeri. Next base: position 190,851 of record CAOLHI010000685.1, read on the forward strand.
ACTCGGATGGCCCAACTTGACTTTCTCTAGACTGAAGGATGGGAGTTGCAATTGCATCTAGAGGATTTCATGTTAGAGAAGACTATCCTAGCTCTTGAGTTAAGGCATCAAATAGAAGACTAGACAGCCTACGGGCGTTTCTCCCAGTAGCAAAATGCTGCAGCAAAAGCAATGAGATGGATCTAGATTTAGTTATACATTTACTGAGACTAGTGGAATTTGGGTAATTTGATTTTTGTAAGTCTCTTCTCCTCTAAGTATGATTAAATCTGGATCCAGCCCTATAACTGTTCTTTAAATAGGAAAGAAGGAGGAGGAGGAGCCACCTTTGGTTTCAAGCAAAAAAAGTTGTGTTTGGATCTATCTCGCCAAAGCATGGAAATTAAAATGTGGGATCAATGTCACTCCCCTGATAGCATCTGCTTGAAGACCCTCTGCTGAGTGAGAATGAGCATCTAGAAAAGCTTTTTTTTTAAACTACAGCTCCCAGAATCCCCCAGTTGCCATCACCCTGGGCCAGGCCAGCTGGGGGGGTTTGGGAGTTGTAGTCCAAAAAGTGACTTTTCCAAGCAGTGGGCACCCATCTAAATACCTGGTTCCATTGCCAAGCTGCTCTTACCATCAAGAAATCTTACCCTAATGTTCCACCCAAGCCTACCCTCCTGTCAATAAAGAACCAGTCTTTGTCTAGGTTACCCTTTTAGGGTTTTAGAGTTACGTGTTAAGGATCCCTAGCTCGCTCCTTCCTTCCTTCCTTCCTTCCTTCCTTCCTTCCTTCCTTCCTTCCTTCCTTTTTTTTCTTTTTTTGGAGGGGGCTACAGGTGGGGGGATGAAGTCATAGAGAAAATTTTCTCCAGCATCAGCCTGGCACAGAAGCAATTTAAAGTCTGGCACTACTCCATGGAAGAGTTGCCCTTTTTAACAAAATAAAATAAAATAAAAAAGATGTGTCTTTAACCTGACCTGGTGCTTAGATTAGCTCTACGATTTACAGCATGCTTCAAAGCAGGGCGATGTTTGAAAATTAGTTTACCTCCTTTTTCGGCACATTGAGGGTTCAAGTCATTAACAGGCTCGGCCAGGTCATCTTATCACTTGGAGGAAAACCTAATCTCCTGTTAATTAAAGCATTTGCCCTTTTCTATACCAGGCAATCCCCAGAGGACAAGCATCAGGTTGTTCCTCAGGTCTCAGGTTCCCTATTTTTCTCAAAACGGGTTGGATTTGGGTGACATCCAGTGGGACAAGTCCCATCTGTGTGCCAATGTTCAGGCAAAGCTAACTGGTCCCCTCTTGGAAACCAGAAGTGGCATTGAGTCCTCACGGACTTCGGATAACCCGCCCTGAGTTGGACATGGTATCAGGGTTTTTAGCACTGGACTACCAGATAGCGCACTTTAGGGTCACCATATGTTGGAAATGACTTGAGGGCACACAACAACAAAAACAACAACAACAACAACAACAAGCACACTGGGGAAGATTAGCAGTGATGGCTGAATGTGGAACCTCCACGTGCAAACGCCAGTGGTAGGAGAAAAAAGAAAAAGAAGGAAAGAAAGCCCAGAGCAATACATACAATACTCTGTCTGTGTGTGCATGCACCTGCACGGCATGATCAATGATAAATATAATATTAGGTAACACATTTTTCTAAAATTCAAAAGGCTACTATAAGATTGGCACAAAATTATTAACTACAGCTCCTCCTTCCTCCAGTTTTTACAAGGGGTGTGTGTGTTTGTTTGTTTTTTCCTTTTGCTTACCCTGAGAAGAAATTTGGAGTTGTACGGCACAGAAAGTTCTATTCCAAAGCTCAGGGAAGCCTCAGCAGTTTGCGTTTGCTTTTGCCAGAGCCTGCTGGGAAGGGCAAGATTCTGTCCTGTCCTCTCTTCCTTGCCAAGTTAATCGAGTGTGAAATACTTTGAAGTCAGTTTCCAGGGACTGAAGTAAACTAAGGCCATTTCCGCACTACCCTGTTATAGCGCTATGATTCCACTTTCAACATCCTATGGAATCCCGGGGTTTGCAGTTTTGAGAGGGGCCGGTACCCTCCCTTGAAATGGCAAACCCCAGGATTCCATAGGATGTTGAAAGTGGAATCATAGCGCTATAACAGGCTAGTGCAGAAATGTCCTAAGTACATGAGGAGAGAGTGGGAGGAGAGAAAAACATTTTAAAAGCATCTGGGAGAGTGGGATGGCCAAGGATTAACCGAGAGTGTCCCTGCCAAACAAGGGGATTCGGAGACTGTGATTCTCATGCAGTAGGAAAGCAATGCAGAGTATTAGGATGGGATGGCTCCCCATAGCTTAAACAAGCAAACAAACCAAAATCAGCTCACTGTATGAATGCAAAATCAGGCTATCTGGCTGCAACCTTGAAAGAGTAAACATTGGTTACTTAGTATTTTGGCAAGAAGGGCAACAAAGGGTTCTGTGGCACCTTGAAAACTAAGGGCCTTTCTGCACTAGACTATTATAGTGCTGTTATTCCACTTTCAACATCCTATGGAATCCTGGGGTTTGCAGTTTAGGGAGGGGCATTGAGAATTCTCAGCAGAGAGCTCTTTGGCCTCAGTAAAGTACAAATCCCAGAATTCCACAGGGTGTTGAAAGTGGAATAATAGCACTATAACACTGCAGTGTGAAAAGGCCTTAGCAGGTTTATGGCATCATGAGATTTTGTGGACTGTAGCCAACTGCTTTAGAAGCATGGACTGCGTCCCAGAGTCCAAGTACACACATACAACAAAGGTTTGAGGGACAGGACAATAAACCTGTGGAACTCTTGGTTGTTTGATCTGCAAGAGAGTGTCGTGATCAGCTCTTTGGAAAGGACAGGAAATGCAGAGCTTGACAATGTCTCTTTTTTCTCTTAAAGCTCCGAAAATCCCCTAGCTAGCAATATAAAAAAGGCGGACTGAGGGGATTCTGAGAAATATAATAAAAAGGGGACCTTTGCTTTCCTTGTCGTTTAATTGAAAGGTTTATCTTAAAATAGAGTGACCTATCTTCTACTCTCTCCATCCTTCATTTTTCAATATACTTCACAGATCTCCTTGCAGCCCAATCATTACACCACCTCGATTCCCCCACCCTCCACATCATGTCTTTGAAAACAAACAGAACTGAGCAATCTGTTTGCAGGCTCTCAATGCCAGCTATTGCTCCCACCCTGAAGGATGAATTCCACAGAGTTCCTGGAAAGGGAGAGGCTCCTGACTCTTGGAGGGAGCTAAGAGTTTACGCAAGTCCGGCTCAGCAAATGCCAGATGGTGCCAGACCTGACTCCTGTACACTTAAGGTTAGAACGAGGTGAAAAAGCAGAGAAAAAGAAAGGTAGACCAGGGATAAAAGATGGGTGATCTGTAGATTAGCAGGAACAGGTCCAGCCTGACCCCCAGAAGCTTTTATTGGGATTGAGATGTATCAGCTGAACTTCTGTGGCCTATTGGGGAAGGAGAGGCAGCTAGTGTGCCTTTGCCCTAAAGCAGGGCTTTGCAAATGGTTTGTTGTGACACATTAGTGTGTCGCCTGAAGCGTGTAGGTGTGTCGCCTTCCTGGGCTGAGAAAGACCCCTCTCACTCGAGCCATTCCCACTGCCACTGCTCTCGCTGGGGTCTTTCCTTGGCCATTTCATATAACAGCACGATGATTCCACTTTCAATAGCCACTGGAATCCTGGGGTTTGCAGTTTGGGGACTGCAAACCCCAGGATTCCAGGGATGTTGAAAGTGGAATCATCGCGCTATAACAGGCTAGTGTGGAAATGGCCCTTGTCAAGGGAAAAGACAGCAGGCTAGGATCAGGTAGAGGGCTGCCTTTTCCACTGCCTCTGCCCTCCCCGGGGTCTTTCCTCAGCAAGAGCAACAGCAGCGGGTCAGGCTCGGGTAGGGGTCTTTCCTGGTGAAGGTGATGGCAGAGCTCCAGGACCAGGGAGGCTGCCTTCCCCACCCTAGATACGCCTCGGGGTACCACACATGCATAATCGGTTAGTTTAACCTCTGGTTTGCTAATAAAACTGAATTACTGTGTTGCGAAATGATGCATGTCTCAAAAGTGTGTCACCAACATGAAAAGTTCGGAAAGCTCAGCCCTAATGGTTAAGGGGCAAATAATTAACCAATGAAAAATGTATGTGTGTCTACCCAGAGAGTGGAATCAACGTGCTCTCATAGAATCACAGAAACGTAACGTTGGAAGAGACCACACTGGCCATCAAGTCCAACTCCCTGCTATGCAGGAAAAAACACTCAAAGCACCCCCAGCAAATGGCCATCCAGCCTCTGCTTAAAAACCTCCAAAGGAGACTCCACCGCACTCCAAGGCAGCATATTCCACTGTCAAATGGCTCTGACTGTCAGGAAGTTCTTCTTGATGGTTAGGTGAAATCTCTTTTCCTGTAGTTTGAATCCATTGCTCCATGTCCTAGTTTCTGGAGCAGCAGAAACAAACTTGCTCCATCTTCAACATGACATCCCTTCAAATATTTAAACATGGCTATCATGTCTCCTCTTAACCTTCTTTTTGTCATACCTAACTCCCTAAGCCACTCCTCCATTTTGGTCACCCTCCTCTGGACACATTCCAGCTTGTCAGTATCCTTCCTGAACTGTGGTGCCCAGAACTGGACACAGTATTCCAAGATAGGTCTAACCACTAGGTAGTACTGCCTCACTCTGCTTCAGTTGCTCTGATTGCCTCTTACTTCTCCGCTAGGGTAAGATGTATTGTATTTGAATTTCAACAGTAGGCATTGGCTAAGATTCTGCATCAAAATGTAGCCATGATGTAATAGATACACTTCAACTCCCCATCTGACCCCTGAAATCTACCTTAAAATCCATCAGCTGTCTGGAGCAGCAGACGTCTGTTCAGCTGGTGAGGAGGCTGCTGCTGGATCAGCCACCTCCCACCAACGGGCAAGACTGCGGGTGAAGAATTGCAACAGGTCCCCACAGGGGGTTCTGCTTCTGCTCTTTGCATTTGCCAGGGGGCTGGTTATATCAGCCTGCTAGCCAGCAAATCTCCCCTCCTTCTAATTGGCTGACTAGCTTGTAAGGTGGCTTTCGGGCTCATTTGTGGTTATGACAATAGTGCTGTGATTGCAAATGAGAATACGAAACCATTACAGTGTCCTGCGTCTAACTCAGGGCATCGTCACTGACCAATGGGACACCAGCCGTTATTTCTACATTTGCATCATGATTTGTAAAAACTGCATGTCCCTTTGATGCAAACCATGTGTCTTCCATTATCCTCCTTTCGGGGGATAATGCAAAAGGAATTTCCCTGCTGTGAAGTCAAGGAACATATCACAAGACAGGAAGGATGACTATGAAGTACAGATTTCAAATTGGAAGTACGTTTGGGCATTTGCAATGAAAATGAGGGAAGGGAAAAAGAGGGCAGTGATTCAAATCTGCCGCATTCAAATCCTTAGCTTTTGTTATGAAATTCTGGGCAATCCATCTGAAAGAAGAGTGGATAGAAGCGGATTATTTCCTTCTGCTTTTCCCCTTCTCTTTCCCTTTTTCGCTCTTGTTCCATCAACGCTGGTGCTGGATCAGGTCTATCTAAACCAGTATATTGCATTTCCAAAGCAAAACAAAAAACTACCGGCCATTGAATGCTTCTAGGAAGCTACAAGCAGTAGGGAAAAAGGAACTGCCTACTCTATTATCATTACAACCACTACCTAGGCTCTGGAATGTATGGTGTTTGTTTTTAGGACCACAGTTTCCAGAATCTCAAAGGTGTGGTCCAGAAAATCACATTCCCAAGCCCTACATAAAATCTTGGCTAGGTGGGGTAGTCTGAGCACAGGAGACCAAAAAGTTACTTCCTCAAGCTCTACCTAAAACACTCCCAAATGCAGGAAAAACATGTAACTTTAAACAACGAGCACAGATTTAGTCAGTGGCAGATATTGTATACAAAAATATGTAGTTAAAAAAAAAAGCATGAAGGAGTATGTGTGAATTTTCAAAACAGCATGCACCAAAAACCATTTACGGACTTGTGCATTTATTTCAAACAAATAAATGCACAATTTCCATTCATTTTTAAAAATAAATAAGCAAATCAATCAATATAAATAAATAGGCGTGGATTTCCATGAAGGAAAAAGGAGAGCCTCACACAACCTAGTACAGAAATGAAATTAAAAATGCCAGTGAAAAATGGAGAAATGTGACAGAAAACAAAACACACACCTAATAGAAGGTTCTTCTCGTTCTGATATGTTTAAGATATTGGCCAGATTCCTGTATCAGGTTATATACTTAACTAAGTGTCTAAGTAAGTAACTTCTCTTGGCCCAATCAATCCAAACCTAACACCATTTCCGCACTACACTCTTATAGCACGATTATTCCACTTTCAACATCCTATGGAATCCTGGGGTTTGCAGTTTAGAGAGGGGCCAGCTGGCCCCTCCCAAAACTGCAAACCCCAGGATTCCATAGGAGGTTGAAAGTGGAATCATCATGCTATAAGAGTGTAGTGCGGAAATGGCCAGAAACACCATTCAGTCATGCTCTGATCATTGGGAGAATGGTCTTTGTTCCCATGTACCTGATGGAGAACATATTATGATTGTGTGATTAGTGTCCAAATGATGACTAAGTAGTGATATGAAACAGATATGGTTATGGAAAGGGGTGGGAAATACACATAGGCTAAAAAATGGACTGGGCCATTTGTCACATGTGACCCACTGCTGGAGTACCTATGGAGAGAAATTGGGCCCTGGGGAAGAACCACAGTTCAGCAATAAAGCCCCAACTTCTCATGCAAAGAGTTCCCGATTCAGCCCTTGGTAACCTTTGGTGGAGCTTGGAATGTGGGAAAGGGTGGGTGGGAAGAGAGCAGGACCACAGTGTGGGGGGCGTGGCCACTGTGCAAGGAAGCGTGGCTGCAGTGCATGGGGGCACGACCAGGGCACGTGGGGGCATGGCTACGGACCGAGACCCCCCAAAAAACATTGCCGCCCAGGGCGAACTGCCTCCATACCCCCTGTCCCTATGCGACTGTTGTTACCTTCAGCTAGAAGCAGCATATAGTAGAGGATAAGGAAGACTTCTCTGAGATCCTGGAGAACCCCTGCCATTCAGAGCAGATAATAATAAGGAAGATTGAGAGTGTGGGAGGGATTTGGTTCACATTTGACTGGGAACAGAAGCTAATTTAGACTTCCTAAATCAACATTCAGACCACATGCTGCAACGCATTTGCATTTTTCCTGAACGTTTCCCAAATGACGCTTCCCCAATTTAAAGAAAATATGCATTCGCAAATGCATGAATAATTGAAATATGAAGACAAATACAGTTTATAAGTGAAAGTAAAATTTAAAATGCATTGGCCAAGAACCTACAGTTGTTGTGTGTTTGGCTTCAAGTGCTTTCCAATTTATGGGAACTATTCTTTAATGGGGTTTGTCATTGCCTTACCCTGTGGGCTGAGAGAATATGTGACCACTACATCATGCTGGCTTCCTCCTGAAACATAAGGACCATCCAAAACTCTATCTATCTATCTATCTATCTATCTATCTATCTATCTATCTATCTATCTATCTATCTATGAACTATGAACTATATCTTTGGCTTTGCCAGTTTGATCTTCTGGTGACCTCCTCAACCAATAAAAACAGAAGAATTTATCAGCATTAGAAAAATTGAGGACATTATTTTTTGTCTGCACTAGTGTTCCATAATGTCAATGCGCTCACTCCCATAAAATAGGGATCGTAATGATCTGATACAGTATGTAGTCGTACACATATGTCTTCCTCTTTTTAGAAATGATTTTAGGGCACTGAAGAACCAGTGTAGCGTAGTGGTTTGAGTGTTGGATCATGACCCTGTAGACCAAGATTCAGTTTCCCACTCAGCCATGGAATCCTGGTCAGTGACTTTGGACACATACCCTCAGCCCCAGAAAACCTCATTATAGGTTCACGTTAGGGTCGCCATAAATTGGAAATGACTTGAAAGCATATGGTGACAACAGATGTGTGAATATTGTGTCTTAAATATTTTATTCATCATTCAGAAAGAAAATATTCCTTATTCCATATTTCCACATTTCCCACTATTTTTGCAGAAAAAAGGCTTTGGAAAAAAGGAGGAATTTTTTTATTTTTTATTGTTGTTGTTGTTCCCCATCACACCTGTACTCTTGACTTGAGAGAGAAAGCAGTCAAGGTACGTAAGGAAGCAGATAGCTCTGCCAAAAAAGTTCAAGCCTTCATTGGAAGAGAGAGACTTACAGGGCCTTTTCCCAGTGTCCCATCTTGGAAGAAACTGGCCAGGGTACACGGTAGGGCAAAGGGCTTAAGTTGCTCACAGGTTAGGTGAAAGTGGATGAGATGCTTAATGGCAGCTAGACGGACTGGAGAAAGGAGGATTGGATTTGAGGACTGGATTTGTTCACCTCCATTTACTAAGAGGCTCTGAAAAGCCCTTTGCCGGGTGTTCATTGGCAACCGGTAACTTCCATGTCAACAAGTCTCCTTTGGATTTTAGTCTGAATTTTAAATGGACTGTCCAAGGTGCTGAATATATTGGGAGAGGATAGGGTCCACTGTTTTTGATAGCTCCTTTGAAGTTTAGACTAAGGCCATTTACACACTACGCTGTTATAGTGCTTTTATTCCCCTTTCAACCTCCTGTGGAATCCTGGGGTTTGTAGTTTACTGAGGCCAAAGAGCTCTCTGGCTAGAATTCCAAATGCCCCTCCCTAAACTACAAGTCCCAAGATTCCACAAGATGTTGAAAGTAGAAAAAGAGCACTATAACAGAGTAGTGCAGAAATGGCCTATGGCCTGGTTTGTATTCATTGCCCAGCTGACATGGAAGCCACTAAGCTCTGTGTTGTAGCTGGAAGAAAATGGCTGAGATCCACAAGCCTTGTGACTATTTGTACAGGGTGTTACATAGGACCAGAGATTATTTCATGAGTCAAGGGAAATGCCTTTTGGACAGTGGATTTTGCCTCTGTTTTCTTATCCTGTAATAAGAAGGGGGAAAAAATACCACCTTGTGTGCCATAGGTAGACGACTAAGGAGTTAACAAGCCATAGAACGCTGGCACCTTTTATTTGCATTGGGTTGATGCTCATTTATGTGATTCATCCAGTTCAAACAGAAGGCTTGTGTGTCTAAAAAGGTTTGTCTGCACCAGACAGAAGGATCTTTGGAAATAAAACCAGCCCCCACATACTCATTCCGCCCCCCCCCAGTGCCATGTCCCATCATTCTTCAGAAACCAAGTAAGGTTGCTCTATTTAGACTTCTGGAATTGGTAACGTAACTGCAAGTGCCCAGAACTGATGCTAAAATGCAGCACAGGACTTTGGCAATTACTACTAAAAAGACTGAACTCTTTAGCCCTTTAGTTAAACAGGTTTTTCTAATAAACGGCATCCCTGGGTTGTAAGATTGTGCCAACACAACCACGGAAGAAGGAGACCCCTCAGATGTACATGGATATCTGACCTTTCCTTTCTTCATTTGGAAGCTTTTGAAAATGAAAAATGCGTATTCCCTGAATACACCCTGCCCCCAGTCGGAGATTCCAAAACCGACCATCACACAGGTTTTTCCTGTTTAATCTGGGCTTGAACAGGAACTTAGCTGAGCTCTGGAACCGGATCCTCTAGCAGCTTAGGCTGGCCCTGGTAAAAGATCTCTGCCGCGTGTTGTTAACTCTTCACTCGGCTCTTGCAGGAGAAACTGGTTTCTCTCGCATGCACTGATGCTCCACAGTTCAAACCAGATAAGATAAATGGAATGGCAACCTTCCACACAGTTCGCTGTGTGAAGAAACAACTTTCCCAGCTAGATGTACCTTGACCCAGGCTACTGTCATGAGGGTACAAATCCCCAACAGATGGGTGTCTTGCTCAATAGTTTTCACACTGTTATGCCTTTGTACTTCTTTCCTAAAACATGCAAAACTTTCAGTTATGTGTACAGTATTGATTTGGCTAGTTGAGGGCACACAGTCTCCAGACAAGCACCATTCAGTTACATAAGTGGATGCAATCTGCCATTTTGTGGTGCTGGCATCCTCTGATACCGCAGGGATTTCTCAGCAGATAGCCACAACTTGACAAAATGATATCCAGCCATGACTGAAGCCTATGACCGAAGCTTGACATTTCAGCCCATCATCGGCTGAAAAAATGGGGAAAGATGGAAGAATATGGGAGAACAACAATTCGACGACAACAATTAGCCAACACATAACATGGTCTCTACATTGGTGATCAGTTGCGTGGTGTTACAAGCCAGAAGCATAAGAAACAGTTGCTGACATGCGCTGAAGCACCACGTAACTAGAGATAGGCCAAGTGATATCAAAAGCAAACTTGCACCTTGATCTGGAGTTTGTATTGAATCAAATTGAGAAGGGAAAGGAAAACCCCAAACATGATTATTTGAGGCGGGGAGCAGTACAAGATCCACAGTTGGTTTCAAGAATAAAATTCACTGGCTGCCATCATGATGTTCCTCTTGATTGGTGGTAGGAGAAGCTCCATGCTGGAAGGCAAGGCCTGTTGCATCTCATTCCAGGCTTAACTCAGAATGCATGTTGCTTTCCCACATAAATGCATAGGTACATTACGATTCATGTCCTGGTAAATATATAGACAGAATCTTGGATTACACCCTGTTCCCCTTCTTCGGTGTAGGCTGAGACCCTGTATTATCAGACATAACTACAGTGATGGAGCTCTGCTGTTATAGCTATGTCTGATAAAGCTACCACCAAACCTGCCTTTGCTGTCTGTCAGCACCCCAGTTGAGAGATTTCCAAGCGGCTTCAGATTGGGGTGCTGGGATAAACAGACTTGGGTGCTGCAGAGCTCTCCTGGCATAGGTCCCACTAAGAACAGGCAGACCCCTTGGGGCCCTGGTGCAAATGCTGATCTCACTGCACCCTGTGACAGGACAGTATTGCAGAGGTCATTTCTTGGTGCTCTGAACTGCAACACCTCAGAAACCCTTGGCTTGCTGTCTGGCTGAAAAGATAGGTTTAGAGTTTTTGTTAAGGACTGTAAATATGAATCCCCAAAGTTATGAAATTGTAAGTTCAGCTCATCTCATAACTATTGGGCAGGGTACCAGCCCTTGATAATATGGAATTCTTGGCAGGCATCTTGGCTCCCTTTTTGACTGCCTGCATATTTTTCAGAGAAGTTGCCTTAGCTTTAGCAGTTCCTTCCTTCCTTCCTTCCTTCCTTCCTTCCTTCCTTCCTTCCTTCCTTCCTTCCTTCCTTCCGTCCTTCCCTCCCTCCCTCCATTCTCCACCCCACTCTCCTTTTCTTTTCCAGAAATTTGCTTGCAACTGTTTTGCTTTGTTTTCACCTACCTGTTTCTATGTGGTATGATGTAATGGATAAGTGTCATCCAGAAAACCACAACCTTTTGCAGAACCCACAAAAAAAATTTATATAACTTGGGAAAGCTGGGAGAAAACAAAAACAAAACATAGAGAACAATACACCTTTTCAGCTGCTCACCAGTTCAAAAGATGTGCCCTAACCAGTTGTAGGAGTGGTTCCAAAACTGGAGGGACCAGGGGCACTGAGCATATAGTTGGTCATGGTGTAAATCGTGATTAAGATCCTATGCAGGTTTATTATAGCATAGTCATGCTGGAAGGCTCCCTTGACCGTGAGCAAACCTATTGGACACTGGTCAGTTAGCTTTCCACCTACCCAGACAAAAGTGTGAGAGAGGTCTGTGTGGGTGCTTGCAAAAAGACTGGCTGTATTACCCCCAAAATGTGGGGGACCTTGAGATTCTCCAGCAGTGTCTGTGCCTCATCAAAAAGATGGGGAATTAATTGGCTTCAATTAGGAGGATTGCAAGAGATGGGGTAACTTAGTGAGATCTTTCCACCAATGTTTATGGGGAACTTGCAGGGAGAACCGCCAGAGAGGCAAAAGTAAACTAAAATGTGTTTTATAGGGGAATTCAATCATGCGTACATACAAGATTCAGATGTTCACACATTCACACAAGAGCTAACCAAAGGAAAGGGATGAAAGACTGATAGCAAGATTTCAGTGAATGGGGGATAATTACCAGTCTGGAAGAGAAGCAAAGAAAAAGCTATGTGGCTTAGACTTGTGTTTAAAGTTAGTACAAATCAGGATTCAGAGTCACAGAGTGATGTTCAGTGGCTGATGTACTATATCTGAGCAAGAGAACAAGTAGGTTTAAGTACTCTTTTTCTGCCTGGAGAGTGAATATGTTAACGGCTCTCCAGCAACATGGACAATGGAATCCAGAATGGGCTGATGGCCTTAGCATATAGGGGACAAAGAATTAATGGCTGATTTGATAGTTCTGTGCTATCAGGCAGGCAAGGAACAAAGGAAGAGACTCTGAGGGTGAGAGGTAACAAGAATAGAATGATCAATATTTCCATATGAACATTGGAGACTCATTGTCTCCGCGGAGGCTAGCTGGAAGCTTGTTAACACTTGAAAGCAATTGGTGATCTGGCTGTGCTTGTGAGGAATCGTTTGACCTGGCTTACATGTCCAGTCAACTTACCTCTTATCCAGCAAAGCTTCAGGTCATAGCAGTGTATCAATTTATCAATTGAACTATATCAAAGTGTAGGAGTGTACGGCTACTAACAGCTGCACCCGGGGCCACATTTATCAAGTGCAAAGAAAGCACAACCACTCACACAGCTATATTTATACTGGCATAGTATAGGAGTGGAAAGAATATTTGCCATTACTCATCTCCATGTTGAAAAACATAGAGAAGAATAATAGAACCGGGAGACTTTGCACCGTTTCCCAAGTCTCTTAATGTCCCAAAGGATTGTGGAGAAATGAAACTACAGCGAAATACATGTGATAATTTTTGAAGGATGGAAAACTTTTTTCCCTGCAAATTCCCTGTATGTATTTCTCAGCAGAATAATTTCACCACATCACTCTGTGTTATTAAAATATGGGAAGAATATAGTAGAGAAATAGTTGTTTTCTTCCACAGAGGTGTAGCTACAAGGGGAGGGTGAGGAATTACCCCGCTAAAAAAGAATTCTGCTCCCTGTGAAATCTTTCTTCAGTTTCTAAAATGTTATAGGAACTTAAAACTTCAATTGAGCGTATAGAAATAATAGTTTAGGCATCCTAGGGAAAGGGGCACGCAGACTGACCAAGGGAATGTGAACACAACAAATAAGAGAGTTCTAGAGGTGTGGACAGTTTTCGCTGTTTCACTTTCTGCAATGCTCGAAATTTGGGAATGGAAGGAAATTTTCGTTGCTTGTACAGAATCCTTGTTTGTGGAGGGAGCATAGTGTCCTCATTATGTTGTGCCAGAACTACAGCTTTGGAGAAGACTGAAGAAATTTGTGCATCCCTGCTTGTGAGGATGAAATAATCAAGGTTTATTGTATGCTGGCTAAACAGAATTCCAGCTGGAATGCTGGACAGTAGAGGCTTTTGGTCTGATCCAGAACAGGTCTTATGTTCAGACCTAATCAGTATCTCCCTGGAGTTGAAACATAGATTATCCACTGGATTTCATAGGATCTAGGGTTAGATAGAGATGGGAAACATATTCAAAACTATTCAAAAATGGTCAAAAAACATGTTTTTTCAGTGTTATGGTATCCTGACAAGAAGAATCCTAGACTGATGAGAATCTGTGCAGTTTGAGACTTATGCCATGCAAAATTCTCAGAAATGGTTGTTTTGTGCAGAAAACAATATATCTACACATAACATATCTATTATATCTATTTTTTCCCTGCTCAGCAAATACTTTTTTCTGTGCAAAACAACCACATGCAAATTTTGTGCAGAATAAGTCCTGAATTGCGAATAGCCTTTGAAAACTGGGTAGTATTTGAAGAGTGAGCAAAAAAAAAAAAAAAAAATTACTAATTGCTTTCTTTGCAAAGAAACATACTGAAGAATTACATGCTCTGGGACAGAAAAAAAAATATGTTGTTCAGGATTTCTCATTGAAATGGCACATTTCGCACTTCCTAGGAAATGTAGTGTGATTAAGTGCATTTTGCCACAGGCATTTGCAAGTTTAGTTTTGAGGGTGGCTGTTTGTTTTCTACGCACATCCTCATTCATAGATTTTTAAAAGTGGCAAATGGCTAAAAGATGCCCGATAGCAAAATACATGTAAACACTTTACTTGACATAAAATGTGTAGAAAAATGTATTCTTTAGGTAAAGTGGGTAAAAAAATGTGCACATGACAGAAAATATGTATGGAAAATGCCTCTGGATACCTATGTGGGAAGCAAAAGGAAAGTTTGACAAACTCATCCACATAAAGAATGAAAACAAATTTGCATGAGTCTTTCAAAAAATGCAGTTTTCAGATAGAACACTGTGTGAGTCTGTTTCAGTATACAAAGAAAAGGGGCAGATGAGGAGTCTAGTAGTATGCTTAAAGCTGGTATATTTAGCCAAAGCTTTCATGGAATTCAGTCCAGTTCTTCAGATTCCACCAGGGCATTAGAAGAAGCAGACTGAAATTTATGAAAGCTTATGCTTGGAGAAATGCAACAAAACTGAAACTGAATGTTTTCACATCCCTAGTGGTATCAAAATCTTTTGGCCCAGTTCTTGACAGATTAGAGAACTGGACCAAAACGAACAAAATGACTTTTAACAGGGAAAAATGTAGGATATGACACTTAAGAAGGAAGAATGAAATGCACAGCTATAGGATGGGTGATATCTGGCTTGAAAACAGTACGTGTGAAAGGGATCTAGAAGGCTTAGTGGACCACAAGCTGAACATGAGTCAAGAGTGTGATGCAGGCTAAAAGAGCTAACACAATTCTGGGCTGTATCAAGAGGAGTATAGTGTCAAGATCAAGCGAAGTAACAATACCACTTTATTATGCTTTGGTTAGATGCCACCTGGAATACTGTATCCAGTTCTGAGCACCACAGTTCAAGAAGGATATCGACAAGCTGGAATGTGTCCAGAGGAGGGCAAGCAAAATGATGAAGGGTCTGGAAGCCATGCCCTATGAGGAGAGGCTTAGGGAGCTAGGTATGTTTAGTCAGAAAAAAAGAAGGTCAAGAGGAGACATGATAACCATGTTTAAATATTTGAAGAGATGTCATATGGAAGATGGAACAATTTTATTTTCTGCTGCTCTAGAAACTAGGACATGGAGCACTGGATTCAAACTACAGGAAACGAGATTTCATCTAAACCTCAGGAAGAACTTCCTGACAGTCAGAGCCATTCAACAGTGGAATATGCTGCCTTAGAGTGTGGTGGAATCAATGTCTTTGGAGGTTTTTAAGGAGAGGCTGGATGGCCATTTGCTGGGGGTGCTTTGAGTATTTGTTCCTGCCTCGCAGGGAGTTGGACTTGATGGCCAATGTGGTCTCTTTCAACTCTATGTTCCTATGATTCTATGATTTTTAAAACAATCTGAATGCATTTTTAAAGTGTAAAAATTGACGGAGAAAACTTTCAATTTTTTTGGATAAACAGTCACTGTGAACTGCAGAAGCAGAACAGTGATGACTCGAGTGAATGCCCTATGAAATTGTCTGGGAATAGTGGGATAGCGGGGGAGATATTTCCACCATCCATTTTGAAATGGGAGAAGAAAAAATGGAAAAATCACATAATATTGCAGTTTTGTTTCAACTGCACGTTGCAGTGAAATTCCTGAAATAGCACACCTGAGCATGTGGGATTGTTGATTTTTTTAAAATTAACAATGAACAGTTTTTGAGCAGATCTTAAACAGGAAAAAAAAAAAAAGTTAGCTTCGTTTGCCAAGCATGGCAGTGGGGATAATTGGGAAAAGTTAATCATGCACCAGGGATGGGAGGGTGGGGTGAATATTCTTCCTTTTCCTGGTAAGAAATTAACTCACACTCTGGGCGCTGTGTTTTCAAAGAAAGAGGAACTTGAGGAGACGTCATCTCAAGTTCTCAAATCTGTTTCCCATGGATGCATGCAGCACCCCTCCTCCAATTTTGTGTATAAGGTTGGCAAGGTTTTCTAAACAAAAAAGCCCCAGAGAATATATCCTTTCAACATAAGAGAGTTTCCCCCAGCCCCTTGGACATTTCTGTTTCCCCTTTCTGCACCTTTCTCTGCTTTACAATGCACTTTTTAAAGAGCACTGACCAAGTACAGTATCAAGGTCTCCAAAGCAAATTGCTCAGACTTAGATTTCTTGCTTCCCGATCCACCCAACTCATTTCAAGAGTTTTCTGTTTGTGTTTCCGCTCTAATACTAGATATGTACTAGAACATGCACAAACAGAATGTAGGTCAGGGTTGCCAGATATCAGGGTACTGCCTGGAGTACCTAGTTTTAGTGGGTCATCTCCAGGTGACCGGCGAGGGTTTAGATTCTCCAGTTTGCATAGCGGTCAGCTTTGGGTGAGACACAGTTAGGCAGGGATTCTTCAAGCTGTCCATGCAAAGGTTAATAAAAACAGGTGTTGCAATTTGTAAATAGACTGAAGTTCCAGCCAGGAAAATATATTCTGTCTGGGTGTATGTTTGAATGACAAGCTGTGAGCAACTGGGCTTGTTGGTAAAGCACACTGCTTAAATGTCATCGCTAGGGCCATTTCCGCACTAGTCTGTTATAGCGCTATTATTCCACTTGCAACATCCGATGGAATCCTGGGGTTTGCAGTTCAGGGAGGGGCCTCAAAAGCCATCCTCAAAGGCTCCTCCCTAAACTGCAAACCCCAGGATTCCATAGGATGTTGAAAGTGGAATAATAGCACTATAACTGCCTAGTGTGGAAATGGCCTGAATCTACAGAACTTTTTTTCTATCTCACACTACAAGATGCCTTTGTACGTGAAGCTTTTTTATTTTTTCATTTTTTTATTTATTTATATCCCGCCTCTCCATATGGATCGAGGCGGTGAACAGCTTACAAATAGCATGTATTTCGAAACATTTCTATACATGCCCCCAACAAGCTGGGTACTCATTTTACCGACCTGCGAAAGGATGGAAGGCTGAGTCAACCTTGGAGTCGGGCAGGATCGAACTCACAACCTTGTGGCTTGCAGTACAGCTCCTGAAAGCTCTTCCCAAGCCCTGCATAGACATTTGCTTGTTAATTTTTATGAAAGGCCATGTTTTCAGTGGGGTGTAATGGGAATCTACTTGAATACACACGCACGCATACATACCTGCTCTTTTACGACCTTTTTGACTCGATAATCTGGCTATGTAGGAAAAGAAGGAAAGTTGCGGGGGGAACAGACAGAATTTTCATGTTTTCTGGAACCAGCCGGAAAAGTGCTCGAGGGAGGGAGGTGCAAAGCAAATAAGCAGGAGGTTCCCTCAGGCGTTCGCTGCAAAACATTTCACCCCTTGGAGAGGAGGCTCCTCTGAGGACAGTGGAGCAGAAAAACAAATTATAGATGGAAGGCCGGAGCAAAAGATGATGCAACAGCAACTAGAGAAGGGTGAGGGGAAAGCAGGGCAAACATAAAGCATAAGAACGCAATTCTGGCCTTTTCTGCACTAGAGTGTTATAGCACTATTATTCCGCTTGCAACCTCCTATGGAATCCTGGGGTTTGCAGTGAAACTGCAAACCCCAGGATTCCATAGGAGGTTGCAAGCGGAATAATAGCACTATAACACTCTAGTGCGGAAATGGCCTTTGCCTCCAAAGATTCATTCTCCCATCTGGTGCCTGGGAGGAGACAGTCCTCTTGAAATCAGAATGGGGTCTCCAAATGTCCATTTTATCTTGTCTTCCATTTTAATGAAGCAGTAGTACAAAGTTGCTCTTTTTCACCCAACAAGTGTCTTTCCTATTCTCACTTTTGGTGAACTGAAGGCAAGACATAATTACATGTATGCGTGTGAGATGCTAGGCTTCGTCATTGTTATTTCTTGAAATGATTACACCTTATTTAACATTTAAATGTTAATCATTCTAACCTATGTTGGAGAGGTTGTCAAGACACTGGCTCCCGCTTTCATATGTGATGGGAATGTGAAAATGTATTGAAATTCTGGTGGTTAATTTTTACAGAAAATTTTACAGAAATGAAGGAAATAGCTAATCAAAAGATACAGTTAAACCCTAAGCTAGCTTTGTTATCAATATTTGATAAGAAACAAAGTAAGTGGTCAACAAGAGAACTAATTTCCATTTTATTTAACAGCAGCAAGGCTATGGTTAGCTAAGAATTGGCAAATAAAGCAAGATACTCACTTAAATGAATGGTATAAAGAGGTATGGGATATAGCTATTAATGATAAATATACTTATAGTATCAAAAGAAAAAAGAGAGAATTAAAAAGAGTCAATTTTGTAGATAGTTGGGGGGAATTTATTAATTATGTCTTAATAAAGGGGAAAGGAAATAAACCAACAGAAGAATCATTACAATTTTGGAAGGGAAATGAAGCTATTTGAAGTGAATGGATGTGGTCATATTTCTAATGGTCCCAGTGGTGGGGACCACTTATTATCTAATTGTAGAATAGATTAAGATTAAGAACATTTGGTATAAGCAGTTTGTAAATTTATGGGGGTTTTTTTGTATTAGGTATTGTGTTGTGTGTTTTGTAGTGTTATGTATTTTTATGTTGTTAAACAATTAATTAATATTAATAACACCTATTTTTCAAAATGGTGATCCAAGGAGGTTCATAAGAAAAATTAAAGACAAAACGAAAGAGGAGCTGAGTGGGAGGAAGTCATCGTATGTAGAAGTAAGCCGTGAAAGGCTCATGGGTCATTTCCGCACTAGCCTGTTATAGCGCTATGATTCCACTTTCAACATCCTATGGAATCCTGGGGTTTGCAGTTTAGGGAGGGGGCGGCCGGCCCCTCCCGAAACTGCAAACCCCAGGATTCCATAGGATGTTGAAAGTGGAATCATAGCGCTATAACAGGCTAGTGCGGAAATGGCCATGGACTTTATTAGAAAGAAGCCCGTTACTCCCCAAACCTTGCCAGCTTTACTGGCTAGCTTGACCATACAGAAGAGGCTTGGTCTGTGGGGGAATAAACATTCATCTCCAGATCACTGTCGGGAACATGAAGGAGCATACTCCATGGCATTTCAGAGAGGAAAATTGGACAAGTGTGGCCAGGGAACATCGGAGCGGAGTGCGGTCAAAATGGCTAAAGTTTTTAACGAGAAAGAAGACAGAAGCTGAGAAAGGTTGCAGAAGTTTGCTTTTCCCTTTTAACCTGCCGGGAAAGAGAAGATTCCAACCTCATCTGTCATCTCTCCCTGCTGGATTATTTGAGTGCAAACTACTTTTACATTTTGAGCTCAGTTTGAAGCAATTAAAGTAAGCTGAAGACAAAGCAGGGAGAGAGAGATTGAAAACGAGACATTTTAAAAGTGGCTGTAAAAGTGGGATCACTGAAAATTAATCGACACTATCCCTGCCAAATTTCAGCAGCTGGAGGGTTTGAAATATGCCCCTGGAATATAGACAATGGCTACCTCTTAGAAAAAACCAAGAAGGAAAAGGAGTGCAACAGAATGTGAAAGTAATAAGTTATAGGTCATCCAAAACTAGTTACTTTTTTAGTGATGAGGATATGAAAAAGTTACCCTTCCAAAGAAGTTTGACATGTAACAGTAAAGTTATTTGTTGAGATGGGGAATAAAAAAAGTAACCAAAAATAATGGAGAAATAATGAGTCATGCAACAAATATTGTAACAAATTAACCCCTTTCTCGTAACAATGAGTAACCAGTGTGGGTTACTTGTTAAATAGTGTAACAAGTCTCAGGACTAATAACTTTGGCAAAGTAACCTTCCAAGCTCCAGAAAAGAGAGGAAGAGGCTGAAAAACAGCCCGAAAAGCAAAGAATTGGAGAAAATCCTGATGCATACAGCAAAAGTGAATGCAAGAGTATATTTAATTACCCAATACCATTAGTACAAGTAACTTCGAAAAGTCATTTGAATATAGAAGAACTCTCAGTTGTTTCTCTCAGTGCTTCTCTAAATGTGTTGCCGACAGATTTATTTGTTTTCCTAAATTCTGCTTTCGCACCTGATTGATGTTCATTCCTCCATTTACCTCTTGGTTGTCAAAACCAAATTTAGAGAAGATACAGGTACTAACGTTGGAGAAGTGCCTGAGCCAAAAGCAATAGCTCCATTGGGATGGAAATTCTTCCTGGTTTTGGGGTATTTTTTAGCCACCACCTTTTCGTGCCATTTGGCACCATTTTCTCCATTTTGTTGTCCTCCCTGAGATGGCTGCATGAAGATCCCACCCAATCAGGGATCACATACTCTGGAAAAGTATGCTGATTTCACTGGGGCATCCAATCATAATCATAGTCATAATCATAATCGTAATGATGCTGGAAATATATTGTAGGCAGTTGAGAGTGAGGGCAAGCGAGGAAATTTTTAAATGAATGAGCATTGTCATCCATCTACCATTCATCTCTTGGTACACTTGCCGAGAAGTATGATGCAACTATATGTAAGATCCATATTGGCTATATATACAGAATGAAGGAGCAAATTAATGAGAGTAGGCATGAAAGCATGACCACCTTTCTTGATACAATAAGAGTCATAAAACTTTTTTTTTTTGGTCACAATTAACCAGCATGCAGAGATTGCAAGCTTGCCAGAGTTAAGGTCGTGAGAACACAGTCAGCCCTCCACATTTGCAGGTTTCACTTTTGCAGATTTGATCATTCATGAATTATTTGCTGTCAGCTCTGCTGCCTCCCTGTGCCATTTTTAACAGGGACTGCAAGCCTCATGAGACCGAGAAACTGCAAATGAGGCTTGGGAGTCCCTCTTAAAAATGGTGAGGGGCAGCAGTGGAGGTGGCAGGAAGCCCACCAGCCACCCACTTCTGCCTTATGAAGGTACCCTGATGCCTCAAAGGAATCGATGGTGGGTTGAACACAGTGATCATACTTTTTTGTGTGTTAAATATGGCTTGGGAGGGCCTAGGGTTATTCACGGTTTTTCCACTTTCACGGGGATCCTGTGCCCTTAAGCCTAACAAATGTGGAGGGATGACTGTATATTGCAGGGGTGGGTGAGAGGTACAAGAGGATGCCAGAGTGTCCCCTTCCTTACCAAAGAGTCCTGAAGATGAAAGGGCAGAGTGTCTATTTCTCTACCAGAAGGGAAGCAGAGAAGCAACACACCTCAACTGGAAGCACCATTTTTAGCAGTGGCCATTTGGGTGGCAAGGGCCACCAAAACGGCAAAATTGAGTGCCTCCGGCTTGCAGGTGAAATTGGAAACTGCCTCTAGAGATGTTGAGCTTTAGTTCCTTGTAGCTCTGTTTAGCTTGGGGATGGAGATGACATTTAGCAGTTTACATTTTAAAACAAACTTACGCAATGTACACTTCCTGAATTGAAATGTAATTGTACTTCAGCATTGGTCTTTCTCCCAGTTTTGCAGCGCAATCCTCCTATTTAAACATCCATGTAAAATGTGTATATTTGAGGAGAATGCATTTTCCTTGCAACAACAACAAAAAAAAATGTGCATAGGCCAAATGCCTTTATGCTAGGAAAAACATTCCTGAAAATGAGCATGCAATTTCTGTGCATAACTTTTTCAAAAAGTTGGAAACTGATGGAGAAATGGGATGGAATGAATCTAAGACTAGGAAAATGAGAAATCTAAAATGGCCAGATTCATCATCCTGTATTAATTTAGACAAGAGTTGTTGGGTGTAGAACCTTCTGCATTAAAAGAATAGGCTCTTGGAAGTATTTGCTTGCCAGGTGGGTGCTCAGGCACACAGAACCTTTCTTTTCGGAAGGATCAGATCCTGTAAAAGATCCTTTTCCCAAATGCTGCCAACGACTTGCGTGTGATGTGAAATGTAAAGGTAGAAGAGATCTCTTCTCAGACACATAATGCAGCTGATTCCATGCAGGTAGAATGAAGGCATCACCTTCCCTCATAAGAATTCTGGCCTACCCAGTGAGACTTTCCTTCAGTTTCCAAATTTCTGGCATTGCGGCAACTTAGAATTTCAGCTGAGCCTTTGGAAATAACGTTTAGGCGTCCAAAGGAAATGGTTAGACAAAGTTACCAAGGCAAGGTAAATGCAGCAGACAGGAGAGTTCTAGGCGCAAATGTTTTTCAAACTGTCACCCTCTACAATGCTAGAAATTGCGGGTGTGAAGGAAAATTTTATTGGGGGGGATTTTTATTTGTGGGCAATGCCCACAATGCCCCAGCCTCCCATAGCTATACCCCTGCCTGCGTGGAACAGAGGCCATTTCTGCACTAGACTGTTATAGTGCTATTATTCCACCTTCAACATCCTATGCAATCCTGGAGTTTGCAGTTTAGGGAGGGGCCAGCTGGCCAGGATTTGGTGGTCAAATCAGTTTCTCCCCCCTCTAGTGATGCCCAGCCATAGGATGTTTCAAGTGGAATCATAGCGCTATAAAAGTCTAGTGCAGAAATGGCCAGAGTGGCCACTGGAGGCTGAAGTCAAAGGCCAGGGAATCACAAACTTGATCACAATTGTTATTCAGGAGGAAGTATTCAGTGGATGGCTTTTGCTTATTGAGCTGGACAATCAGGGGGGGACATGATAGCCATGTTTAAATATTTGAAGGGATGCCACGTAGAGGAAGGAGGGGCCTTGTTTTCTGCTGCTCCAGAGACCAGGACAAGGAGCAATGGAGTCAAGCTGCAGGAAAGGAGATTCCACCTGAACCTCAGGAAGAACTTCCTGACAGTCAGGGCTGTCCGGCAATGGAATCTGCTGCCTCGGAGTGTAGTGGAGTCTCCTTCCTTGGAGGTTTTTAAGCAGAGGCTTGATGGTCATCTGTCGGGATTGATTTGAGGGTGTTCCTGCATGGCAGGGGGTTGGACTGGATGGCCTGTGTGGTCTCTTCGAACTCTACATTTCTATGATTCTATGATTCTATGATTCTCTCTCATTCTCCCTTTCTCTCTCCTCCCTCCCCTTCTTCTCCATTCCTTCTTGCTCACATCCCCCAGGGGTGTATTTCTGGTATTTTCTGATTCCTTGCTCAGATTGTTGTTTTGGAGTCAGTTCACCTGCTGCAGAGCTGATCCCTCGAAGGAGGCCTTTTAATTGGGCTCACAACGAAACCGTCCTCCCACTCCTAGCCTGAGATGAGAACAGCTCTGCCCCCAAGGTGCCGGCCTGGACTAATATCACTTCCAGCTCCGAAACAAGACATGTCTGTCAAGCAAGTCTTTCTTCTGATGCATGCCAGGATTTGGTGGTCAAATCAGTTTCCACCTCCTTTAGTGATGCCCAGCCATTGAGTGACCACAGGGACCTTAGAAATACTGGAAATGAACCCACTCAGGGAATTTATACACAAAAAACAGTGCTTCATACTGGAAATGAAACTTGGTGGTATCCATATCATCAGCACCTTTTCCTTTTTTTTAACAAGCATATTAAAAAAGAATCAGGCTGCTCTTACATAGAGCATCCTGCTTTTCCTCTTGACAGCATTGCAGAAATAAAATCAATGAATCTTTTGGTTAAAACAGGGTTGGGAGAATGCAACCCATGGGCTGAATGTGGCCCAAGTCTCACCAAGTAGCCCCAAAGCCCCAGACACCCCCAAATTGAACACAAAATGGCTGAAAAATCACCTGGAGCAGCAGAGTGCACTGAAACAACTCCAGATAACCCTGAAAACATGTCTTAAAGGAAACAAATTAACTCCAAATGGTCTGAAAGAACCTGGAAATACAAACCAGAAGTAACTTTTGGTTATTCTCTGGTCCCATTTTGGCTGAATTTGGATTCAAAATGAGTGACTGTGGCCTAACACAAAGATGTTAGTGTGAAAATTAGCTCATTCTCTCCACCACGGTTCCCAACTTTAAAAATTACATTTACTGTAATGGTTACAATAATTAGATACAGCTGTTATTTCTAGGTCCTCCAAAGTTAGCTACCATTATGGTGTCATTTTTAAAAAGTAACACTTCATTCCTTCATTTCTCAAAGGTATACCAATATATTTTTGAACTTTTTCAAAAGAAGGACACCTGAATACTACAAGCCTATGGGCCGTGACACCAGCCCCATTCTCCTCTCATCTACCTTATCATTGCCTCAGTGCCCTCAGCAGAGCACTAGGCATCAGTAAGAGCCAGCACTTGAACCGTGTGGTATTCCTCCTCCACCATTTATCAAAGCCGCAAGCCATAGAAAAAGCTACAGTCATACCACAAAAGGAAGGCGGTGATCTCTTGCTAAGATGCAATCATAATGTAATGTATTTGCACCTTTGTTGTGGGGAAACGAAATACTTTATGAAGAACTAGTAATTTGTAACTAATTACTTCCAAGATCTGGAGGGGAAGGATGTTTTAGTTCTTGCTTCTGAGACCACTGGAATGAGAAACTCTTCCTGATAGCATTAAATAATGGAATCACAGAGGCCATTTCCGCACGACACTCTTATAGCACGATGATTCCACTTTCAACCTCCTATGGAATCCTGGGGTTTGCAGTTCCGGGAGGGGCCGGCCGGCCCCTCCCGGAACTGCAAACCCCAGGATTCCATAGGAGGTTGAAAGTGGAATCATCGCGCTATAAGAGTGTCGTGCGGAAATGTTCAGAGATGGGAGGGACTGCAGGAATATACAGCTAAAGGACTTGTGAGCCATTTAACCTCTGTTTAAAGATCTCCAAAGAAGGAGAATCAAGCCCCCTCTCTCAAACTTGGACCTCTAAAAGAGAAAATATGTTGTCTGTTCACTCCACATTGTTTTCTCAAATCTTGCCCAACTCCAGAAAACCTGTCCCACCCACCATATTTCCCACAGCCTCCACATCTCTAGTTGCACTCCTTCACCACTGGGCCACCTCTGTGCACTGGAGGTTTGAGGTTTGGCTGACGCATGACATCGCTAGGCTTCAGCCTGTGATGTCACTAGGCCCTGTTGTATGACATCACTGTGCCACTTCCTATGAGTTTTAGGATGAAGGATGCCAGAAGCTTAGCAACCATCAACATTCCTCTTTAAATATTAGAACCGTTTTTTTTCCTAGCCTTGCGGAGTGAGAGAGCCTCTGCTTTGCATGGAAAAGATTCCAGATTTGATCCCTGGTATCTCCAGGAAGGACTGGGAAAGAACAGCAGTTTGCTTTTGCCTGACTCTGCTGGGAAGAAAAAAATCCTCTTCTCCCCCCACCCCAAGTTTAATTGAGTGCAAACTACTCTTGCACTTTGAACTCAGTTTGCAGCAAGCAAGGTAAACCAAGGAGGGAAAGTGGGAAGAGGAGAGAGAAAACTGGGACATTTTTAGAGCAGCTGAAAAAATTGGAGTACTAATTGGACTGTCTGTGCCAAATCAGGACAATTGGAGGGTATAGCCTCATCATCTTTCCTTCACTAGTATCCAACTATCAACTTTTCCTTATAGGGTCTGACTTGGGCCATTTCCGCACTACACTGTTATAGTGCTATTATTCCACATTCAACATCCTGTGAAATTCTGGGGTTTGTAGTTTCTTGAGGCCCAAGAGCTCTCTGGCTGAGAATTCTAAAGGCCCCTCCTTAAACTGCAAACCCCAGGATTCCATAGGAGGTTGAAAGTGGAATAATAGCACTATAACAGTGTAGTGCAGAAAGGCACGGTATCCTGGCTTCTCACTGTCTTTGCTTCCTTCCTCTGGACATTCTCTAGTTTGCCTATTATTCTTCTCAAATGGCAGTCCTCAGAACTGAATGATTTCAGTTAGACAATGCAAAACTGGCCAGCCACCTCCACATATTTTGTTCCCCTTCCTTCTTTCTCTATGAACCTCTTGCTGCCTTTCTAGCCATCCTTCCCCACCCATTCAAACAAAAATGCTTGCGCCGAAGGAGGGCCTTTTCTCCCAAGGTGTGTTTCTCGTTGGGACTTGTCTTGTTTTTCTTGGCTGCCTGGTAACGCTCCGGTGGCTATTCTGGAGGATGCTTCCCGGAATATCGGTTACCTTCGTAGGCCCGAGTAAGATGTGCAAGTCATCACCTGAGTCATCTCAGCTAAGTCAAATTGGGTGGGTGTTGTCCTTCTGGAGAGCTGCCTCCGTGACTCATTTGTACCATGCCTCTGTAATCTCCTGCGCTTGGCCTTAGTTCACTGAGATTTTCTTAAATCAAGACAGGCTCAAAGCTGAGAAAATATAGAGCAAGCTGGAAAACACGGTGATGGCTTGTGTGAGATCTTCACAACATACACCTCAGCTATCCCAGCTTGACAGGGACAGAAGCAGTTAATCTTCTGCCACCCCACTTTTTCAGCTGCTTTAAAAAATATCTCAGTTTCCTTCTCCTCCTCCCACTTTTCCCCTTTGTCCTTGCCTTACTTAAGTGCTGCAAAGTGAGTTCAGTTTGCAAAAGTAATCTGCATTCAGTTCACTTTCAGGAGGGAAAGGGGAGCAGAGGGCAGAATCTTGCCCTTCCCTGTAGACTTAGGAAAAAACAAGCTGCTGCAGCCTCTCCTAGTTTTATGTTCTTCCGCGTTAATAACTTTTGCCATCTTGACCACACTCTGATGTTACTTGAATCGTAGAATCCTAGAGTTGGAAGAGACCCGAGGGGCCATCCAGTCCAACCCTATTTTGCCATGCAGGAACCCACGTCAGAGCACTCCCGACAGATGGCCATCCAGCCTCTGCTTAAAAACCTCCAAAGAAGGAGACTCCACCGCACTGAACTGGAACTGGACACAGTATTCCAAATGAGGTCTAACCAAAGCAGAATAGAGTGGTACCATTACCTCCCTTGATCTAGACAAGGGTTGACTTAGACAAGGCTTGACCACATGTGTCTTGGTAATGATGATGATGATGATGATGGTGGTGGTGATGATGATAATGATGATGATGATGATAATAATGATGATGATGATGATGTTACCCACCTCTCCCCAAGGCTTGAGGCAGGGTACAGAATAGATGGAATTAAAAGTCATAGTTCAAATATAGATAGAACAATTACTACAATATACTATAATTAAAGTGTCATAGTTAAAAGTACAATTAAAATACAGTTAGAAGTATGATTAAAAATACAATTAAAAGCCCAATTAAAACTAGACTGGGAAGGCCTGCCAGAAAAGACAAGTCTTTAGCAGTTTTTTAAATTCAGCCAGAAAATTTTACTGTCGGATCTCTTCCGGCAGGTCATTCCACAGTCGAGGGGCAGCCAACGAGAAGGTGCTCTGGGTGGCCGTTGCCAGTCTAGTCCTGGCCGGTTTAAGTAAATGGCCCCCAGAGGACCTGAGTGTATGGGGCGGATTGTGTGGGAAGACGCAATCCTGCAGGTAGCTTGGACTCAAACCATGTAGCACCTTAAAGGGAATAACCAACACTTTGTACTTTGTCCAGAAACTAATTGGCAGTCAGTGGAGTGATTTTAATATCGGTGTGATATATTCACTCCTTGCTGTTCCTGGAATCAATCTGGCTGCCATATTTTGAACCAGCCGGAGTTTCCAAACTTGGTACAAAGGTACCCAGTGTAGAGCGCATTGCAGAAGTCCAGCCTTGAGGTTACCGGTGCGTGCACTGTCATCTTTAGGTGGTCCAGTTCTAGGAAGGGGCCCAGTTGCTGTATCAGCTGAGCAAAACCACTCCTTACCATTGCATCTATCTGAGCAGACATTTGGAGGGACGGACCCAGGAGCAGTCCCAAACTGTGAACACAGTCTTTCAGGGGGAATGTGTCCCCGTCCAGAGCTGGTTGACACATCTCCAACCCCAGATTAGGACCCTTGATAGTAAGCAATTCTGTCTTGTCTGGATTCAGTTTCAATTTGTTTTTCTTCATCCAGCCCATTACCTCCTTCAAGCATTCATTCAGAGGGGGCAGGCTATCGTGAGCAGAAGCTTGTTTTCGAAGGCATGGAGAAGTATATTTCATATAGTGATATTTGATATACTGATAGCACCCCACCCCATGCCTCTGGATGATCTCTCACAGCCTCCCTTAGATTTCCAAGGGCTGTGGCTTCAAAAAGACTTCAGTGGGTTCCTCTCCTTCTTGCACCATTGGCTTGTCCTGTCCCTTTGGGGCCAAGGTGCTCCGAGGGAGAGAGTGGAGGAGAGCAAGATGGGCATCACGCTTGGGCTGGGAGAAAGCAGGAAAACAAACCGAGAAGAAGGAAGGAGCAGCATCAGTAGCTCCTGGCCTTCTGCTGTAGCAGGACCTCCACTGATGCTTGATAATGCCAATCTCTGATGGTGCCAAGGCTTGATCTTAACTTCTCCGTGGACCAAGCTGATGTGTCGTCTTTGCTTCACTTGCACTGAGCTGTCAGCTTCCCCTCTGGCTAATTTCTGGTTGTTTTACTTATCTTTTCAAATCACACAAATCAAAAGCCCGAAACAAGGCAAGTTGATGTCAATATTGTATCCGGGCCTACACAAGCTGCTGGGAGGCATCTGCCTTGGTAGCTAAGGCCAAGCAGCATGAAGGCAGTCCCATCTGTTGCGGTGGGAAAAGTGAAAGCCATTTTGACAGACACTGGGTTTGCTCAGCCACTTGTCAGAATGAAAGAAGACAGTCCGGGAAGCCAGATTCATTCCTGGACTGAAATAAGCAAGCAAAAGGAGGAATGAAAACTCTGGGCCTTTCCGCTCCACACTGTTGTAATGCTATTATTCCACTTTCAACATCCTATGGAATCCTGGGGTTTGCAGTTTAAGGAGAGGCATTTAGAATTCTCAGCCAGAGAGCTCTTGGGCTTCAGGAAGCTACAGGATTCCCCAGGATTTTGAAAATGGAGTAATAGCACTATAACTGTCTAGGGCAGAAAGGCTTTCTGTTTCTCTCTCATACACACATAACCTTTCCTCTCCCCCTTTCTTCACTTTTATGACCACAATACACATCCCTCTTGTCTCCTGAGGAGGCCAGCTGCCTCAGCTGAAGTAAGATGCTAAAGGTTTGTCTGCCCTACACAGTTATATCAATATGGTATGGATCCGTCCTAAGAAATCTTGGGATGTGTAGTGTGTTTAGAAGAAACCAAGATGAGGTGTCTAAGAAAGAGGGAATTTACAGTTAAATCAGGTTAATTCTGTTGTTGGGCGCCTTCAAGCCATTTCCGACTTATGGTGACCCAAAGGCAAACCAATCACAGGGTTTTCTGGGGCTGAGAGTGTGTGACATGCCCAGAGTCCCCTAGTGGGTTTCTGTGGCTGAGTGGGGAATTGAATCCCGGTCTCCATTCAAATTCAAACCACTACATCATGCTGGCACACTGGCACTGCAAGTACTTGGGAATGTATTCATGATGCACCTCAGAAGTAGTTCCTAGTCCCAACTCTAGATAGCCTAGGCCCAGGCCATATAGATTTCTTTCTTACTCCCAGTGCCTGAGGCAAAAGAAAGAGAATGCACAGAGATCCCAGGATGGGCTAAAAAAGTAATACTGTGGAACCAGGGAAGGACAGATAGAGCAGTCTATTTCCAGTCCGTGCCAATTCCGCACATTTCCAATTAGAAATCCCTTCCACCCCCACAAAAATCCATATATAAGTACAATTTAAAATATGTTTCAATGTGTATTTTATCACAAAATACACATGGCTGGACATATTTTATCTAGATGCACACATTTCTCTGCGTCTTCTAAGACATGCATTTCGACACTTTCTAATTTTTCTGAACCAAGAACTGCGCTGAGAAATTCGGAGACATCTGGAGGATGATTATTTTCTGACCCACACGTGAATCCCCAAAGTGCCAATCGGGTCAGCTTGCATCAGAATTCACACAAAAAAATGGAATTCCTCAAGCATCTCTCTGCCCAGCAAAATGAGGAGGAAGTAGAATGCATTATGCCACAGATGACCGACACAAACAAATTTGGCAAACTGACTTTCCTTACAGCGGAAAACCAGACAAATCGTCTCCTCGTGCCTAATGCAAATGAGGGAAGCAACAGCTGGCAGTCTCCCCAATCTTCGCATTTGGGTAACAAATAAATAGCTCCCATCATATGCAAAGAAGACATTGCTAGTGATGAGCTGCTGGGGTTGACTGTCTTTGCATGCAATCTGACTAGATTGATCGTTCTTACAGTGACAACTGACAAAATAAATTGAAGGAGTTTCAATGCTTCCTTACCGTTCAGTTCAAACTTACTAATCTCCTAGCCCTGGGGGTATTAAGGGAAGAGAATCTGGTTGTTTAAGGCCGTTTCCCCACTAAACTGTTGTAGTGCTGTTATTCTACTTAGAATCATAGAATCATAGAAATGTAGAGTTGGAAGAGACCCCAGGGGCCATCCAGTCCAACCCCCTGCCATGCAGGAACACCCTCAAAGCACTCCCGACAGATGGCCATCAAGCCTCTGCTTAAAAACCTCCAAGGAAGGAGACTCCACTACACTCCGAGGCAACAGATTCCACTGCCGGACAGCCCTGACTGTCAGGAAGTTCTTCCTGAGGTTCAGGTGGAATCTCCTTTCCTGCAGCTTGAATCCATTGCTCCTTGTCCTGGTCTCTGGAGAAGCAGAAAACAAGCCCCCTCCTTCCTCTACGTGGCATCCCTTCAAATATTTAAACATAGCTATCATGTCCCCTCTTAACCTCCTCTTCTGCAGACTAAACATACCCAGCTCTCTAAGTCTATCCTCATAGGGCATGGCTTCCAGGCCTCTCACCATTTTGGTCGCCCTCCTCTGGACTTGCTACTTTCAACCTCCTATCGAATTCTGGGGTTCGTAGTTTCCTGAGGCCAAAGAGCTCTCTGGCTGAGAAATGCCCCTCCCTAAACTGCAAACCCCAGGATTCCATAGGAGGTTGAAAGTGGAATAATAACACTATAACAGTGTAGTGTTGAAATGGCCTAAGTTTCAAATACAGTCTGTTTTGAAGCAGGGAGAAACAAAACTATGGAAGGCAACTATTGGTAAGTGCCTGTGACATCATCAGGGGTACAGGAATGCTTGGAAATATTATATTTAGGGCTAAAAACTCCTAGAATCACACAGCCATTGGCCATGCCAGTAGCCCAATTACTATATGATTTTTAGCCCGAAAAAGTAACTGTTGTTTTCATTTATTTATAACACTAATAATCTAATATGCAAGCAAAAGAATATGCATTGAAAAACAAAGAAAAAAATAAGAAACAAAAGCTGACAGAACAACTTTTTCTCTTCTTCAAATGTTTGAAATTTTTGGTTGTGTGATAAATAGGTGCAGATATCAACAAATGTAGACTTTCTGCTTAAAACCAAGAAACATGTAATAGTAGAAAGCTTGCTCACTTCCTGGAGAGGTAAGATTCATGGCTGATCTAGATGCTCCTTGCTGGAATGGATATGTGTAATGCCAGTTGTGAAGACAAGCTCACATTTTGTGAGGCCATTTCCGCACTAGACTATCATAGCACTATTATTCCACTTGCAACCTCCTATGGAATTCTGGGGTTTGCAGTTTCGGGAGGGGCCGACCAGCTCCTCCCGAAACTGCAAACCCCAGGATTCCATAGGAGGTTGCAAGTGGAATATACGCTATGACAGTCTAGTGTGGAAATGGCCTGAGATTGCTCTCTTCTAAGGCCCGTTCCACACCCTACCTTTTCACAAAGTTTTCCAGTGGGGATCCTGGCAATGGTTCTGCTGGGAGGGGAGCATGATGGGACCACTCTTCTCCTCACTGGCTGGCTTCTTGCAGAAGGAAGCATGATGGCCTTGCCTCTTCCCTCCACAGCACAGCCAGGTACTTTCCGAGGTTGCGCTGGGCAGGAAGCACAGCCATTGCACTTGTGTGGCTTCCACAGGACAGATAAGTGTAGGATGATGGCGCAATCATGTGTCACTGATGGGGAAAACATGTCAATTGCATCACCGGGGGATGAGAGAAGGATGGGACCACGACGACGTCATGCAGCAGTGTCTTTGCAGTCCTGTCCTTCTCCCGTGCCCTTTGCAAACAACAGTGTCCTGCAGAAAGGACCTAAATAAATAAATAGAAATCAAGTGGCTGTTGTCACCCTGAATTCCTCCATGGTCCCTAATTGGGCATAAACTGTAGCCTTAGAATTCATCTAGGGAATTCAAAAATCCCACTGAGCCACAAAGCTTATGGCATGACCTGGGTCCAGGTCTGGTCTCTTAAGTTAGCCTACTTCACAAGGTTGTTCTGGGGACAGAAGAACAGGAGAACTTTGCGCTATCACTCGGGTGTGTGTGATGACAGCGCTCCTGGGAGGAAGCTCGGGATAAAAGTGGAAAAATCAGAGCCAGAGTTGGCATGGCATCCCTCTCTGACAGCAGGCTCTTTTGACGTCCTTTAAATACAGAGAAGGAGCCAGCCAGGTGTGCTATTATGAAAAAGGGGCTAAAGCTGGCAAGCAGAATAGAAATTTGCCCAGGAAACAATTATGAAAATAAAAAGGAGGAGGGAAGCATATCCAAATTGCAGTTCTGCTATCTCAGTGAGTACTGTAGTGCTAATTACAGGGAACAAATTAGGAGGGGGGTGGGATGGGAGGTACAAAGGGGGAAACAAGCGGCTCTACAAGAAAGGAGCTTTAATAGATGTCTTTGGTGTACAGCAATAGGAAGAGACTCAGCTACCCAAGCCAGTTTCTTCACATGATCCATATCGAACGGTGATCAAAGTCAGTGGGTCAAAGAATCCACTCTGGGTTTTAGTCCAAACTTTAAAGGAGCTGGCCAAGATAATGGTCCTATTTTGAGTGAAAGAGTTCAACCCTTTGAAAGTTTAGAGCAGGAACACTGCTTCATTAACATCAGCCACCACTGACATTTATTTTCTTTATTCATTGGACTTATACCCGCCTTTCTCCCAGGATGACATCAAAAGCAGTGACTATAGGATGACACCATAATGTTTATCATCAGTATTAAGTGTCATTATTATTAGATAAATACTCTCTCTTTGCTTTTTTTTTCACATTCTGGAATTTTTTTGTGAAATTTTCATGTGGGTGAAACCTATTGGTTCACACAAAAATCAGTGTTTTCCATGAATGCATTGTACACCACGGAAAAGCCAAACTTTGGCAAAAATATAAAAAAAACAAACCCAAAAAATGGACAAATGAAAAAAGTGCTGGTATTTTCAGCCTTTCTTGGAGCAAAAATATGGTAGTG
Organism: Ctenosaura bakeri; assembly: GCA_948474755.1. NCBI lineage: Eukaryota > Metazoa > Chordata > Lepidosauria > Squamata > Iguanidae > Ctenosaura > Ctenosaura bakeri. The sequence goes on from CAOLHI010000685.1 coordinate 223,968, forward strand.
GGCAACTTTTTCAATATTTTTAATATATATGTCAATGCTTTCAGTTCGAAGAAAGTCACCCTTTCTTGTTAATGACAAGAAATATTGTGAATATTCTTTGCGGCCCTACTTTTTAGATAAATACAGCCTTAATTCTCCGAATCAGCTGGGATTGTTCGTCACAAGCACTTAGATTTCTGGCTAAATCCCAGGCCCTTTCCGCACGGCATTTTCCATGTGAAAGAGGGCCTGGATTGTCACGCGATTGTGAGGAGAGATCTGCACGACACACTCACAACCGCGCGGCGCTCTAGGGGCTGGCAGGAGCCGATCACGCACCTTTTCATTTTTGGCTAGAAGCCGAAAATGGTGCATGATCGCACATCACTCTAGGGCTCTGCGCGTACTTACCTGGCGTGCAGAGCTCTGGAGCCGTGCTGGTCACACTTCCTGCCCCAGCGCAGCCTGGGAAACTCCCAGACTGCGCTGCGGAAGGAAGAGGCAGGGCTCTCGCTTGAGTAGGCAGCTCATGCAGAGCCAAAGGACCCCAGACGCGAGAGCCTTTCTCCAGAGGCTGCTCGTGTGATCCCCGTATCCCAGCAGTGGAAGAAGGTAAGGTGCGGGAAGGGACCCAATTAAGTTTTAGCGCCTTTCTCTGCATTAGACTCCTCTTGGAGAGCAGCTGCCAGTCAGGCCAAGCAATACCGAGCTGTTGTTGTGTGCCTTCAACTTGTTTCTGATTTATGATGACCCTAAGGGGAACCTATTGTGGAGTTTTCCTGGGGCTGAGAGTGTGTGACACAGCCAAAGTCACTCAGTGGGTTTCTATTTCTCATTGGGGGGTGGGGAATCAAGCCCTTGTCTCCAGAGTCATAGTCCACTGCTCAGCTGCACCATTCTAGCTCTAATACTGGGCCAGAAAGACAAAATGTTTGTTGCTGTATAAAGCAACTTATTATATACCTTTTGGCACTACAGTGGCTTTGCAATGGACTCACAAATAATAGATGCAGCTGTCATATGTTGATTTCAGTAAGGCTTTTGACATGGTCTGCCATGACACTGGCCATTTCCACACTAGACTGTTATAGTGCTATTATTCTACTTTCAACATCCTATGGAATCCTGGGGTTTGCAGTTTAGGGAGCGGCCCTAAAGGGGTGGAATTCTGTAGTGGAATTCTTGTATATGTCCATTGTAAATCTTAGCTCAGTTGAATGCTCTTTAGGCATCCATCCTGGTTTCTTTAGACGTCTTCCATTTTTTCCTGTTTGAAATTGTCAGGAAATTCTTCTTAATGTTTAGCTGGAACCTCTTTTCTTGGAGTTTGAAGCCATTGCTCCATGTCCTAGTCTCTGGAGCAAAGGAAAACAAGCTTGCCTCATCTTCCACATGACATCCCTTCAAGTATTTAAATGTGGCTATCATGTCACCTCTTAACCTTCTCTTCTCCAGACTAAACGTATCCAGGTCTCTAAGCTGCTCCTCCCAGGGCATGTTTACATTCCAGCTTGCCAATATCCTTGAGGAGGAAGGAAGATTAAACCCAGCTTCCACCTGTTGTTCATCTCCACTATTCTTATCTCCCTTCTTGGGCCATGTCCTTCAACTTGCAGAAGAGATGAAATTAGAACTTGTCCATCAAGATCCTTCAGCTTCCTACCCAGAATCTCACAATCCTTTGTGATATTCTGAAGGCTATGCCTTGCAGTGTCATTGGTCCCCATGTGGACCAAAAGGAGGGGGCGATGGTCACTGGGCTTGATGAATTTTGTCAGCTTCTCTGATACATCGTGGATTTTTGCCCAGGAAGACACCACATCACATGAAACAGCCTGCCAGGCCCACAAACCCCTTCTTCTGTTACGATCAACAGGAAGTTCTCTATTGCCACTACACATCTCCCCTGTGGATTGCCATGGGCCATTCTATGTGTTGAATCTTCCAAGGTCATCTGCACATTCTTTGAGGACCAACACTATTGGTGTTGTTCCTGTTCCTCATCATTCCTGATAAGGGAGAGAGCTTCAAATGGATTCAGTAAATCCAGACTCATAGAATTATCCTTGCTCCTTCTACTTCTGTATGTCACATTCTTCTAAATGCCTGCCTCCTGTGTTTGGGAACTGAGATCATCTTCAGAAACATCCCTTGGATGTTCCTCATCCAAGAAAATCTCATGCTCCCTAATATGCTGAAGAGTAGATACATGGACCTCAAATTTCTGGACCTTCTCTTCCAGCCGGGCAACCAAATTGCACTTGCGTAGATGTAGCTACCCACATCCTTTGGCAAGAACGCAAACATACTGTAGCTGTTGCAGGTGACTGCAGCAGCTCTCTCAGCCTCCATACCTTAAGCAAATGCTGAAACAGAAGTCTGGGCTTCCCCCTCAAAACTCCCCCATTGAACACCCACAGAAAACCCCTATAACCCTTGCCTGCTTGCCAAGTTCCAGGGATTGGGGCTGAAGCTATAGAAAAAACTAGTGGCTGCTAGTGCCTCCTCCAACCAAGGCCATTTCCACACTACACTGTTACAGTGCTATTATTCCACTTCCAACATCCTATGGAATCCTGGCCTTTGCAGTCTGGGGAGGGGCTTTTAGAATTTTCAGCCAGAGAGCTCTTTGGCTTCAGGAAACTACAAACCCCAGAATTCCACAGGATGTTGAAAGTGGAATAATAGCACTGTAACAGTGTAGTTTGGAAAGGCCCTTCATGAGTGCATAAGAGGATGGCCTTCCTCTCAGCAGAAGCCCCGCCTGAGCGTACACACAAAACCAAGCCTCCACTCAGCTCACACAAACAACCAGCCATAGCCCAACAATCACAAGATCACCAAAACTCCAGAGAACACAAAGGCTTTTAACTGCTTGTGGATAATGCGATTTTTTTTTAACTGTTCCGGTTTTAGCTTTTGTAAATCATATTGAGTTCTGGACTGAAATAAGGGAGGATGATTGTTACGGTGTTGAGAATTATAAAGATAATAAGCAGTCATGATCATGTCTCGAAACTACATGTGTATCTTACAAAACTGCACCAAGACAATAGTCATCAGTGACTTCTGCATCAGTGGGATCCTGAATCCATTCTGAGGTTTTAGTTTGAACTTTAAAAATAGCTATCCTGTGTTTTGGATCTGTTTTTGAGGATGTGGGTTAGCACCTGGGAAGTTCAGACTAAGGCCGTTTCCACACTAGGCTGTCACAGGCCTTTTTTGCATTTGGCGAAGAAATCACCCCGTTCTCGTACTCACCAGACTGGAGTGCTCCCTCAGCGGATTCAGGCTGGTCCGGAGCACTGCGTGGCCACGTTACACACTGCTCCAGGGACGAAAATGGCGGCTTCCAGTTGGTGAAGCTCGCCAGCCTAAAGCCAGCCCTGGGAAGATCTGCAGGCTCGCAGTGGTGCGAGCCTGAAAATCTGCACCGGAGCGCAGCCACGGAGTGGCGCGCTTCGTGCTGTTGAAAGACCTGTTTTAAGCGGTCTTTCAATAGCACGGAGAACAACCACTTTTGGTCATTCCGGAGCGGGCTGAAGTCTGGAACTACACAAAGTAGTCCGGACCCAGTCCGCTCCCAAGTGCAAACGTCCTCGCTGGAGGACGCTCTGCACCGTTCTAAAAACAAAGTGAAGAAAAGGCCACAGTGCTATTATTCCACTTTCAACCTCCTATGGAATCCTGGGGTTTGCAGTTTAGGGAGGGGGCCTATTCTCATCCGGAGAGCTCTTTGGGCTCAGGATACTGCAAATCCCAGGATTTCATATGATGTTGGAAGTGGAATAATAGCACTATAACAGTCTAGTGTGGAAATGGTCTGTAACCCACAACAGATTGATCCTCACAATGACATGGAAGACACCAACTGCCACTGTATTCAGAATGACTCATTTCGTCATACGAACATTTATGCAGATCTAACCCCTCACTTACTGATTTCCACTGCAGAAGGAGACGACAACAATTAATTGGGTAGTTAATTCATTCTTTTAATTGGATGCCATCTCTAACTGTGAGGTCTACCTGTTCAGGCTGGTCTTTGGGTCTTGGTGGGTTAAGCTTAGAGTGTTGGTGCAGAAGTCTGCTTACATTTTATACAGTTCTGCTGCTAGTTGTAGGCTTGTTTTGTGTACACGTGTGGGTTTTTGTTTTGCTTTGCTTTTATTGCTCGCCTTGAACCTAGGTATATACCTTTAAAAAAACAGAAACAAAGCAAATACTTTGCACAGGGGCAGCAAAATCCTCATTTGTACCCAACCTCCCTTGTTTGCTCAACATCAAACAGGTGTATTCATTGGCTTCTTTTAAATGTCAGAACTGGCTATGAATATAACCAGGGAGGAGAAGCAAAATATAAAAAGATCCAGTGAAAAGAATCAGAGTCTCTTTTCTTGTTGTTTGTTCTCTCCTGGAGTGCCTTTCCCCCCGGAGCTCTTAGGACTTTATCTGGTGAAACAAACCTATTTGTACTGTAAATGCAGATGACTGAATAGTCAAGAAAGTCGCTCAGTGGCATTGTTTTCCATACACCTGCAAAAAAGCTTTTCTGCTCTCCACCCCCAGCTATCTTTCCTGTTTGCTCAGGAACAACATCGTCTCTGAAACACTGCCAGGGCTGTCCTGCTTGGGTGTGATCAGGAGGACAGAGGAGACAAGACAAAAGCAGACGCCGAAAGATGTTCTGTGGCCTAGCAGGGACCAATCCCCTTGCTGCTCAGATGAAGGATGGATAGAATATCTGACAATGGTCATAAAATGGTTGAAACATGCGTTTCTTAAGTGTGGAGAACCCTGGTTGTGAATCCTGGACTAATGAGAATTCTCACAGTTTGAGGCGTATTCTGTGCAAAATCAATTCATGGTTATTTTGCTCAGAATCCTGGACTGGTCAAAGTCTTCATCGTTTGGGACTTGGGCCATTTCCACACTACATTGTTATAGTGCTATTATTTCACTTTCAACATCCTGTCTAATTCTGGGGTAAGTAGTTTACTGAAGCTGAATTGCTATCTGGCTGAAAATGCTAAATGCCCTTCCCTAAACTGCAAACCCCAGGATTCCATAGGATGTTGAAAGTGGAATAATAGCACTATAACAGTGTGATATGGAAATGGCCTTGATACATGCAAAATTAATTTGTGGTTATTTTGTGCAGAATCCTGCGCTGGCAGTCTTCACAGCTTGGGACTTATTCTGTGCAAAATTCACAGATGTTTGTCTTCTACAGAAAACAGCATTTTCCGTGCAGGAAACAGCATTTTCTGCACTCGTCATAAAGGCGTGTCATGGGGAAGAGACGGAGCAAGCTTGCTTTCTGCCGCTCCAGAGACTAGAGCAGGAAGCAATGGATTCAAATCACAAGAAAGAGAAAGGCATCAAAACATTAGGAAGAATTTCTTTAGTGTAATTACTGATTGACTGTGGAATAGACTGGCTCAGACAGGCTCAGGAGTGCTTTATTTGTGCATTTCTACATGGCAGGGGCTTGGAATGGAGGGTCCTTATGTTGGCTTCCAACTCAAAAGTTCTGTAATTTTATGGAGAATACCAAGTGTGTATTTTGTGTAGAATGAGTCCCAAATTGCAAAGGCAGATTTCTGGCAGTGGGAAATTCTTATAATTACTCGTTGCTTTCTTTGAAAAGCAAGTTAAGGAAGAATTTCATCCCTATCTCAGCCCACTAAGAACAGGGGTGGGGTGAGAGTTTCCATGTCAGTGGAGCGGTGAATCCACTGTGACTTTTAGTCTGAATTTTGAAGGCATTATCTAGGCTGCTGAGCCTATTTGGGAGACAGCATTCAGCACCTGGGATGCTGCCTTTAAACTTTGGACTAAAACTCAGGTGGGTTTGCCAGCCCATTGACATGGAAGCTGCTGGCCACTCCTAAGTGAGCAAGCTTGATCTGCAGTGCTTTTCTAGAGGGTTGCAGTAGGGATGGGGAAATCTATCCTTTCTCCTTCAACCATATTCAATTTTTTAAAATTTATTTTTCAAGAAACAAAAATCAAATACCTTCTCGCCCTTTTGAAGGTATGTGAAAATTTGAGCCATCTCTTCAAAAATGAAATGAAGTGTAATTTGCTCCTATCTGCACCAAGCTGATTCAGTAGGGCACCACTGTTTCCAGCAGAGAGAAGACTATGGCCATTTCCGCACTAGCCTGTTATAGCGTGATGATTCCACTTTCAACATCCTCTGAAATCCTGGGGTTTGCAGTTTCGAGAGGGGCCAGCCCCTCCCGAAACTGCAAACCCCAGGATTCCAGAGGATGTTGAAAGTGGAATCATCGCGCTATAACAGGCTAGTGCGGAAATGGCCTCTGTTGTACCCACCTGCTGTATCAGGAGCCTCTCAGAAAAGCAGAGGTGGCAGCCGTAATTCAGTACAAATGGGGTTGGATGTCCAGGGATTTAAAGCCAGGCTTGAAAGAGTTAAACTTCAATGTCCTGGGACCTCGGTGGACAAATCTCTGTTCCTCCCTCTCCTGCATTTGAATTTCTAAAATCTCAAGTTCTTTCTAGCCAAAATATGGAAATGAAATGGTACCATTTGGCAAATTCAAATCAAAACCGAACACCTGCACTCCAAATGAAGTCTCTCAACTCAGAGCAGGATGTGAAGATCAATTTCATTCCTGTGGAATAGATTCAATCCACTCATGCTCAGCGTTTCACCCTCCCAGACAGAAAGAGCAGGAAAAGGTGCCTTCTTTGGCTGGGCACCCCTGGTATTCCCTCTGACTTTGGCGTAGTTCTATGTTTCCCTTGACTCCGATTCCTGGTTCCGTCCTTGCATCCTGATCCCTAGGCCCAAGCCTTCGTTCTTGGTTCTCAGCTTCCAGTTTTCATTCAGCTGCTACCTTCAGCTCACCCCGACCTTGGAACCTGCTTTGGTCCAAATCATACTACTTCCTCCCAGGGACAAGATAGGCCACTGACCACAGCTTGCCTTCAGGCAGTGACAAGTTGCTAAGAGGAGGGTGGAATACTTGGCTTCTCAGCATACATGTGAAAAGGATCCTGGGAGAGAATCATAGAATCGTAGAGTTGGAAGAGACCCCAGGGACCATCCAGTCGAACCCCTTCTATGCAGGAATACACACCAAAGCACTCCCAACAGATGGCCATCCAGCCTCTGCTTAAAAACCTCCAAAGAAGGAGTCTCAACCACACTCCATTGAGGCAGAAGATTCCACTGCCGGACAGCCCTGACCATCAGGAAGTTCTTCCTGAGCTTCAGGTAGAATCTCCTTTCCTGCAGCTTGAATCCATTGCTCCTTGTCCTAGTCTCTGGAGCAGCAGAAAACAAGCCCGCTCCCTCCTCGACATGACATCCCTTCAAATATTTAAACATGGCTATCATGTCTCCTCTTAACTTTCTCTTCTGCAGACTAATTATCCCCAGCTCCCTAACCCACTCCTCATAGGGCTTCATGGCTTCCAGACCCTCCACCATTTTGCTTGCCCTCATGACCCAACAGGTCTGAGGCCCACTTTTATGATCTAGGATGCTATGGGGACCACATTGACTGCTGAAAAATAAAAATGAAACCCCCAAAGCAAGTGGAAGTCCAGCCAGCCAGCCATCATGTTATGCTCCACCTTTTCCCCAAACTGGGACTCGAGGTGACTTACGAAAAAGAGAGAATTACAAGAACATAGGTGGTGAAAGTTATGCAATATGTTTTTAGTCCATGTCTGAGAATCCACTTCTGGGTCTCCAAATGGGGGTGTTTGTGATGTTAAACAGTATAGGAAGGCCTTGCAGCCTATAGAAATAGTGCTACTGTTAGTCCCACAGGCTGCAAGGAGCAACAATCCAGCCTCTTTTTATTGCTAGAAGAAGGTTGGTCTGAGGATTCTGGAGGTGTCAAGGACCACAAAAACTCCCTGGGGGGGGGCACATATGGTCCCAGTGCCACACTTTGTCCTCCCCAGCTTTAAGGGAATATTGCATTTTGGAGACAGTATTAGAGAACAATATACCACCAGCCATCTCTCCATCAAATTCAGGTGAGGGCAGAGAAAAGAATACTGCAACCAGTGTCCCCTTGCTGTTTTCCCCCCAAAGGGGATTCATTTTGCTGGAAATGTATATCTCATTCAGAGTTTTAAATATACAGGAAGTAAGATTATTATTTTTTCATTAAAAAATGCTGTGGACATAATGTCTTCCTTTATTTGTTTGCTAAGCCACTGAATGGCAGGGTTTGCAATATGTCTGCGTGCTGACCTTTCCAGAAACGAGCAAAACAAAGGCAGGCCTTTTAAATACTGAGATGGAGAACATGCAGCGCTGGGAAGCCAGGAGTGATAATTTGTCACAGATTCCCATGATAAATTACTTTTTTTTTTTCCATTGGTAACAAGGGTGTCACCAAATTACACTGCAAAAGTAATATAGCCGCTAGGAACAATGTTATCTTTCCAAAAGTGCTTATGCATACAATTTTTCTAGTTAAGTTTAAAGGTGATTTTGTAGTATTTTGAATGGAATTTATTAGGTGTTGTGCCATTCGTTTATCAGTCCTAAGGAATCTCTCTCCCCCACCTCCAGTAATGAAATGCAATATAACGATAACAAAATGGCAGTGCTGACTAATTAAATTCAAGGAGGACTCTTTATAATGAATTACACAATAAGTTACTTGCCAGGCTCTGAGAAGATGTGTGGCCAACACGAAATGTCAATGTTGAAGAATTAGCTTTGATTCTTAGAGCCTGTGATCTGAGTTTGGATAAAGTAAAGGAGAATGTGTGCACGAGGGGATGAGATTGAGTTGGGAGAGGGTGAAGAAAAGGGCTGTCAAAAGAAGCTTAGGGGACCTGGAGGATTTTGTCTGTGGGAAAAGGCAAAAGCAGGAACGAACAAGGCCATTTCCGCACGAGTCTGTTATAGCGTGATGATCCCACTTTCAACCTCCTATGGAATCCTGGGGTTTGCAGTTTTGGGAGGGGCCAGCCAGCCCCTCCCAAAACTCCAAACCCCAGGATTCCATAGGAGGTTGAAAGTGGAATCATCACGCTATAACAGACTCGTGCGGAAATGGTGCAATAAGGAGGAAAAATGGAAGGCATCTGAAGAAACCAGAATGGTTGACTAAAGAACTCTCAGCTGAGCTAAGAGTTAAGAGAAACACTTATAGGAAATGGAAGAAGGGGGAAACCACCAAAGAAGAATTTAAGCAAGTAGCCAGGAGATGTAGGGAGGAGGTCAGAAAGGCTAAAGCACAGAACGAACTTAGGCTGGCCAGAGACATTAAAAACAATAAAAAGGGTTTTTTTAAATATGTCCGCAGCAAAAGGAAAAAGAAGGAGACAGTAGGGTCGCTACGCAGAGAAGATGGCGAATTACTCACAGGGGGGAGAGAAAAGGCAGAGCTACTTAACACCTTCTTTGCCTCCGTATTTTCCCAGAAGGACACAAGCACTCAACCTGGCGGTAGGGGAGCAGGGGAGGAAGCAGAGGAAATGAGGCACTTAATAAGTAGAGAGGTGGTACAGGAATACCTGGCTGCATTGGATGAATTCAAGTCTCCAGGGCCAGATGAATTGCATCCTAGGATATTAAAAGAGCTGGCAGAGGTCATTTCGGAACCGCTTGCTATAATTTTTGAGAAATCTTGGAGGACAGGAGAAGTTCCAGCAGATTGGAAGAGAGCAAATGTTATCCCCATCTTCAAGAAGGGAAAAAAGAGGACCCAAATAATTATCGCCCAGTCAGCCTGACATCGGTACCCGGAAAGATCCTGGAGCAGATCATTAAGCGTTCAGTTTCTAATCATTTAGAAAACAACGCAATAATCACGAGAAGTCAACATGGATTTCTCAAAAATAAGTCATGCCAGACTAATCTGATCTCTTTTTATGATAGAGTTACTAGCTTGATAGATGAAGGGAATGCTGTGGATGTAGCATATCTCGATTTCAGTAAGGCCTTTGACAAAGTTCCCCATGACATTCTTGCATCGAAGCTAGTAAAATGTGGGCTAGACAGGGCTACTGTTAATTGGATATGTAACTGGTTGACCGACCGAACCCAACGGGTGATCACGGATGGCTGCTTTTCATCCTGGAGAGAAGTGACTAGTGGGGTGCCACAAGGTTCTGTCCTGGGTCCAGTGCTGTTCAATATTTTTATCAATGACTTAGATGAAGGAATAGAGGGCATGCTCATCAAATTTGCAGATGACACCAAATTGGGAGGGGTTGCTAATATGCCAGAGGACAGGATCAAAATTCAAAATGACCTGGATAGATTGGAGAGCTGGGCCAGGGCGAACAAAATGAAATTCAACAGAGAGAAATGTAAGGTCCTACACTTAGGCAGAAATAATGGAATACAGAAATATAGGATGGGGGACACGTGGCTGGATAGCAGTACGTGTGAAAGGGATCTAGGAGTCTTCATAGACCACAAGCTGAACATGAGTCAGCAGTGTGATGCGGCAGCCAAGAAAGCCAATGCAATTCTCGGCTGCATCAACAGGAGTATGGTGTCTAGATCGAGGGAGGTACTGGTACCACTCTACTCTGCTTTGGTTAGACCCCATCTTGAATACTGTGTCCAGTTCTGGGCACCCCAATTCAAGAAGGATATTGACAAGCTGGAGCAAGTCCAGAGGAGGGTGACCAAAATGGTGAGAGGCCTGGAAAACATGCCCTATGAGGATAGACTGAGAGAGCTGGGTATGTTTAGTCTGCAGAAAAGGAGGTTAAGAGGGGACATGATAGCCATGTTTAAATATTTGAAGGGATGCCACGTAGAGGAAGGAGGGGGCTTGTTTTCTGCTGCTCCAGAAACCAGGACAAGGAGCAATGGATTCAAGCTGCAGGAAAGGAGATTCCACCTGAACCTCAGGAAGAACTTCCTGACAGTCAGGGCTGTCCGGCAGTGGAATCTGCTGCCTCGGAGAGTAGTGGAGTCTCCTACCTTGGAGGTTTTTAAGCAGAGGCTTGATGGCCATCTGTCGGGAGTGCTTTGAGGGTGTTCCTGCATGACAGGGAGTTGGACTGGATGGCCCGTGTGGTCTCTTCCAACTCTACATTTCTATGATTCTATGATTCTAAGTTGTGGGCCTTCAAAAATAGCTCCTATCCAACCGTATTTGGAGGGCCAAAGCTTGTTCATTCCTGCTTTCACCTTTTCCTACAGACAAAATTCCCCTGTTGCCCTAAATTATAGGATGGCAGCTCCAATCAGAGAGCCAGCCTGGTGTAAGTCATTTGAGTGGTGGATTACAGCCCTGGAGACCAGGTTCAATTCCCTGATCAGCCATGGAAACCCACTGGGTGACCTTGGAGATGTCACCCACTCCCAGCCCTAGAAAACCCATGGTAGGTTCTCCTTCAGATCATCCTAAGTCAGAAACAATTTGGAGATGCACAACAACAATAAATAGCTCTTATCAGCCTTAGCTCCCATTGTCAATGATGAGAGAAGATGGGCTTTTCAGTCCAACAAGCTCTGGAAGACCTAGTTCTCCCACCCATGCCATAGCCCTCCTCTAGTGTTTCCTTGCAGAAAGCAATATTGAATGCATATTTACTCTGAACTCAAGAATTATTTATAGACATTTGATTATTAGTAAACATAGGAAGATTCCCCTCCTCCCTCTCCTCCTCCTGGAGCAAGCTTGTTTTCTGCTGCTGTGGAGACTAGGACACGGAGCAATGGACTTAAAAGACAGGAAAAGAGATTTCACCTAAACATAAGGAAGAACTTCGTGGCAATTAGAGCCACTCAACAGGGGAATATACTGCCTAGGAGTGTTGTGGAGTCCCCTTCTGTGGAGGTTTTTAAACCGAGGCTGGATGGTCCTTTGCTTTAAGTGTGTGTTCCTCCATGGCAGGAGGCTGGGCTTGATGACCAATGTGGTCTCTTCCAACTCTATGGCCATTTCCACACTAGCCTATTAAAGCCGGCCCCTCCTGAAACTGCAAACCCCAGGATTCCAGAGGATGTTGAAAGTGGAATCATCGCGCTATAACAGGCTAGTGCGGAAATGGTCCATGATTCTATGATCCTTCCATGCTGCCACTGCCTCTTTGTCTAATCTCTTTTCCAGCAATCTAAGCCCATGGCAAGGCATTTCCTAAATTGCTCTGTGCTGTAAGAGAACTGTGGAAAGCATATTCCCTGTTGTTCCTTTCCTGGTCAAAAAGAGTTTCTTGACAGGTAGAGAAAATACTAGAGCCGTTTGAGCAGCTTTGTCCCAGTATTTAAATATCCCAAAGTGTCCTGGAAGACTTTTCTGCCCAGAGAAATGTGTAGCTTTTTTTTCTGCCAAAAACACATTTTTGGAAAATGTCTTGCCTGTATAGATAACAGGAAATATATGGTAGTGGTGGGTTTCAAATAAAAAATGCAAGTTTTTTTTTTTTTTTAACAAATCCCACATTTTTCTGTGCAGAAGAGTCTTCCAGAATACTTTGGCATGGTTGAACTTGGAGAGAATAGAGTGCAAAAATATTTGTTTTCTCCTGAAGCAAGGGGAAAACATCAGCCATTATTCATCCTTTCATGTGAAGACAAAATTATCAAGGAACTCACATCCTTCCTCTGAGAACAAGAGTTTCCATCTGTCTATTCTGAATCTCCTGGTCAGTCAGTTTCACTTGATGACCCTGCATTCTATTATTTCAAGAAAAAGAGAACAGAAATGTCTATTGAATTCAGATGATTCAGTCTCTTGAATTCATAGAGGCTGCTAACTGGTTTCTGTCTTGTATCTACCCAAACATCACGTTTAAAGGAAGGTGGCTATCAGAGAAAAAGCTGAGCTTCAAATATGCCAAGGGAGATTTGCACGGTAGGTACAGGAGAGATCTATTCACCCAGGGCTTTTGTGCGCTGCATGACTCAGCCTCCTGCAAGTCATTAGCAGAGCCAAACAAGCCAGTTGCTTGGAAAGGGAGAAGAAAAAGGAGGAGGAGGAGGAGGAGGGAAAAAAGGACTCTCCTGGTAGCAGAACCAGTGGCACAACTCTCCAGTTAATTCTCTTTCTGGCAACAGGCAACAGGGAAAGGCAATTTGAATAGTGTCACGCAATGATCTGGAGGCAACGGCATGGAGTTCTGCTGCCAAAACAGAGCAGGCTGGGCCCCAGAAGTCAGCCTGAGTATGTTGGATAATATAAACAGGGCAGGTCTTTCCATAAAGTTGAGTGGGCTGGTCACCTCGGAAGGCAGATCGTGGGGGGACCACAACACCCTTCCCCTCAAAGTTGTTCTCCTGAGCTGAGCTCCCCACCCCAAGCCCTAAGATTTCAGGGCCAAAACCTGAGAGCTAGGGATGACAGTTTATGACGTCACACAAGGGGGGTTTATTATTAAGGCTTGGCTCAGTCATTAATCAGAATGGAGACTGCAGACAAGAAATCAAAAGAAGAGTAGACTTGGAAGGGCAGCTGTGAAGGAACCAGACAAGATCCTCAAGTGTCAAGATACATCATTGTATGCTAAAGTTAGGATTTTCCATCCCGTTGTGTTTCCAGTTTCTATGTATGGTTGTCAAAGTTGCCATGCTGGAGCTTGGTGTCTGTGGAAGAGGGGCGGGAGGGGGCAGGACTACAGTGTGAAGGGCATGGCCACTGTGCATGGAGCGTGGCTGTGGTGCGTGGGGGCATGGCCAGGGCATGTGGGGGCATGGCTAGGGTGCATGGGGATATGCCTACGGGCTGGGACGCCCCCCAAATATTGCCGCCTGGGGTGAACTGCCTCCCCGCCCCCCTGTCCCTATGTAACTGGAAAGTTGGACAATGAAGAAAGCTGATAGGAAGAAAATCAACTCATTTGAAATGTGGTGCTGGAGGAGAGTTCTACAGATACTCAGGACTGCTACAAAGACAAAAGGTCCTGGAACGAATCATGCCTAAACATTCCCTAGAAGCCAAGATGGCTAAACCAAAAGAAGACCCAGCTCACTAGAAAAAAATAATAGGGTAGAAGGCAGTAGGAAAAGAGGAAGACCACAGTACAGATAGATGGACTCAATCAAAGAAGACACATTCCTGATTTCTGAACAAAATTTATTATGGCAAATAGCTAGCAGGATAAAAAAAAATCCCTGAATCTGCAAGACCTGATCAGTGCAACCTCTGACTCAAGTTCAATAAATGAGAAAAACATTTATATACATTCACTTTTCAAGGCAGCGCTCTTACCCTTAGATTCTTCCCTCTTATCCTGAGGACTAGGGAAAAGAGTCCCGGTTCCACAATCTTAGCCTAAATTAATCTTCCAGCTGTCTCAGTGTGGCAGGGACAGCCCTCGTTAATCCACTCTATCTCACTTTCTCAACTGCTCTTAAAGCGTCCTAGTTTCTCTCTCTTGCTCCCTCTTTCCTCCATTGTCCTCAGCATTACTCTGCTTGCTGCCAACTGGGTTCAAAGTGCAGAAATAGATTGTCCAGTCAACTCAGCAGGAAGAGAAGGAGAGGAGGGGGCAGAGTCTTATCTTTCCCAAACTCTGTACATACATCCCAAGGTTTCTCTGGTGAAAATAGTAGTTCTGTGTTTTCTTCCTCATTAATCACCTTTGCCCTCTTGCTGTCCCCGCTGACTCTGGAAATAGGTTTTTTAAAAGCCTAGTTTTTGCTTTCCTCACTTCTGATGCATTGCTGAAAGGCTAAGCTTAATTTTTCCTTCTGTGCTTAAAATGTACATTTTCTGCTGGTTTGCTTGAAAGTCAGAACTCCTGCTCTTTTAACTAAGTCCCTTCCTGCCAGTGGTGGCGGTGGCTACTGCATCAGTGGGACAGCAAATTTGCCCTGGGTTTCAGTCCACACTTTAAAGGAGTTATCCAAGGTGCTGGATTATATTCCACAAAGAAGTCTAGCACCTTAGACAGCTCATTTAAAGACCAGACTTGACCAGATCAAACTATCCCTTTGATCAGCATGCCACTAGCTGCTCCGACTCCCCTTGTTCCTAAATTGTGGAAACAGAAAGATATAGACAAGCTGGAGCATGTCCGAGAAGGGCGACCAAAATGGTGAAGGGTCTGGAAGCCATGAAGCCCTATGACGAGTGGCTTAGGGAGCTGGGCATGTTTAGTCTGCAGAAGAGAAGGTTAAGAGGGGACAGGATAGCCATGTTTAAATATTTGAAGGGATGTCATGTCAAGGAGGAAGCAGGCTTGTTTCCCGCTGCTTCAGAGACTAGGACAAGGAGCAATGGGTTCAAACTGGAGGAAAGGAGATTCCACCTGAACCTCAGGAAGAACTTCCTGACGGTCAGGGCTGTCTGGCAGTGGAATGTGCTGCCTCCATCGAGTGTGGTGGAATCTCCTTCTTTGGAGGTTTTTAAGCAGAGGCTGGATGGCCATCTTTTGGGAATACTTTGATGGATGTTCCTGCATGGCAGAATGGGGCTCGACTGGATTGACCCCTGAGATCTCTTCCAACTCTAAGATTCTATGATTGGATGATTTTGGGGACGTGACAAGGAAGTGCAATCTGTGTATGCCCAGAAATACTTTTTGCCATTGATGCTTCACACCTGGCTGGTGGAACTGAAGAAAATGGATTCTCCAAAGCAATCTGAGCTGAAAACTGACTCAAATCTCCTTCTGTTTATTTCAAGTTCATTTTGGGGGGAAAAATTATTAGGAGGAAATGGAGAGGAGCGAGAATGACATGGAGGAGGGACTGAAAACGAAGGAATTATTTTCCAAAACACCCGAAACGCCTTTGTGACTGGATTGTTTTTCACAGCTTCCGCATGGAGCCGACTGGAGACTTGCCTCCCCTCAACAGCTGCCCCCCCTCCAGTCCGCCCTCAAACTTGTCTCCCATCACCCATCTGGAACGCCAAAGCGGTGTGATAGGAGCATACAGGAGATTAGCTGTGGAAGAAAACACCTGCTTCCACTTACAGGGAACAAAGGGCAAGAAAAATCTGTCGCCCAAACCCTTGCCGGATTGGGTGGAATACAAATACGGAGGCCAGGGCTGGATCTTGGCAACGTCACCCTGCAATTTAGTGGCTGGGGGGGGGAGAGGGAGGGAGAGAGGAGTGGGCAGGAACGCCTGGCATACGGTGCCAAGGTGTTGGATCATACTGGAGCCTACTGAAGTTTCCTCCTCCACCCCTCCTTCCTGATTTCCACCTCTCATGCTTGTTCATTTGGACTGGAGTAAAGGGCAGGAAGGCAGGAGTGGCTAGATGTATAAATGCAGGGTGGGGAGGATTAGATAGAGCCCAGCAAACGTCTGTGCCAAGAGGGAGTGTTCACCGGTGGGCCTCTGAATCCGTTCTCAGTCTCTCTCTTTTGGGCAAGAGAGGTAGCCAACTGGAATGAAAGGAGCCTGCTGTGGTTTTCTGACCAATCCAGCCTCTGAATCCGATGTTATGAAGAAGGCACAGCAACCACAAAAAGCAGAAATACTGCATCTCTTCTCTCCACCACTTTATTGGCCACTATTTTGCTGATAGATAAAGAGTGGAGACCAGAGGCAGGAAAACAACTTTTTGGAAGTACTAAAGGGTGGCCATGTTGGCTGGGGTATGCTCAGAGTTGTCCAAAAAGGTAACTTTTCCAACCTTGGAGGGGAATGACCGGGAAACCATGCAACTAGGGTTCTGGTTCAATGCATTCTATGGATGACACATATTTTTGGGGGAAAAACGTCATCTTCATGTTGTTCATAGATAGGATTTCTAGAAATCAAGGCCAGAGATGTGGAGAGGTCAGGTTTCCTGTCCTTCTCAGTACTGCAGTTATATCTGTGCACTATGCATCCATCAGGACTAGCACCATGCACATGAATGCACACACACACACATACACGTTGGTTTTCCAGGGATCTGGCTAACTATTAAGTAACAACTGAAAAGCCAGAGTGGGAATTATTTGGCCTTCCAGGTGTTGTTGGACTGCAAACTCTCACTGTGTTTCACTATGAGCTATGCTGGCTGGCATCGCTGGGACATGTAGTCCAGCAACATCTAGAGGGCTGCATGGTTCCCACTCCTGCATTAGAGGATGCAGCATTACAGATGTTGATATGTGGTGTATCCCATAGTGCACTTGTGTTCCAGTTGTGTAGCAGTTTACTTGTTGGGCTAGGACTTGGGGAGACCAGAGTTTGAATCCCTGCTTGGTCGTGGAAACCCATTGGGTGGCTTGGGCAGGTCACATTCTCTGTGCCTCAGAGGAAGGCAAGGACAAATGTCCTCTGAAGAAATTTTTCCAGGAAAACCATAGGATCAGATTGCCAGGAGTCAGAGACGACATAAAGACACATCACAACAAAAACGAACGCACCACCTTACTAATGAGAAAAAGATAGATCTGCTAAGTCAGGAATGTCTCAGGCCCTGAGCTTTCAGTACAAACACTTGAGACTTTGGGACAGCCTGTAGTGATGTCTCAGGAGGTGAGCCCAGGTGATGTTATGAGGGTGGTCTTACAAGGGCAGCCCCTGTTGATGACATTAAACATGGCGCCTTAAGCGGCAAGCAAAGTTGCACAGAATGCGTCATTCAAAAAAACAAAACAAAACCCACACTAAATCTAATTCATGAGGAAAACACAGAGACAGACAGACAGGCACACTTTTCAAGGTGGTGCTCTTGCCATGAGATTCCTCCTTCTTGCCTCAAAGTCTGTAGAAGAGGGGCCAGGCTCTTTGATTCCAGGCCAGACCTGGAGACCTGGGAACCCTAGGCAAAGGTCATCCTGCCCACCTTTTCCCTGTCCTGCTTTACGTGCTGAACTTGCCTGTTGTGGTTGTGGCTTTAGTTCCTGTAAGGGGAGATGAGGCCACAGTGTGAACTTTACTCCCATGAACTGCAGGGGGAGGTATGATGTGCCTTAATGTCCCATTTAAACTGGTAGCGACCTCAGTAATTCTTGCTTGATTTGCCACCTTGTCAAGGAGCCTGCTGGCCTTCGACAACAGTAGCTTCAAAGAACGGCACTCAAGTGGCATATTAACCAACAGCCATGCTTCCAAACTTCTCCACATCCAGATTGTCTCCCTGGATTTTGGAATGGTAAAACTACTAAATGGGGCAGCAGGCAAGAAAATGTATTTGGCAGGTGGAGCACTCCTGTTTGGAGTTCCAGCCAGACAGGCAGCTGTGGTTCCTTCTGGGACGCTCCATTCCATTCCTTGCCTCCCATTCCACAACTCTAAACAGTCAGATAGCATTCCTTGGCCAGCAAGCATGCTCAGTTCTTACTGTTTTTGTCTTACCCTACTTCACCACCAGCCTGGGTTTTATCCCCTTCCAAAATTGTTTTGAGACTTCTGGCATCCTGGGGGTTCCTCTGAGCCTGCTGATACCTTCCTCCCATGTGTGGGTGGTGTTATTTTGGCTGCATAATATTCCACACTCAGAGAACTTCTCTATTACCATATAGGAAAGCTGGCCAACTTCAGTGAGGACAAATCCTCACCTCTGGAGTAGCAGAAAACAGCACCTCCATCCTCCCTATGACATCCCTTCAAATATATAAACATGGCTACTATGTCACCTCTTAACCTTCTCTTCTCCAGGCTAAACGTGCCCAGCTCCCTAAGCCACTCCTCATAGGGCTTCTTGGTTTCCAGGCCTTCTACCAGTTTGATCACCCTCCTCTGGACATATTCCAGCTTGTCAATATCCTTCTTGAGTTGTGGTGCCCAAAACTTGAATGCAGTATTCTAGGTGAGGCTTTATAAAGGATCAAGTAATAAGGATTCTGCCATATATAAAATTGCACGCACCCCTTTTATCTCCAAGAATGAGAGAATGCTGTCCTTAAAAGAAAGGGTTTGTCAAACTTGAGTTAAAAGAACCAGGGAGTTGCTGGTGGGAAAGGTAGATGGACCGAGATGGATGCATAGTTTGAGACTTGGTTAAGCTACTTTTTCAGATTCCAACCAATATTGGGGTCTTACATTTGTGAAGCAAGCAAGCAAGCATTTCCTCCTTTTTTTGCCTCTCAACAAAAATGAATTTTGAAGAGCCAGTTGCCCTCCCCAAAGCTCCAAGTTCCTATTTGAATCTGGCGCTGGGCAGTTTCCCATGCCTTGTGTGATCTTTATATACTTTATCTATGTAAAATTGGTCATTACTAAGGCCCAGCTCATAAAATGATGCTGTGGATTTGCATGGCAAAGCATATCTATACTCAGAGCTTTTAAAGCGGTTTTTTAACACACGCAAACACATGTTCATAGCTAAACAGTTCAGCCAGGTAGGCTAACCTGCTTCGCCTGTCCTGAAATTCACCTTTACCTATAGTTTCTCTCTCTCTCTCTCTCTCTCTCTCTCTCTCTCTCTCTCTCTCTCTCTCTAATATTTATATTTAATTTTCAACTGTGGTCCATTGAAGGCTGTGGCCATTTGCAAAGTTGTATGAGAGTATGCTTTCAAGCCATTTGTGCCTTACCTTAGG
Source organism: Ctenosaura bakeri (assembly GCA_948474755.1). Lineage (NCBI taxonomy): Eukaryota > Metazoa > Chordata > Lepidosauria > Squamata > Iguanidae > Ctenosaura > Ctenosaura bakeri. The sequence continues at coordinate 243,342 of CAOLHI010000685.1, forward strand.
CAAACCTATAATGGAGTTTTCCTGGCACGATTTGTTCATGGGGGGTTTGTCCTTGCCTTCCTCTGAGGCCGAGAGAGAGTGACTTGTTGATCCTCCAGTGTGTCTCCATGGCCAAACAGGGATTTGAACTTCAGTCTCCAGAGCTGTAGCTGAATGCTCAAATCACTATACCATACTTGCTTTCTTAGGAAGGACTGAAATGAAGATGGACCTTGTGACACCTTTTAATTTTGGGGTTTACTTAATATACCAGGGTGGGCAAAACGGGATTTGTAGTTTCATGTGATACCTCTCCCCTGGGCCTCCCAAGGGTCAATCCCCCCCCCAAATACTGCCTGGGGAACATGAGGGCAATGCCTCTCCCAGATGTTCTAAGTGTCACAATGTGGAAAGGACAGTCCTGATTAATCCTCTGTTCTCCCACTTTTTCCATTCCCTCCTCCCACCTTCCCCTTTCATCCTCAGCTTACTTCCGTGGTTGCAAACTGTGTTCAAAGTGCAAAAGCAGTTTGTACTCAATGTAGCAGAGAGGACAGGAGAGGAGGGGCAGAATACAGGCCTTTCCAGTAGCCTCAAGTAAATGTACGCTGCTACAGCCACACCTAGCTTTTGTGTTCTTCCTCATTTATAACCTTTGCCATCTTGATTGCATCATGTTGCTTGGCCACGTTTACCCAGGTTTTCACCTGTGAAATGTTGGAGAGCAAGCTCTCGTGGGCCTAAAATAACTTGGGGAAGCAAAAGACATGGCAGAATTTTCCCCACGTTTGTTGAGAATACAGCCCTCCAAGGGCTTCTGGGGGTTCCGTACATGCTCCTAACCCCTAAAGCTGCCCACCTCTGTCATAAACCATCTTGCGTCAGAGGTATTTTGCAGGGGAATGAAATGATAGATAACAGACCACTCCTTCCAGCCTGCTACAACCTTGAGCCCTCCAGACAGATTGGACTGCAATTCCCAGACTCCTCTAGAGAGTTGGCAGGGGCAGGTTGGAGAAGAGCTTCGGGAGCTTGGTGCGTTTTTAAATTTCACATTTGCTCCTAATGTCCTGGATGGAGATTTCTTCAATTGTTCTAGGCGTCATGGCTGCTCCTAGTTGGCAAACAAGGCAGAGAACACAGGCAGAAGATGCTCTGTCTACGTGTGTATGTGTAGTGTGTGTGATCAGTGTCAGCACCAACTGTTCCTGTTGAATCCCATGATCCTCCCTCTCCAAGAGGACAGAACGATGTTTGTGCTTGCATTCCCAAAATGGGTCCCTATAACCTCTTGGTTGTGTTGATCAAAGGCCAGCTGCCAAAAGCAGTCTGCCATTTTGTCTTTTGCTTCAGGGGACGAAATAGGGTTGAGGTGGTCCTGCCAGGAATGATGGTTACCTTAAAATAGCAGCTTATTGCCATCTGTAGCTTAAAGTGGAAACCTCTCTCTCTCTTTTTCTCCATCTCTGTCTTGCACACACACACCCTCCTAGCATGGGGATGCAATGCAGCAGGGGACTGCAACTGCGAGTGGGACTGCGATGATGTTTCTGCATGATATTGCTGCTCTCTCGCCCTTCTTGTATCCCCAGTTGGTGTGATCATGTGGTATATCATTGCTGGGAAAACTCCATCAATGGCCCCTGATCAGGTGAGCTTTCCATCACTGCCAGCCATGAAGAAGGGCCGGAAGTGCACGTCCTTCCCCACTGCAGCATGTGAAGACCGGCTGCAGTGTGGAAGGAATGAGTGTGTCCCCGGCACACCCTTCCACCGGCAGCCGGTCAGGTGCAGAGGGGAGTGTTGAGGACACACTTTTATCCTGGTAGAGGCGCTGCTGGGATTGCAATGGGAGGACATGAGAGGGCATCGTCATGCAAAAAAGGCCACTAATACACAGATGAATCCCTCCCTGCTTGCTTCACTTTTATGACCCTGACACCCACCTGTCATGTTTCTTCAGGGGACCAGTTATCACATCTGAAGAAAGACACTGAATGTGTATCTCTACTACACACTTGTATCAGTTTCTTGCTACTTTCGCTGTCATGGCTCTGTCCCATGGAATCCTGGAATGTGTAGTTTGGTGATATGCTTAAAAGTATCCAAGAAAAGAAAAGTCAAGGATTAAATCAGTTTGACTCTATAATACAGACAGGCACTTGGGGTACCTTGGACATTCTAACTCAGCGGAATGGACTACAGCTCTCCAAGGAAACTACAAATCCCAGGATTTGGTAAGAGAGAGAGAGCCATGACCACTAATAATGGCATGATGTCAAGATAGCCTGTATCGTGTGGATACACACATGAGGATTCCACACCAACCCACCTCTGTCGTAGAGCTTGGAAAAGATACCAATTGGACTAGAATTTCCTAGTCAGCATCATTAACTCTGGAAGCTAATAGTTCTGAGCTGTGCTCTGCGTCTCCACTGTACCCAGGATCCATTTGACAATTCGGATCATCTCCCAGAGGAAAAGCTGCTGCATTGCTTCAGTGCTCAGAGATGGCACCAACAGCTAAGAGGAGGAGGAGAAGGCTCAGTATTGCTCAGAGACAGAATCGAGTCCCCTGCAAGGATGTGGAGCCCAGCAGCTGCCTGATGATGCCAACCACCCATGGCAGTTCCTGGATAAAGAGGCCACCGGCTGCTATAGGCGAGTCCCGACCCTCTCCGTGTCCCTTGCGCAAGATCTGTCACTCCAGCTAAAAAAGACCAACTGACTTTGAACAAGGCAGAACGGTCCGACTTGGTCAGGAACCAGATCTTCAGAGGTCGTCAAGCCCCAAGATCATCCTCCTCGTCATCAAACAAAGCGAGGTGTTTACTGCTGTAACGATTACAAGGGCTGAAAGTATGTTCAAAGTAGCTCGTAAAAAAAAAAGGAGAATGAAATCAGATTGCTATGATAACACAATAGTCTGCCTCAGCCATGCAGAAAATATTGGATATTGTAGCACATATAGTGTGTCTTGGAGAGTTTCATCTATTTTTTTAACTTTATTTTTGTTTCATAACATTGACTTTATTTTAGTTTCCAGCTATTCCTGGGTGAAAAAATATCTTGAAAGATCAGTTTGAGGCTGATCCATTAGGCAAAGTGAGGCAGCCACGTCAGGCAGCAGATGCTAGGGGAAGGCACAGAGCAGTGGCAAGGATTTTTGATGGCAGAACTGTCTGGTTGCTAGATCAGCTGCAATCCTATTCCTCGAAATTTCAAAGCCAAAACTTGAGACTGGGGGTGGGTCATTATGATGTCACAGGGGTGATGTCATGGGAGTGGAGCCTTGTGATGTCACAGAGAGAGGGCAGGCAAGGTTTGAGAGATGGACTGGAGCTGCTTGTGGGTCAGCTGGTTGGTGAAATGGGCATGAAGGCAATCTGGGGAAGGGGCATAGCATCTGAATCATTTTGTCAAGCTTGAAAGATCTGCAGGAAGGAGAAGCCTAGAGTGGGTTTTGTCTATGGCAGGGAATCCCAGCCTCACCTTCTGTTGAGCCACACCTGGGCAAAGCATCTAACCTCGGAATGCCAGCCACCATTTTGTCTTGCCTTGGCACCCAGACAGCCATCAACAAGAGAGATCTTTCCTAGGAAACCTCTCTCCATCCCTTGCACACATAAAAAGAAAATGGGCCCCAGGCAGAATTTGAGACAGAGCCTCAGAGCCTGCGAGCTTTTCTCTGTGGCTGGCACTGTGCAGCAAAAGGCTAATGGCCTTCCCCATCTTCCCTAACCTTTTTCCTACATGCAAGCAAAGGCATTCCCTTCACCACAGCTGAGCTTCACTGTGCAAGAGCAAGGCCAGACACCAGGATAAATGTATTCATCTTAGAAGACACAAGAAACTGATTCAAGTAGGTCTAGGAAAGGGGAGGTAGATATAACTGGTTGTGGTGGTTCAGTCACTAGTGGTATGAATGTTATAATTTAGATTCAAGACAGGCAAGGAGGGATGGAACCCAGGTATATAAAAGTGTGAATGATATAGAGCAAGTACTATATATACTCATGTGTAAGTCTAGAAATTTTAGTCCAAAAATTGACCCAAAAACCTGGGTCAACTTATCCCTGGGTCAATGTAAGTACTGTAGCTTATCTCTTATTTTAAAAAAATAACAGCTGGCCTCCTGAAGCGGTGCGGGTGCTTTTCCCTCTTTGTAGAATGACCCTTGACTTATCCACTGGTCATGTCAAAATGCATAATTTTGACCTCCAAATCTGCCCCCAACTTATGCATGCATAGATATGGTGGTTATTATAGATCTGGAAAAAGACACAGCAGAAATTGAAAAGGTCCAGGAATGGCAACCAACATTGTTCCAGCTCCATTATGAAGAGATGTATCAATGTGGCTTTCAAACAGATGAAAATAAATAGAAAACCATAAGGAGAGTAAACAGGGTGGAAGTATATATAAAATTCTCGATAATGTGGACTGAGTGGCTCAATGCTCTCTCTGTCTCCCATTACACTGGAATAGCAGACAGCTGGTGGCTTCCAGGGCACTGAATCTACTTTGGATTTTAGTCTGAATTTTAAATGAGCCATCTGGTATGCCAGACCTAGTTCAACACCTTGGATAGATCCTTTAAAGTTCAGACTAAAAACGCAGGGTTGTTTCAGCTCCCCATTGACATTGGCAGCAGCAACTACTACAGCACCAGGAAGCGGTACCATAAGCCTATTTATGTACATAAAAGACATTGAAACTGCTTTTTAGTAGAAACCCTCATGTGGGGACATTAAAAAACTTTAAAACCAAAGAGCAGACTGATAGGTGACCTTTGTATCAAATTAAATCGCAAAGGCTTGGAACGACTACTGATAAAACTTAAGGAAGAAAGCGCGAAAGCAGGATTATAGCTGAATATTAAGAAGACAAAAATCACATCCGTGGATGATTTATGTAACTTTAAAGTAGGCAACAAAGACACTGAAATGGTTGAAGATTTCTTGTGTCTTGACTCAGTCGTTAACCAAAACAGGGACTGTGGTCAAGAAATTAGAAGAAGACTTCAAAAGGCAACTGTGATGGTTCTAGATAAAGTCCTCAAAAGGGAAGACATATCATTTCCAAATGCAGAATAATGCAGGCTGTGTTGTTGTTGTCGTTGTGTGTCTTCACGATGTTTCCAACTTTTGGCAACCCTAAGTTGAACTTACAGAGTTTTCTGAGGCTGAGAGTGTGCCCAAGGTCAACCAATAGGTTTCCATAGTGGTGCAGGGAACTGAACCATGCTCTCCAGAGTTATGGTCCAACCTTCAAATCACTGTGCCGTGCTGGCTATCACCCAGGGCCGTGGTAGTCTCGATTTCCATGTATGGGTGTGAAAGCTGGACAGTAAAGAAAGCTGACAGGAGGAAAAGCAATTTGTTTGAAACATGGTGCTGGAGGAGAATTCTGCAGATACCCTGGACTATCAAAAAAGACGAACGTGTCCTAAAGCAAGTCAAGCCCGCACTCTCCCCAGGAGCCAAGAAGATTAAACTGAGGCTGTCATACTTTGGACATATCATGAGACAAGAGTGACTCATTGGAAGTGGAAAGCAGTAGGAAAAGAGGGGGACCACACTATAGGTGGATTGATTCAGTCAAGGAAACCATGCTCTGAATTTGCAAGACCTGAGCAGGGTGGTTGATAAGATCTCACGTTCCAAGAGTAACCGTAAGTCAAAGTCAACCTGATGGCAATCATAGGAACATGAGAAGAGCAGACCAGAGACCTATCTAGACCAGTATTCTGTTCACATAGTGGCTGTTGAGATGTCTCCAGGAAGTTGACAGGCAGACTGTGAGCGCAACACTCATAATATACATAGATACATGTATCTATCACACACATGTACATCAGTGCCCTTCTCTTTATATTCCCAGCACATGATATACTGAGGCCTACGGCTGACTTGCACTCAGCTGCTCCTGAATGTTGGAAGGCATTGACATGACAACTTACAGTGACTAAGATTAATAGCAATATCATTTGTTGATAACGCCCCGATGTGGGGCTGTCTGTGTCTGTGTCATCTTTTCATTCTTTCAAGAGTTAAGAAATGATGGCTTTATTATCTGAATCTATTATGGAAAGACAAAAACACCATTCTTTGCCAATGCGTTACCCAAGGTCTACTTCCAGAGAAACGCTATTATAATAATATTATCATAAACCTGAGGCTGGTAGCTGATGATCAAAAGACAGTTTTGATTTCTTTTCTCAGCTGCTGTAGAAGCTATAGCTAAGGGAGAATAAGTTTATTTCCAGGGCTAACCCCAGATATTTTACTGCCTGAAGGACCAAATTGGAAAGCGAGCTGAATCTTACTTCAGTGCTTGTGTGGGATAGCGTCTTCAGAGTATAGCTATGGGAGGGGATAGATACTCTGCCTCTCTAAGTGAAATTTTCCTCAAATGTTTCTTAAATGTCAGAATTTCTTTATTTCCATTTTATTGCATTTTTTAAAAAAATCTCACTTGGATTTTCTTTCCATCTGCACTTTGGATTGGATTGCAAGGCAAGAGAAGGGTGACCAAGGTTATAAAGTCTGGAAGCTAAGAGCCTTATCACCTCATACTTCATTGTAGTGTTGTTCCATTTGAAGCTCAACATCGCCATTTCCGTGACGGTATTGGGTTCTGTCTGTTACCATAGTTTCTAGTCCGGGCTTGTGGTATATTAGATATCACTTGATATCGATAATTTGGCCTTCACTACACATTCCTCTCCACATGCTTGCGAGGCCCTTGGACAAGCATGTGCACAGGCACGGCTGAAAATAGCTGAACCATTCAAAACCGATCCAGGCAGGCCAGTAATAGCCAGACTGCCGCTTCAGGAGACTTCCCAGGCAAGTACTCTTTAAGATCACATTATGTATGCACGCTGTTTTCAAAAGACTCCCTGCTCCAAGCAGGCAGCTTGACGAGCCAAATACTCAACTGCCGAGCACTCTGCATTTGCCTACTGTCCACTCTATTGACAACTCTGTCATAACTCAGTCATGCAAAATACTGGCCTTTCGGAGGCCTTGTCTCCAGCCCGAAACTCATTGTTATCCCCGGGAACAGACTAACCTATGGGCACATTTTCCCCTATAAGACCCCCTGATTTTGAGCGTCTCTTCGGATCACTCCTGGCTTCCATCCCGCCTTGCTGTCGCTTTATTCGGCGAGCCTTCCCCTCAGCTCCTCGTGCTGAGAATCCCCACTTCAACGGACTTTGTCTTCAGACTACCCGGGCTTCAGGACATGCAAAACCTCCTCTTACAACCCTCTATCCAACTCCTACCTTTATTTCAATAGGTCTGTGTGACTGTGTTTGCATACATGTGTTTGTGCTGTCCATCAATAGAAACAACAATGATTATTTACTTCTGTTTGCTCATTGACTCGGCTTGACCCCGTAGACATTGGGTTCAAGATCTCGCTAGGTTGCCCTGCTTCTTGCATTGCTAGCTTGTGCTCTCGCTAATTCCCATTCCCCATTGTGAGCACATTGAGGTGTCCCTCCCGGGACCCCAGAAGTCAGGGTAACATCTCTCTACCACACCATTTCAATTTAAGCGGATGGGTAGTGTTATTGGCACCAGTCCTCCCACCACATTACAGCATCATTGGCGAGTCCTTTTTCCTGCTTTTTCCACACCCCACAGCGGTGATTGTTTTTCTCTCTCTAAAAGCTGTATTAGCGCAGCAGTGTTGTAACATCATGACGTACTGGTATGCTATTGCGTTTTTGTGCTACAATGCCAAAAAAGGCATTAAAAGGTTTAACTCAAAGGAGAAATTTAAAATAAATACAGAGAGGTGATAGATTTTGAACTTGCCATGTCATGTGATTTTCTGTCTATTTCTCTTACTGTGTTCAACCCTGGAGCACTGGAAGTGGTCTGTAGGTTGTTGTGCAGAGATCATCATGGGAGCAGGTGAAGGAGGGACAGTTGGGAATGCCCACACCACTCCCATTCCTGGATTGGCTATGGAAGAAAGTGCTACCAGCACTACTGACAAACCGCACTACCTAATGAGATTGTTGCAGGAAAGGGGATCACTAATGGGTTGCTTCCAGCATTGGAAAAGGGCAGATTTCAAACACATTGTAATGTGATAGCTGCTGGTTAGCAATGACATCGTGTAATAGCACTGATCCTGAACTGGCAATAATGCGTTGCTCTGGCAGTATCACACCTTCGTCTGATAAGGCTTTGAGTCTTATGAGGAATGACTGAGGGAGCTGGGTGTGTTTAACTTGAAGAAGAGAAGACTGAAAGGCAGTTATGTATTTAAGTCTTTTACTCCAAGTTTCAAGTCTCTACCTTCAAGTCTCAAGTCCTTGAAGATACTTTCAAGTCAAGTTTCAAGTTAATTCTCAAGTCTGGAAGTCAACTTTATACGCAAACCAAAATTCCAGAGTTATTGGACAGAGCCCAATAAAGTCAGTTTTAACAATTTAAGCAGAGTCAGGCCTCCACATTTGTGATTTTGCCATCTGCAGCTTCAAAAGTGGGGAATAGGATCCTTCTTACTCCCCATTGCTGAAGCTTCAAAAGCTTTAGAAGGAAGGATCATTCCTTCTCAGGCCTGTTGCCAAACACATTGGCTGTTCCCTTCTGAGAAATGCACCCTGCACTTTGGGGGCAAGTCTTGCCTTCTGCTCTTAGGAAAAGTTTGAGAAGGCTCCTTGAATATGCAGCAGAGACAGACTGCTGAGAAAACCTTAAGCATGCCTTAAGCCTATTTCCTAACCCATTTGCTATTCCCCCTGAGAAATGTGCCCACACTTTGAACTTGAGGCAGATTGCCATGCGACCAGTCGGCAAAAAGAGATGGAGGTGTTGTTCAAAGTTGTAAGGCTTCTGGATAAATGTGTTATATTACTGAACCAAGGGCAGCAAGTCAGTCATTAAAAATATACAAGTCTCAAGTCAAGTCAGTGCATCATTTATTGCCCAGTTGAGTCCGAGTCAAGTCCCTGAAGCGACTTAAGTCCGAGTTGAGTCCAAGTCTATTGACTGGAGTCTACATCACTGCTGAAAGGTGATATGATAGCCATCTTTCAATATCTGAAGGGATGTCAGGTGGAAGATGGAGACAGCTTGTTTTCTGCTGCTCCAGAAACTAGGGCCATTTCCACCCTACACTGTTATAGGGCTCGAGATGGATGCACAGAAAGCCCAGCACATATTCCCCCACCCCACATTATCCTAATTTTCCCCCATCCATGTTAAGTCTGGGAACATACCTCTGGATATTGGGAACCCACTATGCTTATCTCTCTGAAACATCCCATTAACCTTACATATGTGTGCTTCTCAAAGTGAGCTGTGCTACTTCTTACAGTGAAATTCAGGAATAGGAAAAGGCTATTTTTGTTGAGACCATCTGGTGAAATTTTTTTTCAGTTTCCTCCGTGACCAAGGGGTTATTACAGATTCTTATCCCCAAGAAACTGCCTCACCGTCTGGCATGTAAAGGGTCTCAAACTCTCTGCCTGCCACTCAGTTACTTCATTGCGTCTTGGGGGAATGTTCCAGGTGCATGGTCTAATTAGCATGATAATTGGTCATTTAATTAAACAGCATCTTCCACGAGAAGCTGGGGACCACGTTTTTGTAAAAACAAGCTGAAGGCGTGCGGATGATATGTAGTAATTCAATCCTTACTGTAAATTTCATTTCGCTACTGGGAGGTGGTGTACCACAGTATTCTGTGTGCGCAGAAGATAAAACATGACAGTTATTTGGAAATGCAATGACTTCTCCCAAACTCAACCCTGCTTTGGCTTGTTGTTGTTGATATGTTGTTATTGCTCCTACAATGTGCCTTCAGGTTCTTTCCAACTTATGGCGACCCTAAGGTGAAGCTATCACAGGGTTTTCTTGGCAAGACTTGTTGGGGGGCTGCCTTTGCCTCCTTCTGAGGCTGAGAGAATGTGACTTGCCTAAGATCCCCACTGGTTTTCCAGGGCTGAGCAGGAATTCAAACCCTGATCTCCACAGTCATAGGCCATTTCCGCGCTAGACAGTTATCGTGCTATGATTCCACTTTCAACATCCTATGGAATCCTGGGGTTTGCAGTTTTGGGAGGAGCCACCTGGCCCTTCCTGAAACTGCAAACCCCAGGATTCCATAGGAGGTTGAAAGTGGAATCATAGACCATTTCCGCATGACACTCTTATAGCGTGATGATTCCACTTTCAACCTCCTATGGAATCCTGGGGTTTGCAGTTTCGGACCGGAACTGCAAACCCCAGGATTCCATAGGAGGAAGTGGAATCATTGCACTGTAAGAGTGTCATGTGGAAATGTTCATAGCGCTATAACACTCTAGTGCAGAAATGGCCATAGTCCAGTGCTCAAACCACTACATATTGGCTCACTTGGGCCTAATCTGCCAGAAAATAGAAGACAGAGGCATAACAGCCCTGACTTGGATTGACTGGTCTTCATTTTTAATTATATTTGATTCATTTTTTTTAACTTAGAACAATATTTCTTATTCCATAATTGTTGGGAAAATAAAGCAGAGTTTGATGGCACTTTTTAAAAACAGTCAGGTTTACCTTGCCATAACCTTTTGTGAATTGTGTATGCGGGCTTTCTGTCAGACAGAGGGAAGAAATAGATGGATGGATGACAGATGGAGAGAGAGATAGCTAGAAAGCTAGATAGGGTGGCGTATAAGATCCAAAGGCCATGAAACCCAAGAGGAACAATTTCTTCATGAAGCTTAAATGCACACAGATTCTGACAGTTCTGTGCAAAGCTCGAATGCCCACAAGATCAATGGACTGGCAACTGACTACAGCAATAATTGCCAAATTAGACGCAAGCTCACAAAAGATTGTTCTGTCATCAGTCTTAGTTTTGCAGTGCTACAAAAGACTCCCTGCCGTTTTACACCTTCTGTTCTTCACGGTGTTAGACTTAGAGCCTTTCCATACTATATTGTTATAGTACTATTACTCCACTTTCATCATCCTATGGAATCCTGGGGTTTACAGTTGAGGGAAGGACATTTAGCGTTCTCAACCAGAGAGCTCTTTGGCCTCAGGAAACTACAAACCCCAGAATTTCCCCAAGGATGTGAAAGTGGAATAATAGCACTATCACAGTGTAGTGTGGAAATGGCCTCTGTTTCTCATGGGGGCGGGGAATGTATTGCCTTTGTTGAGTCCCAAACAAAAATGGTGTTTTCCTGCATAGTTGGCATCAGCTGTGCCAGTATCTTGAGAGCAACACATGGATAGGAGACCTGGCCCTCTGTTGACACCTGAGTCCTCTGTCCCACCAAATGATTAAAATCATAGAATCATAGAGTTGGAAGAGAGCTCAGGGGCCATCCAGTCCAACTCCCTGCCATGCAGGAACACCCATCAAAGCACTCCCAACAGATGGCCATCCAGCCTGTGCTTAAAACCCTCCAAAGAAGGAGACTCCACCACACTCCATTGAGGCAGCAGCATATTCCACTGCAGAACAGCTCTGACCATCAGGAAGTTCTTCCTGAGGTTCTGGTGGAATCTCCTTTCCTGCAGCTTGAATCCATTGCTCCTTGTCCTGGGCCCTTTCCACACCTTACCTTCTTCTGGCGCTGGGGTGCAGGGATCGCACAAGGCTCTCACATCCGGGGTCCTTCAGCTCCACACGAGCTTCCTGCTTATGCAAGAGCCTCGCCTCTTCCTTCCACTGCGCAGCCTGGGAATTTCCCAGGCTGTGCTGGGGCAGGGAGCGTTACTGGTACGGCTCTGGAGGCTCCACACACCAGGTAAGTGTGTGTGGGGCCCGGGAGCAATGCACGATTGCGCACCATTTTCGGCTTCCAGCCAAAAAGGAAAAGGTGAGTGATCGGCGCCTGTCGGCCCCTGGAGCATCGTATGATTGTGAGTGCATCATGCAGATCGCTCCTCACAATTGCATGGTCCAGAAGTAGACCACAAGCCATTTTCTGATGTGGCAGCAGTTTGCTGTGCCTCTGTAGATGGAGGGGTGGAATGCTGTGAGCCTGCCCAAATCAAAGTTGTGTAACCTGCAGCATTCCACAGATGAAAGCTGGCCCACAGGTGGCCAAGTGACATCAGAATCTGGTCAAAATGGCAAAAGTTATTAGTGAGGAAGAACATGCAACCTAGGGGAGACTGCAGAAGTTTGCTTTTGCCTGAGCCTCCTGGGAAATTCAGATATTCCATCCCTTTCTCTCCTCTCCCCACTGCTAACTAAAGGCCTTTCTGCACTACATAACTATTTCACTATGATCCCACTTTAACTACCATGGCTGTCTCCTATGAAATCCTGTGGTTTGTAGTCTTGGGAGGCACTGGAGCTCTCTGGCTGAGACTGCTAAATGTCCCTCCTTAAACTGCAAAACCCATGATTCCATAGAAGAGAACCATGGCAGTTAAAGTGGAATCATTGTGCAATAGTTAAGGCATTTTGCAACACAGTAATTTCAGTAAGTAATTCGGTAGGTGGAAGCAGCCCCTTCACCCAAGCGTGGCCTGCCACCAGCACTGAAGTCTTCCTCAGCCCGGGGCAGGAGAGGCAGCCCCTTCACCCAGACCTGGCTTGCTGCAGCAGTGGCAGACCCTCCACCTGTACATTTGCGCAACACACCTACACACTGCAGCCAACACACTAACATGTCACAATACACACAGTTTGGAAAGCTCTGAGTTAAGTAGTGCGGATATCCCCTGAGTGTAAACCCCTTTTGCAATTCAAACTCAGTTTGCAGCAACTGAAGTAAGCTGAGAACAAAGAGGGAAATTGGGAGGAGCAAGAGAAACTGGGACATCTTAAAAACAGCTGAGAAAGTGGCAGAGGATTAATCAGGACTGTCTCTGCCAGTTGCAGAGACATGCAGTTGCACAGACCAATGGCCTGGATTAGTGTAAGTCCAGCCTTTAGATCTCATCTAGACCTCAAGGCTCGTCTGTGGCTCCAGTTTCTTTTGCCACCATTTTTCTGGCAACAGATGGGTGAATTCCCTTTCTTGGAAGCCTCCAGGAGTGGCAACTCACCTTTTGAAACATCATATGCCTCTCCCCACACTGTTTTAATACCAAAAAATACCTGCTTGTCCAAGAATCCTGTTGTCAGAGTGGACGCCTGGCCACTGCCAGAGCTTTTGTTTGGTAGTGTGTTTGGCCCTTCACACAACCTCTGGGGGACCCCAGGAAGAGAAATTGGGCCTATCCCAAAGTTGGCCATGAGAAACCGAGCCCAACCCACCCTTGCAATAAACTTTTAACAATGATTTCTGCTTGGTGAATGCACCTAGTAACCTTCAATCACTGAACACCACAGAAAGGAACTTCCTCCTTTGAGCACCTTGCTCCTTCCTCAGTTTATGGACGCTCATGGCCATACGGAGGATGAGAGCTTGATTTCCCAGTGAGAGATCTTTGCCAGAAGGTGACACGCCATGTTGTAAAAACCCCTTCTTTTTCAACCAGCTGGCTTGCATTTTTTTCTTAAAAAGCTGATCCAAAGTCTGCGAATGAACCAAAACTGGGAGCTCCACTGGGTTTTATAAAGCATACGAGTCCTTCAAGTTTAATTCTTTATTCTCCCCCCTCTTTTTTTTTCCACCCATGTTTGAAAGGAAATGATCCTTTCGGCGCCAGGGGAGGCTGCAAACGCCTATTGTGGGGTCTGTAGCTACATCACGCCAGCCCGTTGCCCTCCCGTCCTATCCCAAGATGGAAGGACACACCTGTTCGTGGCTAGAGGCAAGGAGATTGGTTGGATGCAAAGAATGCACCTGCGCAGGGAGGGGTTGAGGACGTACATGTAAGCCGAGCCGTTAGACATGCCCCGTCTCTCCTCTATTCCAGCTTAAACAAGCAGGATGCTCAAGACTTCCATGATGACCACGCACTTGCCACGTCTCCCTCCTCCCTGGTCATTGCTTAACTTTTTTTTTAAGGATTTGTTTTTCTCCTTTTGGTAGGTTGAAATGCTCAGAAGTCATCTCGACTTCTCACGCACTTTCTGACTTAGGAAAAAAAAAACAGCCCCAGTGGCCACCTGCAGATCTTCTCTCTGAAAAATCCAGTTCCTCCGCCGTCTTTTCCATCAAGATGTGGAAAGATCTGAAGTGAATGCTGCTTGCACGAGGCCTGCCGCGACTTGCTTGTTGCCATGTATTTATCGATTTATGATGCTTGCAGGTTTTGGGTTGGCGGGGCGGGGGGGAAAGTGACCTGATGACTTCTACCAAAGTCGTCGAAATGTTTCCACGATCCTTTGTAGGCTGTTGGGTTCAAGAAATTCTGCCTTAATTCTTTGGTTGAGCGTTAGATGGTAGTGGAATGGTGTTCATGGATTGGCCATAGCTAATGTTTCTGTGCACTGGCAGGTTTTTAAGATCTTCTGCTCTGTTTTCTTTTGTCTGTTTTCTCTCTCCAGGTAGATGGAAGGAACTTTTGTTTCGGAGGGGGGAGAAAAAAGGATCAGGTTTTGTCTGCTTTGAGATGGAAGGCGGAGTTGGGGAGGTGGAGATGGGGGGTTGGGATGGCTGAAAGCTCGTGAATTCAAATGTTCACCTTATAACTAGCCAAACCAGTTGGGGCAGGTAGAGGCAAAGTAGCAAGACATTCAATAGGAGGCAGCCAATGGGGGCAAAGGCAGCCTCACTTCACAAAGGAGGCAGGCTTGGGATCAGTTGCAATGCCTGAATTTGCAGTGATTGGGTGGGAGAAAACCTTTGGGTGAGGGATCAGAAGGAGAAGAGCAAAGCAAGCGCCCCACGGTTTGTAAACGGCTACCGTCGAATCCTAACCATCTTTCATCTGCGTTGGTGATCTTGTGCCGCTTGGTTCTTTTTCGCCTTTGTCTTGAGTCTTTCTCTAAAAAATATCAGTCTTCTCGTTTTGTTTCATTAGCGATGGTGGTTTGGAAGTCAGGGAAACAGGGCGATCAGTAAGGCAAACCTTTGGCATTTGAGACAGAGATGAGTTCTTAGTTTGCTTTGCTAACATTAAAACATTAACAACCACAAAAGGGGAAGGGGGAATGGATTTCAGTGCTTCAGTTGGGATTCTGAAATCAACTAGAGGCAGGAGAAAGGTTTTTTGGGTTGATTTCAGAGTTAATTGCCATGGATGGGTGGCTCAGAGGAGCCATTTTGAGTTGGTCTGTTTGCTCTTTTCTCTCTCGGGCCCTTTCTAACAAGTACGCGTCTAAGGGATTGTAAGGAAAGGGTGCTTTGCTGCCTCACCTCCTAATCTTTACTCCAGTTTTCTTTTGGCAGAACCCTCTTTCCGTGCCAAGCCCAACCTGTCTCTGCTTGCTGCGTCTGGTTGGGCACCAAGAAAGAGACACCAGACGGAATGGTGTGAGAGGGGGGTTGCTTGCACAGAAATCTTCCCCCAGTTGGCATGGATGATTTAGGCATGACCAAAGTCATGGATGCATGGAATGTGGTAACTGTGCTAGTGGGCTTTTTTGAGGGGATCTCTTTAGTTTTTTGGGCCCTTGCTGCTTTGGTTGGCACAGTAAATTGGACACAAATTTAGGATGCCTACATTTTGTAAGCATGCAAACTTTTGTCCTCCTCCATCAGCTCCAAAGCAAGAACGAGGCAGCTCGGTGTTGTGAGCTTCTTGGGAGGTCAGTGCCAAGTGCCTTTGCTCAGCCTTTGCAGGTTCGCTGTCTTCTGGAAAAATCCTTTATGTGTCCCTTCATAAAGACATCCTAAAAATCCAGTGATCTTTTTGGACTACAACTCTCAGAATCCTCTTCTGGTTAGGGGATTCTGGGTGTTGTAGTCTAAGAAAGTAACTTCTCCAGGCTGCACCAAAAACACAACATGAAAAAAGGGGGCTTAGGTCCCCCCTTGTGTTTTTTGTTGTCATTTTAGAAAAGCGCTGTTGAAATAAATGCTGTTGATTTTGCTGCTGTCTCCTAAAATTTGAACAGAGAGCTTGGGGAAATAATTATAGGGAGGGAAAGAAGAAATCTGTTCATTTAACGTTTTATTTTAACTGCCGTCAAACCCTTTTAGTTATATTTCGTCATTCTTTGTATGATACTCCTCCATCAGAAACTTACAATTCTCCACATGCTTACTTAGAGAGTAAGCAAAGAGGCGTACTGGGGATTTCTTTCTGAGTAAGCAAGCTGGGGCTTGTTCTGTATGGCAGGCTACCCCTCGGAGGAGAAATGTGTGCCCAGGTGCACATTGTCTTTGTAGCATTTGAGGATCCGGCCCCAGGGTTGCTCTAGCTTGGGATCGCACTGAAGTGAATGTCATCTTGACCCCTACTGATTTGACCAAGTCTTGAGTTTAGAGTAATCCTTTGCGTGCATACAGCATTCTTGAATATTCATGATCTTGGTGTTACCTTTAAAAAACTATATTATCCCTATGTTGTGTGTAAGAGAAGTTGGGGTGTGGGAGCGGCTTTCAACACAACCTCCAATTGTGCTGATTTGACAGGCACAGTCCTTGTTAATCCCCTGTTATGCTACTTTTTCAGCTGCTTTTAAAATGTCCCAGTTTCTCTCTCTTCTTCCCACTATCCCACTTTGTCCTCAACTTACTTCGCTTGCTGAAAATTGTATTCAAAGTGCAAAAGTAGTTTGCAAACCAGAGGGAGAGGTGGGGACAGAATCTTGCCCTTCCCAGCAGGCTCAGGCAAAAGCAAACTGCTGCAGCCTCTCCTAGCTTGGCTATTTTTCCTCATTAATAACTTTTGCAATCTTGGCTGCACTTGGATGTTGCTGTGGCCGCATGTGTCCCAGATTTCATCTTTGAGAGGCATGGCTTTGAGTATCATATCTCAGAGATATTTAGTAGGAGAATAATTATGATATTAATGAGTACAATAAGATCTCATGGATAGCTTGGTTTCTAGGACTTTCAACAGAACAGATTGTTCCATAATTGTCTTTCTTTAAAATTTTGCTTCGTATAATCCTTTAGTATTCTGTGATTAAACCTCTGTATCAATACAGCTGATCAAAAGAATGTTTAGTACAACCGTGCACTTTAACGGTGCCTTGGACATGAGCGGCTTTACCCCAGACAAAATAATCAGGGAAATCTAGCCTGGGGGCCCTCATTCTGGTGATATTTATGCAGCAGTAATTCCAATAGATTTTGTGCAGCTTCCAGATTAATAAGGATTTTAAGCTTGCGGCGATGTTCCTTTAAAATCCATGGCACTCACAAGTAAATGGATCCAGGTATAAGTTGAGTTAGAAAGGTGCCCCCTAAATAGGTAAATGGTTGCTCAAAAGTAAGCTCCACTAGTCTCAGTAGGACTTCCACTTTGGAAAAGTTGTGTAGGAGGTGTGCAAAGATTAGACAGGTTTGCTGTGTAATATTACTGAATACCTATGTGGAAAGGGCTTCCTTTGGGTTAGTGTATGGGGTCCAGCCAGTGGCAGGAGTGGCAAAAGGAAAAATGGTACGGCGTCCCATCCATAAAGGAAGACAAGCATTGGAGAAGTAGGTTGCCCAGGGCTAGCAGAATCCGCCTGCCCTCCCTTACCACCACTATGAAACCCCAGAAAAAATACAGCAGCGGGCATAATGCCTAAACCTTTCCAGCCTTAAAGTCCCTTAAAAAAAATAAAATAAAGATTAACTGGTCTAAATTAGGGATATAATTCTTTACTAATTTTGTTCTCGAAAGAAGCAAGGAGGAATTTTACCAATCTCCTTCCTGCTAGGAGGAAATCATTGGAAACTGCAGAGTTTTTGAAGACTATTTGCAGTACGGGGCTGGTTCGGCTCGTTTCCACCTGTGGCGTTTTTGCAGAGAACAGAGAATTTTCTTTGGAGGAAAAAAAAATCTTTTTCTGCATAGAAAATAACAAGGAGGCACAGAGATATTGCTTACTCAGAAAATTTTCTGATCGGGGACTTATCTCGCACAAAATTTGTGCACATTTTTTGTGTGTGCAGAAAACAGCATTTCCAGCACAGGCCATAATTTTCTGCACAGAAATTATATTGAACACAGAAATATTATTTTCAGCACAGAAAATGTTGGTTCCTATTGATAAAATGTTGCTCTCTTTTTAAAAAAAAAAAATGAATTTTGTACAAAATACGTCCTGAATTGCAAAGATTCGTTTCAGTTCAGGATTCTGCATGCCAGAGTTTCTTGACACTTGAAAAACACAGTTTTTAACCGTTTTTTCAAATATTCTTAAATATTCTTTCCACCCTTAATCTAAATTTATATGAATGCCACCAGTCCAAAAGTGTCGGTTGCCTATCATTCAGTAGACACCCCAATCTTAGCTGTGTGGGACCTCTTGAACTTAAAGAATCTGAGGGCCTCCACCTATCTTAATCCAGCCCTGAATAATGTTAAACATATTAGTAAATCAATATATAATTGAGTAATACAATTATTTCCTTGCCTGAAGTTTGATCATGTTTGATGACAGAGTAACTTCATTAGATTCTGAGACCCTCCTCTCTCTTTTTATTTTGTCTTTGCCAGGACATGGTAGGAGGGAAGCCCCAAAATATTTTTAGAAAATCCTGTTAATTCAGGCTTAAAATGCAGCAAGAAGCAATCTTGATACCCCATCTTATTTGCACAGAGTGTTCTTTATTTAATAAATTTTTCCATGATCCATGGAGTTTACTCCCAGGCTGCAGTGTATAAGATTTAAATTTTAGAGAGAGAGAAAAAATGTAATGTTAAATTCAATTTTGAAAGCTCCCAACTTTAAACAGGAAAGTAAATAAATGCTTGTTGCAACTGAATAATATTAATAATGACATCAATACAAAAATGACCCAACTCCCTAAGACTAAATCAGATAAAAGTATAAATCCAGCCATGGATACTTATCTTATACAGTGCCCTAAGAAAATGTTGCCAACTTGCTTTTGTGCCAGATATTGTCTGTCTTGGAAGCTAAGCAGGGTCAACCCTGGTTACTATTTGGGTGGGAGACTGCCAATGCTGTAGGCTATATTTCAGAGGAACGGACTGGCAAAACTACCCTTGCCTAAGAAAAACCTATGAAACTCATGGGGTTGCCATAAGTTAACAAGTGACTTGAAGTCACATACACCCAAAGAAGGTGCATTTTGAAAAAACATGGCAAACCTTCACATTGCTGATTCTCTTTCAGAGATGATCTTTCAATTGCTTTGGAGACTTCGAGGTCTCTGGCTTGTTGAACTTTGACTACTGAATAGACAGTACCCCACTGCACTTCCCCAAGGCCCCAAAATGAGACCTTGTGGATGCATTTGGAGGGGAGACAGCACAATGCGTTCCTTGTCTATGGCGGTGTGGCAGGAATGCAGCTGCAGCGGAACGGGTGCGGGGGTGGGAATGAAGGCTTTGCTCCCCGCGAATAAGAATACTGCACCTCCAATAAAATGCTCCTTCGTTTCCAGGATTTCTAATTTTGCCAGGAGTGGGATATTGAAAATTGTTCACACATAGATCTCTTCTATATGCTGTGTTTGCATTTCCCTGGGTCACTTTGCTTGCCCCCTTTTCTTTGGATGCCACAGTGTTGTTGTCCCCCCCCCCAATTGCTCAACTGAAGGTTTAAGTTACTGCCATGTTAGGAATTTGGGAGCTAAGGAAAATTCCATTTGGGAGACAAGAATTCCCATTTGAGAGGCAGTGTCCTTATTCTACCCCTCCATAGCTATATGCTTGGGGGGGGGATGAATTTAAACAGCTACCTAAAGAGATTATTAAAAGGAAGGCGTCTTCTAGGCACACATACTCTTGCAAAATTATGTTGCCCACCTAGCTGGGTGTAACCCCTACTGAGCTTAAAAAGATTGCCAAAATTATACCAAGATGTCTTTTTAAATTCACTTCTTCTGTCTCTTTCTCTAAAAAGTGTGTGTGTGTGTGTGTGTGTGTAAAGATATACAAAATCTAGGGAAATTTGCAAGAAGCTATTTTTAAAAAATCTCTGCTTTTCCTTCAACTCTAAAAGCCTCTGAACAGACCAGCCTGTCCCTTTTGACTCCAGGTATGGCTTATCTGATGTAGATTCCAGATAAGAGCTTAGTTTTCTTGTTCTTTGTTCCTCATAGAGTTCCCTGGCTATTGATTAAGACTCAGCCGGGCAAGTTAACTAACAAGTTAGAAAGGCGGTGCTTTTTTGCTTTTTTTTTTCTTTTCCACTGCCTGGTTCACATTCCTCTTTGTACCTCAAGCAACCTGGGTGCGAACCAGAGGCACCGCATTCCCATTTGGAAGATAATTGATACCTAGTTTGTTTTAAAAGCTGCTCAGAACTTTGGCCATTCTGAAGACCAGAAAAGAACACTGGAAAGAAAAAGGTTCCCCCTCCAAAAAATATATATAAAATAAAATAAAAGCATCCAAGGTGGAATGGTGGAATAGAAGGAATCATCAAAGAAGGTGGAAGTTTGTTTTTCAGCCCTTGTTTTTTCCCCCTCGTAGGTGGTTCTTTCCTCTTTCCTATCCTTGACTCTCCTTTGGGGGCCCAAGGATCTGTAATAATGGTGATGATTAACTAAATGAAGTCAGTAACCTGGACAACGAATAGGGTGGTTTTATATTTCATGGGTACCGAACGGCTGGGAAGAGTGCGCTTTATTGAGGGCTTGGAAAATGCCGCATTATCTTTTCATTCCGCTTATTTATTCATTTTAACTGCGTGGCATTCTTTCCCTTGATCTTATGCCACGGTAAGGTTATCTCCCCTCCCTTATCCTTTTTTCGTCTGTTTTCCTCCCTTTACGGCAAACCAGCCAACCTTTAAGAGGTGACACATTACTGGAGGTGGGACGGGGTGAGCAACCTTTCCCGCAAGGTCCTCGCTTCATCCATTTTTCAGTGTTTCACAAGAACAGCAACAAAAATTACCCACTGAAAACACCTCTACCAGCACATTTTTCCTTCCCTGCCCAGTGGTCCCTATGTACTTTATGGTGATTATTATTACTATTGCTTATGGCCACCTTGGCGTTTAAGGAAACAGCCAAGCATATGCTCCGTGGAACACGCCGTTCGTCTTGCTGATGGGCCTCAGATGGGCTCGGTGCCGAGAGTCATAACGGGGAAAGGTCGGTTTAATATTATTTTTGCCCTTGTCAGAATTGAAAACTTAGAGCGGGCAGCGGGCAACTGACAAGGCCAGCCAGAAATAGAGAGTTATGTGTAAGGACGGGCCATTTTGGTTCAGCTGGGCGAAGGAAGAGTTGGGGAGATGTTTTGAGACATGCTCAAAAAAAATACACGTACGTGGGACGAAAGACAATGAAGCTGAAAGGGGAAATGATTACAGGATGTGAGACAGTGGTTGATTCAAATGGGTGCATTAAAGGTAGCAACTTTCTTCGTATTTCCTTGTTCTTCCTCCATGTCAGGTTAGTTAATGGAATCTGTATTTCACATCTATAGCCTTTGGGGGACATTCCATTCTTGAGAATGCAGAATGCCAAAGGGTTGAGCTGTGTTGATCGTTCCGTGAGTTGCGAGTCCTTGAACGTCTTACTAAAGGGGAATTGGCCAAGATGGCAGAGTTGGGGGCAGGGGAAATGTGCCATGACGAAGCAGTAAGCAGTCAATCATATCATGTAATATAATTATTTTATGACTGTAGGAGGGGCAGGAGACACTGCTCTTTGGATTCTCCAGCCGTAGGCACTCAGATATCTCAGATGTTGCCTTGGAAAGGTTAAAAGCATGGCTGGATCCAGCTTCGCCTGCTAAAAATCTTAACAGAGTGTGTTCTTAGCTGGGAAAACAAGGGAGGAAAAAAATGATAAAGGGAGGATTTTGCTAAGTATGGAAATGAACCTAATTGCTCAGCTCTATTAGCAAGAGAAGGGGAGGAATCACACTGGTATAGTCTACTTAAGCCAATAATTATGAAAATAAGCCCTTAGTTTAAGATAATAATTGTTGTTAAGCTTGCATTCATTGCTGCGTAGAGGCCACGTATGTGTGAAGAATGGAAAATTAGCTCTTCTCAGGAGTGAACGATAATGAAGCATCCATGGATCTTTGATAGGCTTAAAAGCAGCCTCTTAAAGCCATTGTAAATCCTTCCAGCTTCAGCAGAGACTATTAAGGACTAAGAGTTAAACTCTGGGGCCATTTCTGCACTGGACTGTTATAGTGCAATGATTCCACTTTCAACATCCTATGGAATCCTAGGGTTTGCAGTTTTGGGAGGGCCAACCAGCCCCTCCCGAAACTGCAAACCCCGGGATTCCATAGGATGTGGAAAATGGAATCATAGCGCTATTAACAGTCTAGTGCAGAAATGGCCTGGGTCTCTCAGTTTTCTATGTACGTGACCTACAAATGGCTGGGTTATATTATCTCAACGTCATTCACTTATTTTGCCATAAAAATAGGAGCTGAAGGGTCATTTTCCTTTGCATCCCCTCCTCAGTACCGAACTGAAAAGTGCTTTCCAGGTGGCTTTCAAAAGTCATTGGAAAATCCAAGGTGAGCAAAGGTACTGTGGTTTGTGTGCTGGAAACAAGGAAGTGGGTTAAGGCAGGGAGGGTCTTGGACTGAAAATATCCTTGGGTCTTGATTTTTGTTTTGTTTTTTAGATGCATTGCTCTCACTTGGTTTGAGCAGGAAAAGTAGAAGTTTAACCTTCTGGTGCGTTATGTCAGCGCAGTTGCCTGAGATGTTAAAAATGGCTCATCGAGATGTGAAAATGCTGCTTGCTGGTTATGCCTGGGAAGGGGGTCTTCATAAAACATTGCAAACCTGTCTTTGCACAGAGCTTCCAACCAGGCAAGAAATCTGTGGGCATTTGAGTCATGCAAGTCAAGCTGGGTATATGAGACAGCACCGTACTGGGGCACACTACAGCATATGTGCATGTCTCCCTGACCTTGTATTCTGGTGAAGCAGAATGCAACTTGGAAGACTTCTATTGGAAGCCTTTTAGGGACTAGGTGTGTAATTCTTGGCTAATTTCATTTTTTTTTTTTAAAGGAAGCAGCAAATCATTCTAGCAATCTTCTTCCTGCTGCAGGAACATTGCAGCTTGGGACTTTATTGTTTGCAAAATTGACTCATGTATTTTTTGCGCAGAAAGCAGAATTCTCAGTGAAGGAAACAATGTTCTGCCTAAGAAATAATTTCTGCAGCTTCTGTAGTTTAGGACTTATTTGTGTGTGCAACTTTTGACCCAACTTTCTGCGCATGACATAATATTTCTGGGCAGAAAACATTGTCGCTCAGGACTTATTCTGCTCAGAATTTGCACTTTTTTTCAGCATTTTTCTGCAAAGGAAACAGCACTTTGTTTCTGCATGGAGGATAACATTTTTGTGCAGAAATGGTATTTTCTGCACACAAAATATTGTTTCCTGCGCACGCACACACAAAACCACAAGTGCAATTTTGTGCAAAGAGCATAAAACTGTGAATATTCTTACTGTCCCTGTCAGGGACTTAATGTCATTGTCCATGGTAGGGGTTGAAAAGTCACATTGGCAAGAAATGTTCTGTTGCAGTGAGACTTGTTTTGGCTCCGAGGGTCCCAGACTCTGCAAGATTTGATTTTCTAACTCATGAAGGAATAAACTGTAGTACGATGCCAGGGAAGGAGCATGGTTGAGCCAGGCGATAAAATGATGCCCGCTCCCATTCCACCTAGAGGGATAGTTGAATCTTGCATCAACAATACGGATGAGACAATGTCCTCCAACACATTCGAGGACAACAAATCCCTTTAGAGTCTACAGGTTAAGTATCAGAGTAGTCACAGGTTGTTCATTCAACATCTCACTGCTGAGTCCACCCCCCCCCACCCCAATATTTGCTGCCTGAGATAGCTACCTCATTCTGCCTAAAGGAAGGGCCAGCCTTGGAAAAGAAGCAAGCCTTTGGGCCTAACCTTATAGCCTCGGGCAGGGATTCCTTTGTGCGTTTTTCCTGTTGCTTTTCAATTTTTTCTGCTCTTTTAGAGACCTTCTCTAATCAGAGGCCCTAAACTGTAGCTTACCGTGCTCGTGCATAAATCCAGCATTGCCGGTAGGACCAAGCCTGCTATAGAAACTACCCTGGGCTAGATGGGCTCATGAGATAAAGAAATTCCCTCCGGGTGCTCAGAGGCAGAAACTCTACTTTACGGTGCAGGAGATTTAGTAGTTGAATTATTGGCGTCATCTTTGTGAAAGGTCCCAGAAAACCAAGATGGAGGTGCGGGGAATTCCTTAGTCTGAGACTTTATCTTTGACCTATTGGTGGTGTTAGGACTGGAATAAAACAAAACAAGATGTCCAAGGAAAAACTCAGTCCCGAGAGTGAATATTTAGACTTTTTGGGTCTCCATAGGTTGTTTTTCCTTTGATCTCAGAAGTGAGATTTGCATTTGTTTCTTTGATTGCAATTATATCCTCCCTTCCCTCCACTGAGTGGATGGAGGAATACGGGGCTCTCCTCTTCCCCATTTTATCCTCACAACAGCCCTGTGAAATAGGTCAGACTGAGAGAGAACAACAAAGCGATTGAGCAAGAGAGAGGTAGAAAGTGCTTCCCAGTTCCGTACCCTAGCTCTGGCTCTCATGGATCCAGCATGCCCCATGCCATCTTTGATGCTACAGAGCTGACCGTTTGATTTCCAAAATCAGCATCCTGTCCCTAGTTCTACCAGAGATGCCAACTGCTCTCAGTCTTGGGGTGGCCGATTTTCTCCCCCTGAGATTCTCTGGGGGCTCAAAATAAAAAAAATAAATAAAAAAAAGTGAGTAGGAGTCTACTTTTGCTTTTGAAAAAAGTCCCAGAGGCTTCCAGGAGAAATTTACCTTTTTGAAGAAGTACGGCCTGGCAGCTTGAAGCCATTAGGAACTGCAGAAACAGCCTTGGAAGATGCATGTCATACATTCCAACTGTGTATGACACGCATCTTCCAAGGCTGTTTTTGCCATTCCTAATGGCTTGAGGGTGTTTCTGCATGGCAGGGGGTTGGACTGGATGGCCCCTGTGGTCTCTTCCAGCTCTACATTTCTATGATTCTATGATTCAACTGTCCCAGTTTGGCAGGGACAGTCTCTATTAGTCCTCTGTCATCCCACTGTTTCAGCTGCCTTTAAAATATCGCAGGCCGTTTCCGCTCTACACTGTTACAGTGCTATTATCCCACTTTCAACATCCTATGGAATTCTGGGGTTTGTAGTTTCCTGAAGCCCAAGAGCTCTCTGGCTGAGAATTCTCAAGGCCCCTCCTGAAACTGCAAACCCCAGCAGCATTCCGTAGGATGTGGAATAAGTGGAATAATAGCACTTTAATAGTGTAGGGTGGAAATGGCCCAAGTTTCTCTCTCTTCTTCCCATTTTCCCCTTTTGTCGTCACCTCACTTAAGTTACTGCAGACTTGAGTTCAAAGTGCAAGAGTTGTTTGTACTTAGCTTGTCTGTTCTTCCTTATTAATAACTTCTGCCATCTTGACCATGCTGTAACGTTGCTTGGCCACATGTGTCCAAGTTTTCACCCATGAAATATTGGAAGGGACGACGTGTGGCCCGATGTTTCTACGTTGTTCACCATGGATGTATTCCGGAGTGCCTTTCCTTTCAGTAACTTGGACCTTCCAGAGCCAGGGCCTGGCTCTGGAAGGGGCAGGCATGTGAGCCAGATAATCGTACTTTCCAGGTGTAGGACAGCTTGTCTCCCACTTTATAGAAGAGCTTCCTCCATTTGAAGACATCTTCTTCTTGGATGACTAGCTGGTTCAAAGACCTGTTCAGAAACAAATAACTCTAAGAAGGGAGATCAGGAGGGGGCTTGGAAGCATTCCTCCCATCAATGGTTGTCTTCACCTTTACAACAGAAGGCAGGGACACAGTTTGCCCCATCTGGATGAAGGGGACTATGTTTGTATTTATATAATAGTTGTTATTTCTGGTTAGAGAGCCAGTTTGGTATATAGGTTTGAGCTGTGGATTACGATCCCACAGAAGAGAATTCAAATCCCTCTTCAGCCATGGAAACCCACTGGGTGACCTTGGGCAAGTCACACTGTCTCAGGCTCAGGAGAAGACAAAGGCAACCCCCTCTGGACAAATCTTGCCAAGAAAACCATGTGAGAGGTTTGGTGTAGGATCACTATGAATTGAAGCCCTTTTATGGGTTAAGTTGAGGCTATTTGAAGGGCTATATCTCCTTATACGAGCCTTTGTGAGCTCTAAGATCTTTCTTCCACCATCTTTCCAGGCACTTCTATAGGAAATGAGGAATCAGGCTTTTTTAGTGACTGTTCCCAGGAAGACTCCCTGTTTGCTCTCCTTCAGATGGCAAGTGAAAAGTTTCCTATTCTGTCAGGTTTTTAGGAACTGATTGCAGAGAAAAAACAACAACCTCCAAATAAATGTATAAGCAAAAGTACTGAGGAAACAGTAAGTAATTTTATACAGAACACAAGGACATGCATAGTAAGAGAAGCCTTGTGTTGACTTATTCAAACAGAGGACAGCTTTGTAATCGGAACAGCTTCACATTCTAATACTTGGTCCTTAAGGTGGACATGAGATTCCATGACTGGGCTTAAAACCAACACCCTTATCTGAGTCAATTCAAATCCATATGTGAGCTGGACATACATATGGGACTGTATTAAGGAGTGGAGAATGGGATTTGTAGTTTGAAAGAAGTATTTTCCCAAATTTTGTGTACAATTGTGCCAGGATGACCTTGGGATTTTACAACAGTTGTTGTTAACTGCTATCAAGTTGACTTTGACATATGGAGACCCTGTGAATGGGAGATCTCCAAGTCACTGTATCTTCAACTGCCCTGCTCAAATCTTGGGGATTCATGCAGGTGTTTTCCTCAAGTCTATCCATTTCTAAGGTGGTCTTCCTCTTTTCCTCCTGCTTTCTACTTTACCAAGCATTATTGTCCTTTCTAGTGAGTCAGGTCTTCTCATGATATGGCCAAAGTAGGACAGTCTCAGTTTAGTCATCTTGGCTTCTAAGGAGAGTTCAGGCTTGATTTGCTCTACGACCCATTCCTTTGTTTTTTTATCAGCCCAGGGTATCCGTAGAAGTCTTCTCCAGTATCACATTTTGAAAGAGTTGTTTTTCTTCCTATCTGCTTTCTTCACTGTCCAACTTTCACAACTGTGTGTAGAAACTGGAAATACAACGGCACGGACAATCCTAACTTTAGTATTCAGTGATGTAGCTTCACACTTCAGGATCTTGTGTAGTCCCTTCATAAATGCCCTTCTAAGTCCCAGTCTTCTTCTGACTCCTTGATTGCTGTCTCCTTTATGATTAATGACTGAGCCAAGCTATGGAAAATCTTGAACTACTCCAATGTCCTATAACAGTGCCCAGTGCTAATTCCTATGGAGTCTTATGGGCTCCTAAAATCTCAGCTATGCACTTTCTCCTGTCATAGAGATCATTCAGATGGTACAGATAAGTGAGAGAAACACAGTACTGAATAGTTCAAGCTCCTTTTGTGCTATTATTGCTGGCATGTTTTCGGCAATCATTTCAACTCTTCAGTCATTGGGATGTGCTGTGTTGATCATACAGTGTGATGCACATTTATTCCAGGGCTGGACAACTGCGATGGGCACAAGGGCCAGCTTTCCGCTCTAGGTGGCCCTGAACAAAAATAAAACCATACAATAGGGGCTCTTAATCTTAACTCAGATTTCCAGAGGTCTGGAGGAAAAACTATGTATTTATGTTCACTAACCTCTCTGGCTGAAATCTAGCATTTTATGCATTTAAAAAACATTATTTGGAGAAGGGGACTGTAGGTTTCACCAGAGTGCCAAAGGGGTGCGTGACCCCACAAAGTTTAAAAACCCTCCCCTGAAACGTGGCTCTGCTCTGAAAACTGAATCCATCTATTTTCAATGCAGTTCACTCTCTAGCAAATGTGTTCTAGACTGCAGGTTTAATATTCTCCCATTCACATTAACTGCAGTATAACTGGCTCTCCAATCCCCTGTGGGTCCAATTGTTCATTTTTTTAAAAAAAATGTGTGGGGGGTGACGGATTTTTAAAGCACCAACATGTCTTTGAGCTCCCTGCCATCGCCGTGCATTTCCTGTGCCACAGAGAAGCCAGTTCATTCCCCAACCCTCCTCCATGACCATCTCATTAATTTCAACCTTGGTCATTTCCACCAATTTGTTCCCCAGCATGTCGCTGCTGTCCGTTAGTACAATCTGCAGTGTCAAAATAATAACAGCGCCCTGCCAGGGTGCTGCAGCTTGCCCAAATGAAGCACTAATATTTTAAATGAAAACACCACGTGCACACACAGACACGCTCCTCAAACCGAAGCTTGTTTTATTTTTTCTTAAAAACAGCAGAGAGCAGCTACTGCTTAATTTTCCAATCATTTATATCTCTTCCCCTTCCCCCCCAAAAAAGCCATGAATTATGGATGCTGGGGGAGGAGATGGAAAAGGGGGGGGAATGAAGAGTCTCTTTTGTACAGGCTAAATGGAACATGTCTGACTGTCAACGGGATTTGATTTGCTTTATCTTTTTTGACAGTTACCTAATAACTGGGAGAAGGGGAGGTGTTGCGGGGCACTTGGGGAATTGGGCGGTGTTGGGGAAAGTTGATGAATTTCGGTAGATGAATTAACCATTTGCCCATTGAGCTGAAATGGGCACGTTCCCCCAAATTGCCTCTCCAAATGCTCCCTCCTTGTGAATTTTGATGCCCAACACTCTCCGCGTCACATCTTGGCACCATCATAGGTGTTTTTGTTTTTGAATAGTTGGCAGATGTTTAACCCCTAAATTTGGAATCCTGGAAACTTTAGGGATCTCTGAGCAATTTGGATGTTCTGAACTGAACTGAGCGGATTCGATTCTTCCCAGATTAATGCGTGGGCGAGAATATGAGGCACATCTTGCTTCATGTGAAGCTCAAAATACATTTCTAGACTTCAAAAATTGCATTTCAATATGTCTTGTATGTATATAATTCTCAGTGTCAAAGGCTGTCATTGCAATATCATATTAATCATAGGCTTGACTGAGATTCTTTCCTTCTTGCTGCACAACTGAAATCTAATTGTTCCCCAGTAAAATATGGAACAGTGCTCTTGTGTTCTGTATAGGATTCCCTCTCTCTCTCTCTCTTTTCCTCTCTTTCACACACACACACACACACATATACACACAGAGTGATTTTTAAATAATCAACAGCACTTCAGCCCACATTTGTTCTGACTCTCAGAGGGATGTAGCTAATCACTAAATACAAGGATTTATTACAGCGATTAATAAATTATTAGTGTTGATTTCCTGTAGCTAGAGCCTTTTACTGAGATTCATGGCATTGTGGTATAAAATGTCATATATTCCTTTTTTAAAAAAACAGGTTGATCCTCTTAATCTGGAAGGATTTTTTTACAGCCTGGCCTCCAAAGACACATTTTTTAGTTGTAGGAAAGAGGTAGAATTTAGGGAGCTGAGTTGTGCCAGGTTAGGCTGCTTGTCTATCCAGCCAACCCAGCCCAGCATTGCACACTCCGACTGGCAAAAGTTCTCCAGGGTCTCGGGGAGAATCCCAGAGTTGAAAGGGACAACAAAATGGGCCATCTAGTCCAACCCTCTGGCAGGCAGGAACATACAGCTAACGCGCTCCTGGGAAAAGACTGTCCAACCTCTGTTTAAAGATCTCTAAAGGAGAATCCATTGCTTTCTAAGGCAGTGTATACCATTGTTGAAAAGCGTACTCTCACAAAGTTCTTTCTTAGACTTAGTGGGAATCTTTGTTCTTGTATCTGAACCCATTGCCTTGCATACTATTCTCTGGAGCAGCAGAAGCTCCAGACTTAATCACATATGTGACTTAATCACATATCTCGTAGAAGGCCATTGGTTCTTAACTTTTCTTAGGCTCACAGACCACTTTGAAAAGCTGACTAAAGCTATGGATCCCCCCCCATTCCTAAAGAATACACACAAACATATATGCAAGAATTGTGTTTATCACATTGGGAATGGATTTCCTTCACATAGTCTAGTCTGTTATGAAATAAATTACAAGAAACGCTGGGCCTTACAATTCACTGTGACAAACAAAATTCAAAGTGACGAGAAGGAAAGCAGAAAAATAAATATTTGCACCCAGTTCATAGATCCCTGAAGCCTCTCTGTTGACTCAATAGGGATTCCTAGATGCCAGGTTCAGAACCTTTGTGGTGAGCTATTCTTACTTTCAGTGGAGCCTCAGATCAAAATAGTATTGGTGGTGGTACAATTGGCATCCTTGGGGACATCAGAATGCATTTGGTAGCTGTGGGAGTTTCTGTTGGCTTTATTTCAGATGTCTTAAGTGGAGTGCAGGGAAAGTGTGAATTTTGAGTTGCTGGCTTTCTGTTTTGAGAAGGATTCAGGAACAGATAACAGGAGATGATGTGAATTACTAGGAAAGGCGATGATGTTGGGCAACATGGAAGGCTGTAGGAAAAGGAGGAAACTATATTAAAGGTAGATTGACTCACTCAAGGAGGCGCCGTTACCTTGAGTTTGCAAGACCTGAGCCAAGCAGTTGATGACTGGGGCCAGTGGGGGCCCCTCTTTCATAGGGACACCACAAGTGAAAGCTGATTTAAGGCCAACTATCATCAACAAAGATGTTGGGTAGAAAGAAGGTTCCCAACTCATAACTGAAACAGGCCCAGTTTCACAGCAACAGTCCCTATTAATCCTCTGTCACCCCACTTTTTCAGCTGCTTTTCAAGTGTTCCAGTTTCTCTCTCTTCCACCCGCAGGTCCTCAGTGTACTTCAGTTGCTGCAAACAGAGTACAAAGTGCAAAAGTACTGGGGAGGGGAGCAGTGGCAGAGCTTGGAGTGTGGGAAGGGGGTGGGAGGGGGCAGGGCTACAGGGTGAGGAGTGTGGCCACTGTGTGCGGGGGTGTGGCTGTGGTGCATGGGGGCATGGCCAGGGTGTGCGGGGGCATGGCTACGGGCTGCCCCAGAAACATTGCCGCCCAGGGTAGATTGCGCCCCCTGCTCCCATGTTCCTACACGACTGGAGAGGCAAAAGGAAGGGCAGAATTGTGGTCTTCCCAGTCGGTTCTGACAAGAGCAAACTACTGCAGCTTCTGGACTGGATGGCCCATGTGGTCTCTTCCAATTCTAGATTTCTATGATTCTCCTAGGTGGTGTGTTCTTCCTCATTTGTAACTATTGTTCTCTTGATCATGCTCTCATGTTGATTGGCTGTATATGCCCTTGTTTGCGAAATGTTGAAGAGTAGGTAACCACTGCAGAAGGAAGACTACAAGATGATAATTGATTTACCTATTTCTTCTATTTCTGTTCTGGCCAATAGGCAAAAAACTCAGGGGACTCCAAAAATCTTGGCCAATAGAGGCACTGACTTTTTGGACTGTCCCTGCCTTATGTTTTTGTTGTTATGCTCCTGCCTTGTTCTATAATCTCTTTTGGCTAATGATGCTCTCTGTTCCTTGCTCAAACAATCTTGGGAGGTCATTGCCATCTTACTGGGCAGCATTGGATGTTTTCTATCTTTCTAATACTGCCTGGTAATGATGATTGTGGCCTCTCACACCCAGCACGGGGAAACATCGGTGGAGAATTCTGAAAACCAAAAGGTTAGTGGCTAGCATGGGGGAGGAAACAGGTCTTAATGGGTTTGGATGTGGGAAGGAGAATGATGGGAGGTGGGGACTTTGGATTAGTTGCATCATTGTGGTTGTTAGTCCACAAGAAGTATTTGGTTGTGCCTTTTGATAGGGCCCTCTGTTAGAACCTAAGAGCTGCTGGTTGGGCATTTTTTCTAGACCCCAAGACTTACAGTTGGCCTCTTCCTATAGCCCATGACCCATCAGTTGGGCTTTTTGTAAGACCTGAAGTGGTTGGACCTTTTGTTGAACCCCAAGACTTACTGTCCTCCACCCAAGCAAGATAGTGATTTTTTTTTTTTTGCAAGAGTTTGCTTGTTCATGCCTTGCTGCTTAAGAGATACTAACAGAGGCTGCTTTCCTTGACAACTCTGCACCTACATCAAATGCAGAAGCTGATGAAATCAATTATGGTTCATACAGAAAATCTTGTGCCAAATGCCAAACTGTCAGGATTGCCCGTTTTCTGGGTTCAACCCTGAAAGTGAAGTTTGGATGTTCCTTCTCCAGGTCTCCAGGGGAAGAAATAAAATACTGTCTGGTGATCAGTAGAGCAGACTGTGGGTTTCAGAAGGTTTGCTATTCATCTCCTCCTCCCTCCAAAGCTCATCAGGCCCATGAAGGGGAAGCAAGCCAAGTGTTGCCCTCAACTCACTAGCAGAATCTTTTGCCTCTGCTAACTATGAAGAACAAAAGACAAATCACACTCAGTCAAATGAAAAGTCCATCTGGTCCAGTATCTGGCTTGCAACAATAGCTGAGCAAATGTCTCCATGATTCTCACAAGGGACACATGAAGCCAACAACCCTTTTCTGTAGTTAGCTCCCCTCCAACTGACATTCAGAGTTAGGTTGCTTCTCAAACCTGGAAGCTCCATTGAGCTATCAGGGCAAATGGCCGTTTTAGCTCCCCCTCCTCTGCCTACTCTTCTTGAATTGGTCTAATCCTCCTTTTAAGCTGTTTAAAGCAGTGGCCATCTCCCTGTCTTGTGAGGGCAAATTCCATAAATGGTACATTTCCCAAAGAACGGGCCTCTCAGGCAGCTACCATCCCTTGCCTCCAGCCCTCTGCCTCCTGCCAAATCTCAGAATGTGAACCCCTCCAGTGCCCTATTAACTCTACCAGAGCTGGGCCATAGGTTTTTTAGAAAATGTACTCAACTTTTCACAGTTGATCTGGCTGAACTGACTGGGTTTTACTCTCAGGATCGTGCTATCAGATAAGTCTTGCTGTATCTGGACACACCTTTGCTTAAAACACACACGCATACACACACACAGGCGCAACATTCCAAGCCAAAACGGAAGTGCGCAAGCCATCCTCCAGGCATCGGTTATTAAAAGAGACTGTAAATAATGATTTACAGGGATATCTTTGCAAAGGTGTTATTGCCGTTAGATATGTTAACCCTGATCACAGGTGTTCTTCCACACCTGCCAGGTGATCAACCAGAAAGAAGCTCCAAAAAGAATATCCTGACCTCCTTCCTTCCTTCCTTCCCTTCCTCCTTTCCTCCCTCTCATACATCCCAATTAGACACTGCCAAATCAAGACCAGTGATAAAATCTTTGCTTTCTCTTAATTTTTTTGGAAGTTCTTTGGTCCTGAGAATCTTGAGTTTTTCCATCTTCTCCAGAAATTGCTATCCCCAGGTTTTCTGCTTCGAGCAAAAGGTAATTAAATTATGAGGCATGCAGGTTTGGGGTGAGCAAGAGGGAGTTTATGGATGGATTTCCACAAGAAATGGACTTTTCACAGGAGGAATGCAAGGATCTCAGTGGACGCTTGGATGTGCCAACAGCTGCTGGTCCTCTGTGGACATCTTACTAGACAGTGCTGGATTGTGTGCATCTATTCTAACACTGTCTGGTAACGATGTTCAAAGGGTGAGCCAAACTACTACAGTCGCCGGAAGACTTCAGACACTTGGAATGAAAAGTCATTCTTGGTCAGAACCTATGAAGGGGCATCGGGCGGGTTGGGTTGGAGGCTTGGACCTTGATGCTGCTGGGAAAGGTTACCACACAGGTCTGGTGGGTCATAGGAACCACATGGCCATGATTTTTCTCTTCAGTCCTAACCAGAGGATAGCTGAAGCTAAAGAGTCTTAAGAACCTGTGGGGAGAGCTTTGTCACATTCCCACCATCTTCACAGGCCTGTTTGATGAGGACGGCCTTCTTGATGGCAGCTCCAGAGTTGTTTCCTTGCCATGGAAAGCTAGGCTGGCCCCCTCTGGCCTCTCCTCTCACTGGCAGACAAAGACGTTTTTTATTTTAAAGGGCATTGGACATACCCTCCAACTGTCCCCATTTGGCAGAAACAGTCCCAATTCATCTTCTGGCATCCTATTTTTTCCCCAGCTGCTTTTAAAATGTCCCAGATTCTGTCCTCTTCTTACGCTCCCCCTTTATCTGCAGCTTACTTCAGTTACTGCAAATTGAATTCAAAGTGCAAAAGTAGTTAGCACTCTATTAATTCTGTAGGAGGGTGAGGAGAGGAGAGAAAGGTACAGAACTTTGCTGTTTCCTGGCAAAAGCAAAACTGCTGTGGCCTCTCCTAGCCTGCTCATTCATTCTCATAAGTAATTTTTGCCATCTTGACCACAATCTTATTTTGTTTGGCAACATATACCCCAGTTTTCCTCTGTTTATCAAAATCTTTGGGCCTCACTGATTTATTAAAAGTGGTTACTCTTGTGCACCTGTTTTAACTTGTTCAGCTAATTTAATATATTTTTGGTTTATTTAAATTATTTTGATTGATTTAAATTGTTTTCACTTGTTTGCCTTGATTTTACTTGTATGACCCTGAGCTATTTTGATCTGGGGTGGAATAGAAATATTTGTTTTTAATAAATAATTAACAAATAATAAACTAATAAATTTGCACAAGTGCTTACATACTAATTTTCCATTGATTCAATGGGTCTGTTTTCATTGAAAGTAATAGTAAGGTTTAGAGCAAAAGAAACAAGTTCGAGGAGATCTTGGATATTAAAGTAAAGCTTGCTGGTTGGTGGGTAGCAGAATACTAGTAGAATATCTCAAACGGATTGCATCTCAAAGGCAGTGTGCTTTTTCTAGCTGTCCTAGCCAATCAGGGATGTAGGCAGGAAGCCAATCAGGGCCTAATGTGTCCCTGATGAAACTGCCCAGGCTCTGGGTTCTATTTCTATTCATTAGTTTTATATTCCATTCCAGGGTGCAGGTGTGGCTTCAGTGGTTAATGCTTCAGACTGGAAGCAGAAAAACTTCAGATCCTCAACGCCACCCTATAATGGCCACCATGTGCCCATGCGTAGGTCACTCTCAGCCTAAGCTATCCCAGATGGTTATAGTGAAGAAACATTCAGTGGCTGACACACTGTTAAGGACATGTGTACACCTAAATTTCCCTTACACATGCATTGGGGGGGGGGGGTCACAGCAGAGGTTGGTATGCCTTTCCTCCGTCTACAGCACCCAAATGCCCCCTCCCAATTTACTGAATGACCTCCAAATGGCCGTTACTTGTTTCCTGGGTACCGGGCAGGATTGCACAAGATTCTCCCCATGACCCATGAGAACTGAGCTCTGCTGAGACACCCTCAGGAGGCATCAGTGCTGCCATAAACATTTTGTGACTGACTACAGGGATGTAGTTAGGTGTTTCTGTGGTCCTGCCTGCTCCCCCAGGAAGCACAGAATGGCCCTGTTGGCAGGGGGCCTTCAGAGGCTGTTCAGTAAGTTGGGGAGGGTGGTATTATAGCTCAGTGTGGTGTAGGTCCTTATGAGGACCAACTACACTTAGACCATTTCCGCACTACATGGTTATAGTGCTATCATTCCACTTTCAACGTCCTATGGAATCCTGGGGTTTGCAGTTTGGGAGGGGCCTTGAGAATTCTCAGCCAGAGAGCTCTTGGGCCTCAGGAAACGACAAACCCCAGAATTCCACAGGATGTTGAAAGTGGAATAATAGCACTGTAACAGGGTAGGGTGGAAATGGCTTTAGCTGATCCATATGGCATTACAGTCCCTAATGTGTTCTTTTAATGTGTTCTTGGAACAAAGATAGATTATAATTAGCATTAATCATGATCATTACTGGAAGGCTGGAGCCTCCAAGCTTCTCAAATTTTTCACACTGAGGATCTGTGCCCTCTGCGTTCCATTTGGAGACGCCAGAGTGACTTTGCAAGAAGTGGCGCAATGCATTGTGCAGCCTTATGAGTCACCCGGGGTCACACCCAATTCGGCCCCTCCAAGAACCTGGCTCTCTTTCTTAGCTCCACCCCACAGTAATCGCAAAGATAACATTTGCTGCCTCTTAAAAAGTTAAACTTCTGAATGGCTGCTGAGATCAGCACGCCCTCAGCCACAACCTTAGATAAACTGTCGTCCCCTCATTTGCCTTGGGAGTGACCTTTCCCGGCATCCTCCTTTCCAGGGGAATGATTTATTTGAGAACTTTAACACAGCAAATAGATTTCACACCACACCCCAGCTTCAGTCTCAGAGTGGCTGCTTCTTGGGAGAGCTTGTTCTGACAAGCGCAAGCCTGGGCAGCCACAAGGTCCCCTTTTCAGGAAGCAAACTCAGACACGCCGTGGCGGCTACAACCTTGGGTTTCCCAGAGACAGAAAATGATTCAGACTCTGGGCCACATTTATTTTGCACGAACCACTGGAGCACTCCTTCATTTGGATTTTGTACCCTGTATCCTTCATACTAAGAAGACCCAGCCCTCCTTTGTAGCAATTTCCAAAGGGGTTGCTTATCTCTTGAGAGCCTGACTGGTGTTGTGGCTTGTGCATTGCAGTATGATCCTGGAGACCAAGGTTTCATTCTCTGCATGTCTTGGAAACCCACTGGGTGACCTTGGATACATCACACACTCTCAGCCCCAGAAAACTCCATGATAGGTTCACTTTAGGGTCCCAATAAGTCAGAAACAACTGTTCAGCTTGAATGCACGCAACAACAACAAATTTATCTCTTAGCTGGTTGTAGCAAAACAACAAAGAGTTGGGTGGCAGCTTTAAGGCTCACAGATTTATAACAGCATGAACTTTTGTGGACTATGATCCTCATGGTCTGTTATAGTTATAGTGCTATTATTCCGCTTTCAACATCCTAGGGAATCCTGGGGTTTGCAGTTTTGGGAGGGGCATTTAGAATTTTCAGCCAGAGTTCTTTGGCTTCAGTAAACTACGAACCCCAGAATTCCACAGGGTGTTCAAAGTGGAATAATAGCACTATAACAGTGTAGTGTGGAAAGGCCCTCAGATGCCCGTGAGAGGTTAAGGTGTGTAGACAGATCACCTAGCTGGGGAGTGAGATGTTGACAGTGAGGTCACAGCAAACTGAGCTGCCAAAAGTACTGACAGTGATAATAATATCACCAATATTGTTAATAATAACCCTTTACTTGTGTTGTCAAGGAGACCAAAGGACCAATCTACGGAAGCCTCCTGTTTTCCAGCATCCTATTTCCCATGGTGGGCAGGTTGGAGTAATCTTCAGAGGGTGTAGGGTTATAAATAGAAATACAGATGGGGGCCTTGTACGTCACCTCCAACAGCCCCATGCTCAGCACAGGAAGCCCAGAACTGGAGATAGCTGCCTTTCTTCTGCTTGAATAGATCCACCAATGGAGAGGTCATCATCTCTCTTGGTTCTTGGTTTTACTGACAAACTGCTCTTATTGATTCTCACATTGGACTGAATATCTATCTAGTCCAGTCAGGTGCTCCAGAAAAACTCCTAAGTCGGAACAAAAGGATGACAAGTGACTTCTTTTGTTTTAGAAAAGGAGCCACTGTTTAGTGGTAGAGGAGGCACATTTCTGTGGCATCGCCCCTACTTTGCCCACCAAAAGTCAGTCTGTGGCATCTTCAGTTAAAAGAATCAAGGAGCAGATGGTGGGAAGGACATCTCTGGTTGCCCCCCAGAGCAGAGG
The DNA here is from genome assembly GCA_948474755.1 of Ctenosaura bakeri. Taxonomy (NCBI): domain Eukaryota; kingdom Metazoa; phylum Chordata; class Lepidosauria; order Squamata; family Iguanidae; genus Ctenosaura; species Ctenosaura bakeri. The sequence goes on from CAOLHI010000685.1 coordinate 280,842, forward strand.
ACCAACAACTTGGATCAGTGTAAGGCAATCCATCCACGATACCTCCTTCAAAGGGTAATCAAAGTTATATTATTCATGAATAGCACGCTCACAACTACCACTGATAGGTTGGGCCCCTCTTAATCCCGTCCTCCTATTTGAGAACAGTGGCTCAAATTGATAACTAGGGGTTCCTGAGTTCAAATGTGGCCTTAGTACAAACTCCTTAGGCAAACCACAGTCTCATCCCAAAGTGTAAGCAGGAAAGTTCTTGTAGAGGATTAGACTGGGTAACTCTTGGGATCTCTTCCAACTGAATCTAGTTAATAGTATGTGGGTACATTGAAGGGTCACAAAGATTGCTGAATTATTGTGCACGATGTACTTGGGGGAATGTGTTGTCATTATGACTGTTGACTGTTACACAGAAGCGAAGGAATTGCATGCAACCTGGTATTTGACTAATTTAGCCTGTAAATTCCAGCAGATTTATTACAATATTTTTATTCATTCTCAAAGTCTGTTAGTTGCTTCTCTGGCCCAAGCCCTCAAAGTCTTTGCTGTAAGGCACAGTATATTCAGAGTTTCTGCATGCTATGCCCTGCTACTCCACTTTCACTGCATTTATTCACGAGAAATTGCCAGACTGGTCCTATTTCTTTGGGGAGGTGGGCTCGAGAGGGACCCCTGGCTGTTGCTATATCTCTGCCTTCCCCTGAGTTTATTTCCTGAGGCCTTCACTTTGATTTGCCTAAGGCGCGGGTTGTTTGCAGGTCTCTACATCTTCTCCAGAGTGAACTGAGATTCCCTGTAATAACCACAAACCCTCCAATAGCCCTGGTTTCCAGGGACAATCCCAATTAAACCTCTACTGTTCTATTTTCTCAGCTGCTTTTAAAATGTCCTGTTTCTGTCTCCTCTTCCCACTTCTTTCCTTGTCTTCATCTTATTCCAGTTGCTGCAAACTAAGTTCAAAGTGCTCAAGTTGTTTGCAATCTATTAACCCAGCTGAGAGGATAGGAAGGGGTACAATCCTGTCCTTCCCAGTAGACCCAGATAAAAGCAAACATTGTAGTTTCTCCTGTCTTGTGTGTTCTTCCTTATTAATAATTTTTTGTCATCCTGACCACACTTTGATTTTTGCTTGGCCACATGTCTCCTGGTTTTTATCTGCAAGATGTTGGATGGTATGTAATCAGTTCCGTAGTTTGGCGAGGCTTTCAGAAAGAACGGTGGCTTGGAACGGAAAAGCTATTTTTCTGTCTGGGCTTGAGGGCTTGTTGTTGATGGACGGCTGGTTCTCCCCACCTCTCCTTCCTCCTCTTCTTGTGGTTTTATTACTCCAGTAAAGCTGTATCGCTTGAGGAAAGGGATGAGTGAGAGGTGGGCTTGATGTTTAGCCTCCTTGTTACTGATTAACTTCTTGGGGAGTAGTTGCAGAAATGGTGTGAATTGTGGAGTGACCCTGCAAATTGGCTTCTAATGGGTGTTGAAACAAATATTCTAAGGCAGAACAATTTAGCTTTGTAGAGAAAACTGTGATGATGATGATGATGATGATGATGATGATGATGATGATGATGATGATGGGAGCAATTCTATACAGACAAAACATCTGAATGAAATCGCTATAGGCAGGACCACAATAGCACCATTACAAAAAGCCACATCGCTTCAAACATGCCACATTATAGATGACACTTCAGTGGTTCCTAAATTGCTGAATAGCATCCAGATTGTGGATGACCCAAAATGCCAGTCAGTAACACCTGCTAGACTGTGAAACTGTGATAATGTAAAATGACATGTTATAAATAGGGAAAAACAAGAACGGCCACTACCAATGAGAATGAACACTATTAAGCCTTATAACTTCTGGTGCCCCTTCCTTATCAAAGTTTGGCTACCTGGGTCAGGCATGGAACTTCATTCTTTGGCTAAGAGAGGGTCTCAGAAATTAGATAGAGGGTGGGAGAAAGCACACGAAAGAGTGAAAGCTGATTGTGCTTTGCGGAGACAACTGGCTGGACCTTGTGTGCTGTTTGCCAGAGACCACTCACTTCCTTCTTCCCAGTGAAACATAAGAACATGAGAAGAGCTGTGCTGAACCAGATCTATGGCCTACCTTAGCCCAACTTCTTGGCTTCCTGCAGTGCTCTGCCAAATGTCTCTTGGAAAGCCCACAAGCGGGATGTGAGCATAACTGTAGGCTCCAACTGGTTTCCCTCAGAAAGGGATATCCAAAGGGATATGCCACTTCCGTTCATGAAGTTAAGGTAGCCCTTCTTCAGAACTAGAGGTGAACTGCTGGCTGTTTTGAGGGACATTTTTGTTGGCCTGCATAGCATCTCGGAAGGTCCCAAGGAGTGGGAAATTGGCTCCCAGACACACACCAACCTGGCATGTAGTCATGATGGGCTGGTAGCCATTCAGAAACTCATTCTCCATGAGCCTAGTATAAGAAAACATCCAAAATTGCCTTAAAGTTAGGACAAGGAATGGAATTTGAAAGCAGAGGTGTACAATGGTATAGTCTTTTGGTGATGGGCTTTAAAAACCATCTGGAATGGATAGGGAGAGGGTGAGAGATGCCAGTCTGTCAAAATGTTGAGTTCTTTCCTTTCTCTTCCATCTGCGGTGGACATTGATGATGATTTCCACGGGGCCGGGTGCCTGCTGATCGCTGTCTTACCAGACAAAGTTAGATCTTAGCTATCCCTGTCTAATACTGTCTGGTAATGCCGTCGATCGCATTGGCAATGTCTTCGCCTCGAAAGAAAGAGGAGAACATGTCTCTGCTGTGGCTGGGCAATGCTTGGGTTGGGCCAAGGAAGATGCAGGCTGACTTCCGTGGTGCTGCTTGGGTTGCGTGTCACCAAAGAGCCTTTATAAGTTTGTTGGTTCAAAGTACACCTTTATAACTCCCAAGCCAGCCTCATAAAGCTGCATGGGGAAGGAATAAAAGCCCTGATAAGGAAAGGTGGTGAGAGGGTACGGCCTCACACGGCCCTATCTATCCGCCAAGCTTGCTTTTGCAGATAGCAGGCAGCTCTTCACGCTTGCGCACACAGTATTTAGCTCTCTTAAAAGAAGGAGGGGAGGAATATTCAAAGACAACGGCGGTGTGCGTGTTTGTGAACCAGTATCAGGAACTTCAACGGGGGGACATCAATAAGATTCTGGCCAAAACAGACTTTGAAGAGTAAAGCACTCAGAGCCCTGAACGTAGCTGGATGAATCTACCAATCTGGGTTGCTTCCACATTTATTAAAATGCTCATACTCACACCCCTCATTTTTTCCCCCAAGACTGAATGAAGAGCTCTATGAATGGCTTTGGAAGAACAAAGAACACTCTGTTGTGTTCCTTTGCCAGTGAAAATGCCTTCCTGTTCCTTTCTTGATCAAACAAAATTAACCCCAAAGATGAGAGAAAGACTTTTTCACTAGTTACACGCTCTCCAAAATTCACAGATGAAAACCAGGACTGAGCAACGTCGGAGTGGTCAAGATGGCAAAAGTTCTTAGTGAGGCAGAACAGACAAGAAGCAGTTTGCTTTTGCCTGACTCTATTGGGAAGAACAAGACTTTGCCCTCTCTTCTCCTCTCTCCCTACGGAGTCAATTGAGCGTGAATTGCATTTGTGCTTTGAATTATGTTGACAACCATTGAAACAAGCTGCAGATAGAGGAAAAGGAGAGAGAAACCAGGGCATTTTAAAAGTAGCTGAAAAAGTGGGACGATAGTGATGCCGAACTTAGTGGGCAGAGAGATCTGCTGGAGGCGTATGTCACCCCGGGAAAGGGGGTCATCCTTTCCCTCCTCTCTCCTCCCATCCCTTTGCTCTCGCCCTCCCAATCTGGAGTCAAACCTGTTTCCAGCCAGAGCAGCAGCACCAACACCGGCAGACCTCTGAGTCAGGCATGTCTCTGAGCACGTGCAGAGTGCCCCCTCTGAGCAGAAACACCCAGAGCCCAATCACCCAATGCCAATCGAGCAGTTTTTATTTGGTATTTTGGATAGGTTCTCCCTTCCCTGAGAGGGGCAGCAAACTCACGGACTACCCCCAGGTGGCAAAAGCTCTAGCTACATCACTGGGTAAACTGAGATGATACCAATCTTCTCTCCCAGGAATTCTTCGATGAGGAGGCTGACTAACAGGCAAGGAAGAGAGGAAACTCAGGAGACAGAACATCTAGGCCCTTGTGCTTGACCTGGTATCTGCTGGGTTTCCTACCTTCTTTGCTCAAAATGCAATTCAGCTTCCTTGTCCAAGAATGATTCTTCAAGGGAAAGCATGACAGATGGTTGACTGAGGAGACTCCTACTGAGAGGTGGCAGCAAAGAGAATTGTACACTTTCCTGGAATCTCAAGCTACCCAGTGGAGAATGCAGTCCGATTTCCAGGAGTGGGGAAGAGTTCACTTTGTAGGTCCTATCAACTTTTGCCATGCAAGGATCAGATGCTGTCTTGCTTTTGCCACTGGTAACAAAGGGCCTGGAGTTAGCACAACGCCGAGTGATCCCTCCTTCCCGGCATCAGGATGCTCTACCTCTCTCTTACAAAGTTCCACCCCTCCAATTTCACAGGTATCTTTTTTTCACCTGCAGGCCAATGCCACAAATATGAACTGGAGAAGACCTAGCGCTCTTCGACAGGGATTAGGGCTGCCAGAGTGAAAATCTGTGATGTCTCTTCTTGGGTCAATGGTTGTGATGCTTGTGTAGAAAAGGGAATCTCAGCAAACGTTGCCTGCTATGCAACCAGAGAACAAACAAAACTTGCTGCAATTACCTCTTCTACACAACCATGGAATGTCGAAGTATCCCCATTAGTTATCATTCTGGGGGCAGATGAAACCTTTGGGCCTTTCTGCACTACACTATTACAGGGATATTATTCCACTTTCAACTTCCTGTGGAATTCTGGGGTTCGTAGTTGACTGATGCCAAAGAGCTGAGATTTCTAAACGCCCCTCCCTAAACTGCAAACCCCGGGATGTCATAGGATGCTGAAAGTGGAATAACAACAGCAGTAGAACAATGTAGTGCGGAAAGGCCCTTTGAGTTGCGCCTTCAGAAGGGGCAGGGTGTGTGTGCGTTACACACCACACAAGAAGGTTGTTTCCTACTTGGCTCTTTTCTTGCAAAGAAAAGCACAGGACCCTGCTGCCTGTTCCAACCCCCTGCCCCGAAACCTTCTTCGAAGTAAAGAGTGTTTTGGGGATTGGAAGCAAGCTGGCCGTTGTTGTTGTTTTTTTCCAGCTGCGGCCTTTTTGCTAATTACCTCAAAGCACCTCCAATGTCTCGGAGCAAAATATGTTCTCGGGTGAGAGATGACTCACAGCAATCCCCCCTCTTGCACTCGGGATCCAGCCCAGCCAGTTTGGGAGGATGGGTGGGGCATGTTTATGAAAAGCTCCGGCTTGTAGAAAAAGAAGGGGGAGAAAGGGAGACAGACGCTTTGCCTTGGCAATTAGCAGTAATTGCTGTGTTTCGTACTGAAGGGTTAAATACGGAGTTGCCAATATGCCAGGCACTGTTGTATCCCTTCATACCACATGCTGGGGAGGGAGGCATCAAGATACGTCCCATCTGTCTTCTCTCTGTTTCCGCCAATCAAACACCCCTCCATTAGCTTCTAGGGGGGTCATTTGTGCTCTTGAACATGCTGTACATCTCTCTGGGTTTCTTCCTTGCTTTTAAAATAATTTCAGCTGTATTTCTCTTTACAAGCTGCTCCTTTTTTATGTATACAAATCAAATTAAACAAAAAAAAATGTGAATTTCCCACTCAGGCTTCAGTTGCATTCATTTAAAAATGGTAATTTAAACAAAACGACAACAAACCCTTAAAGTGGTGTGTCTTTTCACCTGGCGAAAAAAGAGTCGACAAAAAGAAGTGTGCTGAGCCAACCCAGTTAAAACTTTTCTATCAGGTGACCAATATGGATCCAAAAGCATTTCAGACAAACAACGTCAGCAGTGAAATGTTGTAGCATTTAACAGTTGTGCTGTGGATTCCAGCCCGTCTTTTATTTCCTCTTCCCAGTTCATGGTCTTGTCCTCCAATTGTTAGTATTCTGTGACTACTGGGCTCATCCCAGAGCTGGAAGAGACCAAAAAGGCCATTGAGTCCAATCCCATTCTGCCATGCAGGAATCCAAAATCAAAGCACTCCCAACAGACTGCCATCCAGCCTCTGTTGAAAAACCTCCAAAGAAGGAGGCTCCACCACACTCCCAGTCAGTGTATTCCACTGTCTTACTGCTCTTACCATCAGGAAATTCTTCATAATGTTTCGGTAGAATCTCTTCCTGACGTTTCAAGCCATTGTTCCATGTCCTAGTCTCTGGAGCAGCAGAAAACAGGCTTGCTCCATCTTCCATATGACATCCCTTCAAATATTTAAATATTTAAATATGGCTATCATGTTACCTCTTAACCTTTTCTCCTCCAGGCTAAACATACCCAGCTCCCTAAGCTGCTCCTCATAGGGCCTGGTTTCCAGGCTTTTAACCATTTTAACCATTTTGGCTGCCCTCCTCCGGACATGTTTCAGCTTGCCAAGATCTTTTCTGAATAGTTTTGCCCAGAACTGGACACAGTATTGCAAGTGACGTCTGACCAGACTCCCGTCTCTCCCATTCCATTTTTTATCCTTTTTTGAGGTCTCCCCCTCTCCAAATTAGGAGTTCACCCCAAACTAGCTGGCTACAAACTTCAGGAACAGAAACTTCACCGAAACATCTGTTCTTCCTGATGGTAAGAACCATTTGACAGTGGAATAGGCTGTCTCGGAGTAGGGTGGAGTCCCCTTCTTTGGAGGTTTTTAAGCAGAGGATGGATGGCCATTGGCTGGAGGGCCTTTGAGTGTTTGTTCCTGCATGCCAGAAGGGGGTTGGACTTGATGGCCATTGTGGTCTCTTCCAACTCTGTGATTCTATGGCCAGCCTCAAACTCTTGATTCTTGCTGGCTTCCTAGTTGGATTCAGTTTTGGGTGTTGATGCAGTTCATTATACATTATATGGCAATAGCACTTTGATCCCACATTAAATGCGATGGTGCCATCCTACGGAATCCTGGGATTTCTAGTTGGGTCTTAGAATCCTCTGCCAAAAACCTGTAGTGCAGTGATTCTCAGACTCTGGTCCTCCAGATATTTCAGACTTCAACCCCCAGAAGGCCCATCCAACATAACAGTGGAGAAGAATTCTGGAAGTTGAAGTCCAAAACATCTGAAGGATGAGAGATTGAAAAAATCCTAGTATACTCCTTGGAACTGTAGAACTAGAACTATCTCACAGATGAGTCTAAGTACTTTGCTAAACTACAGATCCCAGGATTCTCTAGGAAGGAGCCATGGCTGTTGAAGAAGTTCAATATATGTTCAACTAGAGCTGACAAAGGTGCAAAAAAAGAGCAATGGAAACTGATCAGCGTCCTGGAACCTCCTGTGAAGAATGGCTAACATTTGGAGACATTTACTTTATTAAAGTGGGGACATAAGTGGGGCATGAGTTATAAAACTGTGCATGGTATCAGGAAACTGCATTGGGGGACATACAAAACACTAGAAGCCAGGATTATCCAATCAAACTGATTGTCAGGAGCTTCAGAGAGGCAGACATCACATAGTTAACTGACAGATATTTTGGCTTGGCCAGAGTCTTAGATAACTTTAAAAGATGGGGGCAAGGAAATGCGACCACAGCTAAGAACTACAAACACAGTTAAATTCATAGGGGGTCGAAACTGGGCTTCTCAGCTCTGTATGGATGAGTCTGTCAGTTTCGCATTTCCGCACATCTGAATTGTTTTTACATCTCAAGTTCTTGCCATCATTTTTATGGAGAAACTTTTGTGAGGTTGGGTCAGTTCTTCCCACTGGCCCCTGCCGAAATGAACTGAATTAAAATTTCAGCCATCTACAAATCCTGTTTCAAAAACATCTGTTCTAAATGTCTGGTTTGTACATGTGCCATTTTCTAGCTTAGAAGAGTACATCTTTGGTACCAACAGAACAGCAGATAACACAGTGAACCCAGATTATTTCCAAAGACCTCACCCGCAGGTCTGTAAAATATGGCAATATTAATAGCATTAGTGCAGAAATGGCCCTTCTTACCCTGACTTTTCTCCCAATATGGAACCCAAAGTGGCTCACAATGTGGGTTGAAACAAATCACAATTAGAGCAATGGATAATGCAAAAGTGAAAAAGCAATTAAACCCACCAGCATGTTAAACATGTTGATTTTAAAGAGGTTCTAAATAACGCTATTGAAATATAATGATGACGATTAAAAAATACAGCACCACACAACTCAATTAAAAGACCTTCACATTGTAAATAGTTAAGACCATGGAAAGGGTTCACATGAGATGTGGTAAAATATGGCAATATTAATAGCACTGGGCATGAATGAAATTCTTCACTAATCTTCTCCTCAAAGCAAGCAATGACTAATTTTGTCAGTTGTCTTCCCACTGTGACAAAGTCTTTGAAAGCCAGCAGTTTTTGAAGTCTATTTCACAATTCAGGAAATATTCTGTGCAAAGTTCGCAGACGGTTGTTTTGCACACAAGACAGCGTTTTCCGCTCAGGAAGCAGCATTTTCCATGCAGAAATATTTTCTGCACAGAAGATACTGTTTCCTGTACAGAAAATGCTACCTTCTTCACAAAAAAAACATGAATTTTACACAGAATACAAGTCCCAAACTGCAATGATTCTCATCAGTTCTAGATTCTTCCCATCAGAGTTTCTCAACACTTGCAAAATATGTTTTAAAAGCATTTTTGAATATTTTTTTCATCCCTTATGTGAAGCAGGGTTCAAAGTACAAAAAAGACAAAGCAGTGTTTGTTGTTGTAGCAAAACATAAATGAGAGACTTCTGTATCACACCAGATTATTTAACTGGCTGCTTCCTATAGCATACTCTGCAACAAAAGCAGAAACTCAAACCACTGCCTACAATTATAAATGTCACAAAATGATTATTTTAAACAGGAAAACAATATGGTCTGAAATTGGCTTCACATGGATAGCATATCTTACATGCACAAAGAAACTAGAGTTGGAAAATGTTCTTAGACTATAGTTCTCAGAATTTTCAGCTGGCTGGAGAATTCTGGAAGAAGCACACAAAAATGTAATTTTGTTTGACACCCATGAAAGAAATCGAAAACACAGAGAGAAAAGCAACAGCGCAGCAGTCCTGGTACAAGAACTAAGTTTTCTGGTGCTCTCTGACATCGGTCAGCTCCCAAAAGTACCAATCCTCCCTTGGTCTGAATGAAAGAAGATGGAAATAGCAAGCAAGGATGCTTCCATAATTCGTGGACCTTACTGTTGCCGTTAAGGCTGAATAATCCATCCACTGCTTTCCAATTATCATTAAAATTATACCCATTGTATTCACATGAATAGAACTACAGATCTGGAAGGGAGCTGTTTGACTAAGAGGTGTTTTCCCAGTGATCCCTTGGCTGGAAGTAACCACAAAGTCATCTAATCCAAGCTGGATCTTTAGGAAAGGATTTGTTGCATGAGGTTCAACTCTTGTCTGAAATCCTGGAACACCACAGCTGATCAATGTAGATAGCAGCAAGGCAGATCAACCAATGGCTTGAATGGTGGAATAATGTGTCCTATGTTGCTCTTCAGATTTCTTGGTTATGAACCTCTAAACAGGGGTAGCTGCTTCTCTGCCTCACATTTCCTTCCTGCTGGAGGTTGGACAACATCCTGGCTAAGCTATTTCAGAATGTAGCAACTCTAAACAATTTAATTAATTGCCAGAGGTTCCATTTGTCAATTCCTACTGTGCCAGGGTGCAGGAATGTGGGCCTTCCAGGTATTTCTGGCCTACAATTCCCATCAGCCCTAGAGACAATGGGAACTTCAGGCTTAACAACAACAAGAGGGCCACACACGCACCCAATCCATGAGCTAGGACATCATCATCTCATCCACTAGGGTGGAAAACCTCTGTCCCACCAGTTGGTGCTAGGCTAGAATTCTTATCATCCCTGATCATTGACCAAACAGGCTGGGGCTAATGGAAACTGTAGTCCAAAATATTTGGATGGCATAGTGTTGGGAAGGGCTGTCCTACACCAACTGGCAGTACCTTGCCAAAGTTTCAGATAGAATTATTCTGTGTCTATTTCTCCATCAAGACCATAGTTGTCTACATGAGTCTTCCCTAACCAACTGGCCTCTGGTTACTGTTAGACTACAACTTTTATCAACCATTGACCCTTGTGACTGAGGCTGATGGGAGATGGAGTCCAGCAACATTTGGAGGGTCACAGGTTCCTAAGAAGGGCTTGGGACAGAGGGGTTTGTTTTGAGAAGTCCTTTGCTCACCGGTTGCATCACTGTTTGTAAGGAATGTCATTTCCACACACTTTGGAGTCACACCTTTGAAACATTATCTCTTTCCTGCATGAGTTGAAATTGCCTCGGCATTAGCACATGTAAATGCTCCCACTTTTTTTCATCCAGTATAGGGTTGCCAGGTCAGGACTATTTGAGATTTCAGGGCCAAAACCTGACACTAGAAGTGAACCCCCCTTTGTGATGTCACAGGAGGGGGCTGGTCCTGGTGCTGTAACATGAGTGATGTTACAAGGGACAGCCCCTAATGGTGACATTGAGCAGGATCTTTTAAGCCTCAGCCACAGTAGCACAGAGCTTGCCATTCAAACAAAGAAACACCAAGGCTGGCACCCCAGGAGCGACATGTTTTTGTGTGATCACAGCTGTTCACTTGGCCTTGAGCTCCATCCAAAAACCCTCCCACTGCCCTGCAGATGTCAACTCCCAGAAATAACCCTTGATCCCCTGAAGAAGGTTTAGGCCATGTAGATTTGACTTCTTTGAGTTCCTGCAGGAAAGAAAAGTTAGGTGCACCCCTTCTGAGACCACACCATTTGTTCCCCACACTACTAAGCTGAGATGAGTTGCTTTTCCATGGTCTGAATCACCTCTCTCTCTCTTCCTTCTCCTCCAGTAAGCCCCAGCGGGAAAGGCCCTGCCTGGGCTTGGCAGCTGCCAGAAGGAAGAAGGTCGAGGAACTTCATGGGCAGAGCTATGTACACACATTCCCCACTTATTCAACAGGTTAGGGACTGGAGCACTGTCAAAAAAACAAAAATAGTTGAAATGGGGAAAGTACAGTGCTCTGGTGCCTAACCTGCCAAATAAACGTGATTCTTGGTTGCATTAATAGGAATATAGTATCTAGATCGAGGGAGGTAATGGGACTGCTCTATTCTGTTTTGGTCAGACCTCATCTGGAATACTGTGCCCAATTCTGGGCACCTCATTTCAAGAATGATATTGACAAGCTGGAGCATGTCCAGAGGAGGGCAACCAAAATGGTGGAGAGTCTGGAAGCTAGGAAGCCCTATGAAGAACAACTTAGGGAGCTGAGGATGTTTAGTCTGCAGAAGAGAAGGTTAAGAGAGGACATGATAGGTATGTTTAAATATTTGAAAGGATGTCATGTCAAAGAGGGAGCGGGCTTGTTTTCCACTGCTTCAGGGACTAGGACAAGGAGCAATGGATTCAAGCTGCAGGAAAGGAGATTCCACCTGAACCTCAGGAAGAACTTCCTGATGGTCAGAGCTGTCCAGCAGTGGAATTTGCTGCTTCAATGGAGTGTGGTGGAATCTCCTTCTTTGGAGGTTTTTAAGCAGAGGCTGGATGGCCATCTGTTGGGAATGCTTTCATGGCATGGCAGGGGGTTGGATTGGATGGCTCCTGGGGTCTCTTCCAACTTTAAGATTCTATTATTCTAAGCAAGGGATGCAGTATACACACTCAGTAAAAGATGATGCAATGTGTGGTTGCAAAAGCATTGTGCAAAGCACCATCTTTTCGTTCTGTCTGAGTATTGTGCTGCATCCACTGCTTACTCAACAGCCACCAAACTGTGAACACCCAAGAACGCAACTGCAGAGGGAACCCTGGTAAAGGGAACCACTCCCAGCATTCCCTTCTAAGATTATCTTGGGATGTTTCCTAGGTGGAGGAGAGTACATGGAGAAGGCCAAGTCTCCCTAGGATAGACCTCATTGCTGTTCTTTTGACAGAAAGAACCCATTGATTCAAAAAAGCAGACCCCACATCTAATTAGTGGAGTTCGTCCTAAATTTGGAAGCATCAAAACAGTGAGATAATGGGACGTCCAAAAGCAAGGGCTTCCGGTATAAGTGTCTAACAAATAAAGATGCCCATATATACACTTTTCAAGACAGCACTGTTGTCCTGGGAGTCTTCCTGCTCATCGTGTGGACTAGAGGCGATGGGCCAGGCCCTGAGATTGGGGAACCCTCTTAATAAAGTTTGTTTGCAACCTGCTGGGGGGCAAGGGGTCTTCTAAGAGGTTGGATGTTTGGCCTGTAAACCTGTAAACACACTGGCAGTGGCAGTTCATAAGCTGAGCAGAGGGAAGGCATCCCTCCTGCACTTTCCCCACATGCACACCAAGAAGCTGAATTTGTCATGGATGGTGGAAGACTATGGGCTTTTCCACACTACACTGTTATGGTGCTATTATTCCACTTCCAACATCTGGTGGAGTTCTGGGGTTTGTGGTTTACTGAGGCCAAAGAGCTCTCTGGCTGAGAATTCTAAAGGCTCCTCCTTAAACTGCAAACCCCAGGATTCCATAGGAGGTTGAAAGGGGAATAATAGCGCTATAACCGTGTAGTGTGGAAATTCAGCCATGTAGCTCCTGGTCTCTCTGGCTTGGCTTCTTGGATTGTTGCTCCAGCAAAGGGAAAAATCTTTATAGATACGCGTTCTTGTCCTCCTCCATAGTATTGTCACATAGTTCTAACCTGGCACCCTCCAGATGCTTTGAACTACAACCCCCATCTTCCCCACCTGGGGCTGATAGAAGTTGTGGTCTGACCTATCATGATAGAGCAGGTCTCAGAGGGTCTTTCCCAGCCATACCTGGAGACACCAGGGATCCAAGTCGGGACCTTCTGTGTGCGGAACAGTCATGTAACTCTGCCCATGTGCTCCATCTTGTTCAGAGAGATTGTTGGAAGCCATCAAAGCAGGCAAGGCTTCCTCAAAGCCGTGTCACCTCGGCCTGCCAACAATCCTGCAACACCCATCCTTTGTCCTTGCGGGGAATCTAATCCACTTGCAAGGCATGGAGGGAGAGGGCCCTGTGCTTGCCAACATTTTGAAAATCCATGACGGGAGAGGAAAATCGCATTTCTTCCCTCTTGGCTGAGGAGGACGAGCCTCCTGCTGCAGGGAAAAGAAATTTAAAACAAAGAAACCAAAGCATAAGAAGGGAAGCAGACTCCAGGTCTCCAGGGATAAATATGAAACCATTGTTAGGGCCTGGATAAACCTGGGAGAGGCTCAGCAAACACTCGGAGAGGGAATTGCTCTCAATTAGAGCTACTAATTTTGTTTACAAGCCAACCTCGGCTTTAACAACATGCCCATCTTTAATTCATTATTAACCACGGCAGTCTGTGGGAAATGCGTGAAAGGAGGGTTAGACAAACACGGCAGGAAAGAGGGGAGGAGTGTGTGAGTGTTGGGGGGGACCTATAAAAGACAGAGAAGGGGGAGCGTAATTTGAGGACACAGGATGTGTCTAACATGGGAGCCTTGTTTGCTTTGCCTTGAAAAGTGATTTTGTTTTTCCACATTTCAAATGTCCCCAGGGTCGAATACTCACAGCTTGGAAACCCGCACACTTTTTTTAAAAAAGTAAAGTACTTCTAAAAATTTACTGAATTACCATTATAGTTCAAAGCCCCCAGACTAGTTGGTTATTGCCATAAATTCCAGTTCTTTCAAAGTAATTAATAATTCTTTCAAGAGTAATTAATTATTTCAAAAGTTATTAATTAGAAAGTAATTGATTACTTTCCAGAGGCCTGGTTTTGAGGGGTCTTTAGAAGAGCCTCCTTGAACTCCATCTTGGAAGAAATTAAATTTGCTATTTCCTCTTTCTTCCAGGATGGGACTCAAGATGGCTCTTCAACAAACTCCTTCAGAAACCAGGCAGTTAGAAAGTATTTATTTAATTGCTTTAAAGAATAGCAATTTATGATGGTAACTAACTACTTTGGGGGATTGGAACTATGTTAGTAACCAACTACTTTAAAAAAAAGGGTTCTGAAGCTGTATTTGACACTAATGTCCAATTGATTGCTGCCTTGAAGTGCGGTGGAGTCTCCTTCTTTGGAGGTCTTTAAGCAGAGGCTGGACGGCCATCTGTTGGGAGTGCTTTGATGGGTGTTCCTGCATGGCAGGGGGTTGGATTGGATGGCCCCTGGAGTCTCTTCCAACTCTACAATTCTATGATTCTATAATTAATTAAGTTTATATTTCATCTGATTTGCAATCACAGAATCATAGCATTGGAAGAGGCCATCAAATCCAATCCCTTGCTCAGTGCAGGATCTCCAGCTAAAGCGTGCCTAGCAACTAGCTTATCCACATGCTTTTTTAAAACTGCAAAAAATAATTGGGATTGAATTGGGGTTGTTGCCATATGAGCTCCCAACTGGAATGGCCAGGCAGGAACATTCCAGGTGCTGAGATATCAGGCCCAAAACCAGAAACCTATGGAATTTTGGGGTTTGTAGTTTCCTGAGGCCAAAGAGCTCTCTGGCTGCGAGTTCCTGAGGCCCCTCCCTAAACTGCAAAGCCCAGAGTTCCATAGGATGTTGGAAGTGGAATAGTAGCACTATAACAGTGTAGTGTGGAAAGGCCCCTAAATCTGGACACTGGTGATATCACTGCAGATGGACCCTGATGACGAGTTCCACTCAGTATTTCTCCATACTGACCACTTGATCCGTTTGGACTCCCATGGAAGCTGAACCCTGATAAACTCTGAGGCCATTTCCGCACGAGCCTGTTAGAGCGCGATGATTCCACTTTCAGCCTCCTATGGAATTCTGGGGTTTGCAGTTTCGGGAGGGGCCGGCCACCCCCCCCCCGAAACTGCAAACCCCAGGATTCCATAGGAGGCTGAAAGTGGAATCATCGCGCTCTAACAGGCTCGTGCGGAAATGGCCTCAGAGTGGAACAAGAGAGGACAGGAGGTGGCCAGGCCCTGTGAAGAGCCTAACCTCCAACTGTCCTGGTGTGTCAGGGACAGATCTACTTAATTCTCAGCTGTCCCACTTACCTCAGCTGTTAGCACAATGTCCCAGCGTCTCCCTTTTTCTTCCACTTTTCCCCTTTGTCCTCAGCTTACTTTAACTGCTTCAAACTGAGTTCAAAGTGCAAAATCTCTGGCCTGCCCCTGATTTCCAAGCTTTGGCACTCCCCTGTTCAATCCCTGCCTCTTGTACAGCTGTCAAAAGCACCCTGTTGGGGAAAGGAGCTGATCTTTCCAAGACATCAATGCAAGTCAAACAAGTCAGAGGCTGTTTACTTAGAAGCGAAGCTAATGCCTTCTCCAGACATGGCCCTTCTCTCCTTCTCCCGCCCTTCCCAGCCTGCCCTTTCCAGATTGAGATGAGACTCTTTCTGAATGACAACTCCAAGAAGGAAGCATTCCTGGGCCATTTCCACACTATACTGTTCTAGTGCTATTATTCCACTTTCAACATCCTGTGGAATTCTGGGGTTTGTAGTTTCCTGAGGCCAAAGAGCTCTCTGGCTGAGAATTCTAAAGGCCCCTCCCTAAACTGCAAACCTCAGGATTCCATAGGATGTTGAAAATGGAATCATAGCGCTATTAACAGTCTAGTGCAGAAATGGCTTAGGTCAAGGAAAGTAAGAGTACAGTGAACTTACTGTATATGTGGAGGTTCTAATGCAGGAACCCCCGCATAAAACAAAAAAACTTGTGAATTCATGTCCTCTTGTTGTCAGTGGATGCAACATGTGCATTCCAGTAGCACCCGGGTGCATGCCCATCATGGCTGTTGACAATAATGGTGCAGGTGCGCCATGCAACCTCATATTAGTGTATGCAGAGGTTGCACCAGAAGACACTGTATCACTCCATTCTGCTTTGGTCAGGCCTCACCTGGAATCCTGTGTCCCGTTCTGGGCACCACAATGCGAGAAGGATATTGACAAGCTGGAATGTGTCCAGAGGAGGGTGACCAAAATGGTTGAAGGCCTGGAAACCATGAAATCAGAAATGGCTTAGGGAGCTGGGTATGTTTAGCCTGACAAAAAGAAGGTTAAGAAGTGGCTTGATAGCCATGTTTAAATATTTGAAGGGATATCATGTTGAAAATGGAGCAAGCTTGTTTTCTGCTGCTCCAGAGACTCGGACACAGAGCAGTGACTTCAAACTTCAGGAAAAGAAAACATTAGAAAGAACTTCCTGATCGTCAGAGCTGTTTGACAGTGGAATACGGTGCCTGGGAGTGTGGTAGAGTCTCTGGAGGTTTTAAAACAAAAGTTAGATGGCCATCTGTCGTGAGTGCTTTGATTGGTATGTTCCTGCATGGCAGGGAGTTGGACTCGATGGCCCTTGTGGTCTCTTCCAACTCTATGATTCATGGCTAGTAGCCACTGCTGCCTGTATCCTCCATGAATCTGTTGGATTCCTTTGAAATCCGGGCAAGATACTGATTGGCACTACATTTCCCACCGGCAAAATCCATCATTTGGCATGCACCAAATTGAATTCTTTGGATCTCTGAAGCCCTCCTCAAGCGCGTGCATGTTTTTTAAAAATTCACACAGATTTTAGGGTGGCTTTTCACCCTGAAACCAGCCCAGAGAATCCAAAACTGGCTTTGAACGTGGCAGTTTACTTCGCCCCTCCGAGCTTACTAAAAACCCTTGGGAAAAATGTAATGATGTGGTCTGATATGTTTGGGGAAGTGGCTCCTGTCCCTTCACTGCTGCCCAGCCCTGGAATATGCGATGGTGTCCTCAGGTGGCAAAAAGTGTGGGGTCGGGCTTCCAATTCCCTAAGGTGAGAGCACGTCCTGGGGGGAGCAGGATCTTTTGTGGGTTTGAAATGATGCCTGTTTCCTTTTTGTCTGTGATGACCGCTGAAGAAAAAGAAAACACACCCTCCAGTCGGCTTTTCTGGCTGGTTTTGTGTGTTGCTCTCAAGGCGCAAGGTCAGCCATTTGGACGTGTGGGGAGTGTGCTATGACAGGTGAAAATGAAGGACATCGGAAAAGCAAGCCTAGGGCCGGGGCCATGAACAGCAGCTCCTGTTGCTTGCGTTCCCTTTGACTCAATGCAATCACAAGTCTTTTTTTTTTTCCTCCTCTCCTCCCACCTTTCTTCTTTTTTTTCTCTCCTTTTGTTCTCTCTGGCAAAGTGCCCGTGAACTTGGTTGAAAAAGAGCCCAACCGCCATTTTCAGAAGGGCAGCCAGAGACACACGGGCATCCGGGGGGGGGAGATGAGGAAACGATTGGTTTCACTATTTCTTTATTATGATCATCCTCTTCTCTTACCTTTTCTGCAATCTGTAACAGTCTGTGCTGCCAGGATTTTTTAAATAAATAATAAAAATAAAAATGGAAAATGCCCAAAGCAGGATGAGCAATTTAAAATGGCCATAAAAAACACCACAAAGTGCATAATGAAAAAGAGAGAGAGAAGAGAGGGGCCATTTCCACACTAGACTGTTATAGTGCTATTATTCTGCTTTCAGCATCCTATGGAATCCTGGGGTTTGCAGTTTCGGGAGGGGCCTCAAAGGGGCTACTATGGCCATTTCCGCACTACAGTCTTATAGCGCGATGATTCCACTTTCAACATCCTGTGGAATCCTGGAGTTTGCAGTTTCAGGAGGGGCCAGCCGGCCCCTCCCAAAACTGTAAACCCCAGGATTCCATAGGATGTTTCAAGTGGAATCATCGTGCTATAAGAGTGTAGTGCAGGAATGTCCTATGACAATCCAGTGCAGAAAAGAAGTGGGGAAAGTGTGACAACAGAGGATTGGTCCTGACTGCCCTGCAAAATCAGGACAGTTGGAGGGCATGGGAGCATCGGCGGGTACTTTCTTGGGCAGCTCAGCCGGCAGCTCTCTTTGTGAGAAGCCGTTGCTTTTACAGCCTCCAGGACTGCCACGCCATCTCCTTCTTCCTCAGAGGCAACCTGGAGATGACCGTTTCTGTTTGCACAGGTTGTTTAAACATTAAACAGCAGCTGATGCAAGGCTGAGGCTTGAACATGGAAGGAGCTGAACCCTTGGGGAGGCTCGGCGAGTTCTCGGACCTGCTGGTGGGGAGAGAGGGCCATAAAAGAGACGGAAGAGCGTTCAGAAGGAGAGCAGGTGTGCTTCTCTGGATGGAGCCAGGAAAAGCAAAAGGTGCTGCCAGGTGGACTCTATGCCTATAAGGCAGGCTGAGGAAACCGGGCATTTTTTCTTTCTGTCAAGGTCCCCTGCAGAGGAATCTCTCAAGGGCTGCTGGAAAGTGAGGTGCAGGCCACAAGCCCAAAGTAGGCAAGGTTGTCCCTTCTCACACTTTCTGCCACCCCCTTCTCACTCCATTTCCCTCTGATAAGTCTTTCTGTCTTTGTCTCTCTCTCCTTTTGGCATCTTCTCCTTATCTCAGTCTTTCTGATACCCCCTTTTTTCTTTCAAGCACCCCTTTTCACTGCAACTCTATTTCTCCCTCTCTTTTTGACACCAGTTTCTCTCTCTCTCTCTTGCTTTCTTTTTCTTTTTCCTTTTCCTTTTTCTTTCTTTTTCCCTTTCTCTCTCTCTCTCTTTTCTAGCACCTCTTCTTACTTAGGTCCCTTTCACATTACACTGTTATAGTACTATTATTCCACTCTAACTGCCTTGGAATTCTGGGATTTGTAGTTTGGGGAGGCACTGGAGCGATTCATCCCGGGGAGCAATGTTTTTGGGGTGTCCTGGCCTGTAGGCACACCCCCACGTGCCCTGGCCACGCCCCCATGCACTGCAGCTATGCCCCCACACAGTGGCCATGCCCCTCATGCCGTAGCCCCAGCCCCTCCCACCCACCCCTCCACACACTCCAAGCTCCACCACTGCCAGCCTCTGTTTAAAAACCTCCAAAGAAGGAGACTCCGCCACACTCCCAGACAGCAGCAGATTCAACTGTCAAATTGCTCTTAGCATCAGGAAGTTTTTCCTAATGTTTAGATGGAATCTCTTTTGCTGTAGTTTTAAGCCATTGCTCCATGTCCTGGTCTGTTGGAGCAGCAGAATCATAGAATCATAGGGTTGGAAGAGACACCGGGGGCCACCCAGTCCAACCCCGTTCTGCCATCCAGGAATCCACATCAAAGCACTCCCAACTTATGGCCATCCAGCCTCTGTTTGAAAACCACCAAAGAAGGAGACTCCACCACACTCCATTGCGGCAGCATCTTCGACTGCCAAACAGCTCTGACCAGCAGGAAGTTCTTCCTGAGGTTCAGGTGGAATCTCCTTTCATGCAGCTTGAATCCTTTGCTCCTTGTCCTGGTCTCTGGAGCAGCGGAGAACAAGCCCACTCCCTCCTCCACATGGCATCCCTTCAAATATTTACACACGGCTATCATGTCCCCTCTTAACCTTCTTTTCTGCAGACTAAACATACCCAGCTCCCTAAGCTGTTCCTCATAGGGCTTCATGGCTTTCAGACGCTCACCATTTTGGTCACCCTCCTCTGGAAACGCACCAGCTTGCCGATATCCTTCTTGAATTGAGGTGCCCAGAATTGGACACGGTATTCCAGATGAGGTTTAACCAAAGCAGAGTAGAGTGGTACCGTTACCTCCCTCGATCTAGACACCATACTCCTATTGATGCAACCAAGAATCACATTGACTTTCTTGGCTGTCGCATCACACTGCAGAAAACAAGCTTGCTCCATCCTCCATATGACATCCTTTCAAATGTTTAAAAATGGCTACCATGTCCTCTCTTAACCTTCTCTTCTCCACGCTAAACACACCCAGCTCCTCACAGGACTGCAGGGTTTCCAGGCCAACAGATCCAGCAGAGTGCCTCTTCTGTTCTGCCCTTCCTCCAAGGCACTTGACCTGTGGCTACCCACAGTTGCCTTATGACAGAGATGGGTGTAGTGCAGCCTGCTGGCCACATGCAGCCCCTGGAACCCACTTCTGTGACCCCTGACATCCCCTGCCTGTGTCTCAGAGCATTCCAAACTCCCAATTTTTAAAAAAAATGCATGATTTTTGGACCATTTTGTCCCAAACCATCCCAACGTCCCCCAAACATGATGTGAAAACACAAGAAAATACCCCATCTCACCCCACAAGCTTCTACAACTCCATAGTGTCTTGAAATACCCCCAAATACCTGCTAAGTCTAGAGGGCTGCGTGGTTCCCAACCCTGGCTTGCCAGAAAGAAATAATGATTGCAAACCTGGCTAGTTACTTGCAAACATGGGTTTTGTTTTTAACCGTTTCACAAGCATTTCCCCCTGCCCCACATGCATACATGCAAAAGGAAAACAAAACAAAACAGGAGATGGGTTAACCAGAGTGGAGAACGAGAAAAGGGATCGTCCCTGATTAGGGTTGGGAGGCCAGGAGCATCTCAGGCTCTGAAAGTTCAGTCAAAATCTGAGATTGGGGAGGGTTGTTGTTGATGTCATAGAGCGAGTCACGTAGGGATGTGAAGGTGAGGGGGTGATTTGTTTTTGGGGCGTCCCAGCCTGCAGCCACACTCCCACACCCCCTGGCCATGCCCCTTGTGCCATAGGTCCACCCCCACCCACCCACCCCCTCTGAAAGGACTGCTTTGAACAACAACCAAACAAAGTTTTCCAAGCTTTGCTTTGAACAGTCGATGGTCGCTGTCCCAAGGCAGCCAGGAGCAGTTGAGGAAGGGAGCAGAACACGCAGAGTTTTCAAGGCGATGCTCTTGCCTTGAGATTTCTCTCCCTGAGGAGCAGAGGAGGGTCTGGGACCTGAAACCTGGGAACTGTATCCCTGATCGACAGGGGATAGTTGGGGAATACATTCCTAGTTCCTCCTGCAGGATGTTATTACCGTAAGAGGTGGGGGTGTTGGCGTCTGCCCGCAATTCCAGCCTCTCCTTAGAATTTGGGAGAATTATAGCTCAAGGGAGGCCTGCGAGAGGCAGATAATGATAGGATATTTTCACCTGTGTATGCCCATAGAGACGGCTCCAGTTTAAGTTCAACAGAGTATTTCATTTGAATTCACAAACACACAAGTAGTCAGATACTCTCAGATACACACAAGGCTATCAGAAAGTGAGCAAAAAAGGTTGGATGGTGAAAGATTGGGGGTGAAAAAGGTTGCCAGCCTTGAAGCAGGAGGTCAAAGCAGAGGGGCTCAGACAGTATCTGCAGGTAGCATGGAAGAACAGCAGTCTGGACACTACCTCCAACATATTACCATTTGCTGGGGCTGAAACTAGGGTTTATATACCCTTTTTCCTACCCTGAAGGGGTGCATAGACGAAGCGGGAATGGCTTTCACATGGGATTGACAAAAGCATCCAGAATGGGCTGATTGCCTTAACTCTAGCTGACAAAACATTAATGGGAGTCATGACAATCTCTTAATGTCTTGGCTAGGAAGGGGGTACAGGGAAGATTTCCATAGGGCGAGTTCAAGGGATGTTCTCTGTTGTTTCGCCTGGGCAGTTTCGCCTTCCGTTGTTTTTGGGTGCACACAATTTTTTTAAATTTCTTTTTATTATACATATACATTAATAAAATCTCCATCAAATATTACATATTACACACTTAGATGTTATTCTTATGTACACAATTATACATATTTACATTTGGGTGGTGTAAAAAGAATATTAAACAAGATTAACATAACATTTATCTCACTCCTTTTACCATACTTTATATCTTTTACACTACCCTGACTTCCTTGCCACTACCAAGAGTCGCTTCTTATATCATTTTAGTTATACCAGAAACTCCCCAATTCGAATAAGTTATAGGTTCAAATTTTTATCAATATTATCTACTTTGAACTCCCTTTCCGAAAAAACATAGATTGACTTTGCTGGGTGCACACGAAGTTTGAAGTGTCGAAAGGATTAGCATAGACCCATTAGTCTCTGGGTTTCCCACCGAACCCTCTCTGAACTTTCGACCTGACCACATGTAGGTCAGCCTGAAGTGGCAACAGGCTTTCTGATCAGTGTGCCTTCAATGATGGTTTACAGCCACTCAGTTATGAAAATAGTCCATCCTGCAGGATGCAGGGTGCAGGGTGTGGTAACAATATCCTTTTCCCCCACCAGAGGATATTAGCACATTGACAGAAGGACAACTCTAACAAACATTGCCATAGCTGCCACATGTGGCCAAGACAGCATCAAAGCATGGGATCAAGATGGCAAAAACGCCTAATGAGAAAGAACTCCAAGCCAGGAGTAGATGCAGCTGTTTACTTTTGCCTGAGTCTACAGGGAAGGGCGAGATGCTATAGTTCCCAGATTTCGGGATCTGACAGCTCTTCTCTGCACCTCAGGCTGAGGAAGGAATCTCAAGGCAAGAGCACTGCCTTGGATTTTTTAAAAAACTGTTTGCTGTTCGGTTCCCGCTGCTGTAGGCCGCTTTGACGTGGCAACTTTAGACTCTCCTGCACCCTTAACTGATGAAAACTAGGATATTTATTGGCCAGGCAACCTCAGAGTGTGATCAAGATGGCAAAAGTCATTGATGAGGAAGAACACACAAGCTAGAATCATAGAAATGTAGAGTTGGAAGAGACCCCAGGGGCCATCCAGTCCAACCCCCTGCCATGCAGGAACACCCTCAAAGCACTCCCGACAGATGGCCATCAAGCCTCTGCTTAAAAACCTCCAAGGAAGGAGACTCCACTACACTCCGAGGCAGCAGATTCCACTGCTGGACAGCCCTGACTGTCAGGAAGTTCTTCCTGACCACAGCCATTTGCTTTTCCCTGAGCCTACTGGGGAGGACAAGATTCCACTTTTCCTCTCCTCTTCTCCCTGATGTGCAAACTACTTTTGCCCTTTGAACTCAATTTGCAGGAGACAAGTGGGAAAAATGGGGTGAAGGAGAGGAAAACCAAGACATTTTAAAAGCAGCTGGAAAGAATAATGAGACAAGAGAGGATTCTTTGGGACTGCCCTTGTCAGAGCTGGAGGTTATGGTGTTAGCAAAGAGAGGTGGAACCAGGCTCTGTTCACATGGGAGGTGGAGTTGATGCAGCTGAGTGATCTCCACCATCCCTGCTTCCAAGTTCCTATTTTTCCCCCTTCGTCCCCAAGAATCTCCAGTTCCTCCTTTTTGAATCAGTCCCGCTTCCTTTTGCTGTCATCGGCTGCAGCTCCACAAGCTGGAACCTGTTCCTTCGGCGCCGGACAGAATCCGTAGTGATGTCAGGGAAAGGTAAGATAACCCCACCCATGGTTGCAGCTGCCTGGGAACAACCCAGGGACGGATGGAGGGAGACACAACTATCCCTACTTCCTGGTCTTTTTGGTAATGCAGAACAATAGCTGTGCCTGGTCTAATCCAAGCCCAGGGGTGTAGCTGGCGGTGGTAGGGAAAAGGGGCATTGCCCCCACAAAATAAAACTTCTCTCCCCTGCCATGAATTTTTCCTTCAGTTTGCAAATTTCTAGCATTGCAGAGAGTGAAGCATTATAAAAAGTTTACCCCTGTATGTGTACGTGCCTTCAAGTTGCCTGCCCGACTTATGGAGACCCTCTGAATTTCTTAGGGTTTTCCCAAGCAAGGAATCCTCGGAGGTAGTTTTTCCAATTCCTTCCTTTGAAATACAGTCTCTCAACCACTTGGTCTTTGTTGGCAGTCTCTCACCCAAGAACTTACAAGGGGTGACCGAGTACTCTTCTATTTGCTGAGTTCACATGCTCTGGCTCCTTTTCTTTTTGCCTGTCTCTTTTCTCCAAATGCCAAAACATTTCTAAATGCTCAGCTGAAGTTTTAAGTTACTGCGATGTTACACATTTGGGGGCTGGGGGGAAATTTCATTTGGGGGCAGAATTCTTATTTGGAAGACGACGCTCTCACTTTGGCTCCTCCACAGTAGCAACACTCCTAATGAATGGTAAGGGCCTCAAAGTTGGATGATGATGATGACGACGACGATGATGATGATTTTGGTAGCTCATGTCCTTCCACTGAGGGAAAAAACAGGGGGGCGTTTCTGCACTACACTGTTATAGTGCAATTATTCCATTTTCAACTTCCTGTGGAATCCTGGGCCATTTCCGCACTAGCCTGTTATAGTGCAATGATTCCACTTTCAACATCCTCTGGAATCCTGGGGTTTGCAGTTTCGGGAGGGGCCGCCTGGCCCCTCCCGAAACTGCAAACCCCAGGATTCCAGAGGATGTGGAAAGTGGAAACATCACGCTAGAACAAGCTAATGCAGAAATGGCCCTGGAGTTTGCAGTTCAGGGAGGAGCCTTTAGAATTCTCAGCCAGAGAGCTCTTGGGCCTCAGGAAACTACAAATCCCAGAATTCCACAGGGTGTTGCAAGTGGAGTAATAGCACTATAACAATGTAGTGCGGAAAGACCTAGAGAGAGAGAAAGAGAGAAGGGGGACTGAGAATTTTCTAAAAGCCTCCGGGGAAAGGGATTCGCATTCAGTGCTGACTAGGGCAGGGTACGACCCTCAGGACCCAGTGATCCAGAACGGGGTCTCGTATCCAGTGACGTTGTGCATGCTTTCATCTTTCTCAGTAGCATTATTTTTTAGTCCACGGTTTTTAGCACCCATTCTAAAATCAGCTAATTTAACAGAAAATAGTGATGTAAAATGTTCTGTCACTTCTTGGCCAATATTGGTTCTAATCAATGAAAAAATCTTTAGTCACATTTTAACAGAATGTAACTGGATTTTCACATAATTCTTAGCAGAATATTTAGTCCACATTCAGGGCCTGCACAGTTTTGAGTAAGAGCTTTCCAACTTGTGCTGGGAACTGAACATTTCTGAATAAGTATTTTTTGCTGAGTTTTGGGGTTTTTCCTCCAAATGCACTCTTGGTGGTCCTGTTCTCATTTATACCCCCCTCTCCAGCCAGGTGATTTCCTCCTAAACAGGTGATTCTCCTTCAAAAGGAGTTTAATTAAACTTTTTCACCCCCTGAGGCAGATCCTGGTGTGTTTGTGTGTATATGTGTGCTTGCAGGACAAAATCAAATCTTCCCTTGGGAATTTGCCCACTTAAGTCTAAAACGACCCTAGCCTCTCCCCCAGCAACGTGTCTGATGTATGTTGGACTACAAGTCCCAATCCTCCTCAACAGTTGCCTCAGCTGGGGGGATGATGGGAGCTGCCATCCAAAGCATCTGGCCAGTGTGAGGTGCTCGGGAACATCTTTTGCCTCCTGAATATATTGGACCCTAATCTTCCATCATCCCTAGCTGAGATGACTATTGAGGATGATGGAATTTGTAGTCTAACCACGCTGCAACACTGTCAAGATTTCAAGGCTGGTCTTCTATGACGTTAAAAGACAACCACCACAGGAAATCAGTCCCAGAGAACTATGGTTGCCAGCTCAGGGTCAACCTATACCTTGAGCCAAAAACTTGAGACCTGGACACCAGTCATGATGATGTCATTAGACGGTATGCATTAAGTTGCCCCTTCAGTTGCTCAGAGCTTGCCATTCAAATACATGCATGGGGTAGGGGGGATAACTTATTTTCCTGCTTGGAAATTAAGATAGAAATCTTAATGAAAGTTCCCTGATCAAGGTAAAATAAACAGGTTGCTTAGAGAGGTAAGATAAGGAACATCTAACCTAGGCTGCTTGCTTCTAGCCAGAGAGTTGATACAGAGCAGAGCAGAGGGTGAGCCCTGGAACCAGTGCAACTGGAGGGAAGGAGGGAGTTAAATCCAGAAACTAGGCCACAGAGCAGTGACTTCCAACTTCAGGAAAAGAGATTTCATATAAGCATTAGGAAGAACTTTGTGATGGCAAGAGCAGTTTGACAGTGGAGTACGCTGCCTTGGAGTGTGGTGGAGTCTCCTTAAACAGAGGATGGATGGCCATCTGTCAGGAACACTTTCACGATGTATTCCTCCATGGCTGAAGGGGGTCAGACTGGATGTTCCTTGTGGTGTCTTCCAACTCTACAATTCTCAGGCCATTTCCGTACTACACTGTTATAGTGCTATTATTCCACTTTCAACATCCTGTGGAATCCTGGGGTTTGCAGTTTAAAGGCTCCTCCCTCAGGTGCAAACCTCAGGACTCCATAGGATGTTGAAAGTGGAGTAATAGCACTATAATACTGTACTGCGGAAATGGCCTATGATTCTAAGATTCTAAGAAAATATAAACACAGATTCCCAGAGAGTCCTTGCAGGTTATAGCAACAACTCAATGAATTTCTGCAAACTCGAGCAAGCTCGCTGAGCTGAGCCCTTTCCTCTTGCCTGGAGCTGAGCCCCACAAAACTGGGACTTATGCACCCTTGCCTCTTCCCTGAAGATAAAAACCAGAGACTCAGGCCCCGACCCTGAGATTCAGGAGCCCTTTGGAGAGCATAAAAACGAACTCCGAAGAGCTAGTTTTGGGGCTAGGTGGTTTGAGATGGAAGAAGGCACCTGTGCTTCTCCCTTCCTTCTCCATTCCTCCCTGCACCGCTGCGATTACAGGCCTAAGATGACGTGTTCTGGTTGCTATGAAGCTGCACCCTCCAGGAACGAGGCGGCCGGGAGGCAGGCCCAAGAGCTGGCAAGTGATGTTGCTCCTGGGATGTTAACCTGTGCCTGCCGGGAACCTGAAAGGAGACCAAGGCCATTTCTGCACTAGACTGTTATAGCACTATTATTCCACTTGCAACATCCTATGGAATCCTGGGGTTTGCAAACTGCAGACCCCAGGATTCCATAGGATGTTGCAAGTGGAATAATAGTGCTATAACAGTCTAGTGTGGAAATGGCCCAAGGCAAGAACTTGGGCACTGGATGCATTTTTTTTCTCCATCAGCCCTCCTCCCATTTTTGCTCAGAGAAAACACTGAATTCTAATCTCTCTCCAGCTGTTTGAAGGGAGAGACCCACCTTCCACGGATACCTGGGAAATTGGATGTGGGTTCTTCCCCCCCCTCCTGTTTTCATAGGTCTCCCAGTTTTCAGAAAACTGACCTAATACCATATCCTATCAATTTTCCTGGGAAATGCACACACACAGCAGAACCCAGGGAAATAAATCACATTCAGTCTTCTCCCCCTCCCACCCCCATTTTGGTTATCTTTCTACTGTGAAATAAAAAACCTCAGGCCATGAAAAGAAAGCAGAAAACAATACGGACTTACGGGGCTGAAAATCCAGAAGATCACAGCCTTTGCTAAGCTCTGGTTTGGAGGAAGGCAGGGAGAAAATAAAAGAATGGAAAGAGAGGGAGAAGAAAAACAGATGGGAAAATAGAAGAACGAGAAAAGAAGGATTTGTGAGAAAAGGGGAAGAGGAGGAAGGGAAAAAAGATACCAGAAGAGGTTTACTCTTTATCTGAGGCCATTTCCGCCTTAGACTGTTCTATTATTCCACTTTCAACCTCCTATGGAATCCTGGGGTTTGCAAACTGTAAACCCCAGGATTCCATAGGAGGTTGAAAGTGGAATAATAGCACTAGAACAGTCTAGTGCGGAACGACTGGAAGGGAAGGGCAGGAAGAAAGAAGACAGACTTCTCTTGCTGCCCATGCATGAAACGCTGAGATGATTAATTATCTTCTTTTTCATTCAATCCATTTTTAAAACAGCTAATCCATTTATTTCAGTATACCGCATCCCCTAAACCCCAATTAAGGTGCCTATCGGAGATACTGAAAGAAACACAAACACACTGGAATGACGTCCGTTGAATCTGTGGCTATCGATTATAGGCTTCGCGCAAGCGTCGGTAGCATCACAGGTTTATTAAGTAGGATTCTTTAAGATTCTCCAGCGGGGCTCTTAATACAGGCCTGCAGCCAGATTTCTCGTCCTATTAAGGGATGAGTGAGAGCAGAGGAGAGTCCACAATTAATTCACTTTGCACAAAAGCGCCACAACGAAGCGACAATTTCCAAGGGAAAGGAAAGGCCATGTTGCTGCCTCCTGAAGTTCTGTTGATGCACTCGGCTGACGGTGATGGCTGAGCCAACTTTTCACCAGCTTTTGCTCCTCCGCCTTTAACAGGACCTCGGTGCAGATACCAGCTGGAGAATCACATTTCTCTCCACAGTATGCATAAGTTCCCTTGCTGATGTCTCCTGAAAAAACACAAGCGCGAGCCAAGCTCTGGTCACTTGGCAACTTTACAGTCAACTTACTGGCCTTTGTAGGCAAAGGGATCTTTTTTCTTTCTTTCTTTCTTTATTTAATCACTTATATATTACAAGAGCAAAATGAATAAGTTACAATGATCAAAAAATAAATGAACTTACATACAACATAAAAGAGAGGGGGGAAAAAGCAACTAACTAATGTATCCTCTTATCTTCTAAAACATATAAAACCAATCTCATCCTATATAAATCCCTTCCCATTGTTCAATCCACATTTGAGTCACCCTAAACCATTCTTTTTCTACTTTATCTTTATCGATCTTTATATCAATCAAAGCTGTTAATACATCCATCTGGTACATCTCATACAATTTCAATATCCATTGATCTAAGGTCGGTATTTCACTCCTCTTCCAGTGTTGAGCGTATACCAGTCTGGCTGCCGTCACCATGTATAACAAGATTCTGTTGTGATATTTCTGATTATGACCTTCATCTAACATATTCAGAAGATATAATTTTGGGCTAAATTCAAAATCAACCTGTAATACTTTCTTAATTGCATCATGTATTTGATTCCAGTACTCCTTTGCCGACCGGCATTGCCACCAAATATGAAATAATGTTCCTAATTCTTTCCTACATTTCCAACATCTATTAGAACAATTATTGTATATCTTAGCAATTTTTTGCGGGGTAAAATACCAACGATATAGCATTTTATAAAAATTTTCCCTCTAATTAACACTTCTAGTAAATTTTATATTAATATTCCTAGGCAAAGGGATCTTGTAGCACCTTTGAGATTGAGAAGTTAGTTGAACGAATAAGTCTTTATGCATGGCTATGTCTTTAAATTTTATTGGCCTTAAGTTTTGGAGTTGAGCTCTTCTCTGATTTTGCATTTAGCAAAGTCTCAGTTATTGGCGGGGGGAAACAAAACTGGCAGATTCAGTTATTGGGGGTCTCAGGTTTCCAGACATTATACCATGCTTCACTTCTGAAATTTAAGAAATCATATTGGAGAAATGTGTTGTCTGCTGTCTGTTCTACCTCTTCTGTGCTTGTTAGCTTTGTTTATCTCCAGACTTTGGCCATTTCCACACTATGCTGTTATAATTCCACTTTCAACATCTTATGGAATCCTAGGGCTTGCAGTTTAGGGAGGGGCCTTTAGAATTCTCAACCAGAGAGCTGTTTGGCCTCAGGAAACTACAAATCCCAGAATTCCACAGGATGTTGAAAGTGGAATAATAGCACTATAACAGTGTTGTCCGGAAATGGCCCTTCCTTCAAGAGGTGTCCACTGCTCTCCTCCTCCGCACATTCTCTTCACAACCCAGTGAAGTTGGTCAATGGGAAAAAGAGTGGTCCTAAAGTTCATCCCATGGGTTTTGTAGCTCATGGCTGGGAACGTTGGGCATTGCACTCCAGAAAAATCCCCTAACTTTTCCTTAGTCTGCTGTGCAAAGAAATAAAAATCTTACAAAATGCCCGTGAGCCTCCATGGGCCTCCTCCTATGAGAGATCCAAATCCTGAAGAAGCCCTGGGTGACCTGAGACTTTCTGTTTTCTCAGAAGACTGAGGTGGAGGCAGTTAAAATTAACAATACCCTGGAAAGCAAGAGGCAGAATTAACGATGGCCGTGGGAGCAGAGGGATGACTCTGGAGTGCCATCTATTGGTCACTGTTAGAACTCATTCTCGACCAAGCCAACTTTACAGGGCAGCCTTTGGGGGCGGAGGGGGTGGTCCCCCTTTTGCTGCATTCAGGGGGCAAAACTGAGCCATTTTGGTGGAGGAAATTTGCATGGCTCTGTGCAAGAGAATGTGTTGTGTTTCTGCTTGGAAACACAGAGGAGTAAAAGAGGACAAGTTCTCTCTGAAAGGGTGGAGAGCTGCTGTATGGAGAATGCCGCAACAGCGGAGGCATCATCACAGTTTCCTGGTTTCTTGCTGGTGGTGTAGCTACACAGGGTGGGTGGCCCTCAATAAGAATACTCCCCTGCCCCAAATGAAATTTTCCTTCAGCCCCCAAGCTGCTGGCATAGCTGTATTTGAAAACTCCAGTCAAGCATTTAGAAATACAGTTTAGGCGTCCAAAGAAAATGAAAACACCAGCTGGGGAAAAAGGCAAAAAAGTTCCAACCAGAACAGCAAAAAAAATGGGTGACTATGAGCATAAATATTCCTTGAGAAATGTAAAGAATGATGAAAGCTGATAGGTGATGCAATAGAACTGATATCAGCACATATAATCCGATATAGAATACAATATAAAATAATATAATCTGATATAGAATACAGAATACCTTTTGCAGGTTTCCATTTTGCGCATTGGATTACAATATTTGCAGATTTGTAGATCCATGCACCCAGCAGCACCAGTTCTGCCTTCTTTTACTGCAGATTTAGGCCTGAAACGGATTGTTGCGCTTCCAAAAACATCCAGTGTGCATTTGCAAGTGTCATTTGAATGCTGTTTTGAGCCCCAACCTTTTCTTGGGTAGCCCAAAATAGCGCCTGCCACACAACTGGAAGTGACTACCAAGCAGTGATGTAGGCGTGGGTCAACTGACTCAGACTCAAATCTGACTTAGCTCGCTTCAGTAATTCAACTAGGACTCGACTGGGCAATAAATGATGCACTGACTTGACTTGACTCAAGACTTGTGTATTTTTAAGAGGCTGACTTGCTGCTCTTGGTTCAGTGACATAACAAATTCATGCAGAAACCTTACATCTCCGAACAATGCTTCCATCTCTCTTGGCCTCCTGGTCACATGGTGATCTGTCTCAAGCCCAAAGTGTGGGCCCATTTCTCAGAGGGGAACAGCAAAAGAGTTAGGCAATGGGCTTGAGGACTGCTCAGCAGCTGGTGCTGCTGCATATTGGAGGAGCCTTCCAAAACTTTTCCTAAGAGCAGAAGACAAGACTTGCCCCACAGTTCAGGATGCATTTCTCAGGGGGAAACAGCAAATTTGGCAACGGTGTTTGGCAACGGGCTTGAGGAGGGAGGATCCTTCCTTCCAAAGCTTTTGAAGCTTCAGTAATGGGGAGTAAGAAGGATCCTCTTCCAGTGGTGTAGGAATGGGGGGACATGGGGGGCACTTTGCCCCGTGCAGCAATGTTTTAGGGGCATCCCAGCTTGTAACCATGCCCCCTCATGCCCTGGCCATGCCCTCATACACTGTGGCCACACATACACACACCATAGCTCCCACCCCCTCCTGCCCCCCTCTGCACACTCCAAGCTCCATCACTGTCCTCTTCCCCATTTCAGAAGCTGTAGACTTTTTCATGCCCATTGGTACAAAAGCCTCCAGCTCTGAGAAAGGGGAGAAAGAAGGATCGTATTCCCCACTTCTGTAGCTGAAGATGGCAAAATCACAAATGTGGAGGGTCAATGTTGCTTAAATTGTTAAAACTGACTTTATTTGACTCTGTCCAGAAATTCTGGAATATAAGTTGGGATATAAAGTTGGGTCCCAGACTTGAGACTTGACTTGAAAGTATCTTCAAGGAAAGACCTTGGCTGAGATTGTACAACATCATTGCAACTATGGTGATGGAGCTGTGCCATCATAGTTACAGCTGACAATGCCCCCCGTTACCCTGAGAGATGGGAGATGTTGGGGTCCACCCACAATGCTAGCATCCCCTTAAAATTTGGGGGAATTACAGTTCAGAGGAGGCCTGCAAGAGGAGAGTAATGACAGGAGGCCCCTCCATAAATTGCAAACCCCAGGATTCCATAGAATGTTGAAAAGTGGAATTATAGCACTATAACAGTCTAGTGTGGAAATGGCCACAATGTCCATTTCTGGGCAGCACAGCTCAAGAAGGATATTGACAAGCTAGAACATGTCCAGAAGAGGACGACCAAAGTGGTAAAGAGTCTGGAAGCCAAGCTTATAAGAAATAATGAATGGAGCATCTTTGAAGTTTGAACTAAGCCCCAAAATGAATTGACTGCCTCTGCTGATATGAGAGCCACCAGACACTGCTGTTTAAAGGTGCTCTTCATGACATGTGTAAAACTGCCAGTAGACATCCAAGTCTTGATGAGATTGTGTCAGTGTTTTATTTTCCCTCTTTCTTTGCCTTTGGTCACAGGAAGAATTCCGGGGGCTAACCAGAAAGAAGGAGTCTGTTCAGAGGAAGCTCCGGGACCCAGATGCCCAGTGGCAACTTCGAATGAAATTCCTTGAGCAGGCAAAGCGTTACATTGGTGTGCCTTATGCCAAGAAATACCACGAACCTGGAAGTAAGGAGTTATATCCTTTTTCCTGTTTCCTTTGGAAGGATGTAAGCCAAAAGGAACCCACCCTTGCCCCCAAATGTCACCGCAATTATTGATGGCTTGGTGCATTTTTCCTACATGACTCAGAGGTAGGGCACTGTAGGGTAAGACCCATGGTGTGATGTAGGAATCATAGCTAGCTGTTAAAGCCTGTTGGCCATGCTTCTGCTCTTCAAACTAGCTTGCTTATGCTCTCCTTCTGACTTCAAAGAAAGTGAGAGACAAGCAAGAAGAGGAAAAAATTATTGGGGAGGCCCCTCTCTCTGTCTATTTCTGGATCTTCTCCAGGATTCCAGTCATCTTAGTCTGCTAGTAGTAGGTAGTATCTGAAGGACCATATCCTCCCAATGTGAGTCTGCTGATTTCATCTTAGAGAGGTTAGACTTCATGTGTCAAACACAAGGCCTGCGGGCTGAATCGGGCCCACTAGGCCATTTCATGTGGCCCTTGCACCTCTCCTGCAGCTGTGGCACTCCCCTCCACCTGGCGAGCCCAATCCCCACATTGTGGGCCCCCAGCTGCCAGTATTCTGAAGAGGATCCAGCAGCCAGCACTCGCAATCTACTTCTACTTCTGACTGCTCCTCTGTCAAAGTCTCACTGTCAGAGTGTTGCTGCAGGTCACCATAGCAATGCTCTGTGTGGCTTATGAGAGTTGGACAGAGGAGCAGTCAGAAGTAGAAGTAGATTTTGAGTGCTGGCTGCTGGGCCCTTCTTCAGAATACTAACAGCCAGGGGCTCACAATGTGGGGATTGGGGTCACCAGGTACAGAGAGGAGCAGGGGGGCAAAAAGAGCCATGGGGAGGGGAAGCAGAAAGAGGCACAGACAGAGGCTGGAAAGCAGAAGAAAAAAGTTAAACAAAGTTAGTGTCATAAACAGTGCTTGGTAATATTTGTCTGGTGGTGGTGGCGCAGTGGTTAAAAGCCAGTACTGCAAGCCACAAGGTTGTGAGTTCGATCCTGCCAGGCTCCAAGGTTGACTCAGCCTTCCATCCTTTCTCAGGTCGGTAAAATGAGTACCCAGCTTGTTGGGGGCACGTATAGAAATGTTTTGAAATACATGCTATTTGTAAGTTGTTTGCCGCCTTGATCCATATGGAGAGGCGGGATACAAATAAATAAATAAATAATAAATAATAATAACTTCCTGTTTTCAAAACTCATTTTTCAATAAATTGTACAATAGTTGTACGTTTGAATATCTGCTTGCCATTATTTTTCCTAGACTTCTAGTTTCAGAGCTAGTTATTACTAAACCAGTAATAATCGGATGCAGAGGCAATTATTTAATAACGATAAAAGAGTAGATATATTTATATAGTCTTACAGATACAACCGGCCCTTTGAGGGCAACCTTAACGCTGATGCAGCCCAAGATGAAATTGGGTTCGATACCCCTGGATTAGACAGATGCTCTTCTCTCCTTGGTATCCTTCTTCAGGCAGGCAGATGTGCTTCTGTTTCAGAGGCCTTTGAGAGAGAACTTCTCATGGGGAAGGGCCAGTCACACGCAGTGTTATTCCTGTTTATTGTTCTTCTTTTTAATGGTTTGTTTTAAAGTGCTTTTAATTTTACTGATAGGTTAATTGTATAACTATTGTAATTTTTTAAAAGCTGTTTCATTATTAACTTTTGTAAGTATCTTAAGTCCCAGGCTGGTGAAAGGGACATTTTCTAACACTTAAGGTTCATGAATGGAGTCGGATAGTACATTGATCCCAATGGCTTATTTAACAATGCAGTGCTGGTTGGACTTTGGCTTGGAAGCTGGTTCCACACCAAACAAGCAAATAAACCAACTTTATACGTATGAAATTCTTACCAAAAATATGCAGTGGCAGCAACTGAACAACTAAGAGCAGTGGCAATCATATAAACTCGCCAATAAGGGACAAGGCCTTTTTTCAAACTATGTACATCACGCTTCTTCTTGTTCATCTTGTTCTGGTCTTCTAGCTATAATCCTACCAGCCAAAGATGCCAGGATGTTTTGGAACGTGGCTTAGAATGTTTAGTACATGTTCGACTTAATCTGAAATCACTAAATATGTTCTTTGCCTAAGCAACATCAGCATGGCTCTATCTCATCTAGATCATAGAATCATAGAAATGTAGTGTTGGAAGAGACCCCAGGGGACATCCAGTCCAACCCCTGCCATGCAGAAATACCCTCAAAGCACTCCCGAGAGATGGCCATCCAGCCTCTGCTTAAAAACCTCCAAAGAACGAGACTCCACTACACTCCGAAATTGTAATCCAAAACAATAACTGTTCCAAAAGATATCTTAGTTGTAATATCTTATGAAAAGATTAGGAGTTCTTATATAGCTTACACATATTTTCGACCATTTTATTTGGCCTAATAAAGGTATTTATTATACCTAATAAAGGTATAATAAAGGTATTTGTACTAATGTGGACTCTAAAATCCATCTTCCCACTTTCTGCCTTTTTTACTTTGGAAAAGCAAGATATAAATGTTGACTGGCCTCTGGTTCAGCAGTTGGACTTAGGATATCATAAGTACTGGAGGTTCACATTTGTGGTCATGAATGACTGAACGTGGTCCCCAAACTTACCTTTGCGGTCTGGCAGTGCTGTGTCTGAAATGTTTCCAAAGCTCTGTCGACTGGGGTGCTGGGAAAAGCACAGTCCCAATTTCTTACCATGCCCCATCCCTAGGAGTGGGCTCTTTTAGGCTCTTTAAATGAACAAATAAATAAACCAGAAGTTGAATTCTATTGCTGGTCCTAACTAAAGACTCTTCCTCAACCTAAAATGGCCCCCAAGGAGGCTGGAGGGGAGATGTAGAGGCTAAACAGAGCCCAGACAGGACAGTTGTAGTTACAGCTTGCTGCATGATTGATGCTGCATCGAACGGGAAGGTTGGACTGGACGATCTCAAAGGTCCCTTCTGACTTGTTGTGAAAAAAGGAAAATCAATGATTCTCTCCCTGGCAAGACAGTGTCCAATAGGGCAATCAATTTAGCAATAGGGGTTTCTCTGCGGTTATGCCTCTTGGGAGACGGAGTGCACTAAAGTGTGAAATGCACAAAAGTTTGAAATGCTTAGAAATGCTTGAAATGTGGGCTAATCATCGTTTGTGTACAAATAAAATTAGAAGCAGGATCAGGGGTGGGGATGAGGGAGAATATATCGGTTATTCCTGCTTGGCCTTTCCGAACGGATGGCTGTCCTCATTACAAGGACGCGGCGCGAGTCTCCCGGCTTGTGAATCCAAACGGAAAGCAGCTTTGGAAAAGCTGAGACTCCTTGAGGAACCGGAGTGGAGGAGGGATGTCAAAACTCGAAAAGGTCAAGCCGACAATATCTGTTTGTTTTCAGAATTAATGTTCACAGCAGGAAGGGAACGTGGTGGAAATACATATCCCCAAGTGTTCTTTAAAAAAAGGAAAGAGGAAGGACAGCTAAGCTGCCCGTGTGGGTGTTTGTTGTATATGTCTGTGTGTCTGTGTGCGCCCGAGCGAGTTTTTTTAAAATGGAATTGGAAACAAAACAAGCCAAGGCAAACACAGGCTCTTGAAGAATGTTGCTCCTCTCTTGGCTTTGCTTATAAAAATCATAGAATCATAGAGTTGGAAGAGACCCCAGGGGCCATGCAGTCCAACCCCCTGCTATGCAGGAACACTCATCAAAGCATCCCCAACAAATGGCCATCCAGCCTCTGCTTAAAAACCTCCAAAGAAGGAGACTCCACCACACTCCAAGGCAGCATATTCCACTGCCGGACAGCTCTGACTGTCAGGAAGTTCTTCCTGAGGTTCAAGTGGAATCTCCTTTCCTGCATCTTGAATCCATTTCTCCTTGTCCTTGTCTCTGGAGCAGCGGAAAACAAGCCCGCTCCCTCTTCAACCTGAAAAAATAGGAATAGGGGAGAGACTGAAGGAGGAGAAAGTAGCTTTTTGTTCTCACCGTGCCATCAGTCTGCATAAAAATGAGGAAGAGGGCCATGCTTATTGTCTTGAATTCTTTGAAGGAAAGAAGGGATAACAATACACATTCACTAGGGTTAGGTATGCAGGACCCCTATGAAAGCGGGAAAACTGCAATTATCAAAATGTGTTGTGTGTCTGTGGGAAAGGGGGCCAAAGCCGGTCAGGGAAAGGAGAGGGAAAAGGGGGTGGATCGGCATGGTGGGCCTATACATCCTCTTTCATGCTCATCTCCTACCGTGGGTGTGGGGAGGCACTGGGAGGGGTTTGTGATGCTGAGAAGTTGGACTGTGATCCATCCTTAGCTGGCCAGGCAGTGGCTGGTGATGGAGGAGCAGGAGGATCAGCGGCGGCTTTTTAAAGGTCTGTGCAGCCTGATCAGACCCACTGAAATTTGCAAATAATCAAATCTGTGACAGTGAAACCCACAAATGTGGAAGGCCCATCAAACCCTCCAACATTTCACAGATGCAAACTGAGAGATGTGTGGCCAAGCAACATCAATATGTGATTAGGATGGCAAAAGTTATGAGTGAAGAAAAACAGATAAACTACGAAAGGCTGCATCAGTTTGCTTTGGCCTGACCCTACAGGGAAGGGGGTGGTTCTACTCTTTCCTCTCTTATCTGCTTAGTTAGTGGACTGCAAATAATTCTTGCAGTTTGAACTCAGGATGCAGTGACTGAAGGATGAAGGAAAGGGGAGAAGAAAGGAGAGAAACTGGGGCATTTTAAATGCAACTGAAAAAGTTGGGTGACAGAAGATTGTCCAGCACTGTCCTTGCAAAATTAGGACAGTTGGAGGTTATGATAGACAGACAGAACAAGTTAGCTGGAATCTCTCATTTACAGAAGCAATATACCTAAGTTAACGTTCGTACAAAAGTGTGCCTTTTTAAATGAATTATGTACAAAATTCCTGTTTTAGAGCAAAATGCATACTTTTTTATGTAGGGGAGGGAGTTCAAAATTCATGCAAATTTTTGCATAGTGTCAAAAGAATGTTGAGAGTCCTACACAAAAATGGCCCAGAATGGAAACCGATTGATCACTCTATCCCACCCTGGTCCAAAAAGCTTATTCATACTGTCCCTTTCCTTTTTGTTGATTCCTGCTCTGTTGTCTTTCCAATTTACAAATGGTTCACAATGTTGTTCTTCAGCTTGCGAATACGAATCTCCACTCTTCCTGGATTGTTGCGGGTTTATCCGACGAGTGATGCAGGACTTGTCCGAGGAGTTTGGCTTCTCTATTGGCCCCGGAAACCAAGCCTACCAGTACGATACACTTC
Organism: Ctenosaura bakeri; assembly: GCA_948474755.1. Classification (NCBI taxonomy): domain Eukaryota; kingdom Metazoa; phylum Chordata; class Lepidosauria; order Squamata; family Iguanidae; genus Ctenosaura; species Ctenosaura bakeri. The sequence goes on from CAOLHI010000685.1 coordinate 318,551, forward strand.
CTGTTACGCTACCCAGAGAAGAACACCTGAAGCCAGGAGATCTCATCTTCATTTCAGGAACATACTTTGATGTGCAACGTAATGTTTACTGTGTGGTCCCTCTTGTGTCTTTTTGTCCCTTCCTCCCATCCAGTGGCATATCTAGCATAAATAGCCCTAGGGAAAGTGTGGAGGTTGCCCCCTACCTCTGGGGGCCACTTCCTCCTTGTCCGCTGCCACTAAATCTCCCGGCATGGTTTTTTTTTTTGCACCCCCCCCCGCCCCCAAGCATTGGCCCAGGGAAGTTAGGTTGGAGTAGGCAGCCAGCTTGTTCATTGGTAAGGGGGGGCTAAATCTTTATTATTTTTTTGAAGTGATAGCTAGGTTATTCTGTTCCAGCCTAAAAAGGGGGAGGAAGGATGCACCAAAATCGTGGCTGGAACAGGTGTAAGGCTTCTGCAACTTTGGTACGGCTCCCCATTGTGCTGCTGTCATGCCCTCCCGGTGGCCGTTCCCTTACTGATGGAGGGCTGAAGCAAGGATCGGAGAAACATCTGGCCATGTCCTCATCTTCCAGCCCATCTTGGTCAACATTTTCCACCAAGCTCCACTGGAGTTCCTCCATAGGTCTGTGTGAATGATGCCATCAGTCTGAATGGGGGTGGGGGGATGTAATTGGCCCCCACCTTCCATGCACTTGACCACTCCTGCAATATATGGTATCTTTTTGAGGTGTGATACTTGCTCGGTAGTGGAACACTTGCTTTGCATTTAGAAGAACCAAGGTTCAGTGCCCGGCATTTTCAAGTTAAAAGAATCCCAGGTGCTGACAAGTTTCAGGTGCCAATAGTTCCGTCTCCCCATCCTCTTCCTCTTCCCAGTCCTTTTCTAATATACCTACATTTGAGGATTTCCAAAGTCATCTCCCACTCCTTTTTGTTTCATTGCCTTCCTTGTAGGGAAAAGGCAACCCCACGATATCGTTCACGTGGAAATCTGGCTGGGTGATGGAGAACGAAGCCTGGGGGCCTGATGGAAATGGGGCAAGGCACAAGTCTTTGACTCTTACAAGTTTGTCTCCAGCTCCTACGGGGACATGGCATACCACTTCAAATCCATCGAGACGTGGCTGCAAGGCGTCTGTACGAGGCAAGGATCTGTAGGGATGGGGCCGGTTTCCAAGCCAATGCTGGGAATTCCCAGAAAAACACAACACCATGATCCGTGACGCTGTCCATGGTGTGGTGGGAAATCTTGAATGATGGTTGAACATGATGACAGTTCCTTTGGCTGGGGTGGACAACTTCATGGGGAACACAGGCCATTTCTCCCCCTAGACCTCATCTGTGGGCTGCATCTCCATAGCAAACCCAAATACGTCTATTTTCGTCTGCAGTCCTTCTCAAAATGGCATCAGGAAGGGACATCATGTCATTTCCTGTTGCCATTTTGAGAGGCACTGGCAGAGGAAAAGGCAGATATTTAGGGAGGGCACAGGCTTCAGCAGGTTATGAGTGTAAGGTGTGGGATATTTGTATGTGTTTTCACATATGTAGGAGGGGAGTTCTGCATGGTTTGTGTGCAAAATTGCCTGAAATTATATGCTTTGTTGTTGTTGTTGTTGTTGTTGTTGTTGTTATGGATTGGGAGGCTTTGGGGGAACTGGTGTGAAGCTTCCACCAGTTGGGCTTCAGGGTTGCAAGCTTCAGCCCACAATAGGCAATCAATGTCAGGCTGCCATTTTTAATTTGGCTGAAAGTTGCTGACCGTTGGCACTGCAATAAATGTTAATTAACCGGAGGGCACCCTCCCAAAATTGGTCATGGGGGCTGGTGGCAGGACGGCTGTGTGTATGATGAGGTTTTGGATGGAGTTTGAGTTTGTTTGGTTTGAGTGATGGACTAAGACTCTGGAGAGCCGGGTTCAAATCCCTACTCAGCCTTGGAAACCCACTGGGTGGCCTTGGGCAACTCACACTCTCCCAACTTCACAGGGAGGCAAAGGCAAACCCTCTCTGAACAAATCTTTCCAAGAAAACCCTAGGATTGGGTTACCATAATTAGACTTAAGGCATGTGACAATAGCAAAAATGGTGAGTGGATAGAACCTCCAGCACCCACAGATTGTACTCAGCTGTGGCCCTTTCCGCACCCTACTGTTAGGGTAGATAAATTAATCCCACCTCCACCGTATCCCCAGGTGGAACACAGAGCCAATCTGAACCCCCAAGCACAAGGTAAGAAGGTAGAATAGACACACACACACACACACACACACAAGTGCTTTGATCAAAGGATCCCAGGTAGGGTTGATTTATTCTTTCAGGCTTCCCCTCTTATCCCATTTTCATGTTTATATTAAAGGATGCTTACAGGGAGGAAAGATTCATGCATCAGCATGAGCAAAGTCACGGCTTTTACACCTGTTACATGTTATCTTAACTTTAAGTGCCTGAGTCTACATGACCCTGTTACACCCTAGGCCATTATCAAGATATTACCGGCATTTCAAGAGTCCTTCGCTTGTACGTACTGGTTATAAACAGGAGCAGAACAGAATAAACAGTTCTAAAGCAGTTCTTAAAGCAAGGTTGTTGGATGAGCTCTGAGTGTCTAAAACGCCAATTAATACATCAATTCCTTAACAAATTACAGAGCCCCAAGTGTCAAGCCTAACACTACCTCCACAATGAAGGAAGCACAGTGGCCCTACTCTTTCCCTCTGCAGCGCAGCCAGGTACTTTCCCAAGCTGTGCTAGGGCAGGAAGCGCAGCCACTGTGCTTCCAGGCCTTCTGCAGACCAGGTAAGTCTGGGATGGTAGCCCAATTACTGTCATTGATGGGGAAAACCCATCAATGAGGTAGTCTGTGATTGCACCACCTGGGAATGGGAGAAGGATAGAACCACAGCAACGTCAAGCAGAACCGTCATTGCGGTCCAGTCCTTCTTCCATCCCCATGGCAGGTTGGGAGGGCGGTACAGAAAGAGCCTAAGCTAACATCTCATTCCTGCAGTTCTGGCAAAAACTCATCTCACATGCAGCTGCGTGCCCACCTGGCCTAGGGAGGTTGCCTTACTAGTAAGCCTTCTCGAAAGCAAAGCCAGTGGTTGGAATATTTCAGCTGCATTTAAAAAAATGGCAGCCTGACACTCTTTTGATCATCTACTGGGAGGTGAGCTGGGTATGTTTAGGGAGCTGGGGATTTTTAGTCTGCAGACAAGAAGGTTAAGAGGGGACATGAAAGCCATGTTTAAATATTTGAAGGGATGTCATGTTGAGGAGGGAGCAGGCTTGTTTTCTGCTGCTCCAGAGACTAGGACACGGAGCACTGGATTCAAGCTGCAGGAAAAGAGATTCCACCTGAACCTCAGGAAGAACTTCCTGGCAGTCAGGACTGTCCGGCAGTGGAATCTGCTGCCTCAGTGGAGTGTGGTGGAGTCTCCTTCTTTGGACGTTTTCAAGCAGAGGCTGGATGGCCATCTGTTGGCAGTGCTTTGATGGGTGTTCTTTCATAGCAGGGTGGATGGCCCCTGGGGTCTCTTCCAGCTCTATGATTCTATGATTCTACTGCAGATCCAGACTTTAAACCTGATTATACAAAAGAGGGTTGCTCTTTTGTAAAATAAACCCCAGAAACCCATGGTTGGCATTGTGTTGGCATCGGGCGCTGCCTAATTCTCTCCCTGTCCGTGATGTTTCTGGAAATGGCTGACACCCGCCACTGTTTACTGCGACTCAGTGTCTCTCAGCTGCCTCCCTTGCCTACGATGCCCAGGCCTTCATCTGCAGATTGAAAATCAAAGGTGTCATTACAATTTCAAAAGCTCTGCCTGAGCTGCAGGTTCAGCCGTGGCCGCTCACAAAAGGGGGAACAAATTAGAATCTAAAAATTGAGTCGGAGCGCAGCCATTCAGAAAAAACACGGTAGACCTGAAGGGACAAAGGAGGCAACTTTGTTCCTTCGATGGTAATGGATTTCTTGGCCAAAAGCAAAAATCGTATTGTCATTGTTACTAACTTTATTTATAGCCTCTTTCCCCCCAGAACCGAGACTCAAGATGGCTTACAAATTAAAACAATAATACAGTTATACAATTAAAATATAAAAGGTCAGCACTAAAATGGAATTAAACCAAGCATTAAAAGCAATTTAACATGTACAGTTAAAAATAATAAAAAACAGTTTAAGAGACGATCCAATTAAAAACGGTACAGCGCCCTCATAAAAGCCGTTTCTTTAAAGACATTCAGTTCTCAAAAGCCTGTTGGAACTAAAAAATAAAAATATCTTTTCTTGCGGATGGAAAGAAAGCAAGGAGAGGCCTTTCTAGAGTTCCCAGGAGGGGTGTTCCAGAGCCCTGGGGCAGCCACCACGAAGGCCTTTCACTTGAGCTTCACTTTTACACACAACCATTTCCATTATAGTGCTATTATTCCACTTTCAACCTCCTATGGAATCCTGGGGTTTGCAGTTTAGGGAGGGGCATCTAGAATTCTTAGCTAGGGAGCTATTTGGCCTCAGTAAACTACAAATCCCAGAATTCCACAGGATGTTAGAAGTGGCATAATAGCACGATAACAGTGTAGGGTAGAAAGGCCCAGTTTACTCTCCCAAGGTTTTGCAGAACAGAGATGGGCAAGTCTGTTTGGATTTGTTCCTTGTTAGTCTCGAGAAGAGTTCTGTGGATACCCTGGGATACTAAAAAGGCAAATGAATGGGTCCTGGAGGAAATCAAGCCTGAACTCTCCCTAGGAGCCAAGATGACAAAACACAGGCTGTCATACTTTGGTTGTATCATGAGATGACCTGACTCACTAGAAAAGACAATAATGCTTGGTAAAGTAGAAGGCAGTAAGAAAAGAGGAAGACTCCATTACAGTTGAGTAGACTCAATAAAGGAAGACGTGTCCCTGAACCTGCAGGATGTGCGCAGGGCGGTTGAGGATGGAGTGGCTTTGCGATCTCTCATTCATAGAGATGAATCATAGAATCATAGAACTGTAGAGTTGGAAGAGACCCCAGGGGCCATCCAGTCCAACCCCCTGCCATGCAGGAACACCCTCAAACCACTCCCGACAGATGGCCATCCAGCTTCTGCTTAAAAACCTCCAAAGAAGGAGACCCCAACACACTCCTAGGCAGCATATTCCACTGCCGGACAGCCCTGATTGTCAGGAAGTTCTTCCTGAGGTTCAGGTGGAATCTCCTCTCCTGCAGCTTGAATCCATTGCTCCTTGTCTTGGTCTCTGGAGCAACAGAAAACAAGTCCCCTCCTTCCTCTACATGGCATCCCTTCAAATATTTAAACATGGCTGTCCTGTCCCCTCTCAACCTTCTCTTCTGCAGACTAAACATACCCAGCTCTCTAAGTCTATCCTCATAGGGCATGAAGTCATCTTGGTGGCAGTTAACAACAAGTCTTCAGTCCACTCAGTCATGAGTCAATATCTGCATCAGAAAGAAAGAAAGGACTTCGCTATTATATGCTCTACTAACATTGCCAAATAATATGGCAGCCCTGCATCTGAGCTATGGCCTTCCTAGGGAAAAGGACATTGCCCCATTCCATTCTGTTACCCTTCTGTGGGTTCACATCTCAGTCCATGAGTTCACATCCTTGAGTTCACATTTTTACTTTGCATTTCTCTTTACACAGAACTTTCCCCAACATTTGCATTTTGTATGGCACCCCCAAATACTTTCCTCTAATATGTGCATTTCATACACATGTTTTTCTAAAATAATAACTTGGAAATTAAAAGTTATAAGCCACATAGTTCCCTTTAACGTGGTCCTTCTCTAAAAATGATATGATTTTTGCATGTTGAATTTGCATTCAAGGGTAATACAACAAGTGGGAGGGAATGTACTTTACTCGTGTGTTGCCTAATGGTTTCCAGTTATTTTAAAAATTCTCTTTAAAGCAGTGGTTCTCAACCTTCCTAATGCCGTGACCCCTTAATACAGTTCCTCATGTTGTGGTGACCCCGAACCATAAAATCATTTTCGTTATTTTTTATTTATTAGTTAGTTAGTTAGTTAGTTAGTTAGTTAGTTAGTTCCAACATCAAATAGATTGGAAACACTGCCCTAAATCACTGCTCTGGATAGACTTCTAATGCCTAAAAACTGGTAACCCTCCCCCTTTTTTTAAGCACAGAAAGCGTCCATCAATGCCAGAATTAAGGCAGTAGTTCTAGTTCTGAATGTTGGGTTTCCACAGTTCAAAAAGCCAGTCACTCCCAAAGGCAAGGCCGAAACAGCCCCCATTTTACATGAGGCGCAGGGAGGAAAGGACAGGAAGAGAGGAAAGATGGCGGCGGCATAAGCAGACGTGTTTTGTTTCCCTCCCTCCCTCCCTTAAAGGGAATGCGGACGCTGAACATACAAAAAGCGAGGAATGCAAGAGAGTCAGGGTGAAGAACACAACATGTGCGTGTGGCAAGCGCCAAGGGTCCACGCACAACAAAAGCGAGAGGAGAAAGTCATCCTGGCTATTTCTGCACTAGACTGTTATAGCACTATTATTCCACTTTCACCATCTTATGGAATCCTGGGGTTTGCAGTTTGAACCCCAGCGCAGGGGTCTCAGAAGCACTGCTCCCATTGGCTGTGAGGCCACCTTCTTTTAAAAGGGGGGCAGGATTGAGGAGCGGCGACCCCTATGAAAAGGTCATTTGACCCCCAAAGGGGTCCCGACCCCCAGGTTGAGAACCACTGCTTTAAAAGTATTTTAGGAGCATTTTAGAAGCATTGTAGTTCTCGTGATGTTTCATTGTCTGTCCTAAGGGCTTTTTAAAACATAAAAAGTATCAGAAAATCAAAGTGCATGTGTATGAAGAGCACATTGCAAAAGAGACATTTTAATGCAACCATCTGCATGAGTGCATCATGCTTATTTGAATATAATGGTGTGCTGGTGTGGATGCACACTCCTAAAGAGCAGTGGTACCTCATATCAAGGGAAGGAAGGAAGGAAGGAAGGAAGGAAGGAAGGAAGGAAGGAAGGAAGGAAAAGACCTTGCTGCAACTATAAGAGTGATCAGATTGAGATTGCTTTGCCATTTTCCCCCTAACTACATCTCTGACAGAAGTTCAAGGTACAGTCAAAAAAGGAATGAATTGCAAATACTATTCAGTATTTGCAGGAAGTACAGCTCTCTATACAAAACTCTATACAAAGTCTATACAAAACTCTGTAGAGGATTCTATACAAAAGAATGAATAGCAGAAGTCCAATACTCTGTACAAATAGAAAGAGCAAACAACGCACAATGCAGCAAAGGATTCCAATGCATTGGCTACATTTTGAAAAGAACGTTAGAACATGGGATGACTTCGCTGTACCTCATGGCAGGTCTGGTTCTGGTTCGTTTGTATAATTCCATCTGGTGGCTACAATGAGCCAGTCGTGTAGGGACTGGGGGGTGATGGAGGTGGTTCGCCCCAGGCAGCAATGTTTCTGGGGCGTCCCAACCCATAGCCGTGCCTCCGCACACCCTGGCCATGTCCCCGCTCACAGCGGCCCCACCCCTGCATGCCGTAGCCCCGCCTGCTCCTGCCCCCCCCTCCACACACTCCAAGCTCCGCCACTGCAAGGAGCCATGCTGGATCAGAACAAAAGCCAACCCAGTCCAGGATTCTGTGCCTGCAGCAACTGGCGTTGAGACACAGGGCCATTTCCATGCTACACTGTTATTTCACTCTCAACATCCTATGGAATTCTGGGGTTTGTAGTTTCCTGGGGCCAAAAAGCTTTCCGGCTAAAATTCTAAAGCCCTTCCCTAAATTGCAAACCTCCAGATTCCATAGGATGTTGAAAGTGGAATAATAGCAGCATACCAGCCTAGTGCAGAAAGGCCCACACTTTGCCTCTGAAACTGGAAGCAACTTTAGCTGTTATGACTAGTAGCCATGGATAGTCTTCCCTGATGTGAATTTGTATAATTCCCTTTGAAAGGGAATTTGGTGACCATCTGCTATGATCTGTGCTTGACTATGGCCATTTCCGCACTACACTCTCATAGCGCGATTATTCCACTTTCAACCTCCTGTGGAATCCTGGGGTTTGCAGTTTCGGGAGGAGCTGGCTGGCCCCTCCCGAAACTGCAAACCCCAGGATTCCACATGAGGTTGAAAGTGGAATAATCGCACTATAAGAGTGTAGTGCAGAAAGTCTATATGACTTATAAACTAGGCGGTTGCTCTGATCCAGCGTGGCTCATTGTAGTCAGTGAATAGTCATATGAACAATCAGGGCCGGCCCTGCCATTAGGTAGAGTGAGGCCTTTCTCCAGTCCCTCTTGAATCTCTCATTGTTTAACTTGATGGGATGACCTCTTTGTCTTTTCCTTCCGCTTTCCCCATGCCATGAATCATTTTATACCTCTCTGCCATGTTCCCTCCCACCCTCATTATTTATTTATTGTCAACCTATCAAAGAATTTCTGCAGGAGACAAACAATTTAAAACAATTCAGAACAGCCACACAAAAAAAATCCAATAAAGCACATAGATCAGATAGCAAGCTATAAAACGCAGCCACAAATAATAGAGGAGAAATTAAAACAGCTCAGCCATAATCATAAAATCGACACAAGGAAAGCCACAAAATCATCTTCGGGGGGCGAAAACATATCGCTGCGACGCTGTTGTGAACGTGAACATTAAGATGCTCAGCCTCTGAACCAATTTGCAAACAGATTTTAAAAGAAATTGGAAGATTAAAACAAATAAAAGGTTTGGCCAGGTGCCAGTAAGACAATAAAGTTGATGCAACCAAGCAAGTCTGTTTGGGAGGAGACTTTATAACTGGAGGACGGAGGAAGATGGGCTGTGGATGGGGTAGGCATGGTCTGCCACTTGCCCATGGACCACAATCTAGCAAGAGGCCCAGGGAAGAGAGTTCCGAGGGCTGCCTTCCTTCACTTTATCATTACAACCTGGGTTGCCAGGTCACCTCTGAAATCTCAAACCCAAAATATAAAATCTAGGGACAACCTTGTGATGCCACAAATGGTGATGCTGCAAGGGTGAGATTATAAATACAGCCTCAGTGAAGGCAGTAAGCAAGCTATTTTAAGATTCAAGCCCAGTCACAGAGGGCATGCCGTTCCAATAAATAACACACACACTTTTCAAGGTAGCATCCTTGCCCTGAGATTCCTTCTTTATGCCCTAAGATTGGAAAAGAGGGATGATTTTTCACGTTCCTGAACTCTACCTCCACAAAAAAATTCTCAATTGTGTTAAGGGGTGCAAATTCCATCATTCCATGCATGCAAACATCTTCAGCTTTTTTTTTTTGCTATTGCTGCTGCCGACCATCACGGGTATGTTTGCCCTTCCACAAAGATTCAGGGTGTTTCTTGACAGGGGCCATTTCCACACAACACTCTTATAGCACGGTGATTATAGCTCATCAAATTTGCAGATAACCCCAAATTAGGAGGGATAGCTAATACCACAGAGGACAGGACCAGAATTCAAAATGACCTTGACAGATGAGCTGGGCCAAAGCTACCCAAATGAATTTTAACAAGGAGAAATGTAGGGTACTACACTTAGGAAGCATGAATGAAATGCACAGATGTAGGTGATACCTGGTTTGAAAAGAGTACATGTGAAAGGGATCTAGGAGTCCTAGTGGGCCACAAGCTGAACATGAGTCAGCAGTGTGATGCAGCAGCTAAAAAAGCCAATGTGATTCTAGGCTGTATCTATAGGACTATAGTGTTGAGATCAAGGGACGTAATAACACCACTCTTTTCTGCTTTGGTCAGACCTTACCTGGAATACTGTGTCCAGTTCTGGGCATCACAGTTCAAGAAGGATATTGACAAACTGGAACATGTCCAGAGGAGGGTGACCAAACTGGTGAAGGATCTAGAAACCATGAAGCCCTATGAGGAGTGGCTTAGGGAGCTGGGTATGTTTAGCCTGATGAAAAGAAGATTAAGAGGTGACATGACAGCCATGTTTAAATATTTGAAGGGATGTATGTTGAAGATGGAGCAAGCTTGTTTTCTACAGCTCCAGAGACTAGAACATGGAGCAATGGCTTCAAACTACAGGAAAAGAGATTTCACCTAAAAATCAGAAAGAACTTTCTGAGAGTAAGAGCCATTTGACAGTGGAATCTGCTGCCTCAGAGTGTGGTGGAGTCTCCTTCTTTGGAGGTTTTTAAACAGAGGCTGGATGGCCATCTGTCGGGAGGGGTTTGATGTGTGTTCCTGCATAGCAGGAGGTTGGACTGGATGGCCCCTGGGATCTCTTCCAATTCTATGATTCTATGAGATGGCTCTGATTGTGCTGACGGTTGTGTAGAAGAGGGGATTTCAGTAGGGTTGCTTGTTGCACACCCATGTGACAAACAACTGTTGTAATCTCCCCTTCCATGCAACCAGTAAAGATATGGGAATGCTCCCTAGTTTTCTGGCAATGCCATTACAGCACTTCTGATAGACACTGACCAGAGACATTATAGGAAACCAAAGTGGCGGCCTCTCTCGCCCTGAGGTTGCCATGGACCTCCATCACTCCCAAAGCTCATCAAGAGAAGAGGGAGCACCCATGCCCACCAGATCCCAGCGACGGCATACCCTCACGTATTTGCAACACACCCATAGAGCCCTGCGTGTGTCTCCCTCGGTAGAAATCAGGTCTGCCCAGGAAAAGCAGGAACTCCTTCACAACTCCAGCAACAGTTCCTAAGCAGCAGTTGCTAGGAGACTGTCCCTTGTTGATCGTGCTCAGCTTGCTGGGGAGGAACAGTCGTCGGATCCTGGATGCTCGGAGTGCCGAGGCCAGGCCAGTGTTGCCCAGCGAGTGCAAAGCCAAGCACGCCGAGTCTCTCTGGAGGAGGAGCAGCGGCGCCGGGCTTCAAACCCCTGTCGTGTGGCTGGTTCCCTAGACCTTCCTCATGGCCCGTCTGGAGGCGAAGCCTAACAATGCCTTTTTGAAGCATTTAGGGCGTGCCATGGCAAGGTTAGACTTTCTGTTCCTTTGCTTGCTCCTCAGGGCTTCCCTCTACCTCCGCTCACCCACTCCCTGTTTGTTATTATGAATTGCAGTCGGTGGCACCGTCTTCAAGGCCGTGGGCTTGGAGATCATCCCAAATTATTTTCATATCAGCCCTGAAAGCCTGGCAGAAAAAAGTCAGTGGGCTCTTCTCTGAACAGGGATTTGAACTCAGATCCTCCTCCTTTTCGTTCCTGGGGAGAGGGAAGGAGACTAAGGCCATTTCCACACTAGACTGTTATAGTTCGATTATTCCACATTCAATATCCTATGGAATCCTAGGGTTTGCAGTTTAGGGCCCCTCTCTAAACTGCAAACCCCAAGATTCCATAGGGTGATGAAAGTGGAATAGCACTATAGTACTATAACAGTGCGGTGCAGAAGTGGCCTAACAAAGGAGTTGATAAGAGAGAGATAAAATTATATGTAAATTATGCATTTATTAATAATGCATGTTTAACCACGTCTAGATTTTTTTTAAAAAAGGAATGGATTGGAAAGATCAGAAAGGAAATAATGTAGGTTTATAATTTGAAAGACACAACACAAAAGGAAAGGGGATTGGGAGGGAGGAGGAAAACACATTTACACACATTCTTCATGCAATGAAAGAAGTTTTTCTTTTCTTATTGATAAAATTAGTGTGCATATCATCCAGTTAAACTGAGAGAAAGACGACTCTGGACAGGAAGGAAAGGCCCTGGGTCCCTTCCTTTCCTTTCCTTTCCTTTCCTTTCCTTTCCTTTCCTTTCCTTTCCTTTCCTTTCCTTTCCTTTCCTTTCCTTTCCTTTCCTTTCCTGGGCCATTTCCGCACTAGCCTGTTATAGCGCGATGATTCCACTTTCAACATCCTCTGGAATCCTGGGGTTTGCAGTTTCGGGAGGGGCCAGCCGGCCCCTCCCGAAACTGCAAACCCCAGGATTCCAGAGGATGTTGAAAGTGGAATCATCGCGCTATAACAGGCTAGTGCGGAAATGACCCTTCTTACCCTGACTTTTCTCCCAATATGGAACCCAAAGTGGCTCACAATGTGGGTTGAAACAAATCACAATTAGAGCAATGGATAATGCAAAAGTGAAAAAGCAATTAAACCCACCAGCATGTTAAACATGTTGATTTTAAAGAGGTTCTAAATAACGCTATTGAAATATAATGATGACGATTAAAAAATACAGCACCACACAACTCAATTAAAAGACCTTCACATTGTAAATAGTTAAGACCGTGGAAAGGGTTCACATGAGATGTGGCAATGGCTGCTGGTATAGACGACTTTGAAAGGGGATTGGGAAAATTTGAGCGAGAGCAGGTTAAAGAGGCAGCAGTGGGAGAAACGGGGACTTGATAGGTCTATTATTCCAGGCCTCCTTTGGGAGTCTGGGTCTTTCCGCACTACACTGTTATAGTGCTATTATTCCGCTTTCAACCTCCAATGGAATCCTGGGGTTTGGAGTTGAGGGAGGGTCCTTCAGAATTCTCAGCCAGTGAGCTCTTTGGCCTCAGTAAACTACAGCCCCCAGAATTCCACAGGATGTTGAAAGTGGAATAATAGCACTATAACAGTGTAGTGCGGAAAGACCCTGGGTCTTGGACGGTGTCAGATGGTGCTGACCCTGGATTCTAGTCCCAAACTCTTTCACTGATTAGTTTGTCAATGGACACAACTTCCCCCAAGCTGGAACCCTCCAGGTGTGTTGCACTACAGCTGCCCAAATTGTGGGAATTGTAGTGCTATACATTTGGTAGGATCAGATTGGGAAATACTGAATTGTCTTCATCGCCTAACAACAACAGCAAAAATGACAACTATTACAAATCATCATTGCCACCATCGTCACCACTATTATTTTTATTTATGTCACCTTTTCTCTGACATTGAGACTTAAGGCAGCTTACAAGATCAAATGACTGAAAACATACAAAAAAGTCAATATCGGGATGGAATTAAACTCTTAACTCTATTTAAAAATTTAAAACATACCTTTCAAATTTTTTTAAAAAAAATTAAATAATTAAATAAAATTAAGATTTTAAAAAATTAAATATTTTTTAAAAAACTTTTAATCCTTTAAAACCAAGGAGACCCTTTTACAAGTCCTTTCCTTGAAAGCCTTCAGCTCTAAAACCCTATCTGAATGAGAAAGCCTTTCCCTATGGATGAATGGATAACAAAGGCTTCCTCGGGAGGGAGTTCGAAAGTTGAGGGGCAGCCACGGAGAAGGCCCCGTCTTATGTTGGTAAAAGCTTGCTGGCTCAACAACAAGGCATAATTTTGGCACCATGAGGCCATTGATACAGGCCTGTTTGCTGCCGTCAGTCCTTTTCATATCAAGGGGTGGGGTGAATCCCCTCTGAATTTTATTCCAGACTATCAAAATTGCTTTCCAAAGTGCTGAACCCTTCTGGACTATAAAGGAGCTTTTAAGCTTCCTAGCCTTTAAAGCACTCAGTCCAAGGCATCTCGGCCTTTTATCCTCCAGTTCTTTTGCATTTCAGCTCTCAGAAGCCTCCACCGACATGGCTAGTGAGGACAGATCCTAGGAGCTGAAGTCCGAAACATCTGGAGGACCACAGTTTGAGAACCTCTGCTTTAGCTTAAAGTTCGGCACCTTGGATAACTCCTTCATCTGGAATAAAACCAGGCAGAAACAACACCCCCTTGATGTGGAAGCTCCAACAGGTCTTTGGGTCTCAACTTTTGATGGGACAATAGTTCCCCCCCCCCAAAGAAATGAGGTGTTTTTCTCCTCTGTTCTTCTCCCCAAAAAGCTAAATAGCTGATTAGAGGCAAGGCAGGGGACCTGGAACATGCACACCCTTGTGCAAGTATGCAAACTTTGTGCCGTGATAAGTCAGGCTTGGCAATGCTGCAAGTTCAGGAGGAATCCTCCCTGGAACCAGAGCCATTGTCTCTCATATCCATGGGTAGGGGTGGCTCTGAACGGATTCTTCATTCCTCTAGGAAGCAATCGGTAATTTTAGCAATTTTCTTCCCTATGCATGTAAGTTAGAAAACTATTAGAAAACTAATAGTTTGGGGCTTATTCTAGATCCCATTTGGAAGACAGGTATGGTAGAACAAACAAATATTCTGTACAAAATATGCACACTGTTTTGGTGCAGAAAACAGTTGTTTCTTGCACAGACAATGCTGTAGTTAGGGACTGATTGTGCACAAAATTGGGGTGGGTTTTTTTATGTTTGTGCACGACAGTATTTTCTACACAGAAAGCAGCATTTTGTGCACAGAAAGTGCAGTACCCTGCACAGTAAATGCTGCTTTCTGTGGGGGAGGGGGGCAAAAGAAATGGAAATTTTGTTCAAAGAAGTCCCGGATTGCAAAGATGCTCATCAGTGGGGGACTCTCACTGTTAGGATTTCCTGACACTTGAGGAACACATGGTTTCGACAATTTTTTCAAATATTTTCAGTCTTTCCATTCCTACTCTGGAAACACTTCTCCTGGCATCCCAGCTGGTGTGATTGAGACCAGATTCTCAGATGCAGTGACTCTAACATGGCACTCATCTCTTCCTTCGCTCTGCAGCTAGACAATGAGGTGGAGGGAGAAGGAAATGCTACCAGCTCTTGGGGAGACTGAGGAAAAAGATCTAGCCTGCCTTGGATCCAGGCTGTTGAAACGACCAGCAAACAAATTTTATGAGCTTATCAAAAGCTCTAAGATCTTCAAGAGAGCTCTTCTCTCTGTCCCATGACCTTCCCAGGCTTGTTCGGTGGGCACAAGTTAGAAGACCTTCTCAGTGGTTGCCCCCAGACTTTGGAACTCCCTCCCTGGGGAAGCTCCCAGCTGTCCCTTCACCAAAAAGTAAAAGCATTCTTATGCTGTCAGGTTTTTTGAAACTGTCCAGGGTGGACTTGCAATGCTGTGCTGTGCTGTTTTTTGGTTTGTAAAAGCTGATGAGTTGTAGTGATTTGAACACTTGGGAGACCAGCGTTAGAATCCCCACTCAGTCACGGAAACCCACTGAGTGACCTTGGGTGTGCAACACACTCTCAGTCCCAGGAAACCCCATGATAGTCTCCTTAGGGTTGCCGTAAATTGGAAATGGCTTGAAGGCACACAACAACCTTAGCCTTTTAATGAATTTCAATGGTTTTAACTATATAAATGATTTGTCTTTTAAATAACTTTTGTATTTGTACTTCTATGGATGTTTTTAATTTGTGTCATTTTTAATACACCGTAAGTCACTTTGAGTCCTGTTATTGGGGAAAACGATGGGGGAAATTGATAAGACGGATGGATGGACGGATGGATGGATGGACAGACGGATGGACGGACAGACAGATCAAGCCTTTGCCTCCTCCCAAGTGCATTGTTCTTTTGATATCATCACTGTATGGTGTGTGAATGCATGTATGCAGCGCCAATATGGTGTGACAAAGGACTCTGGAGTATTTGTTCCAACTGCACTATTAATGATCCAGCCTTGTTTTGAGAAAGACTCACAAAAGTCAAGGCTGGTGGCTCTCAAATTAACCTCTGGCTCATCTTTGTCTTCACACAGTCATTGTCCAGAGCACAAATGGACAACCGCAAGGCAGCTTCCTGGAAGGAGATCCATCTTCCTCCCTCTGAGCGATCAAGACGAACCTGTTGAAGAAGACGTGGGTGCTGAAGGTGGGCTGCTCCAGTTGCAACCAGGAAAAAAGGAGATGGCATGCCAAGTGGAGCCCATTCTGAAATCGATCAGCAGCTGTGAACTCAGGGACAGCAAGCAAGTGGAAGCCATGGATCTCCAGGACTTATCCACACTGAGATCAGGAGTCAAAAAGATGGACACAATAAAAAGAGACCAGATTATGGAAACCAACCAAGGCCAGAGAAAGTCTCTGGAAAACTCTGGGCCAAGTGTGGGATGTAGCAATGCTTTATTGGAAGGCAGCCAGAGCCATACTGAAGGGTTCAAGGAGAGTCCCGTGGAGTCACAAGTCATGTCCCACAGTCTGGAAGTTGATGCCCAAATGAGGCCCCCGGGGCTCACTCAGGACTCTCTCAGCAACTTACCCAAAAAGTCCCATTCTACCTCCAAGTTAAATGTGAAGGGCCTCCTAGCAGGGGGCACCAGCAAGTGTAAAAAGAAGGGGAAGCCAGGAACACAAGGAGATCATCAACACTTTGATGGACCTTCCTCAGTAGATGCAGGTGAATCTCAGAGCTTTGATTCCTAAAAGGTTAAGAAGAAGGCAGTGAGAATTCCAGGTAGGGGCAGCACCCCAGCCACATCTGCTGAATATGTCCCTCCTCCATCCCATTTTTGATCATCTGGCCTGGGTGATTCCCTCTGAACCTTCTCCCTGAGTATCTCTGTGAGCACATGTAGACTCAGACGTTTAGATTATAAGTCTTGCTTGCACAGCAGAGTCATTTCCCTCCCCTTTGTAACTGAAATGGAAGGGAAGGAAGTAGGGCCAACTCATTCCCAGTTGAGCAGCAAGTAAATTCTATTGGTCTTTCCCTTCTAACCCAAGAATATCCCTCAGAGTCATACAATCTGCAGCCTGACTATAATGTGCCATCTGGGTATTAGAAGACATCTCTGGTTGACACAGATGGGGAAGAAATGACTTGGGTCTTCGGCTGAGAGCCTGGAAGCTCTGAAAATGCTCTTGTCCTCAACACTGTTTTGCTAGCGATGTCTAATCTGGCTTTCTATAATGATGAGTATTAAACTCTTAAACTGTTCAGCGCAGTGGCGGAGCTTAGAGTGTGGGGGCGGTGGGAGGGGGTGGGGCTATGGCGCAAGGGGCGTGTCCGCCGTATGCAGGGGTGGGGTTTCAGTGTGGGGGCATGGCCAGGGCACATGGGGGTTTGGCTATGGGCCGGGACACCCCCAAAACATTGCCCCCCAGTGCGAATCACCCCTCCCCCACGTCCCTACATGACTGGCTCAGCGTAATGCAATTCCACAGGCAGGGCACCTATAAGACACACCTTGAACCTGTGCCATTTCTCCCACATCCAGACACATCCTCCTCCTCGTGTTGTGCTCCTAGCTGCAGCGTGGCTCAAACTGGCTTCCACTGGATCACCAGGTCCCACCTAGAAATATAGTATTGTTTGTGAACAGCTTTGCTGCCAGGATGTGATGCTGGGTGAGGTAGATACTGGCTTCTGTGACCATTTCCACACTACACTGTTATCGGTGGCGTTATGGAAAATTTGACATAGTGGCCTCCTAGGATTAGAAGGATGGCAGCAATAAGGGTAATATCACTGAGTAATCTTCCCTGGAGAATGGTCTAGATACACAGCTCACCAAATGAATCAGGCTGAGGGCCCCTTCAGGTCTTGAGTCGGCCCTGATCTAAGAAATGAAATATGCCCATCTTCACCCAAACCTTGTCTTCTACCACCGTCACCATACCATTTTTCAGTCCCAGGAGATAATGTGAAAAATCTCTCTTTTTCCTTCCACGTACTGTTTCCATGTCTTGGGTACCCAGCTGTTCTTAGACTACAGCTCCCGTAATCACAGACCATTGGCCAGACTTTTGAGAAATAAAGTCCATATGACATTTGGGAGTCCAGGGCTGAAACCCATTGACTTCTAGAGGGAAATTCATGGCGTCCTTTGGGCCTGGCTGATGGGAAGTTGGAAGCATCACACTCCATCACTCTTTTGACCTTTCTAGGAGTCAGAATGGCAATGGTACCCTTTCATGGGCTCCTAAGACCAGCCCCTTGCCCTACCCAGATGACCTCAAGTGGGCCACAAGACAACAATTCCATCCCAGAACTTAGAAAAGATTTTGGTTTTGGACTACTATAACAAGTAGCCATGCTGAGTGGTGGATTCTGGGGGTTGTGATCTAACAAAGACACTTTCCCAAGCACTTGTCTGACCAGTGCTAGGCTACAGATTCTCTGGTGAGAACTTTACGTAGCAACAATGGGGAGAGAAAGTAAAAATGGGTTAAAAATATAACTCCTCCTTCACATTTTGGGAGGTGCAAATTTCTTGTGCGAGAATACAAATCTTATGATACTCCATACTCCTCTTGGGCTGGCCGTCGTCCCATATTCCTCACCCCCAATATGCCCCACAAATCAATGGTTTGGTCTGTCATTCCAGGAATCCTGGGGAAGTCAATACGGCAACCCTCAGTCTGAGAAGAATGTGAAGAACCACTTGCAAAACCTAACCCCCTGCCCACCCACCCCCAAAATTAAACTGTTTTCTCACAAGTAGATGAAAACCTACCTCTCACACAAAGGAGGAGCTAACCTCAAGAACATTGATCCATCAAAACTTACCCAACTTGCATGGCCCACCTATAGGTACAACTTTACTTCCAACTCTATGAAATAAAATGGCAGATGAGTAGCCGTTGCAGGGAGACTGGACTTTATGTGCCATTGGCCTTTGGTCCTCCAGATATTTTTGACTGCACCTTCCAGAATTCTTTACCCCTGATCATGGGGTAAACCTGGTAGTTGGAACCTGGTAGTTGGAATTAGAAACCTCTAGAGAACCAGCAGTTCCCCATCCAAGCATTAAGTCTGCTCTTGTATTTTTGTCTCAAGAAGATCCATTCTAAAATATACCATAGACACTGGGCAGGCAGTGAACTAAACCAGAGGCCTTGTTTCCCTTCCTGCCAAGAACTTTATAAAGCTAAAATTGCCCAAGTGAGACTTATAAAAGAGCAAATTAGGACTACGGAAAGAAATAGGGGAAAAAATTGGTCCCATTACCGGGCAATTTGGCTAAAGGCGAAGATGTTAGCTTCATTAATAAGGCAATTTAGCTGGGAGGGGGAAAACATAGGGGAAAGTGAGAAAGGAGAGAGGATTTCCAATATTTACATGCTTTTAAAACACCCTGTTTTGAAAATCTGTTATATTTTATCTCCCTGGCAAGGAGAAATATTGGTTGTTAATCATCCTTTTAAAGCCCTGATAATAATAAAATGGATACGGGTTGTTTTTGAAAGGGGTGGGCAGACAGAGATGGAGTCAACAATGTTTCAATAAAGAAATAGCACTGGGAAATAGGTTGAGATTGAATTTGGAATAAATGAACATTCAAAGCCACCATATAGGAAAAGTGACAGTTGCACGACCAAGACTTGTGTTGTTTACCTGGGCAGTAAGCCAGGGATTGGACCTGGGACATCCTGTATGCCAACCAGATACCATGGTTATGGCCCCCTTTCATAAGAAAAGATTCAAAGAAGGAGACTCCACCACACTCTGACCATCAGGAAGTTTTTCCTGAGGTTTAGTGAAATCTCTTTTCCTGTGGTTTCAATCCATTGCTCTGTGTCCTAGTCTCTGGAGCAGCAGAAAACAAGCTTGCTCCATCTTCAACATGACATCCCTTCAAATATTTAAACATGGCTATCACGTCACCTCTTAACTTTCTTTTCATCGGGCTAAACATACCCAGCTCCTTAAGCCACTTCTCATAGGGCTTCATGGTTTCCAGACCCTTCCCCATTTTGGTCACCCTCCTCTGGACATGTTCCAGTTTGTCAATATCCTTTTTGAATTGTGGTGCCCAGCTGGCACTGCATATTGGATGAGAGAGAGCCTTGATGCTGAAAATCAGGGTGTAGGTGGGGAGAAATGCAATTTTAAAAATGCTTGATGTTATTCTTATGGTCAGAGCTGGGTTCCATTTGGAAGCTCCATCTCAGGGGTCAAAATGTCACTCTCTCATCCCCTTCCAATCCAATTTCCTGAGTCTTTTTAAGTTGGCCAGGTTTTTTTTTTTAGGTCTCCCAAGATACATTTTGTTGAAAGATTTTATGCCTCTGTAGACTGCTCTTCTCTGAGCTGGAAGGACTTCAAGCACTGCCTTGAAAATAAATCGTTGGTGAGAGGAAGAGTTTTGAATGTCCTTTCGTGCTTTCCAAGCCCGTTTAGCACTTCTTGGGGGGTAGAGGGGGTGTTCTTTAGGGGATGCATGGCCAAAAATAGGATTCACAGTCAGCTTCTGCTAGTGGAGACGTAGATATATAGAGAAAATGATGCCTTTTTAAGATGGAATAGAGAGGCTTTTGGCAACTGACAGTCTGCCGAGGACGGGGCTTGTTACCAGCTGAGCACTTTGCTTTTTGTAACGACTAAGTCTGTAAACTGTGTGTTTTTAAATGGTTCTAAATTGAGCTTTTAATCGGATCCTGTTTTAACAGCTGATCTTCATATGTGTTTTAATTGCATTCTTCATTCATCTACCATTGTTGTTACACGCCTTCAAGATGACATATGGCAATCCTCTCCCTGGGTTTTCTTGGCAACATTTTTTCAGAGAAGGCTTGCCCTGGTCTCCCACTGAGGTGCAGAGAGGCAGTGACTTGCCCAAGGTCGGTGTCGTAACCCTGTCCCAGGACCCAGACAAGAACCTGCCCAGTAGCCACATCCCATAGATATGAGAGGAGCAATACTTACAGCAGCCAGCGTGGGTTGCAAAGGGATTGCCCAGGAGTCTTGGAGCATTTATATAATAAGGGATCATTACTTAGGGCAACAGCTAAGTAATATTTACAACAGCCCCGAATGGGAGGAAGCTGTTGGAGCCAACCAATCCTTTCAGTGGAAGCAGCCCAGTTTACTCTAGGATTTCTTGCTCACACTCCTAGAACCCTTGACCTTTGCCTAGTCTATGGGTTTTGCCATTGGACTCTCTCTCTCTCTCTCCCTGGACATACAACAAATTTGGACTGTCTCCCTAGGTATGCTGCAAACTCGGACTGCAAAATGACTAAGACAAACTTTGCTCGCTGGCTCCTGATAACAGGCTGGTTAGACAGCTGGAAGCCTTGGCTGGCTGCTGGCACAGGACAGTCACCTTCTGGGTTTCCATGATCAAGCAGGATTTGAGTCCTCATCTTCCAGAATTCAACCCTCACAGCAGGCACTTGCGCTCTCATTCACTGTGACTGTGAACCATGTTGAGGCCCGCAGGGCAGGGAATAAATCTAAGCAAGCAAGCAAACCCCCTCCACTTTCTCCCGTCCTGTCCACAAAACAGTAAGAGATCCAAATTTACATGCACTCAACTGGGTGGATGAAAAGGGCCCGTGAACTCTTCCCCATGCAGCCCTCCACCTGTGCGCTATACTGGGGGACTCCAATAGATGGGATGAGATGGGCCAAAGGCAGCTGGAGACATGCCCCCAAATTGGATGGATGTACTGTCAGCAAGGTCCAGTAGAAGGCAGATACATACATACATCTAAAATGGTTGCTCTGCTACTTACTTTAGATGTAAAATAAGCAGGTCTGCTCTTATAGATTCAAAATAATATTTTAAAGTGGAATAACAGCACTGTAACAGTCTAGTGTGGAAACAGCCTGTAGAAACTCTCCCTGGCAGATACAGGAGTCTTATCCTTCATGAGACCCTTTCCCCATCTAGCTCAGAATTATCTGCTCTGACTAGCATTGACTCTCTGAGGTTGCAGGCAGGAGTCTTTCCCAGCCTTACCTTGGAACAACTGGGGATTGATCCGGGGACCTTGTGTACGCAAAGCTCTGCCACTGTGCTCGCCAGGTCCACCCCACGTTGCTTCTCAAGGGAGAATTCTGGAGGTGGTTGGTCAGCTGAGCCACGTCTCAAAAGGTGACATCACAGGTTCCCCATTGTGACCCACGCCTGAGTCACCTTCCAGAGGATATGGCTTCAGAGTGGGAAGGACCCTCAACACCGACTCCCCAGGAACAAAGGGTCTGCAGGAAGAAGCTCTTTTGCTTCCCACCCCTCTTGACTCTCCGAAGACCACCGTGCTTCTCAGGTTTGCCCATCTCTCTCTCAACAAACAGGCTGCGGATGGGTGATGACGGCTTGTGGGCAGAGACCTTTTTGAGATGTGGTTTGACCTTCTCCCAGAATCCCCTAGCCAGCCTGGCTGGTGATCATACTGGCTGGAAGGGTTCTGGGAGCTGCAATGCAGAAATTACTTTTCTTGCCCAGTCTTGATTCTGAATGGAAGTCCCTTTCGGAGTTCCTTTTGACAAGGAAGTGGGGTGGCCAGAGGGAGGACAAATCTTGACCTCCTTTTGAGCCTGCCCATCATCACCAGCCCCACAGCTGGGGCTTCCTTCTGGGAAGAACAATTAATTGGATCATGATTCCAGCAGTCCCCAGTCAGCATCTTGGTTGGTTGGGGGCCTACGGAGCTGTCATTCTACCCCACCCAGTAACTTATGCAAGCTTTCCTTCAAACTACAGTTGGCCCTCTACATTTGCAGGTTGGACTTTCATAGATTTGATTCCTTGAGAGTTTCTTCAACCGCTGTTCCATCACCTCAAGCACTTCTTTTCTGTGGGAACCTTCTCTCTTGGTGGGTCCGGTCAAGTTGTGCATCCCTTTAAAAACCCAGTTCTGGTCCTTCTCCTCCACCACCAGCCACTCCCTGGCCAGCTAAGGATGGATCGCAGCCTGATTTCTCAGCACAGACCCTCTCCTCATACCGCCCACACAGCCAAGGAGGGACAGGAATGGGAGAGGAGATATAGGGCCACCAGGACATCCCATCCCCTTTCCCTGACCTGGCTTGGGCCCTGAGTGCCCATTCTCCCCTCCATGCCTCAGCCCCCTTCCCACAGACACACTTTGATATTTGTGATTTTTCCACTTTTGTGAGGGTCTTGCACCCCCAACCTTAGCAAATGGGGAGAGCCGACTGTAGTTTGCAAAACACCAGGAGCAGTGAGCAGAAAGGGGGCATGAACCTTTCCGGTGAAGATGGGGCCAAGGAGGTTATTTCAAGATCTCCATTGGAATGGGACAGTTAAATGGAAGCTATGAATAATAGGCTTTGATTTTTAAAGACCTGGGTTCAAATTTCCCATGCCACCACAAAACTGAACATATTGATATTAGGCTCTCTCTGTTTCTTTCTTTCTCTCTCTCTCTCTCTTTAGCCATTTTCGCACTAGACTGTTATAACGCTATGATTCCACTTTCAACATCCTATGGAATCCTGGGGTTTGCAATTTCGGGAGGGGCCGGACGGCCCCTCCCTAAACTGCAAACCCCAGGATTCCATAGGATGTTGAAAGTGGAATCATAGCGCTATAACAGTCTAGTGCAGAAATGGCCTTTGAATCCAACCTATCTCAAATGAGATGTTGTGAGAGCAAAATGGATGGGGAAATTCAATTACTGGTAAACCACTGCATTTTCTTGGGGGAAAGACTGTGTAGTGGTTACAGCAAGGTAGGCAGCCAGTGTCCTTCTGATCCTTTTGACTACAACCCTTATCATTCTTGAATATTTGACATTATGCCAGTGGATTATGGGCATTGTAGTCCAAGCATCAAAGGACACAAGCATGTTGCCTATGTTTGAGAAGAATATTTGAAAATATTTGAAAGATGGTCAAAAATTGTTTCTTGAGTTTCAAGAAACTCTGATGATAAGAATCCTGGACTGACAGGAATCTTTTCCGTATGGACTTATTCAAAGCAAAATTCACACATGGCTGTTCTGCACAGAAAAGAGCATTGTGCAAATTTTGAATAGAATAAGTCCAAATTCCAAGTGCAAATTTCATGCAGAGTAAGTCCTGAACTGGGAATAGTCTTTGCAAACTGTGTAGGTTTTGAAAATTCTCATAGCAGGATAAACATTTCTAAAAAGACAAGAACTTGAGCAAATAATAATGTCTTTAAGGAGAATTAGACTAAGGCCATTTCTGCACTATACTGTTATAGTGCTTTTATTCCACTTTCAACATCCTATGGAATCCTGGGATATGCAGTGTAGGGATGGGCCTTTAGAATTCTCAGCCAGAGAGCTCTTGGGCCCCAGGAAACTACAAGCCCCAGAATTCCACAGGATGTTAAAAGTAGAATAATAGCTCTATAACAGTATAGTGCGGAAATGCCATCAGACAGCCTTCCCAACTCTGATGCCATCCAGAAAAATTGGACTATGTCTCTCCTATTCCCCAGACAACACAGTGGGGAAGATAAGTTTTAGTCAAACACATCCGGAGCAGTGCTTGGAGAGTTACCTTTTGGAATTATTACTCCTAGAACTCCTCATCCAGTAGGACCTCTGACCATGAGAGCTGGAGAATTATGAAGGCAGTAGTCCAAAGAGTAATTTCTCTCAAGCTTTAACTTCTGAAGGTATCAAGTGGGGGAAGGCTGGACTGCAAACTCAAATCTTTGTTTAGCATGTGAAGTATACTGGCTGAACATGGACCAATAAGTGTCTGTTAGCTTGGTCTACATCACAGAATTGTTGTGAAGAGGCACCATCTTGAGCTTTTGGATAAAAGTGTCGGATTTTTTTTTCATAGATTCATAGAATCATAGAAATGTAGAGTTGGAAGAGACCCCAGGGGCCATCCAGTCCCACCCCCTGCCATGCAGGAACACCCTCAAAGCACTCCCGACAGTTGGCCATCCAGCCTCCGCTTAAAAACCTCCAAGGAAGGAGACTCCACTACCCTCCGAGGCAGCAGATTCCACTGCCGGACAGCCCTGACTGTCAGGAAGTTCTTCCTGAGGTTCAGGTGGAATCTCCTTTCCTGCAGCTTGAATTCATTGCTCCTTGTCCTGGTCTCTGGAGCAGCAGAAAACAAGCCCTCTCCCTCCTGTATGTGGCATCCCTTCAAATATTTAAACATGGCTATCATGTCCCCTCTTAACCTCCTCTTCTGCAGACTAAACATACCCAGCTCTCTAAGTCTATCCTCATAGGGCATGTCTTCCAGGCCTCTCACCATTTTGGTCGCCCTCCTCTGGACTTGCTCCAGCTTGTCAATATTCTTCTTGAATTGGGGTGCCCAGAACTGGACACAGTATTCAAGATGGGGTCTAAAAAACCAAACCAGAAGTTGCCTGAATTCCTGCAAAATCATACCACACAGTGGTAAAAACTTCAGTGTGAGACATATAGCATATCTTCCACCTGTCTCAGTTTGGTAGGGACAGAGCCCAGTTAATCCTCTGTCATCCCACTTTTCCAGCTGCTTTTAAAATGTCCCAGTTTCTTCTCCTCCTCCCATTTTCCCCTCTTGTCCTCGGCTTGCTTCACTTGCTGCAAACCGAGGGCCTTTCCACACTACACTGCTATAGTGCTATTATTCCACTTTCAATATCCTATGGAATCCTAGGGTTTGCAGTTTAGGGAGAATTCTCAGTCAGAGAGCTCTTTGGCCTCAGGAAACTACAAACCCCAGAATTCCACAGGATGTTGAGAGTGGAATAATAGCTCTATAGCAGTGTAGGGCGGAAAGGCCCTGTGTTCGAAGTGCAAAAATAGTTTGCATTCAGTTAACTGAGCAGGGAGGAGAGGCAGAATCTTGCCCTGTCCTGTGGGCTCAGGCAAAATCAAGCGGCCTCATCTAGCTTGTGTGTTCTTCTCATTTTTCTTTTTCTTCCTCATCACTTTTGCCGTCTTGACTGCATTCTGATGTTGCTTTTCCACCTGTATCCCGGTTTTCATCCATGAAATGTTGGCCACTTAGTCAGATTTTTTTTTTTTTTTTTGGTGGAGGGGGAGATGAAATAGTCTTCTCCAGAATGCATATACAAATGCACATATTTGGGAAACTTGCGTACAGCTGTCATTCTATTATGGCACTTCCATCATTTTTCATCTGTGAAATGTTGGAGGGTACGGTTACAACCATTAAAAAAAAAAACCCAGCTGAATGGCAAATCCACTTTCAATTCAGAGGAAGCCTTGGCAGGAGGATTTTTTAAAAAACACATACAAAGCTAAAAAAAAATTCTTTCCACTTGCTTTCTGTCAGTCAGCTCTCATTAAAGGCACACAGCTTTGCTCTCAAATGCAGAGAGCGTTCATTAATTAAGCGGTGAGAGGCAGTCGGAGAGGTACTAATGAGCCTCAAGCGGAGGGAGAGTGAGAAAGAGAGAGGGTCTCCTGACCAGGCAATGTTTCAGCTCAAGAGCTTTGATTAAATAATGAGATGAGCTGGCACACACGCGGGAAGGGAGCCGCTCAACATACAGAACTCTTCAACCATCCCGCTTTTACCGAACAGCAAGTAGAATGGGTTGGAGGATTGATTGAGGACTGGGGAGAATTGATCAGCTCAGAAGACCATTCCGTGGCCTTCTCCAAACCCAATGGATTTTATCTGCTTACTGGGGGGGGGGAACCGGCCCCTACACTTTCTCTGTCCATTTAGGGAATGTTTGAGGGTTTCAAGGAGTGACATACAATTCCTAAAAATAGATCAGAGTAGAGAAAATAGGTAACAGCCTTCTCAAATAGGGGAGCCCTTCCAGAGGAGTTGGGCTGCAGCTCCCGTGATTTGGGTAACCAAATGACCTATTGGAAAATTGCCACCCAAGGGGCTAAGTGGGGTTGCCAGGTCTCCAGGTGTGGCCCTGAGTCTCAGGGGGCTGGCCCCTCTTCTCCAGTCCTCAATTGCAGGGCAAGAGCATTACCTTGAGCATGTTTGTGCATTTCCCTCATTTGTTAGACTGTGTTCCCCCCAAGTGCATGCCCTGTGCAGCTGTGGCTAATGGTTAAAGTATCATGCTTAATGATATCAATGGGGATTGCCCCTTGTAACACTGCTGTGTAAGGGAATGGCGTGTGTATCTATTTTGTCCTCATTTTTGAAACTTGCTGGTTTTTAAAATTTGGATGGTGCATGCAGTAATCAAATTGTGGTTGCTAGGGCTGTGAGGTCAGGATTATCCTGTATCCTGAAAGTTCAGAGTCAAAAGCTGAGACCTAGCAAAGTCAAAGGAGGCAGGCTTTGGTAATGTTAGAACAGGCAGCCCTCGGTGACGGCATTACATATAATACTGATGAAGTGTGAAGCCACAGTCCAACAGAGATTGCCATTCAAATGAAAGCACCAGGTCTTAACAAACGAGGAAAAAAAATATATGCCCCTACATTTTTCTTTTTTTTTTCATTTTTACATTTTTCAAGGCAGCAACCTCACCCAGAGATTTCTCCTCCGTCCCCTGTAGATTGGAGAAAGGGGGCTAGTCCCAGAGATTCCAGGCCTGTCCCTGAGAACTGACAACCTGGAGGGCTGATGCTTAACATATCAGGCTTAACTGTATTGCTAGTGGCTTCCCCAAGTAACAGTGCTAGGACTCACTTCCTGGGACATCCTAAGAGGTCATCCCCGGGTCTCAGGTTTTGTCCCTGAAATCTCAGGCCTGGAAGAGTCATGATCTGGCTACCTTAGACCTAGATCAGATGGAGAGCATTTGGAGGACCACTTTTCCTCCCCATTGATTGTGTGGACTGGGGCTGATGGGAAATGCAGGCCGACCATGGCTTAGGTCCATTGTAATTGTAATGAGGACTGGGAACCTGCCAGGGGCTTGGGCCCATATTGACTCTGATCAGGTCATGGAGGACCACATACCTCATTTTTATCTTCACACCCCAAGCCCCAATATGGGTGGGGGTTTGAAAAAAACTATTTCCATCCAGATGGCCCAAAGCACCAACCAGGCTTCTTGGAGAGATGGCACTTGCCATGTCAGGCATTTGAAACCTTATCTTGCCTTCTTAAAGGTCTCTACGGGGCTGTTTTCAGTCCAGGAAGTGATGAGACTAACTGGCCCAGTCACTTCTTGTTCGGGAAGGGGGAAAAAAGGCCCATAAAGGCCACCAAAGATGTTTTTAAAAGTCTAAAAATGTGAGGAAGGGCTGAAAACACTTAGGGAAGTGATTAATGGCATTCCTATCTCTCTCTATCAGATATCCATCCAACTATCTATCCATCCAACCATCCATCCATCTATCCATCCATCCCTCTATCTATCCATCCAACTATCTATCTATCTATCCATCCATCCATCCATCTCCCTCCTTTGAGGGACAAAAATATCTCACCAGAATTTGGGGAGTGGGTTAAATACCCTCCAATTGTCCCAATCTGGCAGGGAACAGTTCCACTTAATCTGTTCCACTTTTTCAGCTGCTTTTAAAATGTGCCAATTTGTCCCTCCTCCTCTTCCCACCATCTCCATTCAGCCTCGCCTTGCCTCAGTTGCTGCAAGAGGAGCTCAAAATGCAAAAGTCGTGCATTCTCAACTAAATCAGCAGTGGGGAAAGGAGAGGAGCGGCCCCTTCTTAGAAGACTCAGGCAAAAGCAAACTGCTACATCCTCTCCTACTTTCTTTTCTGTGTTCTTCCTTCTTAATAATTTTGCCATCTTGAATGCCCTCTGATGTTGCCTGGCCACATGTCTCCTGGTTTTCACCTGTGAAATGTTGGATGGTATGTCTTCAATGAAGCCATTAAAGTTACAGTTTTCCATTTTTTACTTTGGGAACATCAGGCATTGATGGTTTACGGTCTGGATGGTGCTAATCCCACATTTTGGGGTGACGTAGGCCTCTTCTTGAACTCTCAGCTGCCCCTGGCTACAGTTCTGATGCAAGGATTAACCATCCTGGGTTGCTTTTCTAATTATTTTGCATTCAACTTTGAGCTGAATGGTACAAGTTTTACACTGCTCCCTTCTCAGTCCCCTCTCCACAAAATGATAAAAAGGTAAGACATTATGAATTAGCAAGGAACAACAGTTACTCTTCTTAAACACTTGAATGAGTTGTTTAAAAAGCAACTTTCAAAGCTACGATCTAAGGAATCCTCACAATGACCCTGCGAGGTAGGCCATCTTATAGGTGAAGGTCTGAAAAAGAGAAAGAGAGGAAGGGCAGGAGAGGGAGGGAAGAGAGGAGAATAATGTGTGAGAAGATTATCAAGCTATCTGTTGAGTTCAAAGTAGAAGCAAAACATGAGCCATTTGCTTTTCATTTCATAGCTCTCACGCTGGTGCTTTAAAGAACCAACAATGCCCCAATCGTTTGCCCTTCTCTCATCACCCCACTAAAGATGGGGTGCACATTTTGCTACCTTCCAAATGCTTCAATGGGAGAGAGATTGTGGCCACTTCCACACTAGACTGTTACAGGGCCTTTAAACTGCAAACCCCAGGATTCCATAGGATGTTGAAAGTGGAATAATTGCACTGTAACAGTCTAGTGTGGAAATGGCCTGGGGGAGGGGGAGGGAGAGAGAGAGAGAGAGACTAATTCCCCAAATCCTTTTAAATCAGGCAGGGGGAATGCCATGCCGTGAGGTTAAAACTGGCCCGCCTTGGGGGCTACTTTAGCCCTTGCAGAGTTCCCTAGACTGGATTTTCCCCTTCTGCATGGTATGCCATTATTTGGTGCTTTTTACAATTGGTACATGGTTTTGTTTTTCTTTTCCAAAAGGGTTAAAATGCCTCTCTAAAATCTTATTTCCTGGAATGATGGGCTCTCTGGCTAAAATAGACTAGTATCATTGGCGTTGCCTTTTTATCTCTGGCTCTGCCCACCCATGGAATGCAGCCCCTTGGAACTCCTTCCCCATTGAATTCAACCTCTAGGCTTCAAAAGGTCCCTTCCCCTTGCTTTAAAATAAGATACTGTAATCCTGGTGGGGTGGAGGGAAGGAAGGAGACCAATCACAACCTGAGGGACATCTCCTTCCAAAGGGTGCCAGGAAAAAAAATGTCTTTGCTATTTCTTTCACACCTGCTCCCCATTCCCACCAGTTCTTATGAAGCTGCTTTGGCTTATATAGGATGGATGAATGAAAGACCTTTGGATGCCAGTGAGAAAGCGTCTGCTCTTCGCTTAGGCTTCCGTTGGTATCCATACTACAACGAAGCAGGTGAGACCAAGAGGGGGACGGCCAAGGCAGAAAGTCGTGTGGGAAAGAGCAAGAGAAGGGTTAAGAGTGCACCATTTGACAAACACAGAGGTGAGGTTATATTTGCGGGTGCCTTCTAGCTGAACCTTCTTGAGAAGTGCCCCAAAGCATTGCAGTGCAATGCCAGTGGTTGTTCAGTCACAATGCTCTCATGCTCTTGGTTGAATCTAGGAAAGGTGGCTTTTCATACCTGTGGAAGGGAGCTCACCAAATGGAATACAATCGCAGAATCATAGAATCATAGAATTGGAAGAGACCCCAGGGACCATCCAGTCCAACCCCCTTCTGGCATGCAGGAACACACACTCAAAGCACTCCCAACAGATGACCATCCAGCCTCTGCTTAAAAACCTCCAAAGAAGGAGACTCCACCACACTTCCAGGCAGCAGATTCCACTGCTGGACAGCTCTGACTGTCAAGAAGTTCTTCCTGAGACTCAGGTGAATCTCCTTTCCTGCAGCTTGAATCCATTGCTCCTTGTCCTGGTCTCTGGAGCAGCAGAAAACAAGCCCACTCCCTCCTTGACATGATGTCCCTTCAAATATTTAAGCATAGCTATCCATTCCCTCTTAACCTTCTCTTCTGCAGACTAAACATACCCAGCTTACTCAGCCAGTCCTCATATGGCTTCATGGCTTCCACACCCTCCACCATTTTGGTTGCACTCTTCTGGACATGCTGCAGCTTGTCAATATCCTTCTTGAATGAGGTGCCCAGAACTGGACACAGTATTCCAAATGAGGTCTAACCAATGCAGAATAGAGTGGTACCATTACCTCTCTCAATCTAGACACCATACTCCTATTGATGCAACCAAGAATCGTATTGGCTTTCTTGGCTGCCTCTTCGGTCATCTCCTAACCATTTCAGATTTTCCTTGTGTCAGTCTGGCCTTTGGGATGGTTACCTACAAAACCACTTTAGAAAAACAGACCTTCTATAAGAGACTGGGAGATGAAGCTTTTTGACATGTTACAAATGGACAGGTTTACGTATGTATCAACAGGAGTCAAATTAGAAAGATTCGTCAAAGATTGGGACAAAGTGATAATATATTTCAGAAATCTATGGGGTAGTAACATTGATTTTTGATAATCTAGATTTAATACGCAGGTACAAGAGGTATAGGGGTTTGATTGACAGACAAACAGAATAGTGTTGAATATTTTGTTACCTCTCCTTTGTGGGGAAGTCAGGAACGAATGAAGAATGAAACTCCTCAATGTGGGTTGTATAAAATAATGTATACTTCTTTTTTTCTTGAGTTGGTATGACTGTAAATGTTATCTTTTTTATTGATCAATAAAAATATTTTTTTTAAAAAAGATGAAGCAACGTAAAAGAAAAAAAAAAAGGAAAACCGACCTCCTGTTGCAGAGATAACTAGCATCTCAGGGGAGGAGGGGATCTGTTAGAAGCAGTAGATGTCTACATGCAGGGATTTTTTTCTTTGATTTGTGTCCAGTGAGAAAAGCTCTCGGTCTGATCTTGAAAAATGTCTCTTTTTTGACTGCAAGACCAGAATCCCCATCACAACCTAGCATGGGAGTTGTAGTCCAGAAGGTGATTTCTCCAAGCTTTTCTCTCCCACCCTGTGCGATTGGAATTCAAAGAAGCAGAACACAATGCCAGGGAGAGCCAGGTTGCAGTTGCATTTCTGACGTGCATAATTTGCATGTGACCATAATATGAAACATGTCCATAGATACACTACAGCTAAAAGACAACGCCTCCTCTTTTTCTTCGGCTAGGTGGGAATCCATCTGGGGTTTGTCGTTCACAGTGGGAGTGTTTGATTCCCTAAAACACAGCAGTCAGACTATGGCTTATGATTTTAAACTTTTGTAAGTTGCTTTGTGTCTGAACCTGGGGAACGGTGGGGTATCAATGGGGGGTGGAACCCCAGGGGACAGCAGATTCTCAGACAAAAAGAGGGGCGGGTTATGAAATCTTGAGATTTCATACAAGTTGAGATTTAGCACCTCTGGGAAGAAAACAACACCAGTAGTTCCAGAGGTGAGAGGTGCTCCTGCAGAAATTTCTGACAAATGAACTGACAAACCATCTCAATGACCTTGATCTGGCCAGGAGCACAACAGCACAATTTATAAAAAAGCAGCACTGCTTGGAACTGGCACATTATCCATCGACACCTTAATGACCCCTGAGTTTCTGGGCAGAATCTAAATTGTTGATAGTCCAAAACTCGAGTCAATGACACCTGACGGACTGTGAAACCCAGCAGAAGTGTGCAGTAGAAGCCGCATCAGCAACCTTGCCACCACCCCACACTAATCTGAGCATTGGATATGCAAGTGTGAGGCCCAGTAGAAATGCATCTGCAACCCCGACTAGGGGACATTTCCACAGAGAGTGGGAACATTGTAGGTATATTCCCACCACCCTAAGCTGTCTCTCCTTAGAGAGAACTTGATATGCGACCCATTCACATTGGACAATTATAGCACTATGGTTCCACTTTACCTGCCATGGGCCATTTCTGCATTACACTGTTATAGTGTTATTATTCCACTTCCAACATCCTGTGGAACTCAGGGCTTTGTAGTTTACTGAGGCCAAAGAGCTCTCTGGCTGAGAATTCTAAATGCCCCTGAACTCTAAATTGCAAACCCCAGGATTCCATAGGAGGTTGAAAGTGGAATAATAGCACTACAATAGGGTACTGTGGAAATGACTATGGTTCCACTCTATGGCCATTTCCACACTACAGTGTTAAACTGCTGCTATTCCACTTTCAATGCCCTGTGGAATTCTGGGGTTTGTAGTTTACTGAGACCAAAGAGCTCTCTGGCTGAGAATTTGAAGTGCCCTTCCCTAAACTACAAACCCCAGAATTCAATAGGAGGTTGATAGTGGAATAGCAGCACTTTAACACTGTAGTGCGGAAATGGCCTATGTTGCAGTTTAGTGAGGAGCATTTAGAGTTCTCAGCCAGAGAGCTCCAGGACCTCACCAAACTACAAACAGGCTAAAGTTAAAATGCAGTTGTCCCTCCACTTTCGAGAGGTCTAGAGCACAGAACCCTCATGAAAGCGGAAAAAACACGAATAACTCCCCCCTCCTTCCCCTCCAATTCCTTTCCAGGGATCCCCCCTTCCCGTCACCATGCCAAAGGGAAGAGAATGGGGGTGGGGGAAAGCTCATATAAGTCTTCCTATTCCCCTCCAGAGCAAACTCTGCCAGCTCAGTTCAGTCCATCCCAGCCGGCAGGGTGCAGAAGTACTTCACTCTGTAGAGTGTCAAAAATTAAAATGCCAGGAACAAAAGGTCAGGAAAAGCCCTGTTGCACTTTAAATAGAGTATGCTGAGCCAATGAGGCCAGCTGGGCTGATTTACTGCTAGCTATCAATTAGCTCCGTCAAGACCATGCCATTGCTGCAGACAGACAGCTCCAACACAACTGGAAAAAGGATGTGGAACTAGAGAGATCAATGCTCTTGGCCAGCAAGCAGCTCCCGTTCTTACTTTACTCCATTAGTTTGCCAGTTGCTGCTCATTTGCACTCTGTAAGTTATATTTGTATCCTGTTTTTCTCCAATTAACAGTGTCCATGGGTTTCCTTCTCCCCATCTTATCCTCAAACCCACCCTGCAAGGTAGGTCTACAAAAATCTAAGGCTCTCAGAGAACCTCTGTTACATGTCCCACCAGCGCTTGAGGCTATATTGGTGTGTACAGGTGACAGGGATTTCTATGTAGCAATACCCAAACAGTGGCATTTATTGCTTCCATTCCTTCCGAGTTTCAGACAGGCAGGTGCTATTTTGCTTGGCCTTTGGATCATAACCGGGCATTTCCTTCCTTCCTTCCTTAGTTACATCTTGCCTTTCTTCTGAATGTGACCCAAGGCAGCTCACACGTGACTTAAACTGAAATACACTAATTAAAAATTAGCAATAAAATGTTAAAACACAATTAGCGGGCACCATATGAAAATGTCAATATTTTGAAACAATAGAAAACCGTTGAAAACCACGAAAGAGTCATTAAAAAGCAATGCAGCACATGCACCGTATTGGAGCACACAAACCTTTCTCTGTGGCCCTTTAGTCACTAAATGCTTGTTCAAAGAAAAATGTCTTTAATTGTCAGCAGAAGGAGGGCAGGGAGGGGGCCAGCTGGGTCTCCCATGGCAGAGAGTCCCATAGCAGTTTGGATCCTGCCCCGACCAGTAGTTACACGTTTTTTTTGTTTTTGCTTTTGTTTTTTTGGAGGCAGGTTGGGTGCCAGATCATTGTTATTTTAAACAAAAAAACAGCAATCTTGCACAAAAAAACAAAAAAAAAACCATGCAGCTATCTGGAAACAGTGGAAGTTCCCCCTCAAATGTTGAGTGTCTGGCCGTTTCCACACTAGCCTGTTATAGTGCCATTATTCCACTTTCAACATCCCTAAACTGCAAACCCCAGGATTCCATAGCATGTTGAAAGTGGAATAATAGCACTATAACAGGCTAGACCAAGAAGCCATGTGCATTTCTGCAGAGAACAACAGCTAAACACACATGCAACATTGAGATGTGAGAATGCTAGGTGAAAGCAATGCAAAGTTCTTGCCCCACAAAGAACCCATGTGGATTTCTGTGTAGGATAACACCTCTGGACATAATGGGCTGTGTGAGTATCAGGGGAAAACCATGTGAAATTCCTGCCATACAGAGAGCCCACGTGCATTTCTAGGCTAGCCCAAAAAACATGGGGAATGTCCGAAAACAAGGTGGAAACTGCAGAATTGTCACCACTTTGTTTTGCTACCTGACTGGTTTTCCTGAGTATGGGGAAACCCATTATTCAGCCAGGAATCAGTGGCCGTTTCTGCACTAGACCGTTAAAGTGCTATTATTCCACTTTCAATATCCTGTGGAATCCTGGGGTTTGCAGTTTAGGGAGAGGCAACTCATACACTATTTCAGCAGAGGATGAAAGTGTGGATGAGTCTGGGGAGAAGAAAACACACGGAATGGAGGCTCAGCACTGAACTGATCTCTGGATTCAGCTCTCTTGTTGGTGAACCCTTTCTTGCGCTTGGTGCAAAGGTATTAAGAAGGCTGTATGGTACTTCTAAGTAAACATATTGCACAGCAGTCCTGGGCCATTTCTGCACTAGACTGTTATAGTGCTATTATTCCACTTTCAACATCCTATGGAACCCTGGCCCCCAGGCCCCTCCCTAAACTGCAAACCCTAGGATTCCATAGGATGTTGAAAGTAGAATAATAGCACTATAACCGTCTAGCACGGAAATGGCCAGTGAATAACACTGGGCATTCCTTCCGTTTCTACTAATGAGCACCTCTTGCTTCCTTCCTTTGTAGGTTCTAAGCACATAACTAACAGGAACGACAAGCCCACGCGAATGCTTGAAAACCAAATGCCAGAAGACGCGCAAGCACAAAGGCAAAACAGTAGGCACTCTGCTTTGGTTTTCCTTCACTGTCCCTTCCTGAAGGCTCTTTGTTGGCACCCACTGTGTGATCCAGCATTGAAACTGTACCCCTATAACAGCAACAAGTAACATAACAAATTATTTTTAAAAAGTAATATTCCCAGGTTCTGTACTGTGTGGATCTCTTCCTCTGGAGGCAGTTTCTGAGCTTTACAAAATTAACAGAATGCCTCCACCACCTTTTTTTTTCTTAAAAGGATGCAGATTATGGTGTTAGACCTGGACTGGTGCTAATCTCAAAGTTGTAAAGCCCCATCCACACTAAGCAGTTGTACTGCTTTGGTTCCACTTTAATAGTCATTGTTCAGACCTCTGGAATCCTGGGATTTGCAGCTGAGGGATGGGAACCTAGAATTCTCAATGAAAGTGGAAAAACTGCAAATAGAAATAAAAATTGTGAATGCTATTTCTTTTTAACCTGAGAAAACTTCTCTAGGAATCTCTAGGTTCTCCAGCACGATTCTGTGGTCAATGTCCAGTGGAAACGGGTCATAGAGTCATACTGGAGGACCTAGCAATGTTTAGAGAAGTGTTCTCCCTAGGAATTTCTAGGTCTTCCAGGGCAATTCTTTCTTTGGTCTACTTCTGGCAGAAGTGGAATCACACTGGAGGACCTAGAGATTCCTAGACAGAACATATTATTTTCTATGGTGGGGGCAAATATAGCAAGAATTTTTTAATAAAATAACCTACAAATAATCAAATCCATAAATGCTGAACCCATGGAAGTGGAGGGCTGAGCGTAATGTGAAAGACCCCATATCTTTCTAACTGGAGATACTGAGTACTGAACCTGTGACCTTCTCCATGCAACGAGATATGGGAAGCTTATCCTTCATAACACCCTTTGCGGTTACAGCTTAGAACTATTTGCTCAGACTGGCAGTAGGTCTTCAAGGTCTGAGGTTGGAGTTTTAACCACTTTTCCTTTGGGAGCTACTGAAAATTGGACTTGGGAACTTGTGCCTTGCAAAGCAGGACAGGAGCAGTACTTAGAATTCTCACCCAGGACCCCTCGTTGCCTCCTAAAACTACAAATCCCTGGGTTCCATCTGATGCAGACAAGCCAGTTAAAGTGGAATCATAGTGCACTAACTATGTAATGTGAATAGCCTAAGGATGCTGTAGCACTTTGCTATCTCCGCTAGCTTCTCTGTTTCTCACAGCCACTGATGCAAACCGTTCATTTTCTTGGGTTGGACAAAAGCCAACATCTCTCTCACAACAAAGGCTCTGGGTATGAGAGCTGGAAGCTTTGACTGAGAATCTCCGAGCCTCCCAAACCAATTAGTTACCCACCAAATGGAGCCAGCTCCCTCATCTTCAGGGTCATCAGGTTGCGCCAACCCTTTTCCTTCCACAATTAATTGGCATGATCTCTCATTTCCTGGGCTCCAGAACAACAGAATCCCTCCCCTGCCCCATGAGCCCTGTGAAATTCGATCGGCTTCATTCCGGCTGGCAAGCATCGCCAGAGAGGCAAAATTGCCTGAGTCACAAGGGAGGAGATACGTCTGCATTCTGTCTGTCTGTGGAGACAAAGTCCACCAACTGATCAGTACAATTAGTTGTATGAGTGTCTAAGTTCAGGGTCAGCCAGATATTTTACCCTGGAGATGGAGAGGCAAATGGCACACCCACCTGTCCAAGCTAAGGTTCAGGGGCCCCAAATTAGTCTGGTTATTTTGGAATAGGAGTTAACAAGTGCCACAAGCTCATCTACACCCTTTTTTTTAAGCAGGAAAAATATGATAATAACAAATCAGTTCAATAACCATTTGCTGCCCTTTTCTGCTATGCAAACAAAAAAACAAACAAAAAAAATTGCTCCCTGATGTAGAGGTCTTGCTCTGTCTCAAAGGAAGGGCCAGGGTAGCTGGTGACTCCCATGTCAGAAGGGCTGTGAATCCACATCAGATTTTCAAGGAGCTCTCCAAGGTGCTGAGCCCTGTTGCTTAATAGCATCAGCACCTTGGGGAACTCCTCTATAGCTAGACAAAATCTGGAATGGATTCACTGCCCCACTGACATGGGAGGCACTAACCACCACTGGTAGGGCCAATTGTCTATGAACTGCTATATTCTGAATCAGACTCCTCGCCCCCTATTAGGGCCATAAGGAGACATTTGGCTGCGTTGAGCCCAAGGGAAAGATTTCTCCATTCTGCCCCACAATTTCTACCTACAGAAGCTACACAGATGCAATCAGGCCTACTAGGAAATGGACCACATCCTCCCCTACACCTGCACCTAGCATGGGGGTGTAAGACAAACCATGGGGAAGATGCATAGCTTTGTTCTCCAACACCCACAGGTCCCTACCTGCTGTCACCACAGGCAGTGCTCTCATTCTGCCCAGTGTCAGGGCCAGCCCTGTAAGGATGCAGCCTCCTACCAGTTGTATTAATTTGCCCATCTGGGTGCACTATTCACAGTGGCTATCAGAGGCTTTCCCTCATCTTCTTCTGCAGATGTTGGAGACTGAATCTGTTACCAATGGCATATAGAGCATAAGCTGTGTCTTAGGGAGCTACAGTCCATCTCTCCATAGAAAGACCCAAACAAAAATAAGATTTCAAGTTGGTTTGTGTCAGCAATGGATGCAGTTCCTGGTGTCCCCTGGGAGTCTTTCACTGCTGAACTCTGACACACATTGCTTCTCAGTATAAGCTTTATTGGTGGAAAATGATGCAGCAGATGGTTTACAGCAGAGAAGCATTTCAGCCCCTTTTTTTTTGATGGGGTCCAGCATTCCTCAGAGCCAGTGGTAGAACTGCCCTCCAAAAACATTCTACCTGCACTGTCCCTCACCCAGCGTAGAATCAGAGAGTTGGAGGAGACCCCAGGGGCCATCCAGTCCAACCCCTGCCATGCAGGAACCCACAACAAAGCACTCCCAACGGATGGCCATCCAGCCTTGTTGGACACTTTTTTTGTAGTCTGAGGCAGAAAAACGATATGAGGGCAGGGAAGAAATAGGGGGAGTGAATCTTCCTCTGTTGCCAATCTGCAGGCAGAATTCTCATAGCTATTGCTTGGAGATGGGTCACACTTATGCACTTTGATTTCCTTTGTTTGCTTACATACTATATAACCCTTAGGAGTTCATCTCCCATCAGCCTTTGTCAGGGGATGATATGAGTTTCAACCCCACAGAAATGCAGCAGAAAAACCAGAGCACAGCGAGGCAATAGCAGCAACCTTGTTCCCCAATAAGGATACTCACACACGGAGGAGTTTCTTCCAAAACAGGAGACACTTTGTCTTGCAGGAAAGTTCAGTTATATACAAAACATAGGACAGACGAACAGAGGCTTGTGCCAGACATCAGGTTTGGTCAACAGACAATATAGACTGGGGATTGCTTTCTTCTGCCTGCAGATTGACAACAGAGGAATGGCTGGTGTCATGTCAGTGACCTGGATTACTCCATAAAGAGCTCTTCCCATTGATGGTTGCATCAAGAGTCTCTGTAAAATGCTATGTGCATGAATAGCATTAGTTAAGAGATCCATCCAGGGGTTTGCTACAGTTAAAATGAAAACATTGCTTCTTCAAAATAAGAATTTTACCCCTTATTAAAATTTTCCTGCAGTCCCCAAATTCCTGCCATTGCAGAAAACAAGAGAGTGAAAATTGGTCACTCCAAGGACAATTCCAATTGCTGTGTTCCCATTCCCTTGGTTGCTCCACCTGCCCTTTTGCTTTGGCTCCTGAAATTGTATTTCTAAAGGTGCAACTGAAGTTTTCAGTTACACTGCAATGCTAGAAATTTGGAGATATTTGCCCTGTCTGTAGCTACATCTCTAGGGACTGTCCATTGTACTGTTGATCTTATGTACATTTTAATTATATTGTGTTTTAATTTGTAAGACATCTTGAATCCCAGTTTTGGGAATAAGGATGGATGATGGTGATCATTCCATAAAGGGCTGATATGATGGTGCCATATCAATGGGTTGTGTTGTTCTGCAGAATTTCATGCATAGGAATGGTACTATTTAAATGGAGAATGTGATTTTATACAGTGCCATAAGCACTGTTTTAAAAGTACCAACTATTTTAATGTTTATCTTTTGTACATTTTAATGGTGTGGCATTTTATTTCATAAGCCATCTTAATCCCAGGGTTCTTTTTAAGGGGGGGTGGAGATGGGATGTTTTTGTTGTTAGTTGTTGTTATCATTGACTGGTATCCCGTTAGTTGGTTTTGATGACCTAAGCTAGGCTTGCAACTTCACAAATTCATGTTGTCAAATCGTGGTACCATTGCTTACATTGTAAATGTTCCTGAAACCCACCGTAAAATCCAGCAGCCAGCTGCACCAAAGGATGGAGTTCTGCAGCACTGGTGTGTGGCCTTCGGTTACTGATGATCAGCAATGAGTTGAGAAAGGATCTCTTGCCAAATGTGGGGGCAGTCACTGCCTAACCTTTCACCTCCTTTTTGATTCTAGACATTCCCAGCTTAGCAGAAGGGGAGCCAACAAATGAAACAAAATCCAAAGTGCCCAAAAACATACCCAAACCATCGCCCCGAATGAATCATCAAGAGGAGAAGAAGCCAGAAGAAGCCCTCGGATCTGGGCCTTTCTATTACCTTGGAGGAGCTAATGGGGTTGATATGTAAGGAGTTGGAGTCACCCTCCATCCTTTCACTTCTATTATCTTAGTTTCCCTTGGCAAAGTTATAGCTCATGGCAGTGCGGGGTAGACTTCTTCATTAGAAATTTTAAGTGAGGCAGGGAGGTCTCTGATCAGAAATATTGTAGCAACACATGGCCAGCATCAGCAGGGCAGAAGGCTTGGGGAATCTAATTCCTCACCAGTTTCATTCTTGAAGGAAGTAATTTTAGTGATTCTCACTGTAGAAAAGTCTTTGGAAACTGTGCAGTTTTCAAAGCCTATTTGCAGCTTGGGACAGATTCCATGCAAATTCACATACAGGGCTTTTTGCATATAAAATAGCACTTTCTGTGCAGAAAACAATTTTTTTCTCTACAGAAAATCCTCTTTCCTGCGCAGAAAATACTACATGCAAATTTTGCACAGAATCAGTCCAAACTGTGAAGATTCAGTCTAGGATTCTGAGTCTAGGATTTTTCTTATCAGGTTTTCTCAAGAGTCACCAAAACACATTTTTGATCTTTAAAAATATATATATATATGACTACTCTTTCCATTCCTCATTGGGCTGGATGACCATTGAGCTGGAAGGAACCAGAAGCAAGGGTAATGGTGAGATCTTGCCCTTCAGCTCAAACCAGCAAGATGTCAGCCAGTGGAGGCTCTGAAAGGAAAAATTGACCCCTGGTCTCTGCACAATTGTCCATTGCTGATCTAAGTAGCTGCTGATGGTCACTGTTAGTGGGGAGGTGACTCTACTCTGGGTTTTAGTCTGAACTAGAAGAGACTCTATCTCCCATGTAGGTTCAACATCTGGGATAACTCCCATACAGTTCAGACTAAAACCTGGAGTAGATTCACTGCTCCACTGCCTGAAAGCCACGACTATATCTAGCCCAGTGTATCCTAACAAGGACCCAACCACACTACACAACTATAGTCCTATGATTCCACTGTAACTGCCATCTTTTGGAATTTTGGGATTTACAGTTTCGGGAAGATTGTTTAGAATTCTGTGCTGGAGACCCCTAGTGTCTGCCTAGAGCACAAATTCCAAGATTCCATAGGACAAAACCATGGCAGTTAAATTGCACTCTAAATGTGGTGTGGCAAGACCTCAGGAAGTTTGTTCCCCCAGCAATGGAAAGAAGTTTGCTCTGGCTGGTTTCTTTTGCCTTTTTCTAATGAAATGAATCAGTCAGTCCCATTTCTTCAGCACAAAAGGGAAGACTGCATTGCTCATTAGTTTTCAGCTTGGCCACATTCATACACTTGTAGAATAATCCATCAAATTTTTTTTTAAGGGATTTCAAGACCTTGGATTTAATTAGGCCTTCGTTAACAGCAAGGACTTCTATGCAGTGATTTCCTCCAAAGGGAGAGACAGGGAGAAGAAGATGGTGATGGAGAAGAAATAACAAAAGTCTTTTGCTTCCCTCTAACACAGACTCAACCTCTACTGCAAGAACAAGGGCTGGCAACGCATCTATGACAACCGCAGAGAGGATTATATTCTGAAATGGTGCGAGACCAAGTTCCGAGACACCTATTACAACTTCAAAGAAGGTAAGAGAAGTTCCGCAAGGGGGAAAGTTGGCCAGGCACGAGCATGACCCAGTGGTCTTTGTGGATAAGTGGTATCTCCATCCTCAACTCCAACTGGCCCAGTTTGGTAAGGACAGCCCCAGTTAATCTTCTCCTGACCCATTGCCTCAGCTGCTTTAAAATGTCCAGTTAATTCAAGCACTACTTGTGCCTGCGGTGGAGTCTCCTTCTTTGGAGGTTTTTAAGCAGAGGCTGGATCAGTCTTGCAGGGATGGGGGGTTATGGGGGTGGTTCACCCCTGGTGGCAATTTTTGGGGGATGTCCCAGCTCCTTGCCCTCTCCCATGCACTGTAGCCCCACCTCATCCATCATAGCCATGCCCCATGTCCCATAGCCCCACCTCCACACACCATAGCCACACCCCCTCCCAGCCCCCTCCATGCACTCCAAGCTCCGCCACTGGGCTGGATGGCCATTTGCTGGGGGTCTTTGAGTGTGTGTACCCTCACGGCAGGGAGCTGGACTGGATGGCCCCTGTGGTCTCTTCCAACTCTATGATTCTATTATTCTACTTTGATCAACCTTTGCTGTTGCTTGGCCACAAACTTCCTGGTTTTCATTTGCAAAAAAGGAGAGGGTATATGCATCCCTTTCTTTCTTGGCAGCAACATCAAGTGGGCATAAAGAACTTTTCTTAATGCTACCGGCTGCTGGTCTTCATTTTCCTCCTCCTCTGCTGCCTCCTCCAGAAGTGATCTGGGAGGAAGGCTGAATATTCAGAGCACAGTCAGAACATGGAATTGGTTGAAAAGCAGAACCCAGTCTTTCATCAGTTCTCCTCTTGCCTTCTTCCTATGGAGAACGTGAGGACGCTTGCTTGGCAAGCCTTCGTAATTCCCTCATATTCCCTACAGAAAGAAGATAAGAGGAGAAGAACAGGTGACGGAGCAGACCCTGCACTGAAAAAAATAATACATGTCTATAATTTATAAGGGCTGAAAGAGTGGAATGTCAAAAAACGAGTCATCAAAAACTGGGGTACGCCTACAGCAGCTGGAGATTATGGAGGCTTTTTGCCCCACCTCTTTTGAGGCCATCTGTTTCCTTGTGATGTTTGAGCCTAAGTGACTATGCTGGCCGGGGGAATTCTGGGAACTGGAGTACAAAACATTGCCTCTCCCGTGCTCCGGAACCCCCCATCAATTCCTCTTGCCACCTTCAATTTGGTGATTTCCGTCTTCCCAGGAGAGCAGATGCTGTACCAAATCCCAAACAACAAGATACTCACCACCAAGATCGGCCTGCTGCTGAACCTCAGGGAGTATGAGCGGGTGATGAGGAAGATCAACCGGGCTGCAAAGTGAGACGCTTCCCCTTTTATGCATTCCTAACTCTGCCACGACTTTATTCGTTCATGTGAAGGTTGCTGGTTTTCTGGGTGTCTCAGGATTGTATATGCAGTTTGGAGAAATATGAAAATGCACACAAACAGAGACAGACTTAAATCCTTGTTATCAGTCCTGACTAGGGGCCTTTCCTAGTACTATTATTCCACTTTTCACGTCCTGTGGAATTCTGGGGTTTGTAGTCTCCTGAGGCCACAGAGCTCTCTGGCTGAGAAGTCTAAAGGCCTCTCCCTAAACTACAAATCCCAGCTTTTCATAGGATGCTTAAAGTGGAATAAGAGCACTATAACAGTCTAGTGCGGAATGACCCTAGATTGGACCCCTTAAATCAATAAGATTTACTTACATGTTGCCTAACCCTTTAACAATTGATTTGCAAGAGTCTATTCAAGGTGGGACTAAGCAACAATGCCAGGCAGAATGTGTTGTTCTTGGCTGTAAAATTCAGCTTATTTATTTATTTTTAGTGTGTCAAAACTCAATATCCATTTTTAGTAAAACACGTTTCTAGCACCAAT
The DNA here is from genome assembly GCA_948474755.1 of Ctenosaura bakeri. Lineage (NCBI taxonomy): Eukaryota > Metazoa > Chordata > Lepidosauria > Squamata > Iguanidae > Ctenosaura > Ctenosaura bakeri. The sequence continues at coordinate 361,805 of CAOLHI010000685.1, forward strand.
GGCTTTTTAAAAATCTGCTTGAATTTGCTTGGAAATATCTATCTATCTGTCTATCTATCTATCTATCTATCTATCTATCTATCTATCTATCTACCTACCTATCTATCTATCTGCTTGGAAATACACACACTTGCATGTGCGCGCACACGCACATGCACACACACACACACATATACTTGAACACCAGAGAATAGTTATCAGGCATCCCAGAAGGCAAGGAGCACTTCTAGTGTTCAGAGGGCGCTTTTTTTTGAGGGGGGGCGGTTTCTTCCAAATTTTGAATCATTTTCTTGATCTTCTTCTGTATGATTGTTAGAGGCAGAATGCGTTATAGGGCAGAGATGAAATGCCACCCCCAAGGAGAAAAGACGTTCAGGATTTCTTTGCGGGTGACAGAGCAAGATGATCACTTCTGTGAATTTGGGAGGCCGGCTCTGAACAAACTTGAAGCATTTGCCAGCCTCCCTGAATTAAGACAGAGACAGTGGGCGGCTGGCATGGAAGTCTCTTTCTTGATTTTGTGAAAGACAGGTAGATGAGTAGCCACCCAGAAAGCAGCAGCAGCAGCATCCTTTTCATCTGTTTAAACATGCCGCGTGGCCCCGGCCCTCCCAAAATATAGACCAGGTTGATCAAGAAAGTTTGCCCTCCCTCTGAACTGGCTTTGTTTGTTTTAAGTGATTTTGCTAGACATCACTAAGTGACATCACATGCCCTTAGTCACATCGCATTGGCAATTTGGCAGTCTGACAGCATCACATTCATAATGTGATCTCTGATTGGCTAGACCCATGGGGGGGGGACCAGGGGTCCTTGGTGTGTGTATGTCAGAGACAGAGGTATATCTAGGGTGGGTCACCAATGCCGGGGGGGGTGCAAAAAAGCAGAACCCCCTCAACCTCCCCTCTGCCTCAGCCACTGCCCACCACTGCCCCCACCATTGCCCCATCCCCACTGGGGTCCCTCCTGGCCTGGTGCGGGGGGGCTGTAGCAGTGGCAGCAGCAGCCCTCCCGCCTGCTGCCCCCTGACCCCACCCCATCTCCCCCATCCACTGCACTTGCCCCCTACCTGCCCCCCACCCTGCCACTGCCCACGACACCCCCACAGGGATCCTTCCTGGCCTTATGGGGGGCAGTGGCAGTACCTAGGGGTGCAACTTCCCGAGCTGCCCTAGGTGCTGGTGATACACCACCAATCAGAGAGAGCGAGAGAGCACAGTAGTAATCCTCTTCAAACACACACATACACACACACACACATACACAAACTGAATGTGTAAGAGTGCTGATTGCTTTCCCACAGCCGGAACAGGTAACAAACAATGGGCCAAAATTAAACTTCAGAGAACGTTACTGAGGTCCACAAGAAGCCCTCTGTTTCTTGCGCAGAAATTATTCACCTGAGAGCACTCGGTGCAACTCTAATAAATTATGAAAAACGACAAAAGTAAATATTGTAGCATTATGCAAAAGAAGAGAAAATATGGAAATTGGCTCAATTAGCAGAATTTGTGCAGGGTGCAATATCCGCTCAGCCTGCCAGCAACCATGTTCCAAAAGATAGATACCACTTGGAAGAAGGAGGAAGAGTGGACGTTTGTAAAAACATTGGCTTTAGCAAATTGATATAAACTTATGGCTAGGACATTCAGCAGCAGCTCATTATATTTCCTTTATTTGGAGGGGGGGAAGAAAAACAAGAGCAAAAAGTTTAACAAAGTTGTTACATTCTGAAATATATAATATAATCTGATATATAAATGTCAAAATTTGTTTGTCTGTGTCAGGCAAAGACTTCATTTGATTGGCTGTGTCAGGTGAAGACCTCATATGATTGGCTGCCTGAGAAGATTCTATGGAATCCTGGGGTTGGCAGTTTAGGGAGGGGCCTTTATAGAATTCTCAGCCAGAGGGCTCTGGATAGGTCAGTTGCTATAGAGACGAGGCCTAGCAGCAAGGAGGGGGGCAGTGTATTCCCTCAGGAAACCAACCTCAGTATGTTAACAACTCTGAATACAGATTGGAATGGGGAATATGGGGAAAAGTTACAGGTACTGGACAAGACAGTGTGGGGAATTAGAGACAGGGTCTCAAATCTGTGTATTTCAACTGCATCTAATTCCTAAGGCAAGATAAGGTAATTCTTAAGGTATTTCTAACAAGTGTTGCCTATGAGAAAATAAAATCCTGAGCAATGCCAGGTATATACTCTCTCTCTCTCTCTCCCTCTCTCTGTCTCTCTCTCTATATATATATATGTATATGTATGTGTGTGTGTGTGTGTGTGTGTATATATATATATATATATGTATGTATGTATATATATATAGTAATGTAAAGTAATATATGAATCTATATGCTATCACATTGCTTAATTTCAAATTTGGGTTTCCTGGCATTGTGACATCATAACAGGATCCCTGATTGGCTAGCATCATATCACGAATCAAGGATCCATAGGAGGAAGTTTGGGCTGCCTCCGTTGAACCTTAATTGGGTTTGAGTGGATTCAAGTAATTGAAAAAAGAGCAATCCATGTTGCTTGACACCAATGGTCAATTCACACATGCAACCAGCATGACAGAAGTGAGGGAATCAATATTAGCAAATAGTTGAAAAAGATGTTTCTTGAGAGTCAGGAAACACTGAGGAGGAGAATCATAGACTGACAAAAATCTTTATAATTTGGGATTTATTCGGTGCAAACTTTTCCCTTTTTGCACAGCAAGCTACATTTTCTGCGCAGAAATAAAATTGCTGTTTCCTGCGTATAGAAAATGCTATTTTCTGTGCAAAAAAAGTGAGTTTTGTGCAGAAGTCCACAGCTACAAATCATCTTCAAAAACTATCCAGTTTTCAAATATTTTCCTGTAGTGGAAAGAAAATTGCTAAAATTATACATTATTTCCTTTGAAAATTGTATCAGTGGAGAATTAAATCCTGACCAATGTTGCATATCTTTACACGAGGGACATGCATGACCGTCTCTGGTGTTGTCCTGGGTTTTCGCAGAATGCTGAGAATGGAAGACTTTTTCCCTGAGACTTTCCGTCTGGACGCTAAAGATGAGAGAGAAATCTTCTTTGAAATGTACAAAGGTGACCTGTTCTCCCAAAATGGAAAGATTCATTCATTGTATTTCTACAAGTAGGACCCAGCCAGCCATGTCCTACTCTAAGTTACTCCATTCCATATCTACTTCCTTCACTCAATTCCCTATTTTTCCCTCAACAGAGATTTAATTCCCAGTTTTCATTGGGCAGCCGTCATCTCCCAACCCCAACCCCCAATTTAAGGACACTTTCCCCCTTATGATTTATTTGGTACTTCTGCCAGCTTTAGAGTTGTCTCACATTTTTTGCTATTTCACTGTAGTGGATGGGTGGACCTGTTTTGGCTGCATAGGAACAAATACTCCTTCTTATGCATGAAATAAAAGATGGGCAATTCTTCTTCTGAGGACCTTTCCACACTACACAGTTATAGCATTGTGATTCCACTTTAACTGCCATTACAAATTCCTATGGAATCCAAGGACCGGCAGTTTCAGATGAGGTATATTGTAAAGGACTTTGGGTGCCATTTTCGGATGAAGTTGAGGTATGAGAAGTATAAGGTCCTACACTTAGGCAGAAAAAATGGAATACAGAAATATAGGATGGGGGACACGTGGCTGGATAGCAGTACGTGTGAAAGGGATCTAGGAGTCTTCATAGACCACAAGCTGAACATGAGTCAGCAGTGTGATGCGGCAGCCAAGAAAGCCAATGCAATTCTCGGCTGCATCAATAGGAGTACTGTGTCTAGATCAAGAGAGGTACTGGTACCACTCTACTCTGCTTTTGTTAGACCCCATCTTGAATACTGTGTCCAGTTCTGGGCACCCCGATTCAAGAAGGACATGGTCAAGCTGGAGCAAGTCCAGAGGAGGGCGACCAAAATGGTGAGGGGCCTGCAAGCCATGCCCTATGGGGATAGACTTAGAGAGCTGGGTATGTTTAGTCTGCAGAAGAGAAGATTAAGAGGGGACATGATAGCCATGTTTAAATATTTGAAGGGATGCCATGTAGAGGAAGGAGAGGGCTTGTTTTCTGCTGCTCCAGAGACCAGGACAAGGAGCAATGGAGTCAAGCTGCAGGAAAGGAGATTCCACCTGAACCTCAGGAAGAACTTCCTGACAGTCAGGGCTGTCCAGCAGTGGAATCTGCTGCCTCGGAGTGTAGTGGAGTCTCCTTCCTTGGAGGTTTTTAAGCAGAGGCTTGATGGCCATCTGTCGGGATTGATTTGAGGGTGTTCCTGCATGGCAGGGGGTTGGACTGGATGGCCTGTGTGGTCTCTTCCAACTCTACATTTCTATGATTCTATGATTCTGTGATTCTATGGGTCAAATAAATTAATTAATAAACTTTAGGGATCCTCAACCAAGGAGCTCTACCCCTTCTCAGATTACAAACACCAGGATTCCCCAGGATGCAGTAAAATCAGTTAAAGTGCAATCATAATGCTATAATTGTGTAGTGTGGAAGGATTCCAGAATGGTGTTGAAAGAGGCATTCTTGTGCTTCTTATAAGGTAATGATGAAACTGATGATAATGAAGATGAAAGGGATGGAAAGAATGTTCAAAAATATTGGAAAAGGGTCAAGAAATGATGAAAAACCCTAACAAGAAAAAATCCTGGACAAAGGATAATTTTCACAATTCAGGAAATATTCTGTGAAAAAATTACCCATTTTTTTTTACAGACAGCAGCATTTTTCTGCAAGGGAAACAACATTCTCTGCATAGAAAATGACACGTCTGTGCAGAACTATTATTTTGTGCACAAAAAAATCTGTCTTCTGTACAGAAAATGCTGCTGTCAGTTTAAAAATATCCTTGTGTGAATTTTGTGCAAAATACGTCTTGAGTTGCGAAGACATTTTGCAAATTGCGTGGTTTTCAAAGTTTCTCATAGCAGGAAGAAAACTGCTAAATTACTCATGACTTCCTTCAAGAAGAAAGTTAGTGGAGAATTGTGTCCCTAGATGGTGATGATTTCAGATCTTCAGTGGCTTTTCCTAAAAAGACTCTTGGGATCGTATAGATAAAATACAAAAGTTAAAAATGATGTACGATATAAAACAAGACCACCCTCAAGGGCAAATTATTAGGATAATCAATGGGACTTTTTTTTAATGCCCCATCTCATCCCATCAAATGCCTGGAAGCAGAGAAATGTCTTAAGACGGCACCAAAAATAAGTTAATGTTGTGGCCAGGTAGGATTTCCTTCTCACTCCCTTCTTTCCCTCTCTCGGGGAAGATATTCAGGGGAAGACTTCTTATGATGATCTCTGAGTCTAGGATGGGAGAGGAATTCTGTTAGATATAATAAGTTTCCTGAGCATATGAAGTGACCCTTGCCATCTCCAGGCCTTAGTAGAAGGGTGGGGATTGTTTGGAATTGTTACAGATGTCACAGAACTGCATCTCCCAGCATTCCCTACCATTGGCAGTGATTTCAATGGTAGGGAATGTTGGGAGATGCAGTTCTGTGACATCTGTAACAATGTGATGGCTGGAGGTACTGGGAGCTGCAGTCCAACAATACCCGAAGAGCCTCAGAATTAGTATCCCTGTTTTGGTAGAACTGCTTGTATTAGAAAAGAGTGCAGCCCCCAAAGTTGTCTCTTGCAACCTCCAGAGTGTGTCCCTTTCTCCCTCCCTCCACAAGCAAAATATAATTTCACCTCCAAAAATCTGATTTTTAAAAAGTCAGAATATTTCCTTTGCGGGGCACCCTTTTCTATCTAAAACATTATTTTTATTTATTTATTTATAAATTGTTGGAGTAATCAACACTGATTACAGTTTAAGACTAATATACATATGAACATTAATATATATACAAAAAACGATTCTAGTGATTAATACAAAATGACCAGTGTTCAACCCACAACCAACAAATTAATTTTCCCATGCTTTTCCCATGCCCTCCCTCCCCTTCCCCCCTCCCCAAGAACAAAGTCAGTTTTTATTTAAAATCCCTTTCCTTTGATGTGGAGAATCATACTAATTGTGTCTTTTATAATTTTGTACCCCTTTCTTTGTTGGTTCCTATTAATTTTGATCGACTTTCTTAGCCAACCACCTTCGTTCAACTGACTCATATACCCCATTCTTCTTTCTAATGTAAAATCAGAGGTGACATATTCCAAAATATAATATTGCCATCTTTCCACCTTATCTAAAACATGATGTGGCTCCTTTTTCAAAGTCTTCCTGTCACTTCCTATTTTGTTCAGGGGGGCCGATGTTGTCCTCAGAGGGTCCTAGGTGGTCGTGTAGGGACAAAGGGGGTGATGGGGTCTGTTTGCCCCTGGCTGCAATCTTTTGGGGGCGTCCCGGCTCCTTGCTTGCACCCTCTCATGCACCGTAGCCCCACCCTGTTTGTCATAGCCCCCCACCCCATCTGTCATAGCCACACCCCCATGCACTGTAGCCATGCCCCCACATGCTGTAGCTCTACCCCTCCCACGCCCCTCCACACACTCCAAGCTATGCCACAGGTCCTAGAAGACCATAGTCTCCAAGCCCTTGGGACTTACAACTCCTGACCTAGACAGACTTTATATGAAATTATTTCTGTGTGTGCCTTCAGCTAAACATCTGAGGGTCATGCTAAAAGGCCTACCAAGTGCCTGCATAACATGCTAACATTGGATCTTGCTTTCCTTCATCCCAGACACAACTCAGAGTCACAGACCCCTTCCTTTGCGTGCCGAGGCCCCACATTCAATCCTGGCCGTCACCAGTTCAAAAGAACTGCAAGCAAACGGTGTGATGGGAAGAACCACTGCCAGTCAGAGTAACCAACACTAGTTAGATAGATTTAAAAAAATCTGCTTTTGTAGAAGGCAGCTTGCTACGTTTCTTTTTTTCCAGTTGCTGTTATTGCATGCCTTCAAGTTTTTTTCTGACTTCCGGTGACACTAAAGTGGCACTATCATGGGGTTTTCTTGGCAAAATTTATTTTTTTATCTTTCTTTTTATTAAATAAAAATGTATACAAAAACAAAGTCATCATTTGTTATTGTTATATTTAGGTAAATCAGAATTTGTGATTAGGAAACACAAATAAACAAGTAAAACTTTTCATGATGTTGAAATGTTCTTCCCTTCCTAGGATACAGAGTGCTTTCATGTTTTTGCTAATGTAACGAATGTCTATACTTTCCCTAATTAGTCTTTCCTGAAACACACCTTGGAGACATAATCAAACAATCCTATATAATATTCTTGGGTTTCACATGATATTAATACTACCTGTACCGGTCAACCAATGCGTTAGTACTTCATCTAATAGTTACTAAAGGTTTATTTTTCCTTGGTGTTTTGTAGAAAAGTCAAAATGGGAGCCCTTACTCTTGTTTCTCTTCAAATAGTATAAATCTTTTGCCTTTCACTTGGCAAAATTTGTTTAGAGGAGGTTTGCCCTAGCTTCCTTCTAAGGCTGAGAGAGTGTGACTTGCCCAAGGTCAACCGGTGCATCTCCACAGCTGAGTGGGGATTTGAACCCTAATCTCTTGAGTCATCATTCAGTGTTCAAACCACTAACCTCACACTGGCTCCCTCTTTTTCCTATAGAACCCAGTATTTGGATTTGCAAGCCAACCAGTTCTAACCAAGGCCGGGGGATCTTCCTCCTGAAAAACCAAGCGGAGGTCAAAGACTTGCAAGCCAAGCTCCAGAACATTGAAGAAGACCCACTGTACAGGAAACTGCCCTACAAAATCCCTCCGGCGAGAATCGTGCAAAGGTAGAGAATCCGGCAATGTGGAGGTTCTGTTGCAACAGCCCCACTATCCAGCTCCTGGCTGGTGAGAAATGTTGGATGCTCTTAGGGCAAGGGTGGGGAAAGCTCTTCCAGGCCAAAGGCCAAATTCAGTTTCAAAGAAGTTCTTGGTAGTCAATAGTGGACAGGGCCACGGGAAAAGCACTGAAAACACTAATATGTTTGAATTTAGCAGAGTTGCATACCCTGCCCTCAGCTGTCTCAGACTGGCAGGGACATTCCAGATTAATTCTCTGTTATCCCACTTTTTCAGCTGCTTTTAAAATGTCCCAGTTTCTCTTTCCTCCTCCCACTTTGTCCTGAGCTTACTTTATTTGCTGCAAACTAATTTCAAAGGTCAAAAGTAGCTTGCACTCAATTAACTCAACAACAGAAAGAGGGAATCCTGCCCTTCCCAGCAGATTCAGGCAAAAGCAAACTGCAGAAGCACTCCGAACTTATCTGTTCTTCCTCATTAATAACTTTTGCCATCTTAGCCACACTCTGATGTTGCTCAGCCACATCTGTCCCAGATGTGTTTTCATCTGCAAAATATCGGAGGGAATGCAGGTGTTGCCAGGGACTAAGCTTTAAGAGAGAGATTTTCAGCTTTTAGAATGGAAGTGGGGAACTTGTACAGAAGCTGGGAAACCATCAGACTATAGTTTCATTGGTGAAGCGGGTGCAGCCATCTGGAAAACCCCAGAAAGCCTATTGGAATCCCAGGGCTAGAGGCTTCTTGACCTGTCTTGTGAGAATGCTAACTGGTTTTGTTGAATAGAAATAGTGGGGATATTGGATGGAGCAATGCTGAAGAATCTTTTCCTTCACCCGTGACATTTCTTGCTGAAACACCTGCTCCTAGAATGTTACCATTCAAAATGGAAGGTGTAGATACTATTTTTAAGGTTTTCCCCACAAATCATAATAGGCAGTAGCCCATTAATGGCATGCGCATGCTTAAATGCAGCTTATATGAGCATAAGTAGGAGCCCTGGTGGTGCAGTGTTTAAGTGCTGGTACTGCAGCCACAATGTTGTGAGTTCGATCCTGCCGGGCTGAACTCAGCCTTCCATCCTTCCGTAGGTCAGTAAAATGAGTACCCAGGTTGTTGGGGAAAATTAGCTAAAAACATTGTAAACCACTTAGGGAGTGCTCTGCGCTGATAAGAGGTATAGAAATGTAACTGATATTGCTATACGTCTCTTTTGGGAGGGGGTACAGCCAGCTACAGTGGCATACCTAGGCTCATCAATGCCTAAGGCAAGCATGGAAGTTGCTCCCTTAGGTGGTCCTTCTACCGCTGCCACCACCCCGGACCGAGGAAGACCCTGGTGGGGGAAGGGGGCAACGGAAGGCAGGAGGGCTGCTGCTGCTGCCACCACCGCGTCCAAACTGGGCCAGGAAGGATCCCGGCGAGGAGTGGACAATGGTGGGCCAGATCAAGGCAGAAGGTTGGGTGGGTGGTTCATTTTTTTTGTGCCCCCTGGCGTTGGTGCCAGGGCATCCGCCCCAGTTGCCCCACCCTAGGTTTGCCTCTGGCCAGCTATTCCCAAATTCTGTTGAAAACCTCCTGCCCAGAAGCTGTTATATTGCTATTGTTCCACTTTCAACATCCTATAGAATCCTGGGGTTTGCAGTTGAGGGAGGAGCCTTTAGAATTCTCATCCAGAGAGTTCTTGGGCCTCAGTGAACTACAAACCCCAGAATTCCACAGGAGGTTGAAAGTGGAATAATAGCACTATTAGAGTGTAGGGCAGAAATGGCCAGAGTTATACGGTCCCTACTATACTACAAGTGAGACCTGCACTGAAATTGTACAGTTGGCCCTCCACATCCACTACTTTTGCGGATTGCACGATTCATGGATTTGATTAATGCGTCCTCTTTAGGAATATCTAGGTCCTCCAGAATGATTTTATGGTAACTTCCACCAGAAGGTGACCACAAATTCATACTGGAAGACCTAGAAATTCCTAGAGAGGACACTTCTCCAGGAATCGCTAGATCCTCCAGCATGACTCTATGGTCTGGCGGAAGTTGACCATAAAATTATGCTAGAGGACCTAGAGATTCCTAGAGAAATGTTCTCTCCAGAAAAAAAAAAAATAGAGTTTGCAGTTTTAATTTATATTCACAGTTTTCCCGCTTTTGTGGGGATCTTGCTCCCTAACCCCTGCAAAAGTGGAGGGTTGGCTGTACAAGGAAGAGTGTAAGGCCATTTCTTCAAACTGCAAACCCCAGGATTCCGTAGGATGTTGAAAGTGGAATAATAACACTATAACAGTCTAGTGCAGAAATGGCTTAAGCCACCATGTCCTTTTTCATTCCATTCCTTTAGTCCTTGGTTTTCCAACAGTCCTTCAACATTCTGCAGCTATTGACCATGCTCAGTGGTCATTGGGTTCTTTTTGGTCCCTCTTGTAAGTCCTTTCGTTCAAGTGGGAGTGGGCAACTGTGATAAGTCTAGGGAGGCAATTTTTGCCTTTGGGAGGTACACAAACTGCCAAAAGTATTCAAAAATGAAGTGAGGGGAGCTCAGAAGTTGGCAAAAGTCCACTTCTGGCTTTGAAAAACTGGACTGCTTAACATCAGTTACTGCAAGGGGGGGCATTACATTTATTTAAAAGATGGGTTGCTGTTGTGAAAGTTTCTAGGGGAGATAATTCCCCTATTTATCTGGCTAGAAAAGGGCTCCAAGGCCACAAAAACAACCCGAGGAGGCCCACTTCGGTCAGAAGCAGGTTGCACGACTCTTCGTGCAGAGAAGGTCCCAGATCCAAATCCTGCACCTCCAAGCAGGGCTGGGAAAGGCTTCTGTCTGAAATCCTGCCAGTTAGAGCAGACATCATGGAGCTAAATGACCCAAAGATCTAAGTTAGCTAGCTTTCTGACCTTGGATTAATTTTATTCCACCTGCCATGGAACTTGAGAATTCCAATTGTAAGGATTTCCTGCCTTCTGTGATCAAAAGACTTAGTGTACCTGGTTGTTTGGAGTGTATGCGATTCTGTGTGTGTGTGTGTGTAGTTGTTGTTGTTTTTAATTCTGTGTCATTGGCAGACAGATCATTAGCATTTTAACAGGTGGGGAGAAAGAATAAGAGCAGGAGGGAAGGAGAGAGAGAGATTAGAGATTATTTTTGTCTAGAAATCTAAAGGGAGCTTCAAAGAGGCAGCTGCACGTCAAAGACTTTGCATTGTGTGTACACTGAATAAGTTTCTAACACTGTAGATAACCAGACAGCTGCATCGGAGGCGGAAACTCTGCGAGGAATTATTACTGCTTGCTGCTGCTTGGGAGAGTCATGTTTCATAAGCTTTTTATTACTATTTATAGTCTTTTAAAAACAAGATTTCAAAAAATAAAATAATAACACGTTGCACCTAAGGTCAGGATAGTCAAATCATACGAAATGAGAGCTCAGCGAGCAGTAAAGAAACTGTTTTTCAGGTGTCTCAGTGATGCATCCAGTTAAAGATGCTGATTTTCATCACAAATAATTGTACATGAGGGTTGGGGAACGCTGTCGATTCAAATTCTTCTTCATTTGCATTTTTGAAAATCTGAAGTTATTTCTGTCCTCAAGTTGAAGCAAATTGGCAAATGTGGGCCAGTTCTTCCAAAACGAACTGAAATGCAATTCTTTTTCATCTGGATCTGGCAAATCTTGCTGGGACCAGCACGGAGAGGAGCCCTTTGGCCATGTAGAGGAGAAAGACTGAGGAGCCCTTGAGAAAGAAAGAGGTGGCAACCCTAATTTCAGTACTAACTGTTGTTAACTGCTATCAAGTTAACTTTGACTTATGGCGATCCTATGGATGAGAGATCTCCAAGTCACTCTATCCTCCACCGCCCTGCTCAGGTCTTGCAGATTGGCTTTTCCAGACAACATCACAACCACAACCTCCAGCGACATCCTAAGACATTGCCATAGTTGAAGAATCTCATATTGGAACTCCTTTGTCACTCTTTCTTTTTTTCTTTTTTAAAAGAGTGGCTGTGTGACACAGAGAGCCATCTTTAAATATCTGGAGGGATGTCACATAGAAGACAGAGCCAGCTTGTTTTCTGCTGCTCCAGAGACTAGGACACGGAGCAATGGATTCAAACTACAGGAAAAGAGGTTCCACTAAAACATTAGGAAGAACTTCCTGAGAGTAAGAGCAGTTTGACAGTGGAACAAACTGCATCAGAGGGCAGTGGTTCCTCGATTTTTGGAGGTCTTTAAGCAGAGGTTGGATGGCCACCTTTAGTTGTGTCTTTTAGGCTTTAGTTGTTTCTCCCTTCCAGGCAGGGGGTTGGGCCAAATTGTCCTTACCACCCCTTCCATTCTGTGACAGGGCCTTCTTGGTGTTAGCACTGACTCAGACGATGGCGGTTGGGGGATTCTAGTAGCCTAATAGGTAACATTTCCAAGCTCTGGCTTCATTTCCCCATCTTCTCTCTCCAGGTACATTGACAAGCCGTTGCTCCTGGAGGGAAAGAAGTTTGACGTCCGCTCTTACCTCCTCATCGCCTGCACCGTGCCGTACATGCTGTTCTTTGGCCACGGCTACATCCGCCTCACATGTCTCAACTATGACCCTAAGTCAGAAGACCTCACATCTCACCTGACCAATCAGGTAAGGAGACAGACAATTCCACCAGCCAATGGTTGGAATGCTAGTGATGTCTTATGAGCACCTTAAGTTCTCCTGTGGAACCAGTGGTTAGGGTTGCAAGGTCTAGGCTATCCCAGGGCCTGCAAATGGTGGACCAAAACCTGAGACCCAGGGATGACCCATTGTGATGTAGACCCCGGTGAGGTCATTAACTATAATAAATTAAGCATCAGCTTCAATTACAGAGTATACGTTCAGGTTCAAAAGAGGTCCGTTCACACTGTAGAATTCATGCTGGTCTATGTCTGTAATAAATTATTGAATTGAACTACAGAATTCTGGGGTCATGATATTGGGCAATATATTCATTTTAATTACAGAGATCCTTCCTAATAATGACAAATCTAATTTTTCCCATTTTTTGAGATCTTCCTTTATTTCTTTCTACACCTTTTTGTAATTATTTTCATATAAATCTACATTATTTTTTTGCGATCATTATGCCTAAATATTTAACCCTTTTATGTATTATAAATCCTTTCAATCTAATCAGTTCCTCTTCTTCTTCTACTCTTATATTTTTAGTAATTATTTTTGTTTTTTCTTTATTTATTTTGTAGCCTGATACTGTGCCGAATTTCTGCAGTATCTCTATTAAAGTTTCTATGCTATTTGACGGGTCTTCTACTATAATTACTAAGTCATCCGCATACGCATTCAGTTTATATTCCTGATTCTTAATTTTTACCCCTTTTATTCTTTTTTCCATTCTAATTTTATTATTAACTATTTCCAAAATTAAAATGAATAAAAGCGGTGACAACGGGCATCCTTGTCTAACTCCTCTTTTTATATCTATTTCTTGCGTCTTTTCTCCGTTTATAATTATTTGGGCTTTTTGCTCTTTATATATTGCTCTTATCCGATCTAGAAATCTTTGCCCTAAATTTATTACTTTTATTACCTCTTCTATAAATTTCCAAAGTGATTTCAAGTGCCATGGCTGCATCCCATGGAATCCTGGGATTTGCAGTTTAGGGAGCGGCATTTAGAATTCTCAGAGGAAGAGCTCTAGTGCTTCACCAGACTACATTCCCCAGAGGGATTCCATAAGTCGGAGCCGCTGCAGTCAAAGTGGACCATGAAGATGTCCAAAGGGGCATGCTATTAAGCGGTATTGTTAAGTATGATATGTTAAGGACCAACTGCACCTGCACAAACTCTGCCATTCAAATAAAAAGCAAAACATCTCAAAAAATGGGGGGAAATAGGGTCACATGGCTTTGAAGGCAGCATTCTCACCCTGAGATTCCTCCCTCTCCTCATGAAGATTAAAGCTTTCAGGCCATGCCTCAATGCTAGTGTTGCCCGTTTTTAGCTATGTTTGGACTGTAGTGTGTTTATTTCACTACCTCCCCTCCTTTCCTTTATATCTGCAGGTGCAGATTTGTCATTTGAACGATTCACGGTAGTTTTGGCCATTTCCGCACTAGCCTGTTATAGTGCGATGATTCCACTTTCAACATCCTCTGGAATCCTGGGGTTTGCAGTTTCGGGAGGGGCCGGCCGGATGTTGAAAGTGGAATCATCGCGCTATAACAGGCTAGTGCGGAAATGTCCAGAAGAATCATGTATACACTTTAAGAAATGTAAATGGTTCAAAATGTATTCTGTTGAAACAGATGCACAGCCATATTTTACCCGTGGGGAAATGCGTACTTTAGGGAAAATGCAGAAATAAACACGTGTGTTATAGAAAATGAGTGTGAAGAAAGAAAAATTGCAGAAGGAAAAAAAAAATCTGAAAGTCTCACAACTTAATACAAATGGAAGGTGAAGTGTGAACACTGATGGGGTTTGGAGAAAAGCAAATGAACTGAGATTTAGGCCTGAATCGAGGTGGTTAGCCCTGACCAGCCTTGGGAATATTATTTTAACAAATTGGATTCTTTTTACTTTGATCTATGAACCAAAACCAGCAGAGCAAGGTTATGAACCATAACTGTGCATTTTATTGTACACTTACCTTAAGTTTATTTATGTTTCTTTTTTAAAAGTAGGAAATAATTTTTTAAATTATATTTGCTCGCATGCTGTTGATGATTTATGTTTGCATTCTCTGTATAGGTGTGTTATTTGGCTGCAGTGTAACCTCTGTGAAAGTGGAGTTACGCACACGATGCCACCGCATGCCACTGGGTGTTGGATACTGCATTGTGTACCATTGCACAGTGGTTGCATAGTTGTGGTTGGCTCATGATTCATCCATGCATACTATGCAGTTTGTTGGAATTGAGCAACCAAAATGTAACTCTGGGAGTACCAAGTTACACCTAAACCTCAGGAAGAACTTCCTGGTGATCAGAGTTGTCCAGCAGTGGAATCTGCTGCCTCAATGGAGTGTGGTGGAGTCTCCTCCTTCTTTGGAGGTTTTTAAGCAGAGGCTGGAGGGCCATCTGTTGGGAGTGTTTTGATGGGTGTTCCTGCATAGCAAGGGGTTGGACTGGATGGCCCCTCTTGTCTCTTCCAGCTCTATGATTCTATGATTCTTCAGTGTCAGATTGTGAGACATAGAATCATAGAATTAGAAACTTGGAAAGGCCATTGAGTCCAACCCTCTGCCATGCAGCAATACATCATCAAAGCACTCCCAACAAATGGCCATCAGCCTCTGTTGAAACCCCCCAAAGAAGGAGACTCCACCACACTCTGAGGCAGCATATTTCACTGTTGAACTACTCTTACTGTCAGGATGTTCTTTTGCTGATGTTTGAAGCCTCTGCTCCGTGTTCTAGTCTCTGAAGCAGCAAAAAACAAGCTTATTCCATGTGACATCCTTCCAGATATTTAAGTATGACTATCGTGTCCCCTCTTAACCTCCTCTTCTGCAGACTAAACATATCCAGTTCCCTAAGTTGTTCCTGATAGGGCTTCATGGCTTCCAGACCCTCCACCATTTCGGTCGCCTTTCTCTGGACACGTTCCAGCTTGTCAATATCCTCCTTGAAATGATGTGCCCAGAAATGGACACAGTACTCCAAGGCCCTTTCCACAACTTACCTTTTCGTGGAGCTGGGATGCGGGGATTGCGCTAGCAGCCTCTTACGAAAGGCTCTCGCGTCCCCGTTGCTTCAGCTACACAGCCGCTGCCTGCTAGTGAGCAGGCAGCGTGAGAGCCCCTCCTCTTTCTTCCACAGTGCAGCCTGGGTTTCCCAGCCTGCGCTGGGACAGGAAGCACAAGCACCATACCTCTGGAGCTCCACACGCATGATAAGTGCGTGTGGGGCCCCAGAGCGATGTGCGATCGCACACCATTTTCGGCTCAAAGCCAAAAATGAAATAGTGCACGATCGGCGCCTGCCAGCCCCAGCAGCATTGCGCAATTGCGAGTGCATTGTATGGATCGCTCCTCACAATCGCGCAATTCCAGGTGCCCTTTCGCATGGCAAATATCGTGCAA
The DNA here is from genome assembly GCA_948474755.1 of Ctenosaura bakeri. NCBI lineage: Eukaryota > Metazoa > Chordata > Lepidosauria > Squamata > Iguanidae > Ctenosaura > Ctenosaura bakeri. The sequence continues at coordinate 377,684 of CAOLHI010000685.1, forward strand.
AAAGGGCCCAAGTGGCCCAAAGCAGAATAGAGTGGTACTATTATTTCTTTTGACCTAGACATTATACTCCTATTGATGCAGCCTAGAACCACATTGGCTTTTTTAGCTGCAGCATCACACCCCTGCTCCCTTGTTCAACATCTGTGTAAATCCCGTTGATTCATGGACCTACTCTAGGAGGTGCTAATCTTTAGGCTCAAGGTTGTTGTTTTTTTCTCATGTCTAAAAGAAACACACATGGCTGATTTTAAACTCAATGTTTCCTGAATTTTAACCCACTCCCTTAGCTAGAACTTTATGTGATTATTATTTGTGTGATTATCTACATGTCACCCACTTCGGCAGGCTGGAAGGGGGGGGGGTTATCTCTCCAAAGACAGATACCAGAAAAAAAAAGGGGGGGGGAAGGAATCATTGCTAATAAACAAGGACAGCTGGGACTCAGGCGATCACCTCCAGCCTGTCCCACTTGGCATTGTCTTCCTGCTGCTTCTGCCATTGGCAAGAGATGGGCTTGTTTTTCCTGGAACTGAGTTGTTTGTTCAGCTCAGCATTCAGTGCACCAGCCTGCCTCAGCTGCTCCAGGGAGACCCCTTGGCCACAAAGGACTTTCAATGAGGGCCAGGTGTTTTTTTTTTTAATTATTCTTTTTTTTTTTTTTAAGCACCTGGATTACCTGGGGTTGGGCAGGGGGAAAAAATTCACCTGAGCAGCTGGCAACACGGCCCTCCCCACCTCCATATTATATTCCACTTTTGTCTATTGTTCTGTTCTACCTCCGAGGCTGGGTAAAAGCCCATTGACTCTTCACGTTTAGACACAGAAATCGACACAGCGAAGTAGTAAGGGTGGGAAGAATATTCAAAAAGAGGGGGTTTTTTTAGGAAAAAAGTCTGAAATTTCTTTTTCTTTTTTTTTTTTTTTAGAGTTGAGATACCGTAAAGAATCCTGGACTAATGATATTCTTTTCAGTTTGGGACAAATGGAATATTATTTTCTCCACGTGCTATATTCTGCTTTGACAATGCTAGGTGGGTGCACGCAAAACAATCACATGCAAATTTTGCACAGAATAAGTCCCAAATGGCAAAAAGGCTTCAATAACTGGGTGTCTTTGGAAGACTTTTCTCACAGTGAGAAGACAATGGGTAAAATTACTCATTTCAAGAAGAAAATTAGTGAAGAATTGCATCCCTACAGAAAGCCTGCAGTTTAATCCTGCCTCTGCTCTTTCAATGAGAAATCTGCAAGCAGAGGATTGGCTGAGCTCCCACCTTTTGCCTTCTGCAGAAAGGCCAGCTGCAGTGGCTTTGCGGCTCCCAGGTCAGTGTAGCAATGAGTCTGCTCTGGGTTTAAGTTCAGATTTTAAAGGAGCCATCCATGTGATCAACCTAGTTTGAAGATATGATTCTTTACCATGGGTAGCTCTTTTAAAGTTCAGATGAAAACCTGGAGTGGATTCACTGCCTCAATGACTTGGAAGCCGCTAGGCACCAATGGCTATCCAAACAGTTGGAGTTTTATATATTTAGTTATTTACCTAGTGTCTTTCTGCACTGCATTGTTATAGTGCTGTTATTCCACTATCAATATCCTATAGATTCCTGGGCTTTGCAGTTTAGGGAGGGACCTTTAGAATTCTCAGCCAGAGAGCTCTTGGGCAGCGATTCTCAACCTGTGGGTCGCGACCCCTTTGGGGGTGGAACGACCCTTTCACAGGGGTTGCCTAAGACCATCGGAAAATACGTATTTCCAATGGTCTTAGGCTCCATTCCCTCCTCGGTGGTGGTGCGCAAGAGCGAGCCATGCACTCGCGTCCTCCTGCCCCCTTTGGTGGGAGCGCGTGCGGCCACAGCGTCGCCACAGCAGGAGTGGTGGTGCGCAAGCACAAACCATGCACTCCCATCCTCCTGCCCCCTGTTCAGAAGGGACTGAAGTCGCTTCCCTTCTTTGCTACTGGGAGAACCTCCCGTCTGATGGGCCAGCTTGGGGCGGCGGCAGCATAGGGGGCAGGCCCCCTCCTCGCCACGGCCCCTGCCCCACTCGCCACGGAGGGGAGCGCTGCGGAAGGGCCTGGGGCCGCAAGCTGGCACTTTTCTGGGGGGGGGGTGAGCTGCACCTGACACAAAAGACAAAGGCGCTGGGATTCCTCCCCCCCAGCCAGGATCGACACTCTGGAAACTTTTCCCACACTGCCCCCCCAGCGGAAACGAGAGTGAAGCAGAAGCAGAATCCGGGGGGGGCGTTCTCAGAGTTTTTTCCCGGGGGAGACGCGCGGCTCCTCTATCCCTCCCTGCCTGCCCACCCCTTCCTGGCCGGCAAGGCGGCCTTTGCCGGGGGGGGCATTGTAAATAATAAATAAATAATTTTATGGTTGGGGGTCACCACAACATGAGGAACTGTATTAAAGGATCGCAGTATTAGGAAAGTTGAGAACCACTGCTCTTGAGCCTCAGGAAACTACAAACCCCAGAATTCCACAGGAGGTTGAAAGTGGAATAATAGCATTATAACAGTGTAGTGCGGAGAGGCCCCCAGTTTCTCTTTCGTTCTCATTGATTCAGTGGGATTTATCTACCTGTTAACTTACCATTCTACATAGGGATGAAAAGAATATTTTAAAAAAATCAAAAAGTGGTCGAAGAACATGTAAATTCGAATGTTGAGAAACTTGACAAGAACAAGCCCAGACTGACAATAATCTCTGCAGTTTGAAAATTATTCTGCACAAAATTCGCACAGGGTTGTTTTGCACAGAAAACCTGCTTTTCCTACACAGGAAATAACCTTTTCTGAAATAGTACACAAAAGGCTGCTTCCTGCGCAAAACAACCACATGTCAATTTTGTCCAGAATAAGTCCTGAATGGCATATAGGTGTAGATTGTGATGCACCAGGAATAAAACAGCTCAAATTGCTCCCTTTAAGAAGAAAAGTACTGAAGATTTACACCCCAAATTCCACAAAAGTTTCAATAGCATAGCTGGAGTCGGGGCTGAGCAATAAAATGTACAGTTCTTTGTGCAAAGGGAAGGTCATGGAGAAGGACTGCCAAAGCCATTTCTTCAGGCTTCTTCCTTTCCCCACTTAAAATTCCTTTCCTTGCCTCTTCTATGCTTCTCTCACAATTTGGAAAAAAAAATTGTATTCAAGGGTAAGTTTTTCCCCAAAGTGAACCATTCTTAGGTATTTGACCTCACTGACTCAAGCCTGTTCATGCACATTTTAGAAATGTGTCTTTTTCCTTCTGGTGCTAATTTTATATTTATTTTTATAATATTTTAATCGAAATATATATTGAATAAATAAAAGAAAATATGAAAGATTACAAAAACGTACAATAAACAAGCAAACAAAAAAGAAACAAACTCAAACAACTAACCTAAGTAAACTCAACTTAACTAGACCAAACTAAATTAACTAAAGGGATGGATGGATGGATGGATGGATAGATAGATAGATAGATAGATAGATAGATAGATAGATAGATAGATATATCCAACTCAACAAATGTTGGTTTAACCTACAAAACATAATTCTTCTACTGTATATAATACTACCCCACTACTGCTGATAAGTAATGACTAATTAGCCCCTGAAACCTGTAATTGAGCTCCTCCCAATGATCTCTTAGGTATACAGTCAGTTTATCCCAATCATTCTTGAATTTAAGCAAAATCCTTCCTTAATTAAAATAGCTAGTTTATCCATTTCTGCAAAGTCCAATAACTTACTTTATATCTAAGTATTGAGAAGGGTTACTAACACATCGGAAAACAGAAACAGAATGGAAAAGGACTGTGATAAACTAGAAAATTGGGCTGAAACTAATAGAATGGAGTTTAACAGAGACAAAGGCAAAATTCTACATTTAGGCCACAAAAAAAACATACACTTACAGGTTGGGGGATCTGTGGCATAGAAGGCTATGTGAAAAGAACCTTAGGATTATTGCTGACTGTGACTGAACATGAGCCAGCAGTGTGATGCTGCAGCAAAGAAGGCAAATTCTGTTCTAGCCTGCATTAACAGAACGATAATCTCCAAGTCAAAGGAAGTCCCACAATATTCTACACTAGTCTGGCCTCATCCAGAGTACTCCTTTCAGCTCTGGACAACTGAGTGCACACTTAAATGTGCAACTGGATTCACACCCAAATGTGCAAGCACATCCCATGTAAAAATGAATGAAGATTCACGACCTGCCCAGCCAGCAGGTACAATCCCAATCTGTTTTTTTCAAGTTCTCATAGACAGCCTGAATGGACTTTTATTGCTTTCTTACCCCAAATCATCCTCAGTATGTCCAGAAGAAGAGCCCCATGTACCCCCACGTCAAGGAGGAGACGGTGTGGTGTATGGATCGTTTCAACACCTACGTCAATGAGCGGTTCAGGCACGTCAAAGGGCTACCCAAGGACTGGGTCTTCAATGGATTTACGGTGAGTTTTCATGCCTTGCTCCCCATCTCCAGGACATACATTAACAGGGGCCAGGGGCCAGCCCCCCCCCCAGATTCCCTTGTGAGCAGCATCTCCCCACAGAAAGCCCAGATCTCTCTGTTTACCTCTGTAGTTCTTCTCAAAATTGCCACAGGAAATGATGCTGGCTATTTCTGCACTATACTGTTATAGTGCTATTATTCCACTTTCAACATCCTATGGAATCCTGCGACTTGCAGTTTTGGGAGGAGCATTTATAATCCTCAGCCAGAGAGCTCTTGGGCCTCAGGAAACTACAAACCCCCGGATTCCACAGGATGTTGAAAGTGGAATAATGGCATTGTAATAGTGTAGTGCGGAAAGGCCCATTGTGTCACTTCCTGTGTCCATTTTGAGACGGAATGCAGAAGACATCGGAGATATTTGGGGATAGTTCTAGAGTGCTTGTAGGGGTGGGGTAGGGATTTTCTTTTCTTTTTTCTGCTTGATTACAGGGTGAAAATTCACAAAGATCTTTTTTTTAAAAAAAAAATTGAATGTTGTTTTTCAGAAAAGAATGAAGGAGATCATGTTGCAATGTTTCCTGGCGGTCAAGTCTAAATTGGACTGCAAGCTTGGCTACTTTGACCTCATCGGTTGCGACTTTTTGATTGACGAAGACTTCAAGGTACGTTGGTGGTGTCATTCCAGACAGTGGAGAGGCGAGCATGAGAGTTCTGCATGCATAGCTGTGCTACATGTGTTTAGCCCTTTGACAGCTGGCAGAGAGCGGAGATCAGAAAAGCCTGTGGCTGTCTCCCCATTGCCAGATGAAGATTGATTCCATCGTCCACCAAGACCCACCACAGTCCTCTGGACGTCTCAGCAGATGGTGTAATCATTCTGCATCTGGCTACTGGGACATAGCCAGGCCCATCTAGATATGTTTAGCCTGACAAAAAGAAGATTAAACGGAGACATGATAGCCATGTTTAAATATTTGAAGGGATGTCATGTTGAAGATGGAGCAAGCTTGTTTTCTGCTGCTCCAGAGACTAGGACATGGAGCAATGGATTCAAACTACAGGAAAGGAGCTTTCACCTAAACATCAGAAAGAACTTTCCAACAGCGCTGTTCAACAGTGGAATATACTGCCTCAGAGTGGGCTGGAGTCACCTTCTTCAGAGGTTTTTAAGCAGAGACTGGATCGCTGTTTGCTGGGAGTGCTTTGAGTGTTTGTTCCTGCATGGAAGGGGATTGGGCTTGATGGCCATTGTGCTCTCTTCCAATTCTATGATTCTCATCCCCCTGACCCTGCTTTCCAACCACCCAAAACAGAGGCTGAGAAAAATAAGCAGGAATGACCAATGGTGGCCAGTGACATCCATGGCCAGTGGGGTAGTGGCATTCTGGGATTTAGTCTGAACTTTAAAAGTGCTAGATCCTAGCACAAAATAAGCACATAACTGTGGAGAACACCCTTAAAATGCAGGCCAGTTGTTCCCAATCTTTGCCGCTCCAGGTGTTTTGGATTTCAGCTCCCACATTCCTGACTTTTAGCCAAGCTGGCGGCTGCTTCTGGAAGCTGAAGTCCCAAACACCTGGAGGACCAAAGGTTGGGAACCATTGGTTCAGACTAAAACCAAGACTGAATTCATGCCCAATTGACACGGGAGCTCGATTGGCTGCGCTGAGATGACTGAGAGTGAGAACAATTGCTGCAAACTGAGTTCAGATTACAAAAGCAGTTTGCGTTCAATTAACTAAGTGGAGAGAAAAGGAGAGGAGAGGACAAATCTTGCCCTTCCCAGTAGGCTCAGGCAAAAGCAAACTGAGCTAACTGAGTACAAAGTACTTCTGAGATGTGAACACAGCTTGCAGCAAGTGAAGGAAGAAGGAAAAGTAAGTGGATGAGAGAAGCTGGGACACTTTAAAAGCAGCTGAGAAAGTGGGATGGCAGAGAATTAACTCAAGTTGTCCCTGCCAAACCAGGATAGTTGGAGGGTGTGCTGTCCTTAGAGCAGATGCCTTCCTATAGATGAAGAAGACTGAGGCCATTTCCACACTAGCCTGTTATAGCGCCATGATTCCAGCTGGACCCTCCCGAAACTGCAAGCCCCAGGATTCCAGAGGATGTTGAAAGTGGAATCATTGCGCTATAACAGGCTAATGCGGAAGTGGCCTGAGAGTCTTACTGCACTACATTGTTATAGTGCTCTTATTCTACTTTCAACCTCCTGTGGAATTCTGGGGTTTGTAGTTTCCTGAGGCCAAAGAGTTCTCTGGCTGAGAATTCTAAATGCACCTCCCTAAACTGCAAACTCCAGGATTCCATAGGATGCTGAAAGTGGAATCATAGCACTATAACAGGGTAGTGCAGAAAGGCCCTGAGAAGACTGAAATTATAATTGACCCGGTAGCAATTGTCACAGCCCAGGGCCTTGTGCAACCCACAGCCAGCCTCCCTTCCCCTCGGTTGTGCGGGTGTTGCAAACGGCCACAGGAGAGTTTGAAGCGTGTAAATATAGAATCTGTCACATCTCCCATTTTGCCCTTCGGGAGACTGGAACACAACACACCGTCAGCTCTGGTAAACCTAAATTCCCAGAGAGGAGATCCAGTGTCTCTCCACTGTGGTCATTCCCCACGTGGTTAATTAAAAGCTTTCGCTCCGCAAACAAGGCTGTGGAAGTTTAATCCCCATTGTGGTGTGCCGCCAAGTCACTGCTGACTTACAGAGACTCTCAGGTGGACCCATAATGGGGTTTTCTGGGGCTGAGAGTGTGTGTGATGCACCCAAGATCATCCAGTGGGTTCCCATGGCTGAGCAGGGAATTGAATCCTGGTCTCCAATGATCAAACCAGTACACCATGCTAATCACCCTTACCCCATCCAATTAAAAAAAAAAAATTCTTTGACAAGTTTAGTAGTAAAAAAGACTAATGGATGAGTCAACCCGTGGTTTTGGGCTCATTTTTTGACTAAAATGTCTGGACTATATACAGTATATATTTATGGGTGCATTTCCTTCTTGCATATTTATATAATCATCCGTAACCATGAATAATCTCTGGGTGCTTTTTGCTTATACCAGCTGCCGTTAAGCTGGTGCCTTCCTACTACAACTCCCACCATCCCCAGCAATGCTGGGAGTTGCATTCCAACAAATCTGGAGGGGCATCAAGCTTGAGGAAGGCTGCCTCCCCTTCTCATTTTACTTCCTTGATCATGGTTATATGCAGCCTAAACCACAAGATGAAAACATTTCATTTTTACTTGTTAAAAAAGATAGACCTTCAGCACCGCCTAGTGGCAAATGTAAAATATGTTTTTCTGCAGCTGAGTTCTGAGTCCTGTGCAGAATAGAGTTGAGTTCAAACGTGGAGCCAAAAATCTCATTAAGTGGGAATTTTGTCGCACCCCGTCTTCTCATGCTGGAAGGCAAGGATTCAATTGCTTCGTGCTGGTTTGTGTTTTAAGCAGAGCCAATCCTACCATTAGTTAGAGTGAAACAGGTGCCTCAGCGAGTGAGTTTGGGCTGTCATAAAGGACCGCACGTTGTTTGTGATTGTGTGGTTGTGTTTTTACTGTCAGGGAATGGAAGAGGGAAATCTGTCTTTTGTGTAGGAATCATAGAATCCTAGAGTTGGAAGAGACCCCAGGGGCCATCCAGTCCAACCCCCTGTTATGTAGGAACCCACATCAGAGCACTCCCAACAGAGGGCCATCCAGCCTCTGCTTAAAAACCCCCAAAGAAGGAGACTCCACCATTGAAGCAGCAGATTCCACTGCAGGACAGCTCTGACCATAAGGAAGTTCTTCCTGAGGTTCAGGTGGAATCTCTTTTCCTGCAGCTTGAATCCATTGCTCCTTGTCCTGGTCTCTGGAGCAACAGTAAACAAGCCCACTCCCTCCTCAACATGACATCCCTTCAAATATTTAAACATGGCTATCATGTCTCCTCTTAACCTTCTCTTCTGCAGGCTAAAAATACCCAATTCCCTCAGCCACTCCTCATAGGGCTTCATGGCTTCCAAACCCTTCACCATTTTCATCGCTCTCCTCTGGACACGTTCCAGCTTGTTGATATCCTTCTTGAAATGAGGTGCCCAGAACTGGACTCAGTATTCCAAATGAGGTCTAACCAATGCAGAATAGAGTGGGACCATTACCTCCCTCGATCTAGACACCATACTTCTATTGATGCGACCAAGAATCGCGTTGGCTTTCTTGGCTGCCACATCCAAGTTATCAAAATAACTTGATTGGCTTTGGGTCCTTGTACTTTAAAATCTGTGCAGTGGGGAGTGTGTCCCCTTCAATGGCAGCTGGTGGCCCCATTATCAGTGGGAGGGTGGGTCCGCTCAGGGTTCGAGTCTGAACTCTGCAAGATCCTGTACCCTATCCCCATGTTGGATACCTCCTTTAAAGTTGGGACTAAAACCCAGAGCAGTTCTACCACTCCTCTGAGCTCACAGCTTCCAAGCCACCCTAGTGCCATTTGCTACTCCAACTAAAACAGCGAAATATGGAATATATTGCCTCAGAGTGCGGTGGAGTCACCTTCTTTGGAAATTTTTAAAGAGAGGCTGGATGGCCATTTACTGGGGGTGCTTTGAGTGTTTGTTCCTGCATGGCAGGGGGTTGGACTCCATGGCCATTGTGATCTCTTCCAACTCTATGTTTCTGTGATTCTGTATGTTTGGTCAGATTTGGTTAGAAGCTGCTTTTAGAAAACAAACCTACCAAAAATATTTTTTTTCCCAAATGACCTGGCAGAGATCTAGGCTTCCAAATTAGTTAGGCCCTAAGAATGGACTCAAAATGTTAAATCTTTTTGTTCCAAATAGAGTAAATCAATTGTAACAAACAGATTTACATTAGTATAGACTAACAGTTCCTTTCCATTTCAGCATGTCTCTTCTAGCTGGAACTGGAGCTAGAGTTCACATCAAGCCTTAGATTTCCATGCAAAAGGCAGATCCTTTCAGCTCTAGACAAATCTAAAGGTATTAACGACATTTTCCCCCCATAGGTATGGCTATTAGAGATGAATTCCAATCCTGCTTTGCACACCAACTGTAATGCTTTGAAGAATATCATTCCTATAGTGGTGAACGAGAGTCTTGGTAAGTGGAAAGAGACTGTATCCTGGGGTAGAGGAGGGGTTTCAGTGGCATTTGGGACCTAGGAACCAGGCAAGCAGGAATGGAACAGCCAGGTGGATGAGGCTTCTGTTCGTAGCTGTGTGGAAGATTTGGCAGGCAGTGCTAAAATCTAGCAGCCTGGGCACAGAACATTTGTCTGGTATGGAACAGAGTGCCTTGCCAAAAGACCGGAGCTGGGTTGCAAAGTGCACAAGATGTGAGCTTTGGGGTCAAGCATCTCACTTTGAGCAAGTCAGTTCAGTAACTGATCACATTCCCCAAATGGCTGGGCGGGGAGGGGGACCCTTGTCAGATCTCATCTGGAATACTGTGTCCAGTTCTGGGCAACTCATTTCAAGAAGGAGCGTGTCCAGAGGAGGGCGACCAAAATGATGGAGGGTCTGGAAGCCAAGAAGCCCTATGAGGAATGGCTTAGGGAGCTGGGTATGTTTAGTCTGCAGAAGAGAAGGTTCAGAGGAGACATGATAGCCATGTTTAAATATTTGAAGGGAGGTCATGTTGAGGAGGGAGCTGCCTTGTTTTCCGCTGCTCCAGAGATCAAGACAAGGAGCAATGGATTTAAGCTGTAGGAAAGGAGATTCCAGCTGAACCTCAGGAAGAACTTCCTGATGGTCGGAGCTGTCCAGCAGTGGGATCTGCTGCCTCAATGGAGTGTGGTTGAGTCTCCTTCTTTGGAGGTTTTTAAGCAGAAGTTGGATGGCCGTCTGTTGGGAGTGCTTTGGTGGGTGTTCCTGCATAGCAGGGGGCTGGATAGATGGCCCCGGGGTCTCTTCCAACTCTGTGATTCTATGATTTCTAGACAAATATTATTTTCTGCACGGACGATGCTGTTTCAGTTTAGATTTTGCTCAGAGCTACTCCCAAACTGCAAAGATTTCTATTAGTCTAGGATCTTTCTCTTCAGGATTTTTGGCAAATGTATTTTTATTTTTTTAAAAAATTCAAAAATCCTTTCTATCACTAGTCTGTATGTGTTAGCTTGACTGTGCCTTCTCCAATTGTTTGTGGTATTGCCCTGATCATGGGTGTGTTTTCTAGACCTGGTGATAGAGATCTTCACCAAGATCCAAAGAGGCCAGAGCGTCCTCCCGCTCCACTCCCTGTGCCACTTTGTGCTGCTCTACAGCGGGGCAGCCTCAGACAGCGGACTCTCACAGGCCACCAAAAGCAGGACATCCTTCCGTTCTCTACAGATCCACCGGTCCCAGCTTGAGATCAGCAGCTCCAGCAGCAGCAGCAGCAGCACCAGCACCAGCACTGGTAATTTCACCAACACCACCAGCAGCAACTCCAGCATTAGTTGCTCGGCAGAAAAACAACCGCCCCAAGTGTTGGAGAAGGCGCCCAAAGGAGAAGCCAAGGGGGAGACGACTGGCCCTCCTGAAGGGCTGGCCCTCGCTCCTAGCAAAGGGGTCGCACGAAGCCCCCTGTCCATGCCCCAAATCCAGATCTCCATTGTTCCCAGCCTCTCCTGTTGCCCCTCGGTGAAAGCTGTCCTCCAGGGCAACCAAGTCTGCAATAGCAGTAGCCAGTATATCATCAGGCACGTACCAGCAATTCTGGAGAGACCTCTCAAGGCCGACGGGAATGACGATAGAGGCAAAACCAACCCTGTCGCCGTTACGGGAGGTATTTCCAAGGACAGACCCTATGCCACTTGGTTCCAGCAGACCTTTGGCACCAAATTGGCACTGGGGCCCAGTGGCAGCAGGGTGGGGGGCCCCTTGACTAGCTCACAGATGCTCTCCCTCCATCTCCAGTCCAACCTTCCACCCAACCTCCCCATCTTCCAAGAGTTCCCCAGTCCCTTCCGCCAGCTCATGACCCACGCCCAGCCGCCAGTCAACAGCCCCAGGGCCATAGCCGCAGCCCCAAGCCAGAGCTGCGACGATTCGCTCGCGGAAGAGAAAAAGACCTCCCACCGTGGCTCTTAAACCAAGATCACTTGTGTATTTGAAAAGCCCTTGTTCTTTTTCCTATAAAGGACAACAAGAAAAAAAAAACATAGCTCCTTATCTGGGAGGTGCTTAAGCATTTTCTTTTTCTTGGTTAAAGTTGATTTCTTTTAGAGACCAAAATATTATTTCTGTTCTCCCTTAAGAAAAGGAAGCTTTGTGAATGGTGCCAAATATGAATTGAGTAGCAATTGAGACCCAGATGTGTGAGATCCAGATAGGCTGTGAGTTTGCTCAGCTCCCACCCTTCCAGGTTGAGATCTTATTAATGGGTCATTTGTAGTCTATATCTATAGGTATACCTCCGTTACAACCATCATGGTGTAGTAGATTGAGTGTTGGATTAGAACTCTGGGAGACAAGCATTCAATCCCCAATTGGCCATGGAAACAGGCTTGTTTTCTGCTGCTCCAGAGACTAGGACAAGGAGCAATGGAGTCAAACGACAGGAAAAGAGATTCCACCTGAACCTCAGGAAGAATTTCCTGATGCTCAGAGCTGTCCAGTAGTGGAATAGGCTGCCTCGGAGTGTGGTGGAGACTCCTTCTTTGGAGATTTTCAAGTAGAGGCTGGATGGCCATCTGTTGGGGGTGCTTTGAGTGTGTGTTCCTGCATGGCAGAATGGGGTTGGACTAGATGGCCCTTGGGTTCCCTTCCAACTCTAGGATTCTGTAACCCACTTAGGCAAGCCTTACTTTCTCAGTCTCAGGGGAACGCAAATGTAAACCTCCTCTGAACAAATGCGGCCAAGAAAACCCAGTGATAGGGTTGCCTTAAGCTGGAAATGACCTGAAGGCACGCAACGACAGCGACAACAGACCTCTGTTAACAAAATAGGTGTTTTCCTGGGCATGACTTCTTGAACAGAAAATTTGTTAGCAGAGGCAGAAATAACGGGGAAAAGATAGGAATAGGTTCTTGCACAACAAAAAAAGAAAGAAAAAGAAAAAAAAAGAAGAGCAGTTCAACTTGTTCCAACCAGCAATTTTGAAAAGAAAAATGTTTTATTCAAAACTAACAATAGGCTCATGTAGAGAAGCCTATCAGGTATGTATCAGAAAAAGAGCCCTGGAGATCAGGGTTCAGTTCCCTGCTTGGCCATGGAAATTCACTGGGTGAGAAAACCCCATGATAGGTTCACCACAGAGGCACCATAGGTTGGAAACAACATGAAGGCACACAACAACAACAACAACAACAACAACAACAACAACAACAACAGCAACAGCTGCTGTGGATCTGTTGCTGCCAGCTGAGCTCAAACAGCTGTCTTTCTGCAGTCCTCCATCATCAACATCCCAGGGTCAATGCTGCTCAAAACTTCCAGCTAGACAGAGAATAAGGCCATTTCTGCACTAGACTGTTATAGTGCTATTATTCCACTTTCAACTTCCTATGGAATCCTGCGGTTTGCAGTTTAGGGAGGGGCCTTTAGAATTCTCAGCCAGAGAGCTCCTTGGCCTCTGAAAACTACAAACCCCAGAATTCCACAGGATGGTGAAAGTGGAATAATAGCACTATAACAGTCTAGTGCAGAAATGGCCTGAAACCAGAGGTGACCACATCACTTCTAGATCAACCAAAATGCCAGATTATATTAGTCATTAATAGTAGGGGATTCTTGGGGGTATTTTCCAAGAAAGTAACTTTTGAAAGCCCTTTAAAAAACAACAACAGCTGTCTGTGCCTGCCTGCGCTTGTAGGAGGTGATGTGCTTTGTAGGAAATGGCTTGTTGGTGAAAGTTAAAAGAATTTCCAAATTCTCTAGTGTGTAACAAAGCCATTTTCCCACCAAATGTGCAGACTGGCCTTAAATTTGGAGGGGAAACCACCGAGGAAGTGAGTCACCACCACCTATTGCTGAAAAAATATCGAGAAAGCGGGCGTTTGGAATGGAGACGGGTTCAAAGAAAGCGAAAGTGCCGTACCTGTGAGCTCACCCTAGGCCTAGGACGATTTAATAAAGGAGACTCAATCTAGCTTTCACAAAGGAAGCACAATGCAAAAGACTGGTTTTTATTTTTTATTTTTTTTAATAATTCTATAAAGTGATTCTTCTTAAGGGCGAAAGGGAATAGGTGCCGTTCTTGTGACGAAAGCAAACCTCAAATGCATCATGGCACCTTTGGGAGGGAGGGAGGGAGGGAGAGAGGGAAAAAAGGAAACCACCTTCAGGTTTCTCAGAACAGGCTTCTCAAAACAGGAAAAGCTCGAGAAGGAAGTCTGAGGAGTTGTCTTAAAGGAAATGCATACAGTTATATATATACACATGTGCATCTATCTGCAAACAAAACAGCAAAGGAGATTCCAGTAAAAATCAGCCTTTTGCAAAATGCTGAGCTGATTCTTTAATATCCTTTGCTTACAAAGAGGAGATGAGGCTCCTGGCGTTCTCTCTGAACAGCACCATGATGATGTTGTAACCCCAAATATAGGCCATTTCCGCACAAGCCTGTTCTAGCGCTATGATTCCACTTTCAACCTCCTATGGAATCCTGGGGTTTGCAGTTTTGGGAGGGGCCAGCTGGTCCCTCCCGAAACTGCAAACCCCAGGATTCCATAGGGTGTTGAAAGTGGAATCAAAGTGCTATAACAGTCTAGTGCGGAAATGGCCATAGACAGGGTTGCTACCTGAACATTGATAGCTAATCTAAGGTGTCAGTAATTCTTGAATAACCAGGAATGAGATCTGCAAAGCCAATTAATGCCAATCCCTGGACAGGCTCCACCCATAATCTATACCTTCTGCCTGACTCCGCCCTCTGCCTTCAGCGTTCTATTTTGGCTCCGCCTCTTATCCGCCAGATTACTCCAGGCTGTCTTTTAGCTCCACCTTTTCTTACTCCATTTCCTGCCTCTCTTTTTAAAATCAGATTTCAGCACTCCAATCTGTAGCTACGTCTCTCCCACTTCCCTTCTTCCAAACTATCAAGCATCTCGTGTACTCCCCGAAAGAGAGGATTTGGGTTGTTCATTCGCATGCAATGGGAGAGGATGAGAAGAATTTCCTTTGCATACTAAATGTCCATGGAGATCTTCTTTTGCTAACTCTGCTCTGTTGCATCAGCAAAATTAAATGGAAATATGCACTGGGTTTTTTGGGTTTTTTTTTTTTTAGTGCTGAGTACATAACAAGAGATGACCTGGACATAGGAAAGAGACAACCTAGATGTAGACACCTCAAAGACACTGCCCCCACCACCTCAAGACACAAGTAAGGTGTTCGAACGTTCATTCAAGAGTCAATCCATTTTGCAATGGGCAGCCCTGTTTCCATCCCCCAAGGGTCTCAGTGTGGCCGGCTATTATCCGTCGTTTTGCCACCATGTTCCTCTTCTGGCATCTGGCAGCTGTAGGCATCTTCCTCCAGGAGGTGGAATTCTGAAGCATTTGGTGGCTCAGGAGACTCAGATTCTATAAGAAGAAAGAAACAGTATGAATATCATACATTAAAGGTCGTCTACTTAATATCCAGCATGGTCAGTTGTAAAGACTGTTCAATTTTCTTATACACAGCGCAAATAGAGTCTCAATATACCAAGACACCCCATTTCCCCTTCCAAAAAACCCCAGTTATTTCCCCCCAGATGTTTCATATCTCAGGATTTTTAACAAAACTTTCATAAAAGGATATTGTGCAAAAAATCTGGTGGGTTTATTGCCCAAAGAACAGAATTTTAGAACAAGACATTGCATTTTTACTGTATTGTGTTTAAAATAAAATTGTTTTGCACAAAACAATGTTTTTGAATGCAAAAGGCTCCTATACGAAATTTTCACAAAAGTCAAAGAATGACTGAAAAATGTTCAAAGAACCTACTTAATATCCAGCATGATCAGTGGTAAAGAATATTGATATTTTTTCTTATATTCAGCACAAATACAGTCTCAACATATCAAGCCACTCCATTTTCCCCCAAAAAAGTTAATTCCTTCCAGATGTTTCAAATTTCAGGATTTGTTTTACCAAAAATGTCATGAAAGGTTATTGTGCACAAAATACGAGGGCGTTTATTGCCCAAAGAACAGAATTTTTGAACAAAACATTGCATTTTACTGTATTATAAAATAAAATTGTTTTGCACGAAACAATGGTCTTTTTTATTGCAAAAGGCCCCTGTATGAAATTTTCACAAAAGTCCAAGAAAAATGTGCAAAGACTCTTGGTTTTCAGCCAATGGGAAGAAAACTTTTGATATTATGATTTGCGCACATGGGAATGACATACATGAAGAATTACATCTCTAATCATCGGCCAGGTGGTTTTCTCAAGTCTAGAAGGGAATAGATTTTCTTCATGGAGAAGAACCATAGCACCATATTAGAGTATTTTTGCTGTGGGCAGAAAGCCCCAGGTTCAATCCCCAGCAATTTCAGTTAAACGGAATAAGTGGTAGGTGATGAGAAAGACCTTTCCCTGCCTTCATGCAGGAACAGGGAATTCAGGTACAGTTCGCCCTCCATATCCACTAGGGATGGGGGTCAAGACCCCTGCAAAAGTGGGAAAACCACAAATATCAAAATATATGTGTGTGTGTCTGTAGGAAGGAGGGCAATGTCTGGTGGTGAGAATGGGCACCCAGGGTCCATACAAGGTCAGGGAAAGGGGGTAGGTTGGCATAGTGGCCCTATACTTCCCCTCTCTCTCATTTCCATCCTGGGGGGGGGGTACCAGGAGAGGGTTTGTGGTGCTGAGAAATCAGGTTGTGAGCCCTCCTTAGTTGGCCGGAGAGTGGCTGGTGAAGGATGAAAAGGAGAACCAAAGGGGGTTCTCCTCCCCATCCTTCGCCAGCCACTGTCTGGGTTTTTAAAGGGCTGCATGGCCTGATCAGAGCCACAGAGAGGGAAGGTCCCCTAGAAAAGAAGCACCTGAAGTGAAGGGCAGCGGTTGGAGAAACTTGCAGATAACCAAATCCATGAAAGTCAAATGTGGAGGGCCGACCGTTTATCCCACTTGATGAACGAGATGTGTTTCTTTAACAGAAAAATTGATATCAGAGAGAGAAATAATATGTAGAAGAATAGAGATGGCAATTATTTCCCCCCAGTGCGCCAGGTCCAGGCATTAAATTTGTACCCGTTGGATACAATTGATTCTTTCTTTTCTGGAAATTTTCCAGGGATGAGCAGGCAATGATCAAGGACCAGCACTGATCCAGGAATCACCATTTTGAATAGCACTGCCTGTCCTACACTTTCTAGGCTATCTGCTCCCCTAAGTTTTGGTTGGGAAATGTAATATCATTGCCCCCATTGAAGTAAGATTGAGTTGCCAATGCAGTTGGCTGCTGAACATGGAAGGGGAGAAGGGGCCAGCTTGTTCTTTGCCTCCTGGAAGGAAGGAGCTCTGGATGAGAACCACAGCTAGATTTTAGAGCTACATTTACCTTCCACCAAAGGAAACATCTCCTTCTTCTGCGTCCATGTGCAAACGATTAAGAAGCAAGTCATCAGAAGGAGAACAAAGACACCCGCTGTAGTCAGAACGACGAAGATGGATGTGACTGCGAAATCTAAGGAAATAATACACGGTGATGACTTAAAACCAGTTGTTGGGATGATGGGAACAATCTGGACAAGAGAGAACAATTGCACGTCAATGTTTGATAGTCAATGCACTTATACAATCCCTTGGATGTAGACTCCAAGCAGAGGGAAGAAATCAAGTTTGCCTGGAACAGACAATTGGCACGGCAACGTTTGAACAGCTCAGCAAACTTTAATGAAGATTTATTTACAAAAATAAGCATTTCAAAAGAGTTTGAAGGATAACTGGAAATCCTTATTGAAGGATAACTGGAGACTTTTTGATATGTACTCAGACCAAATTAAGGTGCACGTCAGGGAAGATTAAACGTTGCAACATCATGTTAAACTCTAATTCCTCTTTGCTTATGGAAGCCTCTAGGGAAAGGGTGAGCTAACTACATGGGAGGCAGAGCCCAATGTCTCCTCAGAGTCCCCCCAGACCACACACACACATACCCCAAACCCCCAAACCTCCATTTTTCTCTACAGTCCCTCTCAAAATGGCAGCAGGAAATAATTGGAGTCTACGGTGTTTGTGGGAGGAAACCAATTTTTTATTTTTTTATTTTTTGCTTGTTTTCACATGTTGGGGGGTTTTCTGCATTCTTATGGGGCAAAAATTGTCTGAAAATCAAACTAAAAATTATTCTATTTTTAATAAAATGGGGGCTTGGATGGCTTTGGTGAACTGGAACAGGTATTTAGGAGCTCCGAAGGAAAGATTGAGGGGTTACTGTGCCCACCTCTGCTCTAGGGGAGACAATTCTCCATTTTAAAGGTATTTCAGCCTCCACTGCAATTTTCTGGCCTCTTCCTTCCTAAAATGGTTGGGTATGGCCCATAAAGGGGAGAATTGTAGGGCAGGAATGGTCATACCTACGAACCTCTACCATCAGGAAACAAAGGATTCCCACAGCTGTTTGCTAACAGATGTTGGAAGGCGGTCTGAGGCAGGCTTTGAAAAATTAAATGGCCATGTTGAAAGCACCTCCTGCCTGCTGGTTCAATAAGTGGTTTGCATAAAGCAAAGACATCCTATTGTGACTGAAGGCTGATGATGTGCCTTTCTTTCTTGCCCCTTGCCAGGGGTTCTCAGAGGCATCGAGCTGTCCACTGTGGAAACAGGATGCCAAAAATCTGGGAAAGGATCCAGTGTCAGGATCTGATGGAATCACCTCCGGTTCAAACTCACTGCACGATTCCCTCATTGTCATAGGAACAGCAGAGCCATTTCCAATGCATAAATACAGATATAGGAAAGGAAACATTACCAGGTTGCAAAATTACAGTTGTGAGTAGTCGGCTGCATTTCACATCATGTGTTCTGTTCCCTGCTTGAAGAATTTGGAGTCCTCGGCTCTTGCAACTTGGAAGGAAAGAAGGAGAGAGAGAGGAAAAAAATTAAAATTGAGCATGAATACTACAATAACGTGGAGGCAAAGTAAGCGCTGTGCCTGCAGAAGGTCACAGGTTCCACCCCGGACCTCTCTAGCAAGGGGCTGGGGAAATAAGTCCAGTTTTTAAACTTTGGAGCGCCGCTGCCAGTCAGTGCAGAAAATAGCTATGTGAAACAAGCATTCAACTCAATTTAAGGCAATCTCTTACTGTTGTTGTGTGCCTTCAAGTCCTTTTTGACTTATGGCGGCAAGAAACCAGCGTGCTGTAGTGGTCTGAGCATTGCACTACACTTCTGAAGGCCGGGGTCTGAATGCCCACTCGGCCATGGAAACTCACTGGGTGACTTTAGGCAAGAAGGCAAAGACAACCCCCCCTCTGAAGAAATCTTGCCAAGAAAACCTGATGAAAGTTTGCCATTGGGTGGCCATCAGCTGGAATGGCACACAACAAGAAGGTGAAGCTATCACAGAGTTTTCGTGGTAAGATTTGTTCAGAGGGGGGTTGCATTTGCCTTCCCTGAGGCTGAGAGAATGTGACCTGCCTAAAGTCACCCAGTGGTTTTCCATGGCTGAGCAAAAGATTTGAACTATGGTCTCCAAAGTCATATCCAACATTCAAATCACGACACCATGCTAGCTTCTTCCATGTTCCTGCTGAAATCTTTCCTTTATTCAGAACTATGAGGACTGGAATCTTGCTTTATTTTTTATGGAAAGGATGATAGCTCAAGTGGTAGAGCACTGACATTACATTCAATACTTGGTCAAATGGGAAAGGACTTTCCAGATGTGTCGAACTGCTGGGGATATGGCTGGGGATGATGGGTGCTGCCATCTAATATATCTGGACATAACCTGACTGGGGAAGGTTAATGTGAACAGGAACAGATTAAATGGGCCAATTGTCTGATTCTATATAAGGCAGCTTCTTTGGCCATTTCCACACTGGACTGTTATAGTGCTATTATTCCACTTTCAACATCCTATGGCATCCTGGGGTTTGCAGTTGAGGGAGGGGTATTCAGAATTCCCAATCAGAGAGCTCTTGGACCTCATTAAACTACAAACCCCAGAATTCCACAGGATGTTGAAAATAGAGTAACAGCAATATAACAGTGTAGTGTGGAAATGGCTTTTGTCTCCACTAGGTGCAGGTCTTTTGTAAAGCATATAGCTCTTAATTGCCCTTTCAGGACCTAGCCTCCAACACTGCAATAATGTATATCTGTAGCTTAGGGGCAGAGCTACATTTACAACAGGGAGAACTCACTGTTATAGTGTGTTATTATTAAACAATTTGCCCCAATTCTGCTAATGTGAAGATTACAGCTAAACTGAGAGGGAAGGGAGATGTCAGAGGATGAGGCAAATAATTCTTCGAATTGAGGCTCTGTTATACACAACTGCTCCAAACAGTTCATGTTGGAAGCCAAGCCATTCGGGATCCAAACACTGATAGGGCCCATAGCTATTTCCAGACGCTCCTGGAAAAGATATTGGATCTTTCAAACAATGGGAAAGAGCTGCTTTCCTGTGAACCAGTTT
The DNA here is from genome assembly GCA_948474755.1 of Ctenosaura bakeri. NCBI lineage: Eukaryota > Metazoa > Chordata > Lepidosauria > Squamata > Iguanidae > Ctenosaura > Ctenosaura bakeri. The sequence goes on from CAOLHI010000685.1 coordinate 397,701, forward strand.
TATACACAGTTGCCCCACTTTGAGATGGGGTAAGTGGGAAATTTAACATAATAGGAGGGAGACTTACTCATCCCAAGGGATGCAACAGCCATTCTTGGTATCAGAGAAGCTGCCGCTTGGACACGGTCTGCAGGAATACCTGAAGTCAAGAGTGCCTAGGAGGAAAAAACAAGGAGGAATCAACAGAGCTTGAAATGCTATTTTAAAACACAATTACAGTTATAGGCCAAAGTCCTCCCCCAAAGTAGTTCATTACTTTTTTTAATGTTCTGTAGAAGAGGGAGTGAGCTTGTTTTCAGCTGCTCCAGAGAATTAGTAGATTCAAATGGCAAGGAAAGAGACGCCCACCTAAACATTTGGAAGAATCATAGAATCATAGAAATGTAGAGTTGGAAGAGACCCCAGGGACCATCCAGTCCAACCCTCTGCCATGCAGAACACCCTCAAAGCAATCCCGACAGATGGCCATCCAGCCTCTGCTTAAAAATCTCTAAAGAAGGAGACTCCACTCCACTCCACTGAGGCAGCCTATTCCACTGCCGGACAGACATTCTTCCTGAGGTTCAGGTGGAATCTCCTTTCCTGCAGCTTGAATCCATTGCTCCTTATCCTGGTCTCTGGAGCAGCAGAAAACAAGCCCTCTCCTTCCTCCACATGGCATCCCCTCAAATATTTAAACATGGCTATCATCTCCCCTCTTAACCTTCTCTTCTACAGACTAAGCATACCCAGCTCTCTAAGTCTATCCTCATAGGGCATGGCTTCCAGGCCTCTCACCATTTTGTTCGCCTTCCTTTGGACTTGCTCCAGCTTGACCATGTCCTTCTTGAATTGGGGTGCCCAGAATTGGACACAGTATTCAAGATGAGGTTTAACCAAAGCAGAGTAGAGTGGTACCAGTACATCCCACGATATAGACACCATACTCCTATTGATGCAGTTTTATTGTAAAGAAAAACAGTGTAGAGTAGTGGTTGGAGCACTGAACTATGATTTGGAGCCCTGAGGGTCGAATCCCTGCTCAGCCGTGCAAACCCACTGGGTGATCTTGGGCAAGTCATACTCTGAGCTAGTTCTCCCATAAAAACCCTGTGATAGGTTCGACTTAGGGTTGTCAACTTAGAAGCATGCAATGACAACAGCTTTACTGTGAGAACTCTTTGGTGGTGGAATGGAGTGTCACCAAGAGTGGAGGTCTTCCCTCGAGGACTTTAAACAAAACACTTTCAGGAGTGTTTTGGCTCTTCAAGTCAGAGGGTTGGGCTAGATGACTCTTGAGGTTCCTTCCATAGAATCATAAGGTAATAGAGCTGGAAGAGATCACATTGAGTCTAACTCCCTGCCATGCAGGAACATACAATCATAGCACTCCGAACAGATGGCCATCCAACTTTTGTTTAAAAACTTCCAAAGAAGGAGACTCGATCACATTCCAAGGCAGCATATTCATGGTCAAAATGCTCTTACCGCCAGTAAGTTCTTCCTAATGTTTAGCTGGAATCTCTTCTCCTGAGGTTTGAAACTATTGCTCCATGTCCTAGTCTCTGCAGCAGCAGAACACAGGTGTGCTCCACCCTCCATATGACATCCCTTCAAATATTTAAATATGGCTGTCATATCACCAGATGGACAGGTGCACAGAGTCCCCTTACGGTCTCCATCTATGCTAGCATAATCACACTGAAATAGTGCATCACAGGGATTCCATCCCCATGAATGTCTATTACAAGACTATTACAAAGAGCATTTCCGCACTACACTCTTATAGTGCAATGATTCCACTTTCAACATCCTATGGAATCCTGGGGTTTGCAGTTTCGGGAGGGGCCAGCCGGCTCCTCCCGAAACTGCAAACCCCAGGATTCCATAGGATGTTGAAAGTGAAATCATTGCACTATAAGAGTGTAGTGCGGAAATGGCCAATGTCTATTACAAAACTTTGTTGGGAATGCTTTGATGGGTGTTCCTGTATAGCAAGGGGTTGGACTCAATGGGCCCTGGGATCTCTTCCAACTCTATAATTCTATGATTCTATGACTCTTTTTATTAATTGCTTAAAACCTGAATGCCCCAGGCCACTGGTTTCTGATACAAATCACACACTTGTCTTCTACACCTTATATGTCTGCAGTAAGTGTGGAAGAGGAGAAGTAGAGGGGAAGAGGTAGAACAAAGGAGAAAACGTCCCAGGGGCCACTTGGGGGATTTTCGGAGGGCCACATCTGGCTGGCAGACTTGAGTCTCCATCCCTTTGACTTTACAGGAGTGACTCCTGGCTTACCTGAACAGTAGAGTTCCTCCCCTTCCTGGCATTTAGGGAGCGGCCGGCATTGACGGCACTGGTTGTCCTCACAGCATTCCCCAAGACTGCACGGGCCACATGATTTTGGATGCGTTCCTGTCGATGAGGGAAACAGGCCAGATCAAATAAATGAGGATGAGGCAAAAAAATGGGCTATTACGTTATGCTGCCTCCTCTTGGCTGGTACAATTGGCACTGCGTTTTCTTTATCAGAGCTTGGGAAAATTAGATATTTGGACTACAGCGTTCATGACCCATCCAAACATGAAGGCAGTTGGAAATTTGGCTGGAATATGGAAAGGCCTTTGAGGTCCCTCCCTAAACTGCAAACCCCAGGATTCCATAGGATGTGGAAAGTGGAATAATAGCACTATAACTGTCTAGTGCAGAAATGGCCTCCGTCCCAGAAAACCCCATGATTATGGGGTTGCCATAAGTTGGAAATGACTTGAAGGCACACAACATCGTCATCGTTATCAGGCTGAATCCACTTCCCTTTCCCTTCATTTTTGGAAGTGGTGCCTGTGTTATTTTGGAGGGAACTAGAAATCCCAATTGACTGCTATTCTTGTCCCACCTCCTTGCCTTTGGGAATGTGACGTTCTGGAGAAAAGAAGGAGCACACACCTGGCGACTGCCAATTCGGCAAAGACAGTCCTGATTAATTCTCTTGTCATTCCCTCTTTGTCCTCAGCTTGCTTTAATTGCTGCAAGCTGAATTCAAGGTAGGAATTCAACATAGTTCACACTCAAGGTAGGAATTCAAAATAGTTCACAGTCAATTAACAGGCAGAATGTGATTAAAAAGGCAGACGTTATTAATAAGAGAGAACATGCACTAGGAGAGGCTGTGGCAGTTTGTTTCTGTCTGACGGCCTTTCTGCGCTACACAACTATTGCACTGTGATTCCACTTTAACTGCCATGCTTCTGTTCTATAGAATCATGGGTTTTGCAGTTTAGGGAGGGATATTTAGTAGTTTCAGCCAGAGAGCTCCAGTACCTCCCAAGACTACAAAACCATTTCCGCACTGGACTGTTGTAGTGCTATTATTCCACTTTCAACATCCTATGGAATCCTGGGGTTTGCAGTTTCGGGAGGGGCTGACCGGCCCCTCCCTCAACTGCAAACCCCAGGATTCCATAGGATGTTGAAAGTGGAATAATAGCACTACAGCAGTCCAGTGCGGAAGGATTCCATAGGAGGCAGGCATGGTAGTTAAAGTGGAAACATAGTGCAGTAGTTATGTAGTGCAGAAAGGCCCTGTGAATCTACTGGGAAGAGCAAGATTCTGCCCCCTCCTCTCCTCTCCCTCCTGCTGAATTAACCGGGTGCAAACTACTCTTGCAACGTGGACTCAGTTTGCAGCCCCTGAAGTGAGCCAAGGACAAAGAGGAAGAGTGGGAGGAGGAGAGAAAAAATGAGACATTTTAGAAGTAGCTGAAAAAGTGGGAAGACAGAGGATTAATTAGGACTGTTCCTGCAAAATCAGGACATTAGGAGGGTATGAGATAAGATGATTATGAAATACTTTAGGCAGGAAAGAAAGGTACAGGATATAGAAGTTGAAGTCATTTCTGCCCTACACTGTTCTAGTGCTATTATTCCCCTTTCAACATCCTGTGGAATTCTGGGCTTTGTAGTTTCCTGAGGCCAAAGAGCTCTCTGGCTGAGAATTCTAAAGGCCCCTCCCTAAACAGCAAATCCCAGGATTCCATAGGAGGTTAGAAGTGGAATAATAGCACTAGAACAATGTAGTGTGGAAATGGCCAGAGTTTAGAAAAGACTTTATCTCCATTATTATTTCTCCAGCTGCCAGAATCCCTCATGGCCAACTTGCTGTGAGACTCTGGGGCCATTTCCGCACTAGCCTGTTATAGCGTGATGATTCCACTTTCAACATCCTCTGGAATCCTGGAGTTTGCAGTTTCGGGAGGGGCCAGGTGGATTCCAGAGGATGTTGAAAGTGGAATCATCACACTATAACAGGCTAGTGCGGAAATGGCCTGGGACTTATGGTCTCCCGGAAAAGGACTTCTCCAAGCTCTAAGATGAGCAAACATGATGCACACAAAGGGATGACAACAGAGAATAGATAAGGCACGTACAGCATCAACAATGCCAAACAATTGTTTCTCAAGCACTCTTTTTTCTGAATTAAAGAAGGTTACATCTCAATAAATTTAAACAGGGCTTTAAAAAGTATTAAACGTTTGAGTTGTGTTATTTTTTTCAAGCTTGAAAAGCTTTTTAAACTACTGTTCTAAGTTTAATCCGGTTTAATATTAGCTCATGTGGCCTTCTATCTGGAAAAGTTTGTGCGCTGTTTGTCAGCCTTTTAACGTAACAATCTCACATTTCAGAGGATAATTGCTCTCCATCCCGATCTCAAAACCAGATTTTTCCCCCAATAGATTCCACAATAGGAAGGGAGGAACATGACATGATACGTCTTTCTTGAAATATGAAACAATGCTCTTCATTTTAGATTTAAAACACAGTTATGCCATCTTCAGCTACAGCTGTTTATGACAGGGTCCCCCAAATACTCCTATAGATTGCAGCACGGGTTCTCCAGAGTAACTCTTCTTAAAACCTAGACCAGAGGTGGGCAATTTGGGCCTCTTCAGACAGGACTGCAGCTCCCATAATCCCCAACTAGCATGCTTCATAGGGATAGGGGAGTTTTATTCCCAAACATATAGAGGGCACTGAATTCCCTATCCCCATGCTACACTTTTATTAGTAATTATAGGCAGCCCCAGAATTTGTTCTCATAATTGGACCCCTGACCATGTTGTCTGTTGCAGTTTGCATTCAAGTCATTTCTGACTTACGCACCCTCAAGCAAATGTATCACAGGATTTTCTCAGCAAGATTTGCCCAGGGAAGGGTTGCCATTGCTCTCCTCTGAGGCTGAGAGAATGTGACTTGCCCCAAAGACCCCTCCCTAAACTGCAAAACCCAGGATCCCAAAGGATGTTGAAAGTGGAATAATGGCACTATAATAGTCTAGGGCGGAAATAGTCAAAGTGCATTTCCTCAACTTTCTGCCGAACAAGCAAAAAAGGCTGCGGGAGGGAGATCGGCCTCCTCAGGCAGCCTAAAACATTAGACCTCACCTGCAGGAATGTGGAGCCCGCCCCTCCCACAACTTACCTAAATGACTCACAGCGCAGCAGAATGCCGGGGACTCATCTCTAGCTGTGGCCCCGAGTTCCAGACACAAGCAGAGTGCTGTGAAGTAAAGCAGACGGGACTCCAGCCCTGGAGGCGAATTCTTTTCCATCACTGTGTGCCTGGGCTTGCCTTTCTACTTTTGGTTTTGAACCTCACGGTGCCAATGTTCTTGTTGTGTGTTGCGTGTGTCTTCTTTGACTCTTCTTTCTCTTATCTCCTTCTCCACCTTCTATCCCCCTATGCATCTTTAGCCCCATTTTGTACCACGTAGGTGGCCTGGAGGCCGATGGGGGATGTCACATGGCTTCAGTTCCGGTGTGACGTTCTGGAGGGATCACCAAAATAGATTTCTTTCTAAGCCTTCTTTGACTGGCAAAAGAGGAAAGTACACAGAGGAAGACGAGACGAATGAGGAAGTTGAGGTTCCATTCTGCAAACGCAGAGGAGCATTCTGAAGTGTTTTCATGTCCGGTGAGAGCCATCGTGGTATAGTGGTATGAACATTGGACTAGACCAGGATTCAGTTCCCTGCTCAGTTCCCATGGTGTGACCTTGGGCACATCACATACCCCGAGATAGGGTCACCATAAGTCAGAGATAACTTGAAGGCACACAGCCACGACAACAACAACAACCCAAATAAAGGTGTTGGTTCCTTGATCTAGGAATTCAGCAGCTTCTCAGCTTCATACAGTTGGACCCTTTCTTGGTTGCCTCAATGGGAGCATGGTGTCTAGATCAAGGGTGGTAATGGTACCACTCTATTCTGCATTGGTTAGACCTCATCTGGAATCCTGTGTCCAATTCTGGACACCTCAATTAAGAAAGATATTGACAAGCTGGAGCGTGTCCAGAAGAGGGCAACCAAAATAGTGGAGGGTCTGAAAGCCATGAAGCCCTATGAGGAACAGCTTCGGGAGCTGGGTATGTTTAGTCTGCAGAAGAGGAGGTTCAGAGAGGACATGATAGCCATGTTTAAATATTTGAAGGGATGTCATGTCAAGGGGGGAGTGGGCTTGTTTTCTGCTGCTCCAGAGACTTGGACAAGGAGCAATGGATTGAAGCTACAGGAAAGGAGATTCCACCTGAACCTCAGGAGAATTTCCTAATGATCAGAGCTGTCCGGCAGTGGAATCTGCTGCCTCAGTGGAGTGTGGTGGAGTCACCTTCTTAGGAGATTTTTAAGCAGAGACTGGATGGCCATCTGTCGGGAGTGCTTTGATGTGGGTTTCTGCATGGCTGAATGAGGTTGGAGTAGATGGCCCCTGGGGTCTCTTCCAACTCTATTCTCACTGGTCCTCTTGGAGAACTGCCAGGAAAAGGGCAATGGCTGAAGCGCAATGGCAAAGGGTGTTGACCGGGAAAGTCCAAGACTGAATGCAAGGAGATATGCTTCAGTGATTCAACCGCCCTGTGAAAATTCCCGTAACAGAATCACTGAAGTAGATGTTTCTCTTAAAATTTTTCAATGAGACTGTTATTGCAAAAACTTGTCTTGCCTCAGCTGGGCCACTGTGGTGAGATCCTCATGGAGCTATAATGCCGTATCCAAATGCTTTGATAAGCAAAAATCTGCTTACACTTAGACCATTTCCACACTACACTGTTCTAGTGCTGTGATTCCACTTTCAACATTCTGTGGAATCCTGGGGTTTGTAGTTTAGGGAGGGGCTCTTAGAATTCTTAGCCAGAGAGTTCTTAAGCCTCAGGAAACTACAAATCCCAGAATTCCACAGGATGTTGAAAGTGGAATCACAGCACTAGAACAGTGTAGAGCAGAAATGGCCTTAGGGTCCAGCTTTCTCTATACAAGTCCTGTTGATCTTTAAGATACTTTTTGGCTGCCTAAAAGACAGCAAAATATTGTTGCCTAATATTACAAAGGCAGGACCTCTTCGTAGTGGCACCCAGTTTTTGGAATATGCTCACTAATGTAACTTAAGAAGCAGAAACTGGTTGTTGTTATTTTAATTATTTTATTTATTTATATCCTACTCTTTTTTTCCCAATTCATGACTCAAGGCAGCTTGCAACAACTTCAAAAACGTAGTTCAACATTTACAAAATACAAAAGTTCAAAAGTAGTTGAACTATTAAAAGAAGACACTGAAAAACTTAAACCATAAAAAACCACAACAGCACATTGTACCAGTCCTGTTGTGCCCAAACAGCGGCCATTTCCACCCTATATTGTTCTAGTGCTCTTATTCCACTTTCAACCACCTATGAAATCCTGGGGTTTGCAGTTTAGGGAGGGGCCTTTAGAATCCTCGACCAGAGAGCTCTTTGGTTCCAGGGAACTACAAACCCCAGAATTCCACAGGAGGTTGAAAGTGGAATCATAGCACTATAACAGTATAGTGTGGAAATGGTCTCAGTCCTCAAAAGCCTGTTGAAAAAAGCCTTCATTTGTTTTTGAGAACCGAATATGAAGGGTGCCATTCTGACCTCTTTGGGATGGGAGTTCAAGAGCCTGGGGGCAGCCACTAAGAAGGCCCTCTCCTCTGTTCCTACTAGATGGGGTTGTAAAAGTGGTGGGATAGAGAACAGGGCCTCCCGAGAAGATCTCAAAACACGGGCGGGTTCATATAGGAAAATACAGTCTTTCAAGTAAGCTGGACCTGCACTATAACTGGTTTTATAGGCCAGTTAGTACTTAGAATTATACCCAGAAACATGTTTTGATCAGGTACCTGTTGAAAACGTATTTATTTAGGTGGGTCTTCTCTGACTGGTAATAATTATTTTCCTCGCTCCGTTTGTATATTTGTTCATTTGTCATCATGTATTATTTCTGAGTGGGAATTAGCAAGGTGTAGTGGTGTAAGCATTGAAACAGAGAGCCCAGCGTTCGAATCCCCACTCTGCCGTCGGCATCCACCATGAGCAAGTCACACCCTCTCGTCCTTCCAGGAAGGCCATGGCAAACCTCCTTTGAATAAATTGTGTCAAGAAAGCCCCGGGAGAGATTCATCCATTGACTTGAAGGTACACAGCAGGATTATTTTTGAGTTATTTTGAAACTGCTTTTTCATATTGCCTGTTCATGTTGTATTATCTGTGCTTTATGTAAACTGCCTACAGGTTTAATTATATTAGGTGGTATATCAATTGCTTATTTGCCTCAACTCTCTCATTGGCCGCACCTTCCTCTGTGTACTTTCCTCTTTTGCCAGTCAAAAAGTGCTATTTTAGCAATCCCTCTAGAGCCCCATGCTGAAAATGAAGTCATGTCATGGTTCACACAAACCTACAAGCCACACAGTAAAGGGATAAGGAAACAAATACATAAATGCGTTCCTTTGCTCGCAGCTAAAAAGCAATATTTGGGGCATTTCTGCACTGGACTGTTATAGCGCTATTATTCCACTTTCAGCAGCCTATGGAATCCTGGGGTTTGCTTTTAGGGAGGGGCCTCAAAGGCATTTTTCCAATATCCCACCCAGGCAGCCTTGCAGAATTTTTCAAATTATTCTCCACTGTTTTTGGGTATGTTTCTTGCTTCAGATTGCCCTGGAACAGCACTAGCTAGGACTGCCAGACTGGAAAACAGAGTTTTAATGGTTGTGTAGAAGTGGCAATTTCAGCAGGGGTCACCAGTTAACCAAGTAAAAACACATCTGCTGAAACTCCCTCTTCCACACAACAGTTAAAGGTGCAGGAGCAGTCTCCAGTTTTCACTCTGGTAACCCTACTGTAATGCAATGTGGAGCTCAAAAAAACGATTTCCTCCTTGAGTCAGAGAAAAACAGACAGGCCTCTTTGGAAATGTGGGCAGATAAGATATTTCACCTCAAACAGAAGAGCAGAGGAAGGTTTCCTCTCTAGCCTGGGATGTGGTTTTATCTGAAAATGGAGGAGGAAAAAAAATGCTACCCTGGTTAAATTGTTGAAAGGAAGTTTTTTAATCAGTTTTATTTTCTTCCGAGCATGGAAAGGTTACTTTTTTGGACTTTGTGCGATCACATCTCCTAGAATCTTTAAGCCAGGAGCTGGCTGGAGGATTTTCAGAATTGTAACTTTTATGAAACCCAGTGTGGTGGTTTGAGTGTTGGACCAGGGTTCAATTCCCCGCTCAGCCATGGAAACACACTGGGTGGCCTTGGTCACATGTCATGCCCTGAACTCTGGCCATTAACACACTAGCCTGTTATAGTGCTATTATTCCACTTTCAACATTCTATGGAATCCTGGGGCTTGCAGTTTAGGGAGGGGCCTTTGAGGGGCCTCCCTAAACTGCAAACCCCAGAATTCATTAGGATGTTGAAAGTGGAATAATAGCATTATAGCAGGCTAGTGCGGAAATGGCCTCTGACTCAGAGTCTGAAACAAGGGACATACCAAAGAGTCCTGCCCCTTCAGAAACAGAAGATAACTTACCTGTACCCACCTTTGCCAAGTGCAGACCTTGTGCTGATTTCAGAGGATTTATAGCTGACAGCAATTACTTAGGCATCAGCTGCATTAAGCTGCTGACCTATTTAGGTGCTGCCCTTCCCCTCCAGGAGTTATCTGACCTTCCTGACTGTTGGATATCTTGCTGAACTCTGTGTCTGCCCTTGGATTACACTGACTGACTTTGGACTCATAAGCATTGCATTGGAATTCAATTGGACTTTATGATCTCGTGCTTACCGAATAAAAGTAAGCAATGAGCTGTGAGCTATTCAGTTTGTTTGCTTGAGCTATCAGCTATGCTGCCCTGACTGAGGCCCTTTTCGCATGTTACCTGTTTGCGCGACGGGGGAGGGCATCTTGCGCGAGAAGCCTCCTCTGAAACGCTGCCGCTTGCCTGCTCCTTCCTACCACAGGTCACTTCCTGTTAGCATGACCGTCGCGCTAGCGCCCCACCCCTTCCTTCTGCAGCGCAGTCTGGGAGCTGTAGGCTGTGCTGGGGGAAGGAAGCGCGACCGGGCCGCCTCACCGATGCACTGCACGCAGGTAAGTGCACGAGGGCACCGCGAGCATTGCGCGAGCACGGAGCATTTTCGGCTTAAAGCTGAAAATCAAAAAATGCGTGCGCGCCCTGCTTTAGCCTCGTGAGCATTGCGCAAGTGGGAGTGCGTCGTATGAAGCGACGCCCCCATTTGCTCGACGCTCAAGGGGTGCTCGCGCAAAAAAAAAACATGCGAAAAGGGCCTGAGATATGGCACTACATCACACACTCTCAGCCCCAGAAAACCCTGTGATAGGATCGCCATAAGTCAGAAATGACTTCAACACACACACACACACACACAGCAAGGAACTTTTATAATAACTTTTCCAAATTACCATTTCCTTGTATTTAGGCTTTTATTCTCCCACCTAAAGGGCAAACTGGAATTGGAAACACAGACAAAGGGTAACTTGGCACTTGTCTTACCTTGCAGAGTTGAAAATGTAGGCATGCCAATTGGTCACAGGAACATTATTCCTCCCCCAAAAATTTTTTACCAGGTAATAAAAAATAATAATGGCCAAGTCCCTGCTATCATGAGATGTAACTACGATGACAGAGCTCCGTTACTGTCGTTACCTGTGATGATGCCACCCCATAAAAATCTAGTTTTTTGGCCTGGCAGGGCCCTGACCAAAGGGTTTCAAAGGTGCTGCAGATTGAGGCTATGAGAAATGATAGTACTCTCTTGGTCATAGGGCAATCAAGAACAGGTAGCTGGAGAGACCCCCCCAGGCCCTCAAGGGGGGGTCTCTCCAGCTGCCTGTTCTTAGTGGGATGCATTGAGAGAAACCATTGTGGTAGGACCCCAAGCTGCCTGTTCCTAGTGTTCCCCATGACTGCAAATATCTCATCTGCAGTGACTGAAAGACCCTTTAGCTGGGCTGCTGCCAGCCTGAAAAGGAAATTGTGGAGAGGTCACATTATTGACCATAAACATGAACCCTTGGCAATGATAAGACTTTAAGCCCAGCTTACAGTCTCACAACTACTGAACCAGATGCCAGGCCATTGAATGCAAGTAAGAAACACTAACGAATACAAACTGATGTGGATGTGTTTTAACAAACAAAGGACCTTTCTGCACTGCACTGTTATAGTGCTATTATTCCACTTTCAACATTCTATGGAATCCTTGTATTTGCAGTTTAGGGAGGGGCATTTAGAATTCTTTGCCAGAAAGCTTAGTAAACTGCAAACTCCAGAATTCCACAGGATGTTGAAAGTGGAATAATAGCGCTATATCAGTGTAGTGCAGAAAGGCCCAAACCAATAAAAATTGAAGACTGAAAGTAAACAGAATGACAAGAAGGGGAATCCACACTTTATTGTTATAGTTCCACTAACTGGCATGGCAACACACCATGGAAATCTGGGACTGGCAGTTTGGGGTTCAGGGGGGTCTTTAGAATCCTTAGCCCTAGAACCCCAGTGTTTCATCAAGCTACAAATCCCAGGATTCCATAGGACAGAATCGTGGTAGTTAATATGGAATAATGGCACTATAACTGTGTAGTGTGAATGGATCCATGGGGTTTGTGGTCTGGTGACAAATTTAGAATTCCTAAATAGAAGGCTCTGATGCTCAAGTGAGTGCCCTGCTTAGAAATTGTAAGTGCCCCAGCAAACTACAAATCCCAGGATCCCACTGGATGAAGCCAAGGGAGATCAAACTACTATAAATTTGCATTGTAAATACAAAGGAACAGAGGAGGGAGAGAAATTTAGGAGCCCTAGTGGCACAGTGGTTAAATGCCAGTACTGCAAGCCACAAGGTTGTGAGTTCGATCCTGCCGGGCTCCAAGGTTGACTCAGCCTTCCATCCTTTCGCAGGTCGGTAAAATGAGTACCCAGCTTGTTGAGGGCATGTATAGAAAAATGTATCGAAATATGTGCTATTTGTAAGTTGTTTGCCGCCTCGATCCATATGGAGAGGCGGGATACAAATAAATAATAAAAAAAATTAGTCAAGTCTGGGTGTGGAAATGTTAAACTGAGTGGAAATCCCATAGGTATCTACTCAGAAGCAAGGCCCATGAAATTCAATCTGAACTACTCTTAGGTAAGTTTCCACAGCTGGAAATGCTGGTGTACATCCCAGACTTTTGTGAACTGTGGTGGAATAAATTCACCCTGTAATAGCTTTTCCATACTTCATTTGTTAATCAATAGAAGACACCTGGAAGGATGTGAGTATCTTTTGGGTTTGCTTTGTTGCTGTTGTTGCTATAGATTTATCTTCCTTTTTTCCTCCCTCTGCTTTTGTTAGGGGAGGCAGGGGTGAAAGTAAACTCCATTCATCCGTACCACCCAGCGAGATTCATAAAAGCAGCATCATATCTCCAACTGTCAAGTCACCATTGAATGTTTCCTTTCGTAAAGGTCAAAAGGATTTTGCCTCCCTGGGGTCTTGGGTTGTTTTCATTACCAGGCTAAACTGTTGAAAATGTCATGTTCATCCTGAAGGCAGAAGACTGTATAGGCAGGGGAGAAATTTTAAAATGGGGTTCATTCATTCCCTTTCCGCAGATTAAAGCTTTGTGGAATTTGTGACGTGTTATGAAAACTTGGGGAAGTGACTGTTTGGACTGCAGCTCCCAGAATCCCCTAGCCAGGGGGACTGTAGGAGCTACAGTCCAAAAATGTGATGTTTTTAAAGCTCTGATTGAGAGGCATTTTTCCAATAATAGTGCTATTATTCCACTATCAGCATCCTGTGGAATTCTGGGATTTGTAGTTCACAAAGAGCTCTCTGACTGAGAACCCCAAAGACCCCTCTCTAAATTGCAAACCCCAGGATTCCATAGGAGGTTGAAAGTGGAATAATAGCACTATCACAGTGTAGTGCAGAAATGGCCCAAATTGCCCTGAGTTATAGTGCTTTTAGGTAACTTTTAGTTACTTTTTGGTTTTGAGGGTTGTTGTTTTTTTAAATCTGAATGCTGTGAACTGCTGGCCTGGCTTAAAAACCACACTCTCCTCTTGTCTACTTTGTCATCTTCTCGTCATCCACAGCAGAGGAAAAGGAAGCCACACGAGTGAGCCCTTGAAGCATGTGGAACTCCATGTAGTACATGAGGCCACATCCTGTAAGCAGAAAAGGAACTGCAGAGTCACACCACAAAGGGGGTAGAGTTACCCCTCACTAAATTACAGCTTCAAGAAAATGTAACTGGTAGTTATAGGTAGAAGGGATTGATTAGAAGTAACTTTTTTTGGTAACTATTTCTTTCCTCTCCCTCTGCTTAGCAGCAGCATCCAAACTTTTTCAAGGTGCTGTCCAAGGTTCTGATCCTATTTTAGAGGTTGGGGTTCAACCAGGGTGGTATATTTCTTGGAGTGTCAGACCAAACGCATTTCCGCACTAGGCTGTTATAGCGCTATGATTGCACTTTCAACCTCCTATGGAATCCTGGGGTTTGCATTTCGGGAGGGGCCAGCTGGCCCCTCCCGACACTGCAAAACCCAGGATTCCATAGGAGATTGAAAGTGCAATCACAACGCTATAACAGCCTAGTGTGGAAATGGCCTAAGACTCTGGGTTCAAATCCTCACTTGGCCATGGAAACCCACAGTGCCAGGTAGCCATCCCTATTTTAGTTATGGGACATGTAGTAGGAGTTAGGTAGCAGCTTGCTTGTAACAAGGTATGAGAACCAGAGACCATTAGATAAACAAAGCTAGGAAGGTAGTGATAAGCGCTGCCAGGCTAAACCAGAACTCCAAGGTCTCTTGCGGGTTGGATGATGTACTCTTTGCCTTTTATGTTTTGAATTTTTCTAATCGCTTCCAGTTCACTCACTGAAGTCCCGTACTATGTATCACGCTCCTAATAAATAGCGTTTATGCACTGTTATATTTGTGTGTGTGAATTCAGTTCCTGACACACAGGGTGATGCTGGAATGAGTCTCACTCTCTCAGCTTCAGGGGAAGGTAATGGCAAACCTCCTTTCACTAAATCTTAGCAAGAAAATGCATGATAAGGTTGCCTTAGAGTTGCCCTAAGTTAGAAACAACTTAAAAGTATGCAAAAACAACATACTAGCCCCCCTCTCTTTTTTAGAGAACCAGCATAATGTAGTGGTTTAAGTGTTGGACAAGGACTTTGGGAGATCAAGGTTCAAATCCCTGATCAGCAACAGACAATCTTGGGCAAGTCACACACTCTCAGCCTCAGAAGATAGCAATAGAACCTCCCAATAAATCTTGCCATTAAAACTCTGTCAGCGATGACTTGAAGTTAGGTAACAACAACACTAAAGTGGCATTAAGCCCTCGAAGCCAATTTGGTGTTGTGGTGTGAGTGTTGGAGAAGGAGTCTGGGAAACCAGGTTCGAATCCCCACAGCCATGGAAACTCACTGGGAGAGGTTGGGCAAGTCACACTCTCTCAGCCTCAGAGGAAAGCACCCCCTCTGAGGAAGCCTTGCCAAGAAAACCCTAGGAAAGAAGTTGACAGTGCATAACAGCAATAAAAAAAATACCATAGAATGATAAATATAAACTGATTTTCTTATTTGCTAAGCAAAAGTGTGAATTATTAGTGGGTTGTTTCATTTTAATTAATAATTCACACTAAGGTATAAAGAAGGAAGGAAGGAAGGAAGGAAGGAAGGAAGGAAGGAAGGAAGGAAGGAAGGAAGGAAGGAAGGAAGGAAGGAACTGATTGACTGATTGATTGATCAATAAGTCCAATAATGTCAACATTCAGATATTTTATTCTGATCAAAATGTCGCCTAAGATACAAACTCTAAGCACAATCCAAGCTGCACCCAGGATGGAAGGTGAAGCACAAAAAGAGCCAGGTTCCTTTTGTGTGTTTCTTGTGCCACTGTCATATATCCAGGCATACAGAAAGTCCCAGGTGGAGTAAGCCTCCAATGAAAATTTCCTTAGGTCTACGAATTTTCTAGCATTGCAGTCATTTAATACTTCAACTGAGAATTTAGACATAGGATTTCAGCATCCAAAGAAAAGGGGCAGATAGAGTGGCCAAGGGAATGTGAACATAGCAAATAGAAAGCCTCTAGGTGTGAAGACTTTTCCGTGTTGTAGGGCCTTTCTGCACTACACTGTTATAGTGCTATCATTCCACTTTCAACATCCTGTGGAATTCAGGGGTTTGTAGTTTTGGGAGGCCAAAGAGCTCTCTGGCTGAGCGTTCTAAATGCCCCTCCCTAAGCTGCAAACCTAGGACTCCATAAGATGCTGAAAGTGGAATAATAGCACTATAACTGTGTAATGCAGAAATGCCCTTACTCTCTGGAATGCTAGGATTTTGGAGTCTGAAGAGAATTCTTCTTTGGGACAGGGAAATGCCTGAATTTTTGCCTTCCTTTAGCTACATTCCTAAATCAGGATGGGAGAAAGGATATTAATTCTCCTAGGGGAGAAAAAGAGTTCAAAGCAGATAACCCCCATCTCTCCATTTTGCTCAGATTTCTTGTCAGCTCGTTTCCTCCCATCATTTCCTGGCAGAAAATAAACCATAACCGTGCGGTGAGCTCAATATTACCTCAACCAGAAGCACAACTGTAGGTGCAGGGGAAAATATTATCTATGCTCGGGAAAGCAACATTCACATCAGACCGACATTAAAAAATGAACCACATACCTTTGGAGTCAGATCCAATAAAGTATCAGGGATGTGTGTCGGCTTCGCCAAGGATGCCCAAGACCTGGGCCATTTCTGCACTACACTGTTATGGTGCTTTTATTCCACTTTCAACATCCTATGGAATTCTGGGGTTTGTAGTTTCCTGAGGCCCAAGAGCTCCCTGGCAGAGAATTCTAAAGGCCCCTCCCTAAATTGCAAACCCCAGGATTCCACAAGATGTTGAAAGTGGACTGATAGCACTATAACAGTCTAGTGTGGAAATGGTCCTGCTCTGCCTTCACATTGGCTAGTCTTCTCATCGCCTGCAATGTGAGAAGGCGAAGGCAGCCCAGCATCTCTCAGAAGAGTGAGAAAGAGGCACTTCTTTTTAAAAATTGTACAAATATTCCCATTTTCATGCAAGAATTTATATATACATATATTTTGGGATTAAAATACAATGCAGTATTCAATGTCCTAGGTGTCTAATTTGTACATTTTCCTTCTCATCTTATTGCTGTTAGATTTACATTTTAACAAACATCCTACATTCCATCATTTATTATAAGAAAATAATTATTTAATAGATAAGTAAATAAGTAAGTAGAATCTTCCTTTCTGCAATACTTATTCAATCTCTATGTGTCTTCTCCTTGACTTCTCCACCACCTTTGATCCAGTAATGCAATACACTATTTGTTTTTCATGTAATTTTCTGTATCGAAATGTAACAATCAAAAGTACTTATATACTTGTATTAGCTAATCTATTATTTTGTCATCTTTCTCCTTCCCTCTTTTCTCTTTTTTAAATAATTTTATTAATTAAACAACATAACAATACATGACGCTACAAAACACATAACACAATACCAAATACATAATAAACATAAACTAACAAACTGCTATATATGATATATTCTTGAACTTAGTCTATTCTGCAATTAAATCATAAGTGCTCCCCACCACTAAGACCATTAGAGATATAACTACTTCCCTTTCCAAAATTGTGATGATTGTTCATTAGGTTTTCTTCCTTTCCCCTTTATTAACACATAATCAATAAATTCCCCCAAATATCTATAAAAATGTCTCTTTTTAATGCCCCCCTCTGTACTTTAATATTATATGTCAGTTTATCATTAATAGCTATATCCAATACCTCTTCATACCATTCATCTAAATAAGTATCTTGTTTTATTTTCCAGTTCTTAGCTATCCTTAACCTTGCTGCAGTTAATAAAATGGAAATTAATTCTCTTGTTGGCCCCTTACTTGTTCCTTGTCAAATATTGGTAACAAAGCTAACTTAGGATTTAACTGTATATTTTGATTAGTTATTTCCTTTATTTCTGTAAAAACTAACCACCAAAATTTCAGTACATTTTCACATTCCCACCACATATGAAAGTAGTAGCCAGTTTCTTGACAACTCTTCCAGCACGGATTAGGATGACCAGCATTTATTTGACTTAATTTTAATGGGATTAAATACCATCTCCAAACTAACTTATAAAAATTTTCCTTAATTCTTACCAACATAGATCTCAATATTCTCCTATCCCATATTTTAACCCAGTTCTCAATATTTATTACTTCTCTAAAATCATGCTCCCATACTAATTTAAGTGCTTTCTGTGATCCCTCCTCTACAAACAATAATTTATAAATTTTACTCACTCTTTTCCCTTTTTTAAAGACATACGTGGCCAAAGTTATGTTTCCAATTTCCTTTTACATTACATTTATAAGAGTTTTTGTTTCAATTTTAAACTGCAAATCCATCTGCCAGTCTAACCCCGTCTTCCTTTTCCAAAAATTCCAATACAGGCTCCCAGTCTTTCTAAAATTGCTCTCTTATTCTTCCTTTCAATTTCATTGAAAGTTGGCCATTTCTACAATGTCTAATATTTTTGAAATCCATGTTTCTTTTGTTGGAATTCTTAGCCTTTTCCATTTTGGGGCACATAATGTTCTCACCACAATTATCATGTAAGCCAGCACTTTCTAGTTGGAGAATTTGAAATCCATTAGATAGCCCCAATGGGGCTAATTAATTGCATCTTGATTTTAAAGATTTGCTGTAACCATTTGTAACCTTCCCAAAAAGTTTCGCACAAGAGCATGTCCACCACATGTGATACAGGGTACCTATTTGTTCTCCACATTTCCAGCAAATTTTTCTGAATTTTTTATAAACCTTAGATATTTTAGAAAGGCAACACTCCCCTGGGTATCTTAAATGTTGGTATTAAATGGTGTGGGGAGGAGGCACGGTTGACCATGTGAGGAAGAGAGGTGAAAGATGTACCCTCCAAAATCTATGCACATCTTTATATGAAAGTATTGCCATCTCACACACACCTTGAAAGTACAGTTGTAACTACTCCTGTCTGTTCACAAATATTGAATCAAATTAGTCCCTTCAAGTCTTTTGGATTAAAACTCCCATCAGCCTCAGCTAGCACGACCAATGGTGAAGGATCATGGGAGGCAAAGCAGAAAGTATTCTAGAGGCCATTAGGTTCCCTGACTGGTCCCTTTGAAGTCTTTTGGAATTCAACTCCCATCAGTCTGTGGTTGATCAAATTGAAAAAGCAACTGGTCCAAGGTCACCCAGTGAGTTTCATAGCTCAGTGGAGATCAGAGCCTGGATCTCCCAAGTCTCAGACTCTTTCCGCACTACACTATTAGAGTGCTATTATTCTACTTTCAACGTCCTATGGAATCCTTATGGAATCCTGAGGTTTGCAGTTTAGGGAGGGGCCTCTAAGTGATATATCTTTACATTTGAGAATCTTACCAAGTTCCTTCACAGCTGCATTTCTAAGTCCCCAACTTCTTCTGATTTCTTGACTATAATCTTCATTTGATTTATGACTGAGCCGATATAGAAGGTCTTTGACTATTTCATCATCTACTTTAATATTGTGTAAATCACCTGCAGTCATTCTTTTTTTTGACATCCCAGTAAACCAGATCTGAATGTCTTTTACTATGAAGACCCTATGAGACAATCTAAAGTGAAAAAATCCTTTGAGGCACCTCCCTCAACTGTAAACCCCAGGATTCCATAGGATGTGGAAAGTGGAATAATAGCACTATAGCAGTCTAGTGCGGAAACGGCCAGAGTGTGCTTTCCTGTGTTAGGCTGCAGATGCAGAGAAGAATCTGGGCTAGTGTGCCTTTGCCTGGCCTGCTGCCCCTTCTGAGCCTCTCCTAAAGAAGATAAAATCTGACTTTATGTGTTCTGCCTTCAAACCATAACTAATTGCACTGGTTTACTTTCTAAATTTCTCAAATAAATTATTCCTAATCTTTGCTAATGTATTGCTTGATTTTCTTATGCCTGTTTCACGCACCCTGAAAATAGGATTCAAACATCTGCACCATTCTCTTTTTGCTGAATCTGATTTTAAAAAACCCAAAAATGACAGTTCACAGTAACCGGTACTGAGACATTTTCTAAGGTCATGGTTTGTACATTTTAAAGTTCTTGACTATCTTTAGGTCTACCCGGAAACCGAGCATCCTGACTTTGCGCGAGACAGAGACTGTCGAGCGGACCACTGACTTTGCAAAAAGTGGTATCGTAAGCACAGCTGACATCCGTCCGGATGACAGCAATAATGGTAAAAGCCGCATTTGCCGAAATATACCATCGCAGTCTTCTATCTGGTGATCTTTGTTTCTCTCAGCTGTTGCTGTTCTCACATACCAGACATCTGTCAGTGGGAGGTGGGGTGGGTTGCGGCGTAAGGAACCTTGCAGATCTGTCGTCCTTTGGCAACTAAATCTAAAGCAGACCTAAGTCTGAATCTAAATCTAAAGCACATGGGCCAAAGTCATCAGAAGAACTCCTAAGTTCCATCTTGGCCTATGGCCGCACGGTCTCTGGTATTTATTTCTATCCCAACTTTTTCCCAGTCAAGAACTCAAGGAGGCCTACAAATGCTAAAATAGATACCCCCAACTTTTGCAAGGGTTCAGGATGCAGAACCCTCACGAAAGTCATATAAGTCCTGTTACGGCTCCTTGCACCCCCCCCCCAATATTGATGTGGTTTAATTGGCAAACATAATTTAATTGGCAAGCTACATTAATTGGCAATGATATAAAATGTGGCCTGAAATGACTGGAAGGTCAAACTGGACAGAGGAAAATTACTGACTGCAAACGTGAGACTGCAAGGCAGGTCAGCCCACACCTACCTCCAGGGGAAGCTGAAGGCATTGTCAGGCAGGTTACAAAGCAACTTCAGAGGTCATAGGCTTAGGCAAAAGCTAAATCTCTCTAATTGGTATACAATGGTCATGCCAATGTTCCCACCAAATGGTGATTGTCTAAACCCCACTACCGCATCCCTGGACATTTTGCTGATTGTCCTGACCTTTCCTCAAGTACAGGGCTATTATGACAGTCATTATTTCTTTGTCACTTAAGCACTGAAACCATTAGCACCATCCAGACCCCATTGTCTATGTTGCAGCTCCCATTGTCCACTAAGCTGGGAGAGTGATTAACTCACACCCCTTCATGGAGGGAAATACAGTATAAAAATCCCTAGTTCTGAACAACTACTTTTGCAGTTCACCGGTTGCTGAACATGTGTCTGCAAGTTTGCTTCCCAGCTGTGTACTGCCCTTAGACTCACAAGTCTAAGCCACATTACTGCTTCTTCACTACTCCTCTGGATGGGTAATTATAACCCCATACCTTCAGCCTCACTAGCCATAATTTTTTCTCCCTTTATCCTTTGGTTAGCTCTTGTGTGAATGTGTGATTGTTTGTATCATGTGTGCATGCATGAGTGAATTCCCCTCAATAAAAGACATGTTTAGTTTACTGTTGAATCTCTGGCTGGTTCTTTCCTGCAAGAACCCATAAACATTGGTGGAAAGATCTACTTGTTGCCACCCTCTCACAGGCCTCCTAATTTTGAGCCAATTAATTCCCCTTTGTCATGTGGAGGCACTGTCGAGTCCAAGGCAGAGCAGACAATTAGTCAACAAGCAGCAAAGTAAGGGCTTACTCACAAGGCAAGGGAGGGGAAATGTCCAAACAGAGTTCAGGTTTCAGAGCAAACAAATCCGAAGGGCAAATCCAAGATGTCGTCAAAGAGGCAGAGGTTCAAGGTAATCCAGATGCAAGAGAACATAGCTCAGGACTTCAACTACTGGAAAGATCAGTTGCTGACCCTAAAAGGGAGGGCCTGTGGACAGCCTTTTATCTTACTCAAGCCATTTCCACAGATGTTCCTTCATTAAGTCTTGCTTGTTACTTAAACGTGCAGAGTCATGCAGCCTCTCTTTCTGGCGTCATCTCTCTTGCATGGTAAGAGTTTGTATTGCCTCTGATATTTGTTCCCCCCACTCAGGCCCCACTGTTGTTTGTTATCTTCTCCTGAGCAAGCTTCTGGGGAAACTCCTGCCTCTGGAGAAGCCTCTGTCTCGGATTCCAAATCCTTCTCCTCGCTGCCAGGGCCTCCAGGGCAGGACACGATAGGTTCTGGCATCGTGGGTGGGCCCCTGAGCCACCCACCTATTCCCTTCCAAGGCCCCCCACTCCCATTCCCTTGCTTTTTGCCTTGGTGTGCCTTCTTTTCTCTATGTCTGGACAAAAGGCAAGTGAATGGGGGAGGCTGCCCTGCCAGTGAAGAAGGCCCACGTGCCCTTTCCCCCTCCATTTGCTTGCCTTTTGCCAGGGCACGGAGAAGGAACGCAGCACGTTTGGACAGAAGGCAAGAGGGTGGGAAAGGGGAATGGGGAGAGGCAAGCAGGCACCTTGCAAATCATAAAATTTGTGAAGGTCAAACATGTGAAATGTGGGGGGAGGACTATACTCTCCAGCTATCCCACTTTGGTGGATACTTTCCCATTAAATCATCTGTGGACCCCCCCCATTTCAGCTGCTTTTCAAATGTCCCAGTTTGTCTCTCCTCCACTCACTTTCTCCCTTTGCCCTCCGCTTAGCACAGTTGTTGTAAACGGAGTTCAAAATGCTCAAGTTCTTTGCCCTCCATTAATTCAGTTAAAGGGAGAGGAGGGGGCAGAATCTTGCCCTTCCCAGTAGGCTCAGGCAAAAGCAAACCACCACAGCCTCTCTTTGCTTATGCATTCTTCCTCACTAATAACTTTTACAAACTCGACTGCACCCAGAAATTGCTTGGTCATGTTTTCCCCAGTTTTCATCTGTGAAATATTGGAGGCATTGAGCCAGCATGGTATAGTGGTTTGAGTGTTAGCCTATGACCCTGGAGTCCTGGGTTCAATTCCTGCTTGGCCATTGTGGAAACCTGCAGGTGATCTTGGGTGCATCACACACTCTCAGCCCCAGAAAACCAGAAAACTCCATGATAAGTTTATCTTAGGGTCACCATAAGTTGGAAACTACTTCAAGGCACACAACAACAAGATACAGCTTTAATATTCATATCATACAAAAATTGAAATACAATTAAACTCGGGCTAGAATTAAAGGCAGTTAAAAGCAAGAAAAGAAAAACATAAAATGTACATCAATGTGCATCAATAGGAGTATAGTGTCTACGTCAAAGGAAAGTAATTATACCACTCTATTCTGCTTTAGTCAGACTCCAACTGGAATATTGTGTCAAGTTCTGGGCACCACAATTCAAGAAGGATATTGACAAGCTGGAAGGTATCCAGAGACGGGCAATGAAAATGATAGAAGGCCTGGAAACCATGCCGTATGAGAAATGGCTTAGGGAGCTGGGCATGTTTAGCCTGGAGAAGAGAAAGTTAAGAGGTGACATGATAGCTATGTTTAAACATTTGAAGGGATGTCACATGAAAGATGAAGCAAGCCTGCTTTCTGCTGCTCCAGAGACTATGACATGGAGCGATGGTTTCACATGTCAGATAAAAAGATTCCATCTAAGCATAAGGAAGAACTTCCTGATGGTAGGAGCAGTGCAACAATGGAATGCACTGCCTCAGAGTGCGGTGGCATCTCCCTCTTTGAAGGTTTTTGCAGAGGTTGGATGGCCATCTGTTGGGAATGCTTTGATGGTATATTCCTGCATGGCAGAATGGGGTTGGACTTGATGGCCCTTGTGGTCTCTTCCAACTCTATGGTGCTAGGAGCCTATGATTCTACAGTACCTTCAGCAAAGTTCGTTCTCCCCTGTGCGGTCAGCTTCCAAACTCCTGCTGAAACAAAAAGGTCTCCTTTGGCTTTTGAAAAGATAGCCCAGAAGGCAGCAGTCCAACCATTCTGGGAAGTAAGGTTGGGAGATCTCAAGGCCTGGCCCAGAGACTCTGGTTTTCATGGCCCCTCCCCAGGCTGCTGGGCTTTTCTGAGCGTGGAAAGGGCTGCACGCAAATCTCCAAATGCAGGTAGGAAAGCAGCACCTTGCCACAATTTACAAAGCTTAATTGATTGGCTTAATTGATTGATCTCAAGTTTTTGGTCCAGAAACTTCAGGGCCTGGGATGAACAACCTGATTAGAAACCCGATTAGAAACCTAGCAACCTGATTAGAAAAGGAGTTTGAGAATTTAGGAGCCTCTTCCTTGTTCTTGCCAGGTATACCTGTGGTGGGAGTGTGAAAGACAGAAAAGTGTTCCCTGAAGATCTCCAAACATGGGCAGGTTCTTTAATGGAGAACCTTGTCCTTCAGATAACCTGACAACCTGAGCTGCAGAGGGTTTTGTGCCTGATCACCAACCCTTTGAATACTGTTGGACTACAACTCCCAGCAGGCCTAGCTGACACATTAGGAATGCTGGGAGTTGCAGTCCACCAGCATATGGAAGGCCACCTGGTTCCCACCCCTGTCTTACAAGGAGAGGTTATAAGGAGTTTGGTATGTTTGGCTTTAGCCTGAGATGAGACAAGGGAGAGGTTGCATCTGTTGATCTCATGAACTCAGTCCAGAGGCAGAAAGTCCCTTTGGGGTTCTGAAGACTGCTGAGTTCTGCCGTGGGAAGGCTTCTCTGCGTCGGGACAGGAAGAGAAACGCTGCACCTCAGTACCTTGCAGGTAAAGTCCCTCCACGTCATAGGAACGGATAGAATCAAAGAAAAGGAACCAAATCTGCACCTATTTTGAGAACACAGAGGCAGACACATCTTTTGCGTCGCCGAGTTTTCCACCCACTGAGCTTTCCCCCAAAAATAGACAAGGAAGGAAGACTTCAAAGAAAGGCTGTCACCTCACCTCACTGAGCAGCATCCACTTCCTTCCTGACACAAAGAAGCACTTCTTTGTATTGATCATATTTGGTAGGCGGAACTCATGACCACAGGATGGTAATGGGTACTTAGTTAGCTTTGATTTGTTTAATGCTGGATTCTTTACATTTTTTTTCATTTGAAAGCTATTTCTTTTTAAAATAATTTTGTTACTGTACTAAATTTATCTAGAAACTTTAACAACAACTTTTTCTTTTTCTTCTTCTTCCTCTTCTTCTTCATCATCATCTTTGATGATTTCATTAGATATGTTGCCCAAGAAGGAGGAAACAAAGAGTCAAGATACTGAAAAATGTAGGGGAACTGAATAAAAAGTGAACCACCTAATGCATTTCTGGCACAACAGTTTTACAATATGCTCAAGCATTCTAGTAAGGCTGATGGTGCCTCCCTTTAAACCAATAGTGGACCTGACAAAGGGTCATTTCCACACTGCACTGATATAGTGCTCTTATTCCACTTTCAACATCCTATGGGATCCTGGGGCTTGCAGTTGAGGGAGGGGCCTTTAGAATTCTCATCCAGAGATCTCTTTGGCCTCAGAAAACTACAAACCCCAAAATTCCACAGGATGCTGAAAGTGGAATAATAGCATAGCGTGGAAAGGCTCACAGAATAATATCTCTGTAATACCAGGCATGAGGCCTGGGAAATGGACAGGCTTCATGCAGCTCCAGATTCCCCCCCCTTTTTTTGCCTTTGAAACCTCCTGAATCCCCCCCCTTTTTTTTTTGCCCCTTAGATGGAATAAAACTGATTGCAAACACAGTGGTTTTGCTTTCCCACCCCCAGAATCCCTCCAAAGACCTTTTGTTAGCCAAAACCTGGCTGAAAATGGTGACTGAACGGACAGCAGTATACATGGGACTCTGGGATGGTTTTCTATCCAATGTCTGGACAGCTACACTCCCCATTAGCTTAAGAACCATGACTTCTGGCCACGTTGATGGTTCAACTTTATTTTCTGCTTCATGCCCAGGTTTGTTAAAGGCTTCAAAGCAGGAAGAACTGGAGATTGTATTAAATTTTGCATCTTCCAGAGCATGACTTTTAGATACCCTCCAACAGTCCAGATTTGGCTGGAACAGTCCATGTTAATCCTCGGTCATCCCTCTTTATCAGCTGCTTTTAACATGTCCCAGTTTCTACACCCTCCTCCCACTTTCCTCCCTTGCTCCTCACTTTCAATTGCAGCAAGCTGAATTCAAAGTGCAAAAGGAGTTTATACTCAGTCCGCTCACTGTGGAGAGGAGACAAGAAAAGGGGGTATCTTGCCCTTCCCTGTGGGCTCAGGCAAAAGGAAACTGCTGCAGCTTCTCCTAGCCGGTGTGTTCTTCCACAATAATAACTTTTGCCAGCTTGACCACACTGGTGTTGCTTGGGCACATGTCTCCCTGTTTTCATCTGTGAAATGTTGGAAGGTCATGTTATCATGTGTTGCCAACATGCCAGTCTGGCTTATGGAGGAGGGACCTTGCGATGACAAAAACTGTACCCATTCCCACACAACTGCCCACAACTGCCTTAGACTCTGGTGATAGGAAAAGATGAGAAAGGGGATTTTAGTCAAGGTTAGGGGGAGCACCTTGCAAAAGAAATGCTTATCTGAGCATGAACTGCTTTTGAAGCACATGACCAACACTAAAAGCTGCCTCAAGACCACAGCTTAGAATGTTCTTTGCATCTATAAGAGGGCATGTGTCATCCCTTCAAATATTTAAAGATGGCTATTACAACCCATCCCCTTCTCTAAACACTCCCATTCTCCACAGGACTTGGTTTCCAGAACTTTTACCTTCTTGATTGCTAAAAACACCAGTCAATATTCTCTATCTGCTACTTAATTGAATATACTTAACTAAGTAACCTTTCCTGGTGTGAGCCCTGAGATCTGACCAAAATGTCATTTGCCCATGCCTTCGATCACTGGCAGATCACTGCAAACCCCAGGATTCCATAGGATGTTGAAAATGGAATAAAAGCACTGTAACAAGTCTAGTGCTGAAGTGGTCTAAGTAACAATCATGAATGTGGAACAGTTATGGATGAGCAAATCTAGGTTAACTATTCCATATTCATGATTGCTACGTAGTCACAACTGTGACCCTATTTCTATGATTGTAAATCACCCCCCAAAACCTGTATCACCTGCTTGTGGGGAATGAAGTCCATTCTGTCACCAGTCAGAGCACAGGTGGAAAATGTTTCCGTCAAGTTTGGGGGGGCACTGATTAGCTGATAGAGAATACTGACCACTCTTCCTAATTATTTTGTCTTCTCTTGCAAACCAGTGCTCAATCTGAGTTTTAAACCTCCTGACTTTTCTCTGCAAATAGTGGTGCCCCTTTCTTTTCTTCCTTGGTGCTTTGTCCCTTCTTCCATTTCTTAGATACCACCTTTTAAATTCAGGCAAAAGCTTCTTATGCAGGTACCCTAGATCAGACAAAGATCACCTGAATGTTCTTTGGCAATAGTGGCAAGCCATAGGTCACTGCCATAGAAAGGTCATAAACTCATAGAGTTATAAGAGACTTCAAAATCTTCTCGCCCAGAGGTTCTCAACTGGAAGGCAATGGTTGGGAACTGATTGGGGCAATCTCTTACCACTTCAGGAAATCCAGGCTACATCATCCTGGAGAGTAAGCATGATTTTTGTTATCACAGCCTGCCAGAGATATCTGTATGGTGCACATAGTCCAAAAGAGGCGTGAAAAAGTTGCTTTATGCTTCACATACACGAGGGAGAGGATGCATTGACCTCTTCACCCTTGGGTGGAATCCCAGAAGATAAGAACACCTGAACTCATAACTATGCCGCAGGCACATGCTCACACTTTTTGGCCTAGCCATAAAAGCAATGGATGAGGACTTTGGCTTATGCTATCTGGTTTCTCCATTTGCAGTGCTTCAAGAAAGACAAGGGAGCATGTGTCAGTGGTACATGGATTTCATTCTAGAGAAATTCTCAAAATCTTTGGTGGAAAGGTGCATATCAGTCAACAGCCCCAATCTGCAAGGGAAGATCCTGATTAATACTCTGTCATCCCACTTCCTCAGCTACTTTTAAAATGTGCCAGTTCCTTTCTCCTCTTTCTCCCTTTGTCCTCAGCTAACTTCAGTTGCTGCAAAATGAGTTCAAAGCACAAAAGCTGGCTGGAGTTTTCTTTCACAGAGTAGTTTATGTATACTTAGCTATGTAACAGAGTCACTAAGAAACCCTGTTAGTGAATTGTGAAGGTATGTGACAGGGCACCAGCAAGAGTGTCCCAATGAACATTTGGCTACCAATGTGCATTTCATGGGTCATTTCACTGGCATCTCTATACCAGCCCTTTACTAGATATGGATGTTGCAGAACTGCCCAGTTCTATTTCCCATAGACATAAGCCCACTTATGAAGATGTAAGTCTCCAACAGGCTTCTGGCCATAGTTTGGACTCTGCTAACTCAGCAGTGGGGAAAGGAAAAGAGGGGGCAGAATCTTGCCTTTTGCTGCAGACTCAGGCAAAAGCAAGTGCTGCACCTTCTCTTAGCTTGTAGATTTCTCCCATTGATAACTTTGGTCATTTGATGTTGCTTGGCCTCACATCTCCCAATTTTCAGTGTGAAATGTTGGAGGGCTTGAAAGCAAAGCAGTGTCATCCCAGGTTAGTACTTAGATGGGAAGCCGTCAAAAAATACCAGGTGCTGTAGGCTATATTTCAGAGGAAGGAACTGGCCAAACCACTTGTGTTGATTTATGGCAATCCCATGAATTTTCCTGAGTATTCCCTGTGAAATTCATGGGGTCCCTAAAAGTCAACAGGCACATACTTGAATCATAGAATCATAGAAATGTAGAGTTGGAAGAGACCACACAGGCCATCCAGTCCAACCCCCTGCCATGCAAGAACACCCTCAAAGCACTCCCGACAGATGGCCATCAAGCCTCTGCTTAAAAACCTCCAAGGAAGGAGACTCCACTACACTCCATGGAGGCAGCAGATTCCACTGCTGGTGTCAGGAGTCCTCCATGTTTGTTGTTTTAGGATAGCAGTAGCCTGGGGAAATAGTGATAGTAGGCTGTTAACTTTCCCAGGTGCCAACCATTCCTTCCGGCTGGAATTTCAAAGGAACCATTTGGCATGATGACGTTCGTCCTTTTACAACTATCTCAGGAGAAACTTGCTGTTTAAGTGTAAGGCGGGGGGAAAGCATTCCATTCTCGAGCTTTAACGTCTGATAGACAGTATCATTCACTATGTTTCAATAAATCTTCTACTAAAGTTTATTGCTACGTTTGAGGGTGAATCTGTTCCTGACAGAAAGCTCGAGAATCTTTTTTTTCCTAAAATGCATCAAGTAGTGGATCAGTTAATTACTGAAGAAGAACGAGGATCTGCAGAATCTGATGGAACTGCAGAGACCGAAGCGTCCATGGATACCAAGGCAAATTTACCGCTGAGCGAGGCTATGAAAACCCCCACAAGCGGCCAAACCTGGGTCTGGGGAGAGAAGCCGCTTATGTCGGTAAGACAACGCAGAAGGGCTGCTAGATGGGACACATCAGCCAAAGACCTTTCCTTTCTGGCGGAAATGGCACGAATGGAAACAGAACTGGAGAGAAAAGATGAGGAGATACTCGAACTCAAGACCATGTTACGTGAGATGAGCATCCGTCCCTCGCAGACATTGAGAACACCAGCACGCGAACCACGAGCGGCTGTGCCAGCGGCAGGCACCCCTGGTCCGCCCCAGCAACCAGCAGGGCAAGCTCCAGCGCCACCGCTACTCAGAAACGTGGGAGACCTGAAAGCGTCCTTCAACGGGAAGGGTGAGAAACTCTCTTTCTTTATGACTATGGCAAATAATTTCATGGTCGATCATGGCCACCTCTTTCGGGATGATGCAGCCCGAATTAGATACCTCAGCCAGAGAATGAAAGGACTGGCAGCTGACTGGGTAGCGAACCTATATGACACCCGCGCCCCCGAAACCGAAAATCTGCAGCTCTTCATGAACCATTTGCGTGAACGGTTTGAAGACCCCCATCTACTAGAAAAAACTAAATATCAACTAAAACAAATGAAACAAGGCAGGAACGACGTGGGAACATATTCGCGTGAATTTAGAAACCTGGCCACCAAAGTGCAGTGGAATGATGAGATTCTTATCGAGTTATACAAAGATGGACTAGATCCTGATATCTTACACGGGTGCCTAATGCAGGCCAACCCACAAACCCTGCTAGGTTGGATCAGACTAGCTACTGAAGTGGAGGGTATAACCCACACTGTTCAGTTGAACCGACAACGACAAGACTTAACAAAACGACAACCTCGCCGTCCCACCTTCCTCAATGTTGAGGAACGAAACAAACGCCTCCGTTTGGGCATGTGTTTCACCTGTGGGAAACCGGGTCACCTTGCCAACAACTGCACCAGTAACCAAGCCACGGTGGGGACTAAAGGAGCACGAGCAGACCCCAGGAATAAAGAATCTACACGTCAGACAACGGCCATCAAACAACCGCTCAGACGCACTCATAAGGACCCTGCAGCAGCGACAGGAGACTCCGCTCCCGACGGTGAAACCTCTTCTTCGTATTCCTCGGACACAGATGGGGATTCTGAACCCGACGGTGGCGGTTTGAAAGCAGCGGGAACAGCTGTAAGTACTCCTAAAATTCCCCATTTCTATACCACGGTTACGATTACTGGCGGAGATGGGACCTTGCATGTACATAGGGCACTAATTGACTCTGGCTGCTCCAGAAGTTTGTTACACCCCAAATTGGCCAAGACCCTTAAAACTCTATATGAGCCTTTGGAACGCCCCATCAAGTTAACTCAAATGGATGGGACCTCAATGACTGGAGGAGCAATAAGCGAAATCACCATGCCCATCTCATTTCAAATGGACCAAAATAATTATAGCATGCGGTTCCTAGTTCCCAAGGCGGTGCAGTTCGAATTGGTCTTGGGAATCGACTGGCTCCGTAAATATAATCCCCAAATAGACTGGACCACTGGCACTCTATCCTCTTCCGAGGCAAGCTTCTCTATTGGCCATGAAGAATTGCAACAAATTCCTTCGCACTACCGTGATTTACAGAAGGCCTTTCATGAGAGGGAGGCTGACAAATTGCCCCCCCACACTGAATTTGACTGTAAATTGGAATTGATTGACGGAGCCTCGCTGCCTAAACCAAAAATCTACCCCATGAGCCAGCAAGAACTCCTTGCCCTCAAAAAGTTCCTTAATAAAAATTTGGCTCGTGGCTTTATCAAGCCTTCTACAGCCCCTACGGCGAGTCCTGTCTTCTTCCGAAAGAGAAAAGATCCCGGAGAGGATCCGAGGCTGATAGTTAACTACTCTGCTATTAACCAGGTTATCTCTTCCAATTGTTATCCCATTCCCCTGATACGGACCGTTTTAGACCATCTTGTTCAAGGAAAATATTTCACTAAGCTTGATCTTAAAGAAGCATTTCATAGGATTCGGATGGACCCAGACTCTGAATGGCTCACCACCTTTGCAACCCCACTGGGGAATTTTAAATGGACGGTTCTCCCCTTTGGATTACAATCTGGACCATCTGTGTTTCAGATGTTTTTGAACACCATTTTCCACGACTTATTGTATCAGGGGGTTCTGATTTATTTGGATGACATTTTAATTTATGCAGACTCCATGGAATCTCATGTATCATTGGTTCGGGAAGTGCTTCGACGGCTGATAGATAATAACCTCGTAGTTAATCTGTCTAAGTGCCAATTTGACACCCAAACCTTTGATTACTTGGGTTATAGGATTCAAGATTGTTCACTTAAAATGGACCCTTCGAAAATTAACTCTATTTTGCAATGGCCCGTCCCCAAAACTTTGAAGCAACTGCAGCAATTTCTTGGCTTTGCAAACTTTTACCGGAACTTTATCGAGGATTTTGCAGCCATAGCGCTTCCGCTTACTAACCTGTTACGGAAACCTAAAGGCGAATCTACATGTAAGTCGCACAAACTTCGTTGGTCCCCTGAATGTCAGTCGGCGTTTGAACATTTGAAATCTAAATTCACTACAGAGCCATTGCTACTTTTCCCTGACAGTGCTAAGCAATTCATTGTGCAAACAGATGCTTCTGACTTTGCCATGGCCGCTGTTCTTTTGCAACATGACTCTGAGGGAGCACTCAAGCCTTGTGCTTTCATTTCAAAGAAATTTTCTCATCAACAAGCTAATTGGCCTATTTGGGAGAAAGAAGCCAAGGCTATTCATTTTGCGCTGACCACTTGGCGTCATTTACTTGAAGGGGCCCGACTCCCCTTTGAAGTCTGGACTGATCATAGAAATTTGCAAGCCTTGCAGTCGGTTAAGAAACTCTCCCCTAAGCAGGCGAGATGGGCTGAATTTTTCCAGAGGTTCCGGTTTAAAATTGTTTTCAAACCTGGCCGTTCCAACCAATTGGCGGACCCTCTATCTCGCCTTCCCTGTTTTGAGGGACCTTCTGCTACGTCCCCCCCTCCAAAGCCTTATTTCCTGCCTCCTCCCTGGCTTCTCAAGTAACTACTCGCACATTAGCAAAAACAAGGCTTTCTGCCTCCTCCCTCTGTGACTCCGCTCTCCGCGATGCTATCGTTCATGCAGCGCATGCCGACTCATGGCTCCCGGCAAATAAGGACAAAATTGAGTGGGTTGACAATCTCCCTTTCTATGGCACCAAGGTCTACGTCCCCCCTGCTGCCCGTGAGCATGTACTTCATCGTCATCACGATTCCAAACCTGCTGGACATTTTGGGTTTTTGAAGACATTGCATGCGATTCGCCGCCTTTTTTGGTGGCCTGGACTAAACTCCTCCGTGCAAACTTACATTAAACAGTGTGCTACTTGCAACGTTTCTAAATCGCCCACATCAAGCCTCAAGGGCTCCTACAACCTCTGCCTGCTCCTTGTAGCCCCTGGTCGGTTATCGCATGGGATTTTATCGTCTCTCTCCCCTCTTCACATGGCTTTCATGTTATTTGGGTTGTTATTGATCACTTTTCCAAGCAATGTCATTTTGTTCCTCTAAAGAAAGTACCCAATGCTGAACGACTTGCTGACCTATTCGTTCATCATGTATGGAAACTTCACGGACTACCTTCGGTGATCATTTCGGACAGGGATCCAATTTTCACTTCCAAGTTTTGGACCTGCCTCTTGAAAACCCTGGGAATCACTCAGAAACTCAGCAGTGCTTATCACCCCCAAACAGATGGCCAATCTGAGCGTGCTAACAAATCTCTTGAACAATTTCTTAGGTGCTTTGTTTCTGAAAACCAGAACGATTGGGTTTCGCTTCTCCCGTTTGCTGAGTTTGCTGTAAACCATGCTGTTCATGCTTCTACTGGGAAACCCCCGTTTGAAATAGTTTACGGCTTTCTTCCTTCTCCTTTCCCCCCCTCACCCTCCCTTCCTCTGCTCCTCCTTCTGTTTCTGCTTGGGTCTCTAAATTTTCGGGCATTTGGCAATCCGTTTCGGATGCTATAGCGTCTGCAAAAGCTTCTCACAAACGCTTTGCTGACCGCAAACGGCAGCCTAACCCCTCTTACAAACCCGGGGATCTGGTCTTTCTTTCCTCTAAGCACATTTCGTCTACTTCTCCTTCTAAAAAACTTTCCCCTCGATTTCTCGGTCCTTTTCCTGTGAAAAGAGCTATTAACGATGTTTCTTTTGAACTGGATCTCCCTTCTTCCCTCAAGGCAATTCATCCTGTCTTTCATTCCAGTTTGCTGAAGAGAGCCCCTTCGCTGGATTCTTCGCCGACTGATGTTCCTCAACGCCCCGATTGACTTTGTTATTACTGCATGGGTTTCTTGCATTTCTGTTGTTCTGTAATATTTTACTTGTTTTGCGTATCTATATGTATATGAATTTTTTTTAAAAAAAAAAGTGGGGCAGGATGTCAGGAGTCCTCCATGTTTGTTGTTTTAGGATAGCAGTAGCCTGGGGAAATAGTGATAGTAGGCTGTTAACTTTCCCAGGTGCCAACCATTCCTTCCGGCTGGAATTTCAAAGGAACCATTTGGCATGATGACGTTCGTCCTTTTACAACTATCTCAGGAGAAACTTGCTGTTTAAGTGTAAGGCGAGGGGAAAGCATTCCATTCTCGAGCTTTAACGTCTGATAGACAGTATCATTCACTATGTTTCAATAAATCTTCTACTAAAGTTTATTGCTACGTTTGAGGGTGAATCTGTTCCTGACAGCTGGACAGCCCTGACTGTCAGGAAGTTCTTCCTGAGGTTCAGGTGGAATCTCCTTTCCTGCAGCTTGAATCCATTGCTCCTTGTCCTGGTCTCTGGAGCAGCAGAAAACAAGTCCCCTCCTTCCTCTACGTGGCATCCCTTCAAATATTTAAACATGGCTATCATGTCCCCTCTTAACCTCCTCTTCTGCAGACTAAACATACCCAGCTCCCTAAGTCTATCCTCATAGGGCATGGCTTCCAGGCCTCTCACCATTTTGGTCGCCCTCCTCTGGACTTGCTCCAGCTTGTCAATATCCTTCTTGAATTGGGGTGCCCAGAACTGGACACAGTATTCAAGATGGGATCTAACCAAAGCAGAGTAGAGTGGTACCAGTGCCTCTCTTGATCTAGACACCATACTCCTGTTGATGCAGCCGAGAATTGCATTGGCTTTCTTGGCTGCCGCATCACACTGCTGACTCATGTTCAGCTTGTGATCTATGAAGATTCCTAGATCCCTTTCACACGTACTGCTATCCAGCCACGTGTCCCCCATCCTATATTTCTGTATTCCATTTTTTCTACTTAAGTGTAGGACCTTACACTTCTCTCTGTTGAATTTCATTTTGTTCGCCTCGGCCCAGCTCTCCAATCTATCCAGGTCATTTTAAATTGGATAGATTGGAGAGCTGGGCCGAACACACACACACACCCTTGTAGAAGTTCCATATGTTTCTCATGGGGGAGAATCATAGAGCATAGAGTTGGAAGAGACCCCAGATGCCATCCAGTCCAACCCCCTGCCATGCAGGAACCCACATCAAAGCACTCCCAACAGATGGCCATCCAGCCTCTGCTTGAAAACCTCCAAAGAAGGAGACTCCACCACACTCCATCGAGGCATCAGATCCCACTGCCGGACAGCTCTGACCATCAGGAAGTTCTTCCTGAGGTTTATGTGGAATCTCTTTTCCTGCACTTCGAATCCATTGCTCCTTGTCCTAGTCTCCAGAGCAGCAGAAAACAACCCTGTTCCCTCATCAATATGGCATGCTTTCTAATATTTAAACATGGCTATCCATGTCCCCTCTTAACCTCCTCTTCTGCAGTCTAAACGTACCCACCTCCCTAAGCTGCTCCTCTTTAGGGCATGGATTCCAGACCTTTCACCATGTCGGTTGCCCTCCTCTGTACACATTCCGGCTTGTCAATATTCTTCTTGAAATTGGGAACTGGACACAGTATTCCAGATGAGGTCTGACCAAGGCAGAGTAGAGTGGTACTATTACCTTCCTTGATCTGAACACCATACACCTAAATTAATGCAATGAGGAATCGCGTTGGATTTCTTGACTGCCGCATCACACTGTTCAGCTTGTGGTCTCCTAAGACTCCTGTATCCCTTTCACACATACTGTTGTCCAGCCAGTTGTTTCCCATCTTATATTTGTGCATTTCATTTTTTCTGCCAAGGACCTTACATTTCTCTCTGTTGAAATTCATTTATTTAGCCTCGGCCCAGCTCTCCAAGACCAGGATAACGATTAAAGAAATACACAAAGGGAGAAATAATAGAAGATGGCATGAATGTGTTTCCTCTTGCTCCTGGGGGTAGGACTTGAACTAATGGGTTAAAATTAGAGGGAAGGAATTGCTGACTAAACATTGGAAGAACTCCCTGAGACTAAGATCCATTCAGGAGCGGAACAGGGTATCTCAGAAAGTTGTGAACCCTCATTGTGGGAGGTTTTTTAATGAAGGTTAGATCAAAGGTGGGCAAATTGTGGCTCGTGAGTCACATGTGGCTTCTGGGCCCCTTTTGTAGCCCCTAGAGGCAAATTTTGGCAAATTTTCCCTGAAACTATTCAGAAAGGCTATTCTCCATGCAATTGCCCATTTCACATTAGATTGTCACCTCTGAGGATGGCTTTGGAAGAGGGTTGGACTAGATGAGCCCGGATCCCTTCTTACTCTTATGATTCCGTTCTTAGCTAATTAATCTGAAATAAACATAGAGAGGAAGAAAAACTCAACGCACAGCATTTTTATTTGGTTACAACTGTAGCCTCAGCTGCATTGATTCATCAGTACAAAGGCATAATCACTTGTTGCAGACTAGTGGGATTGGTTCCGAAGCAAAGATGGAAAAACAAAAAAGTATATTCCACATAAATACAAAACCCAATGAATTTTCAAAATTCAAAACATTAAAGTTTGTCACATGGATTGCTCACATGCCTATCGTTGAAAAACTATTTTTAATTTACTTTGTGTTGCTGGTTTTCATAAAATACAAGTAAACAATCCAAAGCTAGCCATGGATGAAAGAGGAACAGGCGGAGCATCCATGGATTCATAAGTGATCTTTCCCCAGCCTGGCACTCTCCATGGATTTTGGACTACACTACCCATCATCCTCAGCCACCATGGCCAGTGGTTAGGAACTGCAGTCCTAAGCACAGCTGGAGAGCACCAATTTGGGAAAAGCTGCATGAGATACAATACAAGAAAACACACTTAAAGATTGATAATATGACAAGAATACAATACTGGGAGACTACAGTCCCAGGACTTGGAAGAATGTTGCACCTTCTTATGCAAAATTTGAACTATCATTCCCAGACATATCAGAATGTCAACAAGCCCAGAAGGAAGACCCTAAGTTGCCTTCAAATTCATTCCATTTCTTTTAGTTAAGATTTATCTCCCATACTTGTCATATTTAAAGTGTATGTGTCCAAGTGAGCATGCCTATAGTCTGCAAGAACTGACAGGAGGAAGCCAGTCCAATCCCACGGCTCACGCAGGGTTACAAACAGAAGCATGGCCCAGGCAATCTGAGGTTCAAAGGAAGGAAGCAGGCCTGAGCAGAGAAGGGGGTCGAGAGAGGAGATTGCCAAAAAGATTCATACTGAAGTATATACTGAAGATTCATACTGAAGTATATACTGAATGGCAGAGAGCCAGGAAGCCAGAGCCATCAGTGATGCTTGCATAGAGTTTGGGGGGCTGTTCTGCAGCAACAGAATGTCCTGGGCTGAGCTAATATACAACCTTTCTTCCACATTCATGGGTTTGACCTTCGCAAACCACTTGCCTCTTCCCCATTCTCTCCCTCTTGTTCCTCTCCCTTTTGCCCAGATGTGTATGTCTTCCTTCCACAGACCCAGGCAAAAGGCAAGCAAATGGCAGGGGGTGGCTTCGCATGCGTGCCTTCTCTGGTTGTGTTGCTGTCCCCTCCCATTCACTTGCCTCTTGCCTGGACATCTGGAAAGAAGGCAGTGTACCTGGGCAAAATGCAAACAAATCTGGGGGGAACCCTGGAAAGGAATGGGAAGGGGAGCAATCACTTGGGTGGGGGGCAGTTATTTGTGTTTTTTTGCCATTTGTGAGGATTCTGTACCCCAAACCCTCACAAAAGTCAAGGGGCCACTGTATAAGCCAGCAGTTGATCACCTAGCCTTATTAGCTCAGCATCCTGCATTTAAAGTGGGGTAGGTTGTTGCCTGACTTTTTGCTCCTGACACTTTAATTAATTAATTAATTAATTAATTAATTTAGAGGGTGAAGTGCCTCTGCTTCCTCCTCCTGATCTTCAGCTACTGTTTGGGATGGACCAGGGCTTCAGGTGGTGCCATGAGAGGACGGCCAGCCCCACTCCAGCTCCAACTGGGCCCATCATCCTGGCTGCCATTTCCCCCTTCTTTGTCCATGTAGGATATGACAATAACTCTGTTTCTGTTTCTGTGTGCTTTGCGGTTAGAGGCAGGAATGGCTCTCCAGATGTTGTTGAGCTGCAGATCCCATCATCCCCAGACACTATGAGCTATGTCAGTTTGGGCTGATAAGAACCACAGCAACATCTGGGTGTGGTTTTGTTATGATTCTATGACCCTGGAAAAAAGGCAACTGCTCGTGTAGTGCATTCATGGCACAAGAGGTTTACTGGACGCATGGTTGAGTATGAATCCATCCCATGACATTTTTGCAATTCTAGCTTAAAAAGTCCTCACTTAGGGCTGCCACTGAAGCTAATATTTTCTAAGGTAATGTTTCCTAAAAGAAACATGCAAATATAAAGAAATCCACTCAACTTAGAAAGTGTAATACTGAGAATATATGGATTTAAGTATACAAAAATCCATCCTAGTTTTTGTTTTTTTTTAATTTTCTTGTACTTTATCTCCATAGTACTTTGGCTTTAGTGCAGAGTTTGAACACTTCTTAGATACAAGCAATGTATCTTCTTATGCTCTGCATAACCCTTAATTTATTACTTAAAAAGCACCTAAAATAACAAGGTGCTTTACAATTAACCTCTGAACAGGCCCCACTTAGCAGTGACCCATTCAAAAGAGGCAAACAAGACACATGAGGAAGAAGAGTTAAAGGGGAAGCACAGGGGAAACCAGGTTGAGGAGGGAAAACACAAGTAAATGGAGAACTGGTCTCAAGGTCCATCCTTTTGCTTTCAAGGCCATGGATGATCTGATTTCATTTTTCTTCCAGGAGAGGATTAGTTTCCCACGAGGCTGGATTTGCAGTCAGTTTGCTCTTCCTGAATAGGAATCCGATAGCTGCTCTTTCCATCTGAAAAAACAGGGAAGAGGGGAAAGAAAAATAATGTGTGCAGCAGATGAAGAAGGAATAGGGACGGAGTACATCGGGGACTGGCAACCTGCAGCCCTGGAGAAAGGTGATGAGTGGGGTGCCTTGGGGTTCTGTCCAGGCTCCAGTGTTCTTTAACACTGTAACGGAGCCTGGGCTGAGTGGCAGGGCAGCCCTAGCAACAGGTTGTCATGTAACCAAAGTGGCTCTGTATAGAGAAACTCAGCCCGTTGGTGAGAGGGAGGGGCTGAGGTTTGTGGAGAAAGGTCTATATATAATAAGACACAGTGACTTGGGCCATTTCTGCACTAGACTGTTATAGTGCTATTATTCCACTTTCAACATCCTATGGAATTCTGGGGTTTGCAGTTTAGGGAGGGGCCTGCCCCAGACTTACCCTCGTGGGGGACTCTCGAGAGGACCCCAGCAATCTCCAGCTGTTGGCGCTGCTTCCTTGCCTTCCGGAAAAAGAGCAGAAGAGTTGTTCCTCCCGTAACAAGCAGCAGCACTGCGCCGAGGGCAAAAATCACGACAAAGCCTAGGAGATAAAGAGAGAGAGAGAAGCCTCAAATTGTACTTTCCTCCACTATGGTGCTTCCCTTAAAAATAAAGGTTCCGATTCTCACACCTCATAGAAGCAGAGAGTTGAAAGAGAACCCCAAAGGCCATCTAGTCCAACCCCCTGCCATTCAGGAATATACAATCAAAGCACGCCCAACAGGTGGCCATTCAACCTCTGGTTAGAACCCACACACACAAAAGGAGACTCCATCACACTCTGAGGCAATGTATTCCACTGCCAGACTGCTCTTACCACCAGGAAGTTATTTCTAACTTTTAGATGGAATCTTTTTTCCTGAAGTTGAAAGCCATTGCTCTGTGTCCTGGTCTCTGGAGCAGCAGAAAACAGGCTTGCTCCATCCTCCATATGATATCCCTTAAAATATTTAAACATAGCTATCACGTCACCTCTTAACCTTCTCTTCCTGAAAGCTAAACATACCCAGCTAGCTAAGCCACTCTTTATGGTTTACAGGTCTTCTATCATTTCGGTCATCCTCCTCTGGATGCATTCCAGCTTGTCAATATACTTCCTGAATTGTTGGTGCCCAGAACTGGATACAGTATTCCAGGTGGGGTCTGACCAAAGCAGAAAAGAGTAGTACCATCGCTTCCCTTGATCTGGACACTCTCTTCTTATTGAGGCAGCCTAGAATCACACCTGAACATCCCTGCCAACATTTTGCAGATGAAAACTGGGACACTTGCGGCTGAGCCACGTTAAAGTGCAGTCAAAAGGGTGCAGTGAAGCAACAAGAAGCAAACATTATCAAGGAGGAAGTACATACAAAACCACTACTTTAAGCAGAAAAACCCTGGAAGGGCTCTGCCCACATCTCTTGCTGAACTCACTGTACTTTGAACTCAGTTTTTAGCAACTGAAGTAAGCCAAGGTCATTGGAGAAAGTGGAAACACAAATCAGAACATTTTTAAAACAGCTGAATAAGCAGGACAGCAGAGCATTCACCAAACTGGGACAGCTGGAGGGTTTGCCATCGAATAGGAACTTAAATAGGAATTTGCATGTATTCTACTTCTGAAGCTGTCTGATGTTAGGAACCGGCAGGGTTTTTCCCCCTGTGCCAGGACCTAGTACCATACTCACACCTGTTGGCACAACTTTTCTTTCTTTCCTGGAAAGTCCCCACAGGCTGGCAGCCAGAGATTTGTAGGTTGGCACCAGTCGGTGGACCACCACTATGAACAGCACTGCTCTAATGTGGGCTGCGGTCTTTCCCATAAACTGTTGGCAGTGAGAGTTTCCCAGGGTGTTAGCCCTTTGGGGGAAATTCTATGAAAGCTCAAACTGTTAGGAATAAGCCTTCTTTTAGCAGAATCGCAGAAAAAGCATGTGCCAATCTCTGTGTGGCTTCCCTGAACTGAGACTGACTTAGAAAGCAAAACAAGGCGGATAGTTTCAGGTTACAAACTTCAAAAAGTTTACTAATAAATTTTACGATCACATATGCGTTGGAGAGCCTAGATCCTAACTAGCCAACAAAAAAAGATTAGGTAAAATAGTAGCTTCATTCTTAACTCAGCATCTTCTTGCTGGAGATGCAAAGCATGATCAGAGGGAAGGAAGTAGAAGCAAGAGGCCAAAGCGGGCAAAGAGAAAGAAGTGTGGTCTTTTTATATAAGGCCAATGATCCCAGAGTCTATCCTGGGTCTGGTTACCTTAACCATGCATTTAAATAACACAAAGAGCAAAAGTGAGGCTTTAGGTGAGAAGGCAGGGGGCTTTTTCATGGAAACTCTATGCTAGTTAAGCCCCACTTGCTCTAGTACAAGTGGGGCGGGAGAGAGGGAGAATATCAGAATTTTCCAACATAAACTTGAATGAACAAGTACCAGGGACTGGAGGGGACACAGTGGTCTTCTGTGGGACCTTGGGGAGGCCACATGTACCCACTGTCATCTCTCTCTTTTGGGGAAGTGAAAACATTTGTATCTCCAAATGGACAATAGTCCCCCTGCCATGTGTGTGTATATGGAAAGGGTCATTATCAGCCATTCTGCAACATGGTTACGCATTTCTCGTCCCCCAGTCTCCCTCTTTAGGCATGTACATGTCTTTTTTTTTCCAAAC
This sequence comes from Ctenosaura bakeri, assembly GCA_948474755.1. NCBI lineage: Eukaryota > Metazoa > Chordata > Lepidosauria > Squamata > Iguanidae > Ctenosaura > Ctenosaura bakeri. The sequence goes on from CAOLHI010000685.1 coordinate 438,400, forward strand.
CAGGAAGTGATCAGACTTTCTGGTTCAGTCCCATCCTGTTTTGAAACAGAAAAAGGTCTGTCTAAGACCTAAAAATAGTGGACAGCAGAAACCTGGCTAAATGGCCAATGATAAATCCTGAGAGGTATGGGAGGTGCCATATGACTATTCTGGGATTTAAAAAACTCTCTTCCTTTCCCCCTAAAAAGGATTTAAGAATGGGAAATGTTAGGCGAGCATGTTGTCCTTGGGCCAGCTCAGCATGAAATAAAGCAAGAGTCTTGTCAAAAGACTGGCTTAGAGGCAAGCATCAAAGGGTTTATCGGTTTAAGACAGAACTGCGTATCCCAGTTGGCAGTGGCTTGGACTCTCCAGGAGACATGTGGATGATGGGACTCTGGCGATGGAATTGAAGGAACTGAATGCTTTGGCAAATCAGTGGTGGAGCTTGGAGTGTGTGGAGAGGGGGCAGGAGGGGGGCTATGGTGTGAGGGGCGTGGCCACTGTGCATGGGGGAGTGGTAGTGGTGCATAAGGGTGTGGCAAGGGTGCGCGGGGGCATGGCTATGGGCGGGGATGCCCCCAAAACATTGCTGCCTGGGGCAAATTGCCCCCTGCCCCCACGTCCCTATGCAACTGTGGAAAATGCAGCATTTTCCAGGGTTAGAAGTACACCTAATTTTGTTCTGGACTTCTGAACTGGAAGAACCTACCCTCCAATGTTTCACGGACACAAACTGAGACACGTACAGCCAAGCAAGATCAAAGTGTGGCCAAGATGTCAAAAGTTATTAATGAGGGAGAACACACGTTTGCTTTTGTCTGAGCCTCCTGGGAAGGGCAAGATTCCTTCTCCTTGTGTTTTCTCCCGTTGCTGAGTTAGCCGAGTGCAAACTATTTTTCCAGTTTGAACTCAGTTTGCAGCAGCTGAAGTAAGCTGAGAACAAAGGGAGGAAATGGAATACTTTAAAAGCAGCTGAAAATGTGGGCCAACAGAAGATTAAATGAGACAGTCCCTCTCAAAACAAGACAGTTGGAAGGTGTGGAAGAATCTTCAACAATCATGCTGCAGGACATCCAAGATTTCAGAAAACATTCCGTTCCTCCTGCTTTGCAGGATATTATAAACCTGCACAAAAAGCCCAGGTCAGTATGACCTGAAGTCATAGTTCTGGAACTAAGGAGGAATGTAACTGGTCAGAGACTAGATAGGAGACCATTCAAGAGCCCCATGTTTACTGCCTTCTGTTTAGTCAATCCTATGTGTCTACTCAGAAGTAAGCCCTAAACATGCAATGGGAATCCCAAATAAAGTGTGTATAGCACAGTAGCCTTGATCTCAGCCATCGCATTTGTGTGTTTTTAGGTGGATGTATATGTTAAAGAAATATCCTGAAATTCACATTTCTAAACTCTGGGAACAGGACCAGAGTGGTGGCACTGAATTTCACCTCTAAGGGCCTTTCCTTGCTATACTGTTACAGTGCTATTATTCCACTTTCAACATCCTGTGGAATTCCAGGGCCAAAGAGGTCTCTGGCTGAGAATGCTAAATGCCCCTCCCTAAATTGCAAATCCCAGAATTACACAGGAGGTTGAAAGTGGAATAAGAGCACTATAACAGTGTAGAAAGCCCTAAGACAGAGCTTTCCAAAAGGTGAGCCATGACACATTAGTGTGTCGCCTGAAGTGTGTAGGTGTGTCGCCTACAATCTTGGAAATGGATGTTATTATTATAAACCATATATTTTTAAAAATATATGAAAGGTTTTCATGAGATATGTTGTGTCCCCATACATTTTGTTATGTGTGTGTCTGTATCTCTTATAAGACGTTAGTTTAACCTCCGGTTTGCTAGTAAAACTGAATTACTGTGTTGCAAAAGGATGCATCTCTAAAAAGTGTGTCACCAGCATGAAAAGTTTGGAAGGAACTGCCCTAAGAGGCCATACTAGCTGGGAGATTCTAGCAGCTGCAATATCAGAACAATCCAGCCCCAGCTTCAGAGAGCAAAACATCAGAAGCATTGTGCTGGATCACTGTTGTTGTCAATTGTTGACAGGTTGACTTCACCCCATGGTGACCCTATGAATAAGACACCTCCAGGTTATCCCATTATCAACAGCCCTGCTCAGTTCTTGCAAACTTGAGGTAGCTGTGGCTTCTCTTGATTGAGGCTATCCAACTGTAATGGGGTCTCCCTTTTTCCCTAATGCCTTCTATTTCATAAGCATCATTGTCTTCTCTAGTGAATAGTGTCCCCTCATGGTATGTCCAATCTCAGTTTATAATCATAGAATCATAGAATTGGAAGAAACTCCAGGGGCCATCCAGTCCAACCCCCTTCAGCCATGCAGGAACCCACATCAAAGCACTCCTGAGAGATAGCCATCCAGCCTCTGCTTAAAAACCTCCAAGGAAGGAGACTCCACTACACTCCATGGAGGCAGCAGATTCCACTGCCGGACAGCCCTGACTGTCAGGAAGTTCTTCCTGAGGTTCCGGTGGAATCTCCTTTCCTGCAGCTTGAATCCATTGCTCCTTGTCCTGGTCTCTGGAGCAGCAGAAAACAAGCTCCCTCCCTCCTTGACATGACAGACCTTCGAATATTTAAACATAGCTAACCTGTCCTCTCTTAACCTTCTCTTCTGTAGACTAATCATACCCAGCTCCCTAAGCCACTCTTCATAGGACATGGGTTCCAAACTCTTCACGATTTTGATCACTCTCCTCTGGACATGCTCCAACTTGTCAATATCCTTCCTGAATTGAGGTGCTCAGAACTGGACATAGTATTCCAAATGAGGCCTAACCAATGCAGAATAGAGTGGTGCCATTACCTCCCTTGATTTAGACAACATGATCCTATTGATGCAACCAAGAATCATATTGGCTTTCTTGGCTGCCATATCACACTGCTGACTCATGTTCAAGACTCCTAGACCACTTTCACACGTACTGTTCTCCAGCCACGTGTCCCCCATCCTATATTTGTGCATTCCATTTTTTCTGCCTAGGTGTAGAGCCGTACATTTCTCTCTGCTGAAATTCATTTTGTTAGCTTTGGCCCAGCTCTCCAATCAGTCAAGGTCACTTTGAATTTTGATGCTGTCCTCTGGTGTATTAGCAACCCCTCCCAATTTGGTGTCATCTGCAAATTTGATCAGCCTGCCCTCCACTCCTTCATCCAAGTCATTGATGAAGATGTTGAATAGCCCTGGGCCCAGGACGGAACCCTGTGGCCCCCACTAGTCACTTCTCTCCAGTATGAAAAGCAGACATTCGTGATCACCCTTTGGGTTTGGTCGGTCAACCAATTACAAATCCACCTAACAGTAGCCCTGTCCAGCCTGCATTTTATCAGATTCTTTGCAAGAATGTCATGGGGAACTTTGTCAAAGGCCTTCCTGAAATCAAGATATGCTACATCCACATCCTCTAGAAGCTATTTATTTCTTTTTGGCAACCCAGGGTATCCACAGAACTTCCCTTCAGTGCTATATTTCAAATGGGTTGATTCTCTTCCTGTCAGGTTTTTTTTTCACAACCGTACAAAGAAATCAGCAATACAATGGCATGGAGAATCCTGACTTTGCCAAAGGCTCCTTTAGTCCAGCTTCCTATTCGTCATGGGGGAAGCTTTAGAAACATGTCCTGAGATGAGCTTTTCCTTACCTGGATCAGAACCCCTTGGCTCGTGTTCCTTCAGGCGAGTGGTCGAGCTAGCATGGGGTGGCCTGGGTTTTGTAGTTGGTGTGACCTTCTTCTGGGTTGGGCTGAAGGGAAGTGAGCTGGTTGTTGATCTTTCAGGCACGGAGGACAGGTTACCACAGATCGCATCCTCTTCTCGCGTCCCAGGGCGGAGAGTTTTCTTGCCCTCAGCAGTGCAACTACCACCATAGATGGGGGGGGAAATAAGAATCAAAATGCATTTCTCTTTTTTAGGGAAAAAAAAATAGAATGCCACTGATTATGATTGACAAGAGCTATACTGTAGACCAACCTTGAAAGAATTGCTGTTTTGGACTCTAAGCCACTATGGCTACTGGCCATGCTGGCTGAGGAATGCTATGAGCTAGTCCAAACTAATGGCAACAGAAACAACAGCCGTTTCCGCCCTACACTGTTATAGTACTGTTATTCCACTTTCAGCGTCCTATGGAATTCTGGGATTTGTAGTTTACCGAGGCCAAAGAATTCTCTGGCTGAGAATTCTAAATGCCTGTCCCTAAACTGCAAATCCCAGGATGTTGAAAGTGGAATAATAGCACCCTAACAGTGTAGCATGGAAATGGCCAATGGCATATTCATATGTCACCTTTTCCCTGGAACCTCAGATTCCGGGTGGCTATCAAAACTTAAAAGAGATACAAATAAAAGCTAACATCATTAACATACCCTTCAACATTTCACAAATGAAAACAAGGACCCATGTGGCATCAGAGTGTGGTCCAAAGGGGGTGCCCAGGCAACAAGAGGAAGGGCTGTTTTAAACAAAGAAACCCTGGAATGTTATGTACCGAGTTTAGGAAAATTTGAAAATTGAAGAACCTGAGGGAAGGGCCAGACTTGGCCCCTCTTCTCCTCTCCAAAGCTTTTGCACTTTGAATTCAGTTTGCAGCAACGGAAGCAAGCTGAGGACAAAGGAGGAAAGTGGATGGAGAAGACTGAAACCGGGACATTTTTAAAAACATTTGAGAAAGTGGGACAGCAGAGAACTAACTGGGGCACTTGGTGCATATGCACTAAAAACAAAAAGTTACAATATATATTAAGACAAAATTAAAAGCAATTTAAAAACATATCAATTAAAATATATTCATTATCTACCTTAGAGGTATTATAGTCTAGCTTCTCAAGGAAGGGAGTTCCTGAGCTGGGGAGCAGCCACTAAAAAGACTCTCTTCTGGGCTCCCATCGCTGGTAGGGTGGTAGGACAGAGCTCAGGGCTTTCCCATTAGACCCCAAAACCTAGGCAGGCTCATATGGGAAAATATAGTTTTTCACATAACTGAGACTGTTACAAAAATGTAATTTTGCCACCATTCAGGAACAGTTTCCATCACATCTTCAACGAAACCAAGCCCTGGAAGCCAATACAGGCATTGTTAATAAATTCTTTAGGAAAGAAGCTTCTTTTTAGGAAGTCTCTTTATGCCTCTCCAACCTTCTTTCCTCCTTGCCCTCTGTCTAGCCAAAAGTTTTTAGCAGCTTCAGCATTAGGAGGAGGAGGAAGGAGGGCTGGAGAAACACAGGCTTTTGGCATTTGGTTGCAAAAGCATGCTTGTAGGGAACAATGCAATAAAGCTCAAGTAGGGAAAGAATGAGATTACTTAGCCATGTGTGCCTTCTTTCCGCAAGCAAGGTAAGCAGCAACTGCCTTCAGAATGGCTTACGGAGCTTGTGTGAACAGCACAACAGAAAGGAAAGGGCAAAGCAAATAACCCTCACCAGTTAACCCCAGCATGTTTTTTAAAAAAGCGTAGATCTATATATTTGTCCACCCAAATAGAAGTTACTAGGAAAAAAGAGGCTGCTGAAAGAAAAAGAAAAAGAAAAACATCCCTGGATGCATTTTGGAAGAAGCCTTGAAGTGGTCTCAATATTTTAGCTTATTCCTACAATGCTTACTTGACCTGGTTGTTTCATTTCATATGTGTGCATCTTTAGTTCTTAACAAAAAGTTTGCTGAAACATTCTTTAAAGTGGTCTAGGAAGCTTTCCCTATTCTTTCCATGTCATCTTTACCTCTGGTGCCAAAATTTCTCTTAAAGAAGTAATGCCCAGGAACACACCTATTTTGTTAACACCCCTGTATATGCTTGTTTCAGAGGCCTGAATCCTAAAATGACTCGCTATGAAGCTAGATGGAACTTTGACAACAGTTTGGCCATTTCCGCACTATACACTTATAGTGCGATTATTCCACTTTCAACATCCTCCGACCCTCTCGAAACTGCAAACTCCAGGATTCCATAGGATGTTGAAAGTGGAATAAGCGCACTATAAGAGTGTAGTGCGGAAAACATGGTGTTTTATACAATGCATGCAGCTCTTCTTGGAGTGTACCACTTCACATGGAAGGTCTGGGTGTGATGATGACGGGGGAATTGCCTGTTTTTGGAAACTTCTGCCATGGCCAAAACACACTGCACAGAGAAAACTAGTGCCAAGGTCCACCTTCTCCATTTTTACAATATGCTAGCTTTCTATATGCAAGGAAGGGTAGACTTTAAAAACCAAACCAAACCTCCAAGGGCTGTATCCAGGCGTGCAATTCTTCTATCCTGTCTTAGAGGGAGAAAGTTCAAAACATTTTTAAAAATGCAATGACATTGCTGTTCAAATCTGCAAGTTATATTAGCTACCTACTTGCTCCAAGGCTGACATCTATCCGTCCCTCCTTTGGAAAAAAAACCATTGGGGCATGGGTCACATCCTGAAAAGACAATAAGCAACAAAGTGTTCAAGATTTTAACAAGAGCAAGGCAATCATAGAAGATCCATCAAGTTCATTTCCATGGAATTCCTCCTTTTCTCTATGTCCAGATCTGTTTCCTGTGAATTCCTTTTAATGAAAATATGTGTATTTCTGGTTCGTTATTCAATTGGATGCTTGGGCATCATCCCATTTAGAGTTCGGGCATGCTAATATTCTGGATTACATCTCCCAAAATCCTTTAGATTGCATGGCCAGGGGTGTTTATATATAATTACTTATCCAAGCTCAGTCAGTTTCATAGTTTGGGAAAGTAACTTTTTGGGACAATAAGTTGCCTGGGAAATTCTGAAAGTCAGGCTCCCAAAAGTAACTTTCCTGCACTCAGGCTCCATTGACTAAAGAATGCTTATAAATTTTTAGGAAGGCACATGGTGCTTTTGGCACATTTGTCCAATGTATACGCCTTCTGAAATTATTATAGCGTCTGCTTTTGTGTTCAGTCCAGGAAGTCCAGATGTGAGCTAAATTTATTGGTGTTGCTGCTGCTGTTATTATTATTATTTAAAAACAAACTAAGTGGAGTAAATCTCTCATGCAGGTTACTGCTAGTGCTGACTACTGAAGCACTGATCTGTTGTGATGAGAACATCCTCTCAGGGTTTTAGTCCAAACTTTAAAGGAGCACTCCAAAAGGCAAAACCCTACCCCTAAAAGAGGCTCAGCTTCAATAGCTCCTTGAAGGTTTGCTAGATACTCTAAAGCTGAAGATTCAACTGAAACCCAAACTCTTTTTACTGGGACTGATGGATGATCAGATTGATAAAAAGTGTGGAAGAATTTTCCAATACATGATTGCAGCTGCCAGTTCATTCCTTGTTCAGACATGGAAAGATATGACTATTCCATCTCAAGAAGAATGGCTGATGCAATTCTTTGATTTGGGAAAAGTGGATAAATTAACCATTTTAATTAAGGAAAGATCATTGAGTCAATTAAGAAAGATTGGCATATGCTTGTCAATTATTTGATTGGCACATGCTTGTCAATTATTTAAGTACCCAGTGGAGAAGAGAATCAAATCTTCGCTTTTAAAATTAATAGTTTGTTAGTTATTACTGATTTGCAGCAGTGTGTTATTGTTTTATAAGATAGAAGTATTATATTAAATTGCTGTATAACTAACAGCTGGGGGGTTGGAAGTCCTGTGTCCAGTTCTAGCTCCTTTTACACCATTTCCACACAACAACACTTGTGTGGAAATCCTGGCTGTGCCTTTGCTAGGAAGGGAGTGTGAGGGACACATGCCTGCTTTCCACAGTGCAGACAGGCTCTTTCCCATGCGGTGCCGGGGGAGGAATCGCCTCCATCCCGCTTCCTGCTCTTCCGCCTGGCCAGGAAGAATGGGAGCATCACACTATCATGGGTGCTTAATGGGTTTTTTCCATTAAGCGAATATCCTCCAATCAGAACGCTTGGGGATGCAATGGCTGCAGGACTGCAATGACGTCATGCGAAAACATGAACCATGGACTATCGCCATCATGTCCCCGATGCAGGACTGCAATGCCATGCAGAAATGGCCTTCATTTAGTTCAATTTTGTAGTTTTTAGTTTGCTTCTTAGATTGTGCTTTCTTTATTGTGTGTTTGCAGATTCCCATATATGTGTGCATTTAAAATGAGTGTTAAAATTATATATATATATATATATATATATATATATATATATTTATTTATTTTAAAAAAGCTTTTTTAAGGTTTGGGCTAAAACTTGGAATGGATTTCCCGCCCCACTGATGTGGGAGCTGCCAGGCAATAGCAATCATGGCTACGATCATGGAGAGGGGGATGAAAACATTTCTGACCTTATTGGATATCGATGGAAAAGAGCTGTGAAGGTTTGGGAACTTCAGGAAGCATGCTGCAAGTGCGCCATTGCTGATTTGCAATCTGCCCTTGATGATTTCAAGAGCCCACACCCAGGTTCAGTGACCAGTCAGCGAACATATTCTTACGTGGTACTGACAGAGACAGGGGCTCCTCTAGTAACATCTCATGTTGGTGATGAGTAAAGCTAAATCCCCCCTCCTTGGTCAGATTGCCCATCGTGGCCATCACCGGTCTTGCCTTTTAGAAAATACCATACTTACTCTTTTCATCTGTTCTGGATGCCTCAGAATAGCCTGGAAGGCAGGCACAATAGACGTCAGAATACTTGTCACAAGCTTTTACTTCTTGGAGACCTTTCGCTGGGAATACATGAAAGAACAAGTATCCTTTTAGCTTCAGTTTGGTTTAGGCAGTAATTTACCCACATTTATTCATATTCAGGATGCTGATAATTTAATTTAAAAAAAAAAGAAGAAGCAAAAACTGACCATGGAAAGAACCCAAACTGACAAAGACTCATCCATCTAGATGCAAAAAAAAGAAGAAGAAGAAGCAAAAACTGACCATGGAAAGAACCCAAACTGACAAAGACTCATCCATCTAGATGCAAAAAAAGAAGAAGAAGAAGCAAAAACTGACCATGGAAAGAACCCAAACTGACAAAGACTCATCCATCTAGATGCAAAGATTTGAACACGTCTTAATAACTCTAGAATTTCCCCTACAAAGACTCATCATCTTTAGCATCTACATGGCAAGCAGGCAAATCATGGTCCCCCTTATATTTGAAAGACACTTAAAGGGGGTCTCTGATACAGAAAAGGTTAAGAACTACAGTTGTAAAACATTATTTTGAATGTATAAGAGCAGATCTGCTTATTTTATATCTAAAGTAAGTAGCAGAGCAACCATTTTACAAGTATGTATGTAGTTTAAATTTTATATAATTATAGTGTTAGATGACTAAGATAATTTATGTATCGATATTGATAGAACTTACAGGAAGTGTAATAACTTTACTGGCACTCATTTTCTAAGGAGTTTGAAGTCAAGCATGTAACTTTGGCCATTTCCACACTGCACCGTTATAGTGCTATGATCCCACTTTTAACCTCCTGCAGAATTCTAAGATTTGCAGTTTCCTGAGGCCAAAGTGCTCTCTGGCTGGAAATTCTAAATGCGCCTCCCTAAACTGCAAACCCCAGGATTCCATAGGAGGTTAAAAGTGGAATAATCCATAAACGATTGCATAGATGTTACATGACACCAGAAAAATTAAAGACAATTTACAAGACAGGTACAGGTCAATGTTGGAAATGTCAAGAGAACTCTGGTACACTATTTCACATGTGGTGGTCATGTCCCAGAGCACAAAAATATTGGAAAGAAATGCATAAGAAAACAAGTTCAATTTTGAAGATCCAATTTGGGATGACACCTGAACTCTACTTGTTAAACATGACACATATACTAGATGGAATGTCAGTTAAGAGATATTGGAGAATAATACTGTACATGGTGACGACGGCCCGTATTGAATATGCACGACTTTGGAAAAATGAAACTACACCCACAATTTATGGAAAATAGAAACGCGGACATACTTACACAAAGATTAAACGGGAAATCAGACGAAGACATCAACAAAGAGTGGAAGATTGCTACAGATTTGAGTTGGGGGTAGACAGAGGATAATACATTTATCATGATAACAATTATTATACAGTTAATAGTCAATGAAATATCATGTAACAAGTAAAGTAGAGATATACAGCAGGAACTAACAAATTATAGATTATTAACATTTTATTGTGATATGTGATATAATAAATAGAGGGAATATTAATAATTGTAATCCAGAAAGGAAAGGAAGAAGGAAAAACATTGCATGTAAACATTGCAGAGATAATTGTTTTATTTGTTGAAATTTGAATAAAATTATTAAAAAGAAAGAAAGAAAGTGGAATAATAGCGCTATAACAGTGTAGTGTGGAAATGACCTTTATTACCCCTTCTTCAGTTGTAGTAGTTGTTTGTGTAGCTAGTTAGTTAGTTGTTTAGTTTAATTGGTAGATATGTTAGTGTGTTGTTTCCTTTATATTTTATATTCATTATATGTTTTCATTAAAAATGTTATTTAAAAAAGTCACTCCCCCAAGATCTTCTCCTAAGAAAGGGACCTCACCATTATCACAGCTGGTGCAACGCTTGCATCGCGAGTAGGTGTGGATGTCGTTGTAGTAGCCTTCCTCGCATGGTTCACAGTCCGTCTCGATGGAAGCAGTGCAACGTTTCTCCAATCCAGACCCTAAAGGGATACGTTTTTGGGGGTAGAGAGGAGAGTTGAAATGCAACACTTTTGGAACCGTAGTATGCCCATACAATTTTATATTTGTCACAATCTTTCCATCTTGCATTTTATCTTCCCTGATATCCCTTATCCTCCAACCATCCCAATTTGGCAAGGACAGCTCCAATAAACAGTCTGTCATCCCACTTTTTCAGTGGCTTTTAAACAGTCATGTAGGGATGGTGGGGGGAACGGAGGTGGGTTACCCCAGGCGGCAAGGTTTTTGGGGCATCCTGGCCCATAGCCACGACCTCGTGAGCCCTAGCCACGCCCCTGTGAGCCCTGGCCACACCTCCACGAGCCCTGGTCACGCCCACACACCACGGCCGCGCCCCCACACACCCCCTGTACAATGGCTGTTCCCCCTCCTGTCCTCCCTCCACACACTCCAAGCTCCGCCACTGCTTTTAAAATATCCCAGTTTCTCTCTCCTCCCATGTTCCCCACTTTGTCCTCAGCTTATCTCACTTGCTGCAAACTGAGGCCATTTCCGCACTACATTGTTATAGTGCTATTATTCCGCTTTCAACCTCCTATGGAATCCTGGGGTTTGCAGTTTAGGCAGGGGCATTTAGAATTCTCAGCCAGAGAGCTCTTTGGCCTCAGTAAAATACAAACCCCAGAATTCCCCCAGGGATGTTGAAAGTGGAATAATAGCACTATAACAATATAATGAGGAAGCAAAACAGTCTTCAATCCAATTTTCTGTTAAAGACGTAGTGCCAGGAACACGGCGACTTGCATCTCAAGTGGACCAAAGAAGGAAGCAATTTCCAAGAAAGATCCTTGTATTGTCTCACCCCGGACCAAGAATGCCTTCTTAAAGATGGTACTCACTAATACAAAAGTGGATGCTTAAAAATTTGGTAGACTTTTTTTCCCCCCACCCCCACTTTCAGGACTGTTATGTTACGATTTCCAGTAGATTCAGAATGGAAAAAATGTAATAATATTTTGCATAACACTTAGGTAAAAAAGATAGAGCTCATTTCCATAAAAAGCGGTGGGGGCTTTTATAGTTAAAACAGTCAGAAACCAGCAACGTATCAAGAGCTGTGATTGCAAAAATTAAACCTCCGCGTTCAGAGGCAGCATTACATTAAGCATAAAATGAAAGGGCCTAAAAGTCAGGAGAGGCGTTAGCTGCGTGTGGGATTTCTAGCAATGTGACTGGCAGTGATGCATTTAAGTCTTTTACTCCAAGTCTCAGGTCCTTGAAGATACTTTCAAGTCAAGTCTCAAGTCTGGGAGCTTTATACCCCAACCTGTATTCCAGAATTTCTGGAAAGAGTTGAATAAAGTCACTTTTAACAACTTAAGCAGAGTTGGCCCTCCGCGTTTGCAATTTTGCCATCTACAGCTTTGGAAGTGGGGAACAGGATCCTATCTTACTCCCCATTACCAAAGATCCAAAAGCTTTAAAAGGAAGAATCCTTCCTCTTCATGCCTGTTGCCTGACATATCTGCTGTCCCCCTCCGAGAAATGCACCCAACCTTTGGGCTTCAGGCAGATTGTTGTGTGACCAGTAGCCAAAAGGAGATGGAAGCCTTGTTCAAAGTCATAAGGTTTCTGGATGAATGCAGTATGTTACTGAACCAAGGGCAGCAGGTCAATCACTAAAAATATACAGGTATCCAGCTGAGTCAGTGCTGAGTTGAGTCACCGAAGCAACTTAAGTCCAACTTGAGTCTGAGTCAGTCGACTTGAGTCTACATCACTGATGACCGTTGTTGGAAATAGGATACCAGACCAGTTCCAGTACAGACTGTCTTGACCAATAAAAGCATTTGAACTTGGAAAAATTACTTTATGGAGTATAGGTCCTAGGTTTTTTTATACCCTCCAACTGCTCTGATCTGGGAGAGATGGTCTCAATTATTCCTCTGTCCTCCCACTTCTTCAGCTGCTTTCAAAATGTCCCCGTTTCTCTCTTACTTCCTCCATTGCTGCTAACTGAGGCCATTTCCACACTACGCTGTTATAGTGCTATTATTCCACTTTCCACATCCTATGGAATCCTGAGGTTTGTCGTTTACTGAGGCCAAAGAGCTCTCTAGCTGGGAAGTCTAAATGTCCTTCCCAAAACTGCAAACCCCAGGATTCCACAGAAAGTGGAATAATACCACTATAACAGTCTAGCGCAGAAATGGCCTGAGTTCAAAGAGCAAAAGCAGTTTTCACTCAATTAATTTGGCAGAAAGGAGAGGAAAGCCTTCCATATTCTCTTCATGTATTCCCATTCCAGATCAACTATTTCCATATTGTGATTCTTGATCATACAAGTTAACTTCTCCATTTTTGTCCCAGTAAGGACAGGCAAAAGCAAAATGCAGCAGCCTCTCCTGGCTTGGATGTTCTTCCTCATTAATAGCTTTTGGAAATGCCAAGAAAAAAAGAGGCACTTTTTTAAAAATCACACGTGGTGGTATTGCAAAAAAGCAAGAGAATTCTGGAGAGGAATACATAATTCCATTATTTAAATATTGGACATCCAATTTCCCATGTCTCCAGAATTGTACTTGCTTGATATACTGAAAGGAATAAATATTGTTGATAAAAAAAAAAAGAAGTTTGGTAGAATTTTGCCATACGTGATAACTGCAGCAAAGATATTATATTCTGGGAAAGAGAAAGAGAGAGTTAATCCAAGAACTGATGCTTGGATTTTAAAATTATTTGCTACGTTTCAAATGGAGAAGTTAACTTGTATGATCGAGAATCACAATATGGAAATAGTTTATCAGGAATGGGAATACATGAAGAGAATATGGAAGGGGAAATGTAGAAAGCTGATATTAATAGAGATATCAACTCAACTTTCCAGCAGTAGCTAGAAAGTTATTTGTCAAGCTGTGCATATTCAGAGGTTTGAATACTGAGATGTAAAATAGCAGAAAATATTCTCTTTTTCTAATACCTTTTGTTTTGTATAAAATCTTACAGATAGCATTTGTTCCATATCACGTTGTGTATACCATTATGGAGTTGAAACTATAGGGCAATAAACCTAATACTGTTTTCTTTTTCTTTTAACTGTTGTTAAAGATATAGATGATAGCTATACACTTTACAAAGCATAACATCACTTGATTCTGAGATAGATAGGTAGATCTCAGAATCAAGCGATGTTATGCTTTGTAATATAAACGTACCTTTCAAATTAAAAGAAATATTAAAATAAATTAATAACTTTTGCCATCTCGACCACACTTCGATGTTGCTCGGTCACACGTATCCCGGTTTTTCTCTGACGAATGTTTAACGGCATGATTTCCCCACGATTGTTGGCTGGGGGATTTGGACAGCTGCACGGAGGTGTAGTGAGAGAATTTGCACAAGGGATGGGTTTGGGCAAACTAAACACTATAAAAGAGGTTTCTGTGTGTGGGGGCGGCTGGGTGAGTGAGTTTTCATAGGTAATGAGAAAAACAAACCCCCGTTAATGCGTTTGAACTACAAAGTAATTTGTGAAAGTTCCCAAGAAGCAAATGAATTAAACATACAATTTTTTCCACGGGCAAAATCATTGCAGATATTGTAGTATGAGTCACCCTACTATGATGATTTGAACTGTTAACCATCTAATGAGCTGTGGTTTGACTGCAAACTTGCGGAGAAAAGGCTCACTTGACATTCCTTCAATGATGTTACTTTAAAAAGCAAAGAAAAACTTTTGCTCCTCTCTGATGACATTCTGAATGCCTGTGAAATTGAATATCTAGGTGTTACAATTACAAACAATAACAGTCTGCTGTTTCAAAGTAACTAGCCTAGTTTTAATTGTGCTTTTAATTGTATTTTAATCATACTTTAACTGTATTTTAATTGTACTTTTAACTATGATATATTTTACATTTGTATTAATTGTTCCATGTATAATTTTAACAACGACTTTTATCTATTCTGTACAATATTTTTCATCTCTTCTGTACAATATTTTATTTGTTACCCACCTCTCTCCAAGGCTCAAGGTGGGTGACAAATAAAATATTGTGCTAATACTACTATTAGTGTCAGGGTTTTGCAGGATCTAGCCACAATCTTATCTTTGGATGCCAAGACTGAGTATTTCTAAATGCTCAGCTGCAGTGCTAGAAATTTGCACTGGAAAATTTCATTGAAGAGTTAGAATTCTTATTTGGGGAGCAATGTCCTCATTTTACCTTGCTGTCTCTACCTGCCTGGAGTTGTAGGCTAGAAAAGTAACTCTTCCAGTCCATTAGAGAGGTTTACTAGATCGGTTATATTAATTCAAGCTCATACAATGAATATGCTAATTTATTTCCCATCAAGCAGAGTTCTTATTGTCCCTCCAGAAATAAATTAATCAAATTGGATGAAGAAAATTTGGAGAAAATGAATTAGCTGGTCTTTCCAACTTTAAAGTGGAAAAAAGGGGGATTAAATATCTGGGCATTACAATTACAAACTGTAATAGTCTGTTGTTTCAAAGTAACTAGGAAAAAAAATTCTGAAGGACTTAGAAAAATGGGGAAAATCTCCTTTTGGAGAGAACAGCAGGAATATTTTTCCAAGACTTTATCTCCAAACATCATAAGAGATGGATTATCTTTTGTACAGTGGCAGAAAGAAATTTCCAGATTTGTTTGGCAGGCAAGAAAATCTCGATCAAAATTCAAAACTTTGCATGATGCTAAAGAAAGTGGCAGTCTGGGAATGCCTTGTATTATAGTGTGTTATGAAGTATGTTGTTTTGTAAGGTTGAAGGAATGGATAATGTTTAGAGATATGAGACTCCTGCAACGTGAAGGTTATGATTTAAGACTAGGGTGGCATGATTATCTTTGGTATGATAAAAGTAAGGTCAATGCTGAATTTAAAAATCATTGCATCAGAAAGGCTTTTTAGGAGTGCAGTAAATATAAGCAAAGACCTTTTCCTAAGATAATATTAGCCATCTCACCATGGGGTGCCTTTTTAAAGGAAAGAATAGTTTAAAATAGTTTAAACCGTTTAAGATAACGAGAAGTTTATTGATTTGCTTATAGACAATTTAAGGAGAAATTTAACCATTGTAAGAGAGATCTTGCAATAAAGTTTGAGAAGATGTGTTCTACCTAGAATTGTGTAAAGATAATGATCATATAAGCCAAAAAAATAAAAAATAAAAAATGTACAAATATCTTTTGAAACTAGAGACAGAGGATGAACATATCAAGGGGTATATGATAAAGTGGGCCCCAAATTTTGGGCACCATGTTCAAATAGAGGAATTGGAAAAATGTGATCTAAAGAAATAAAATTTGCTTTGTGCAACAGTCTAAAAGAAAACATTTATAAGATGATGTGTAGGAGGTATCTAGTCCCAAATAAATTGTCTAAAATATTCATAGGTGTCTATAATGTTTCAAATCATTGTTGGGAATGTCAGTATAAGATCTCCTTTTTTCATATGTGGTAGACTTGTAAGAGGGTGAAAACTTATTGGCCTAAGAATTACATGCTATTTTTTTTTTAAAAAAAGGTCAGTTTTGTAATGTCACCAGAAGTGTTTCTGCTGGGTATTATGGACGTGGAGTTAGACAGTAAGTATGGGCTATTTTTTCAGTATATGACAACAGCTGCAAGAATATTATTTGCTCAAACCTGGAAATGGACTGATGGAATAGTAGATTGTAAAGGTTGCTCAGTTAGCCCAAATTGCCAAACTGACCTGGGTTTTAAAGGATAAGCCAACTGAAGATTTTTTTAAAAAGACAAGAAGCTGTTTATGGACATTCTGAGCAATAAGAAATCTAATAATGCAATAATTTTGGACATGGTAACTGGTAAGACTGGTTGGTTGGATCTGTAACTGTAGAACATGATCTTCCCCCTTCATTTTGCCTTCTCAGTTTGGTTTGTAGAGGCACATCAGAGCCCCATTGTGTTTTAACAGATTAATGTTTAGTTAGCTAGCATTTTAGTGAGTCAATGTTTCATGTTTTTTGGCACTGTGTTCGGTACTGTTTTAATTTTAGTTTATGTTAAAATATCAGCTTGTGCTTGTATTGTTCTGTATTAAAAATTCTCTCTCAAATCCAGGATTCAAAAGATCTATGGGAATGTGCATTTCATGTGTGAGAAGAGGTGCAATTCTCTGCCCATCCTTAGCAAAAGTTGAGCACCTCCAATGCAAGCAAGAAATAGAGGGCTACATAATGCATGGTTCATTCATGCACATTCATTGGCATCCATCTACTCTAGACTTAAAAGTCCTTAATCTGTCCTCAGAATTCCAATTGCTAGGAAAGAGTGAGGGGTACCTGAATTGCAGAAATGCCTACCGCCAAGTTCCGGTGGACTAGGCAAGGAATACTTGGAGGTGATTTGGCCAGTTCCTTCCTCTGAAATATAGCCAAGAGCACCTGGTATTCATTGGCAGTCCCCCATCCAAGGACTAACCAGGGCCGACCCTGCTTCCAAGATCAGACAGGATCTGGTGCCTTCAGAGTATTTAGCCAGACTTTAGTCCCAATGAGACTACTCAGGTGAACTCATTCATTCATCCTTCCCCTTTAAGAATCTTTCATGATAATATTCATTTGGAAGAACTGGGTTCACCTAAAGCCAGCTTCTGGAGTTGATGGGCATAATCAGAGCTAGGGAAAATGGGATGGGGTGACAGAAGGGGGGGACCCCAAAACAAATCAGAGCTTAGACTACAACACTCAGACTCCCCCAGCCAGCATGGCCAGATGCTGGGAGCCGTAGTCCAAAAGTTATAGCCCCCAAATGCAACGCCTCCAAGTGGCAGATCTAATATAAAGGCAGATGGTTGCTGTCAGTTCTGAGCCAGGATTTTCTCCCCTCTGATGTAGAGTAACCCCCTACCTAAGTTTAGGTATTTAATACCCAAAACTGACTGAATTATTTTGCCAGAGGAGGTAGAAAGTCCCTTGAGAATTTCTCTCCACGTCAAGCAAGAAAAAAGACAACTGCACATTTTAAAAAATGAATAATTTGCTAACAAATTTGAATAATGAATAATTTGCTAACAAATTTTGATACTTGAAACCTGCTGCCTCAGGTGGCCACCTCACTTTGCCTAATGTTACGGGGGAATCAGCACTAGGTTATCTGATCAGCCATTCACAGTGGTGATCTAGAAGCTAAAGTGAGCCAGCATAGTGTAGTCATTTGAGCATCGGACTATGACTCTGGGAGGCCCGAGTTCAAATTGAATGCACTGGCTGACCTTGGGCAAGTCACACTGTCTCAGTCTGAAAGGCAAACCTTCTTGGAATGAATCTTGAGAGCCAAAATGGTAGCTGTTTGAGCATTAGACAAGGATGCTGAGAGACCAGGGACCGAAACCTCGCTCAGCCATGGAAACCCACTGTTGAGTCCCTGGGCAAGTCACACATTCAAATGAAACACTTCCTCTGAAAAATCTTGCCAAGAAAACTTTGCAACAGGTCACCATAAGTCAGACCTGACTTGAAGGAACATCACCACAAGAACAAATCCAAAAGTTAAGTTCACAAAAAGTAGTGGACAGAAGTCAACTGAGCAAGAACAAGATCCAGGTGACAGTTCCCCATTTCCCCACACTTCATTTTATGCTCACAGTTCTGCCCCCTGCTCAATCTCTTTCAATTTTGGAAGATGCCTCATGGGCTTTATCATTAAGTGTCACTCACCTGGAGGACATTTTCTGCAGCACTTCTGCTCCCCCAAAGGATATGCGTCGTCGGAACACTCCAGTCCCCAAACGATGGGCACCAGCCAGGTAAAACCCACAAATCCGAAGGAAGGCTTCATGCTCAGCTACCTGCAGCTGCACAGCCCAAAGGACTCAGTGGTGCTTAAAAGGTGTTTGTGCTTGCTGAGGATCTATGGCAAAGACAGGGACTTATAGCTGGGAAGTTCCAACAAGTCCCAGTTTCCTGTTTCTGAGTCAGCAACTCGTGGGCAGGGCAAAAAAAACGCACTTGTCAGCATTGTGTATTAAAAACAGCGCTGCAGTCAATGACTGCAGTGAGCCAGGCCTCTGCCACCAGGTAGCATTGTTTTGGAACAAACTTTAAAAGAGCTGTCCAAAGTGCTGAACCCTGTGCCCCAAATAGCTTCACCACTTTAGAAAGCTCCTTTAAACTTCAGGCTAAAACCCAGGCCATTTCCACACTAGCCTGTTATAGCGCGATGATTCCACTTTCAACATCCTCTGGAATCCTGGGGTTTGCAGTTGCGGGAGGGGCTGACCGGCCCCTCCCGAAACTGCAAACCCCAGGATTCCAGAGGATGTTGAAAGTGGAATCATCGCGCTACAACAGGGTAGTGTGGAAATGGCCCCAGACTGGATTCACCACTCTACTGATATGGAAACCACAAGCACTGGCATAGCTAGAGATTTTGCCACCCGGGAGCAGTCCCCAAGTTTGGCGCCCCTCTCAAGACAATTGAGGTGGCTTCAAAAATGAAATGATGGCACATGGTAGTGGGAACACCGCTAAGGGGGCAAAGAAAGAAGCCAGCTCATTACTACTAAGGAATCAGGGAAAAAGTGAACCGGCAGCTGGACACTTTGTCCTTTGCCCTGGGATAGCGGCCGTGATGGTAACAGGAGCTCTCTCAGAAGCTATGCCACCAACAGTAAGGGAGAAAATGATGGGCAGATCCTCCCTCTCCCCTCCAGGCATTTCGACTTCGTTCACCCCAGGAGCCATGCACCTCGTGAAAGCAGTTGGCTGGCGCAGTGGAGGGAGGATGTTAGTAAACTACGGAGGTGGATTCCATTTGATTTGGGGGTGCCATGGTGGCACCCCCAAAATGTGCTGCCCAGGGCAGACTTTCCGCACCACCATCCCCGGCTACACCACTGTGCCTCTGATGTAGGCAAGTATTGGCTCTACACTGACCAGCAGCATCTCAGGAAGCAGCAGGGTTATCACATAACTAGTTGCTAGACTCTTTCTAACTTCAATCTCTACCATTCCTCCCCACACTTCTTAAAAGGAACTGCCTTCTCAAATTACTTTATACACAAAGCCAACTCTATCTGAGCTAAAACTGGAGATATTTTAAACAAAAAGAAAGACACACACCATTACATGTATTTACATTATATTAAAGAGAATAAAGTTATACCAGACACCATTAGCTGAAATTTTGAAAACAAGTCTTGGTTCTTGTAAAAGGGGTGAGAGTTGAATTAATCCCATTTATATGAAATAAAATATCTCTGGGCAAAACCTCTCACCTCAGCAGTAACTTTCAAGCCTCACTGTGTGCAGGGACCTTTTAAGCTTCAGCCCTCTATTTGAGCTTGGAAAAACTACATGCTGGCTCAGCCTTCTGGGAATTGTGCTCCAGCAAAGTAACTTTCCTAACCTCTAGTTTCATTAAGAGAGCAGAGAGTGTTTGGAGAAAACCTGGTTAATGATTATTCCTCATAAAAGCACTCATTGTCTTAGAAAGCACCCTTGGAAGGCAGTTCTACAGAGGTGCAGCACAGATGCCCAGTCACTGGGCAAGTTCTTCCTTTAAAATAAAACAGGGGGAGATGGGAAGGGTAGACCTTGACCAACAGAGCATCCTGGGTGAAAAGCATATTCCCATATGCTTCAGGCAGATGCCTGAAGGGCCAATTTATACAAACCAACAAGACATTTGTTATAACTGTGCCAACTCAGATGACGACGGCAAGACAGCTGAGTGTGTGAATACTTTTCTTTTGAATATAACTCCCTCTGCCATTTTTGAGCAGAAAGAGATAGCTTTCAGGGCGAGAGAGGAGACATACCAGATTTCTGCACTGCCAGACCAAATGCCTCTCCCCCAATTCCTGGAAGATGTAAAGTCAAATTGGCAGTGGGATAGAAAACCCATACGTACCACTGATTCCGAGGGCATTTTTGTTTTATCTTTGCAAAAACCTGAGAAACAATGCATCATGACAATGTTTGGGGGGGGGTTCCATCCCTGAAGGGGGGAAATGTGGCAACTGTGTGGAGGAGTGCAATGGTGGTGGAAGTGAGGGCCAATTTCAAATCTCCAGCATAAAGTGCAATCTAAGCAGAGACAGCTCTGGAGAGAACTTTCAAGCTCAGCCATACAATACGCAAGGAAGAGGTTTTCAGTGTGCACGGAATATTCCAACACAGCCTGATGTGGTAAAGTCTGCTAAAAGCCCTGGACACTCATTTTGGAAAACAGAACACTGCAACTGAGGAAATGCACTCGGAGAAGCCCGCTCCCTTCATGAAAGAGCTCCTGTAGATTCAGCATGCTGGGTTTTTTTTTAATCACACAAGGACTTCTGGAACCAGCATGCAAGGAGCTTATATTGCATAAAGTGACATGAGCACTGTGGTAGGCTAAACATGTTCTATATCGGCATCAAACCAGGGAGAATACAAATGCGATGGATAATACTGGCCTATTTTTGGCAGTGGCCTACCAATGCTAGATGGAATTTAATGCTTTTCTTTAGACACCACATACTTAAGACACATTTATGATGCACTGATCACGAGAGAGATAAATGTTGGCGAGCAGCTTGCTTTTAAATCAGAAAGAGCATCACACAGTGTGTAAAAAGGTTGACAAGCCCTGTTGCCCTAAGACAGCAATGGGGAAGGGAACAGAAACAATTTGAGTTTCAAAGAAAGAAAAATGCACAGAGAGCAAACAAGATGGCCTGAACGAAAACATGTTTCAAGACTGTGAGGAGGGAGTACAAATTAGAAGTGAAGCAGCCCGTTCAATCCAGTTGCAGGCAATCGGTATTCTGACATGGAACATCTCCACCGCTTCGCTATTCAAAAAGAGACTCATCAACCCAGGGTAGAAAGGACTACAGCTGTGGAAAATGCAACTTCTTTTTAGGTAGCAACTCTTACCTGCAAATACAAGAGCAAATTAACACCTCACATTCCCCAAGGATTACACACAGACAATTCTTTCTCCCCCTGCCCACGGTCAAGAAATGTGGTCCTCAGATAATACAAGTGCCTTTCAGGAGTCAAGCAGAAGCATGAGAGGCTTGAGGGCGGCCTTCAGAGGACAGAATTGAAGCTCCCACAGGAAAAGTTGGCATGAGGGAACCTTACTGGGAACTTAGCCAGATCCTGTCCTGTTGGATCTAAGGAGTCCTTCCCTTCTTGAAGGAAAGAGAGTGGTCTCTTTCTTTGCTTTTTTTTTTTAAATATATGTGGACGGCTTTCTTTTTTTAAAAAATAAAGTCTAAAACATCACACTGTATACACACAGAACACAGATATAGCAGCAACAGGTTAACTTTCTTTTCTCTCTTTGTTTTGTTTTTGGAAAGCAAGAAGGTGCATTGAGAGGCGGGGGGGGGAGCCGCTGAGCGCTCAGAACTCCTCGTGGACATTCCTGGCATAGTCCATGAGTTTGCTGCCGGTGAAGTACTCGCTGTATTTCAAGATCTCCTCCTGCTCCAAGTGGTGGTTCTGGTTCTCGTCAGCCACAGCAATCATCTGCTTGGCTTCGTTCAAGGCGTTGTACTCATTCATGGGATCCATATACTCCTGGGAAAAGAGAAGGAAAAGGTTAGCTAGATCCAGAGTACTCCAAGTAGTGGTTCCTGGACCACTGCTGGTCCCCAAGGCATTAGCTGCCAGCCCCCCAGCAATGGAAGAGAATGCCTCAGAGGATCATGGACTCTCCTTATTTTGAGGTCTTGAGACAAGTTGTATGGACATCTTTCAAGAATGCTTTAGTTGGGTATTCCTGTAGGGGAGGGGGCCAGTTTTGATAGCCCTTGCAGTCCCTTCCAACTCTTTGGCCATTTCCAAACTAGACAGTTATTGTCGAGTTGCCCTCCATATTATAGTAATGGTATATGTAGTAGCTTTTGAATTAGCTACTTGTTTGTAACAAAGGTATGGGAACCAGAGACCGTTAGGTAAACAAAAGCTAGGAATGTACTGATAAGCGCTGCCAGGCTTACACGGCTTCAAGGTCTCTTGAGGGCGGGTGGGAAACTTCTTGGTATTTTATGCTTTTGAATCTGCTAATTGCCTCAGTGCCTTCACTGAAGTCCTGCACGATGTATCTCACTCAAAATAAATAGTGTTTATGCACTGTACTATTTGTGTGTGTGGATTTAGTTCCTAACAATTATAGTGCTATTATTCCACTTTCAACATCCTTTGGAATCCTGGTGTTTGCAGTTTAGAGAGGGGCGTTTCTAGTGCAGAAATGGCCGTTGATATTATAACATTGCAAGCAAAGAAAATATCTACTGGTCCTCCCCCATGCCATCAGATAACCTGAGCAGCAGGTGCTAGACGACCTGTTTGAACTATCATTGTGGAAGTTAAGCACTCCTAAACGGAAGGCCATGGACTTCCCTAACCATTCCCATAGAATCAGAGTTGGAAGAGACCACAGGGGCCATCCAATCCAACCCCATTCTTCCAGGCAGGAACACACATCAAAGCACTCCCAATATATGCCCATCCAGCCTCTGCTTAAAAACCTCCAAAGGGGACTCTACTACACTTGAAGGCAACATATTTCACTGCTGAACAGTTCTGACCGTCAGCTCTGACCATTCTGAACTTTCAGAATGAGGAACTGGATTTGGGTGGCACTGAGGCTCAGCAGCAGAGCATCTGGAATGTATGCAGAAGGTCCCAATTTTAACCCTGGGCATCACTACTTAAAAAGGTTCTGACATTAGGTGATATGAAAAGCCTCTTCTGGAGACCCTAGAGAGCTACTGCTAGTTCAGAGCAGGTAACAATGGAACAACTCTTTCCTGAGAATACCTGTGGTATAACATAAATCACAGAGATGGGGAGGGAACTGTGGGTCATATAAACCAACCCCTGCCTCACTGCAAGAGGTAGAATGCCCCCAGCTTTTAGTTGTCTAGCTTCTATATGAAGAAGAAGGGAGAGAAAGGGAGAGCCTATCATTCTGTGTGGCAATCATCTCCATTGTTATATGCTCTTCCAACCAAGAAGTCTCTTATGACGTCCAGCTGAAATCTATCCTCCTGTAACACAGGCTTACTGCATCTAGTCTCTATCTCTGCGATAGGAAGGAACACATTTTCCCCTTCTTGTGACAACCTTTCTTGTATCTGAAAATTGCAGTTGCATCCCAAGGCAGTCTTTTCTTCTGAAGTTTAAACTCCTTCCCTCTTTCCTTCCAGCAGTTTTCTTTGTTGGCTTTTTCAAGCCATCCTATGACTTCCTGATATAGCCTTCTTAACTGTAACACCAGAACTGGTCACAGTGTTCCTAATGAACAATAAGGAACAAAATGAATGGGTTCACAGCAGCTTCTTGTGTATCTAGGCTTGAAATTCAAGAATTCATGCCCTGCATTTCCTATCCAGCTAGAACAAAATCTAGGCTTGGAGTCTGTGTGCTTTTGGATCTTGGTTGCTCCTGAGGACCAAATCACAGCAAGGGTCCAAGTACACTCCCAGTGTGTAACAATCAGCGAGTCTTGCTCTGTGATGTTATGTGCAGATTTGCCAATCCTAATGTTTCATTACTGCACTTTCTGTAAGCTAATGCACTACAGCATCCAAGTATTACTGACTACCTTTACACCTCTCCTTTCCTCCTATGAGCTGAGCTCAAGGCAATGTAGGTATTACTACTCCCTCTATCCTTTATCTATGCAACAAATTTAGGAGACAGATCAGGCTGAGAAAGTGTGCAATGGGCCAAAGATAGGAAGGATTCAAATCTGGATCGCTCAAGTCCCAGATTGAACACTCTAACAACTATGGCTCTTGCTGCTGGAGGAAGTATATCACACTTGAACACAAAGTCAGTTTATCTCCTGATGCACTAGGGATTGAGCTTTGGCCCCCATCCAGATCATCTGCTGTGGTTTCAAGAAATAAAATGAAATGAAACATTCCTTTTAGGAGGCAACTGCCTACACAAAGTGCTGCCCTTTTAGTACCAGTCAAGAGACTGGTACTGCCCTGGGTGTGGATGTGTCCATTACTTATCAGAGCAGGAAGAAAAGTTATTACCCTGAGCCCATTTCTCTCTTTGCAAGCCATTTAAGTCCTGGGCCTCCAGAGGAGATGGCCAGAAACAATGAGTAAGGAGTGCAGAAGGGCAAATTACACTAAACATCAAGGGGAAAGTCCTAATGGACAGGATACTCCAGGAGGTGGCAGCTGTCCCCCATCTGTTACTGGTTTGGCGTACTTGCAGAACTGTGTTAGCTCAGCAATGGCATCTGCAGAAAAACAGAGTTTACTCATGCTTAACTAGAGTTTAGAGTAGTTTACTTTGGAATAGTAAAACCTACTGATTAAGTGTACTGTTAGAAATACAAGAAACTCTTTAAGGCACAACCTCCATGGTCAGGAACTCCTAACAAGACTCCCCTGCCCCCCAAGAATATTACTGATGGGGAGATATCCATTCCTGAACAAACACTGTTGTTCAAGAGGTAGAACTGCGATTCCTCCCACTGTGACTCTTCCCTCCTATGAGAAGACTCCAACACACACACACACACTGTTCATGACATACTCTTCAGAGATTAAAAACACAACTATCCCAAACATCATTTCAACACATGACTGAAATACCAACTATAAAATACACCACTTTGTGGTTGTTAGAACAGAAACAAAGGAGAGCTAAAACTGAAGTCAAGATTAAATACTGAATGACTGTCTTTTTAGCAACTCCGGAAGGAGAGATGTACACACCAGCTCCAATGACCTGGCTTTATAAAATGCGACATGGGAGAACCTTACCTCTTTGCACCTGTTTTTTTTTTTTCCAGAAAAGTATAACATGGTGTGGTGGTTTGACTACTGAAGTAGGAAACCAGGAGTCCACGGTTCAAATCCCTGCTTGGCTCAGCAGAAGATAAGAGCAAACCCATTCTGAACAAATTCTGCCAAGAAAACTCTGTGACAGTTTCATCTTAGGGCCATCATAAGTCAGAAATGACTTAAAGAGACACAACAGCAAAATTAGTACCAGCATACCATACTTTTTGTTGTTGCATGCCTTCAAGTTGTTTCCAGCTTATAGTGATCCTAAAGTTAACCTATCAT
The DNA here is from genome assembly GCA_948474755.1 of Ctenosaura bakeri. Classification (NCBI taxonomy): domain Eukaryota; kingdom Metazoa; phylum Chordata; class Lepidosauria; order Squamata; family Iguanidae; genus Ctenosaura; species Ctenosaura bakeri. The sequence goes on from CAOLHI010000685.1 coordinate 464,076, forward strand.
GGGACTTTCTGGGGGCTGAGCATGTGTGACACACCCAAGGTCACCCAGTTGGTTTCCATGCCAAGTAGGGAATGAACCCTGCTCTCTAGGGTTGTAGTCCAAGGCTCAAACCACTGGCTAACCATACTTACAAGCTACTAGATGTATCACCAGTGACTGTAAATTTGTTTTTAAAAAGAAACCTGCTTCCCCAGCCATCAAAAATGAAGAGGGGGACTAGGCTTCGGGAGAGCAAGGGAGGGAAGGAACCCAATTCACCTTGGAAAGGATTTCAACTAAGGCTCACATGAAGGTGTTCATAATCAGGCTTTGGAAAAATCACTGCTTTGGACAATTCTCAGGAAAGCTGGATTATTCTGGGAGGTTTTTTTTTTCCTTCCCAGGCTTTGGACAATTTGAATTGCATGCAAGCGGTATTGATCTGCAATGCCCACAGCCAGCTCTCTCTGAGACACTCACCTCTAATTCTTCCATGGTGACAATGCCATTGTGGTCTGCATCAATCACCTCCTCAAATTCCTTCTTCCGGTCTTTCACCCAGTCATCATCAATATCTTGGGCTTGCTGATTTTCCACTGTGCCGACAGGTAGAGAGATAAACTCAGAAAGAGTCAGCTTCTTGTCACCATCCTGATCTGCAAAAAGGAAAAAAAAAATAAAATAAAAAAACATACAAAATAAAAGAAAAGCCTCCCCACCCACAAAACATGAGTCAAATACCTCTACCAAAATATATCCTGTTGAGCTTTCTCCTTCCAGCACACTGTCAAATGGATGGGGGAGGCTTCACAACCGTGCCATCGTTGCTGGGTGAAACATCAGAAAAATCTGAATATTTAATGCTATGGGGATGGGGAGGTGAGGACAGAAACCAAAACAAGGGCAGGTTTTGTACTATTTGTCCAATTAAGGGGTAGAGGGATACCAAGCCTGTATTTCTATTTCTGAATTGGACAACCACCTTGCTGCTTATGGCCATTTGTTCCCTCCTAAGTGCCACAGAATGAGACTACAAAGAAATCACAGAATCAGAGTTGGAGGAGACACCAGGGGTCATCCAGTTCAACCCCCTGCTATGCAGGAGCCCACATCAAAGCACTCCTAATAGATGACCATCAGCCTCTGCTTAAAAACCTCCAAACGAAGAGACTCCACCACACTCCCAGGCAGCAGATTCCACTGCTGAACAGCTCTGACCATCAGGAAGTTCTTGAGGTTCAGGTGGAATCTCCTTTCCTGCAGTTTGAATCCATTGCTCCTTGTCCTAGTCTCTGGAGCAGCAGAAGCCCATTCCCTCCTCAACACGACATCCCTTCAAATACTTAAACATGGCTATCATGTCCCGTCCCTGGACACGCTCCAGCTGGTTGATATTCTTCTTGAATTGAGGTGTCAAGAACTAGAAACAGTATTCCAAATGAGGTCTAACCAAAGCAGAATAGAGTGGTACCATTACCTCCCTCAATCTAGACACTGTACTCCTATTGATGCAACCAAGAATCACGTTGACTTTCTTGGCTGCCAGATCACACTGCTGACTCATATTCATCTTGTGATCAATTGAGACGCACAGATCCCTTTCACACGTACTATTAACCAGCTACGTGTCCCCCATCCTCTATCTATGCATTCCACTTTTTCTGCCCAGGTGTAGGACCTTACATTTCTCTCTGTTGAAATTCATTTTGTTAGCTTTGGCCCAGCTCTCCAATCTGTCAAGATCATTTGAATTTTCATCCTGTCCTCTGGCGTATTAGCAACCCCTCCCAATTTGGTGTCATCTGCAAATTTGATCCGCATGCCCTCTACTCCTTCATCCAAGTCATTGATGAAGATGTTGAACAGCACTGGGCTCAGGACATCCCTGGAACCAGAAAGAAAACCATGCCAAGGATGACACCAATCAGTCCTACCCCCTGTCATTACCAGAGAGAACATAATGCTCTGAGAGTCTGGCACACTCTAGACTGTGGCACACCCTCGACTGTGGACCACTCAGTTTTAAAATGACTGTTTCAATTTTATTTTTATGTACAACTTGTTTTATGTTATAACCCACTCTGAGTGCAATGGCAGAAGAGTGTAATAGTGTCAGGTCAGCTTTGTCCTCCCTACCATACAAGATGATGCCATCTAGTGCTTTGATGACAGAAGCGAGTGAGAAACAGTGTGCTAGGAATATTATTTTAACTGAACTTTGGTAAGAGGGAACCAATGCAGATTCAAGGTCACGCAGTTGGCAGGTGGGACACAAGCCTGGAAAAGGTGTTGTTTTAATTAGCTATCAAACAGGATGCTTGCCTGTGCAAATTTATAATGTTACAGCTGTTAAGGTGCTGAAAATCCTGTAGTTTTCTAGTCTTGGCAATTGCCAGAATGTGCTGCTGTTACTCTAAAGTTTTCTGAATAAAGCTTCTGCAACCCTCTAAGCTGAATGTTTCAGACTGGAGTTACCCTGTACATGACAGACATAAAGGTTATGACGATCTCCCTCTTAACGTTTGCCTCCATTTTCCCTACATATTTTGCATTTCCAATCCATAATACTAAGGCCATGTCTACGGCCCCTCCCAAAACTGCAAACCCCAGGATTCCATAGGATGTTGAAAGTGGAATAATAGCACTATAACAGTCTAGTGTAGAAATGGCTTAAGTCTGTAAGCCAATTCACGGTTCTGGCTGATGTGAACTGTTTTGGGAAATGGTATCTAACTGAAAAGTAGAGTAAAAATATAATGAAGAAATGTACATTACAGTTATGGCCCAGCAGGTAGTACTGAGATTACTCAGCCTGATCAACTAGCTGTGGTTCATGGGAGTTACAATCCAAACTATCTGAATGGTACCAAGTTGTCTACCCTCAATGTTACAGCGTTGGCACTAGAAGTGTTGGCTGAGACCAAAATTTAAATCCCGTCTCCACTGGATGAGTGTGGATAAGCAATCCTCTCTTATGTAAGAACTAAGCGTTGCTGCCCAGATAAGGACATGAAAAAGAATCACGTTGTCATTCTGAGCTCACTGAAGGAAAAGAAAGATAAAATACGGCCCCTTCCATGTGTAATGGAAAACTAAACAATAACTACACTTTGTTAATTTTTGCACGTTGCATAAACTGGCACAATTCATTGTGTGTTTTGCTACGACTCTGAGGCTTTGGCAAGAGCCAAGGGAGCTATGAAGCCACAAGAAATGGGCATCAGAGGGAATATGTTTGATATGACTGAACAGAGGCAGAACACAGAACAGGCAAATGGAATAGTAAGGGCAGAGATAAGGAGCCTGAACTGGGACTGGGGCTCCATCTTCTGGCAACTGAAAGCCTAGCAGTGCACAGAGTGTTGGTATTTTTAGCACTTACCTTTCACTAGAAGTATTTCAGGTAGCCCACAACAACTGCAATTACTGACCAGCTGGGCCATCTTCTCCCACAATGCCATGTTTGCAACAGTACCAGGTCATGACATAGTGCTTGTGTTGCCGTGTGCCTTCAAGTCATTTCTGACTTGTGGCAACCCTAAGGTGAACTTATTATGGGTTTTTCTTGGAAAGATTTGTTCAGAGGGGGATTGCCCTTGCCTTCCTCTGAGGCTGAAACAGTGTGACTTCCCTAAGATCACCCTGTGGTTTTCCATGGCTGAGCAGGAATTTGAGCCTTTGTCTCCAGAAAGAAGGCCTTTGACTTTCTCAGCATTTGGATGAGACTCCAAAAGTAGGGGTTGCTTGCTCAGCACCACTTTTCGTATACCCCAGACTTTTCACAGTTTTGTCTGTGTTCTATCTCCCCTTCTCCTGCTGTCACCAACATCAGCCAACGCATCTTAGTCCCAGTGTGCATCTGTCCATCAGATATACCGGCACTGTAAGCCTGTTGGCATGAGTTTGCAATGTGAGACACACACATACCCAGATCCCGGACAATTTCCTTCACCATAAACTTCAACATTCCTCTACTGTGCTCTGGATGAAGGAAAGACAGGAATTCTTCCTCGTTCAGCAAGAGATCAGCAGGTGGATTGTCAGCCTGATACCAGCGGTCTTTCAAGTTTCGAGAACTTCCTGTGCTACAAAACAGGGTACATAAAGAGAGATGCATTAAAAAGAATAAAACATTTTAGACTCTAGTTTTTAAAAGCCTGAAATAATGCAAGTTTCTGTTTAAATTGGCCTATCAAGAATTAAAACATACACTTATATTCTGTCAAAATGGAGTCAATGGCTTTTTTTTACAGACAGTGGTTTGGTTCAGAAATAGTGCTAAAGGGGGGGAGGAGCCAACTACGATGGCAGAGAGAGGCTAAATATTCGACTCCCGGAACAGATGATTATAAAATAATTTCAGAAGCCTTTTTCAAAACAAAGAAAGAATGTGAGTAATTAATTGAATAATGTGGGAAAGAATGTAAGATAAGATAGTGGATTGGTTTCGATTCTTCTCCAACTGGAGGGAAAATAAAAGACTCTGTTTAAACTGCAAATAACTGTTGAAACGGACTGAAAGCAAAACAGTTTTTTTTCCCCCCTTTGTGGTCCTTGAGATATATGCCGCCTAAAAAAAAGGTCTATAAACACCCTGTTTGGAAGCGACCTACAGCAACAGATAAAACATATAATCGTCTAGTTAGAGATTTTGAAAATATAAACTTAAACTCTAACGGAGACGAAAAAGTCATTAAAATGGCGGCGAAGAAAGCTGCGAACGGAGCTAATGAAGAGATAAAAACTTTTATACACAAGCTTATTACAGAGTCTAATCAAGCTCTTGTTACTACAATAACATCTAATATAAGGGCAGAAATGGGGCAATTGCAGGAAAAAATCTCACAGGAGTTAAAAGCATTGGACCTTAAAGTGGATGATATAAAAAAAACCCAAGGGAATCAGCAGACCAGACTAGCACAACATGATGGCAGGATTTCTTTGTTAGAGAGACAAATTATCCAGCTCCAAGACCAGAACAGAAGAAACAATGTGAGGATTCGTGGATCGCAGAGCAGCCACAACAAAGTCAAAAATCCTTGAAAGAGGAAGTTTTAAAATGGCTAAAAAGCATTGTTCCTGAGATTTTATGGGAAGATTATGACATAGAGAGAATTCATCGTGTGTCAGCTGCAAGAAGAGGAATAATTCCCAGAGATATTATAATGAGAATTGCGAATTTCAACAAGAAAGATGATTTGATGAGAGCTGTTAGAAAGAATCCAGGAATATTGAAGTATCGAGATAACACAGTGGAAATTTATAATGACTTATGCCGCGAAACAATAAATTGGAGAAGGGAAATGAAACCCTGCATCATAGTTCTACAGAGAGTTGGGATAAGATACAGTTGGGGATATCCCATCTTTCTGAAATTCCAATATGCTGGCAAATACCACAGAATAAATTCTCTTGAACAAGGATTGCAACTCCTGAGAGAACTGAAACTGATCCAGCAAGAGGAAAAGGAAGAGGAAGGTGCGGTTGGAGGAGCGGAAGAAGGAGCAGTGGGAGGAGCAACTGAAGAAGGAGCAGCGGGAGGAGCAACTGAGGAAGGAGCAGCGGGAGGAGCAACAGGAGGAGCAAAGAAGAAGACTTCGGGAGATAAACGAAAGGACAGAGGCTGAGGAGGACTGGAAGAAACAATATGATATAACAGAAGAAGAAGAAAGAGAACTTCATAGAGTAGGAGAAGGGTAGATGACTACTGAGTAAAATATATTCTTATAGATTATAAATGCATAGAGATAGATTTATATATATATAAAGCAAGAGGGTAGAGAGAGGGAAGGGAGGAGGAAGAGAGGGAAAAAAATATGGGAAAGAAAATAAATCGGGAGAGGGTATTGGTCTCTATGCCGGGAGTTGGCATACCTTCACCCCCCCCCAGGACCATGGCTGGTCGTTTCCAAGGCAGAAGCGCTTTGGAGGAAGAGGGGGGGACAAATGTTTGTGTGGGGAGGGGAGGGGAGGGCGGGAAGGGGGAGGGGAGTGGGAGGGGGGAAGGGAAGGGGAAGGGGAGCACCATCACATTAAAGAGCCAATGGGGAGTGGGATTAGAAAATTCAAAATATGAAAAATGGAGAATAGATTGAGAATATCAACATTGAATGTGAAAGGTTTGGGGTCAATAATAAAGAGAAAAAGGATAGAATCGATATTAAAAAAAGATAAGGCCGATATAATTTTTTTACAAGAAACACATGGAAAAAGAGATAAAAAAAATGAGCTTAGATTGAACTGGGTAGCCATTTATGAGGAAGCATTTGGTACATCCAAATCAAGAGGAGTTGCAATAATAATTTCCAAAAGATGCAATTTCATTGTAACAAGTGTGGAGTTAGATGAAAAAGGTAGATATGTAATTATACAAGGTGAAATAGATGGAGAAACATATGGCATAATGAATATTTACGCACCTAATGAAAAGCAAAAAGAGTTTTATGAAGAAATATTTAATAAGATCAAAAAAATGAAAGGAGACTATACAATAATCGCAGGTGATTTTAATATGGTGATGGATAGATGGAAAGATAAATCAGATCCATCAATTAGAGATAGATATAATAATATAACAATTTTGAATAAATTAGTGAGTAGAAATGAATTGATAGATGTTTGGAGGCTAATAAAGGGTGAAGAAAAGAAATATACATATTATTCATCAGTTCATAAAAATTACTCAAGAATAGATTATATTTTTGTTTCAAAGAATATGATACCTAGATTAATAAATACAGAAATTGAAACAATAAAAGTGACAGATCATGCTCTGATGAACTTGGATATAACTATGAAAAGGAATTATAGAGAAGCAAAAAGGTGGAGACTGGATACTAAGTTATTTAATTATAAGGAGATAGTAAATAAAATAGAGAAGGAGTGGCAAGAAATTTGGGATATAAACAATAAGGAAGTAACACAAGATGTATTGTGGGATACAATGAAGGCAGTGGTAAGAGGATTATGCATTAAAGAATCAAGCAAATTAAAGAGACAATTAGGAGAAAAAAAATTAAAATTAGAAAAAGAAATAAAGGAACTAGAGAATGATTATATAATAGATAGAACTAAACAGAAATTAATAATACTACAAGCAAAAAGAGATGAATTAGAAAAGATAGAAATGGACGAAGTTCAGAAAAATCTAATATATTGGAAAGGGAATACTTTGAATATAGTAATAAAAATTCTAAAATGCTGGCTAAATCAGTACAATCAAAAAAAACTAGAAATATGATTGGCGTAGTTAAAGATAAATTTGGTAAAGAAAAAAGGTTGATGAAAGAGAAATTAAAAATATTTGAGGAATTTTTCAGAATTGTATTCAGCAGAAGATAAATCTTAGAGAACATAGAGGAGTATATTAATGAAAATTGGAAAAAGATTAACAGAACAAGATAAAGGATTGATGGAAGAAATGATATCAGAAGAGGAAATAGAAGAAGTAATAAATAATTTAAAAGGAGGAAAATCACCAGGATTGGATGGACTAGGTCCAGAATATTATAAAACATTTAAAAAAGGTTTAATTCCTAAACTAAAAGTGTTATATAATAGTATATTGAGGGGTGAAAAAATTCCATTATTATGGAAGCAGTCACTAATAATATTAATTTTAAAACCAAATAAGGATCCTATGATCCAGGTTCTTATAGACCAATATCTTTAATAAATCAAGATGCAAAAATCTTGACAGCAATAATGGCGAAGAGGTTAAATAAATTTATTTATAAGTATATACATAAAGATCAATGTGGTTTTATTCAAGGAAGACAGATGGCAAATTTAATAGGGAAAACGATAAATAAAATAAATATAATGGACAGAGATAAACAAAAAGCTGGAATTTTAGCCCTAGATATATTTAAAGCCTTTGATTGTGTGGAATGGCCGGCATTAAAAACAATTTTAAATAAAATAGGATTAGGAGAGAGATTTAAAGGGTTAATAAATCAATTGTATTCACATAATACATCTGTAGTGATGGTAAATGATGGATTTACAGAACAGATTCAAATAACAAGAGGAACAGACAAGGATGTCCATTATCTCCAGTTTTATTTGCAATAGTTATAGAAATGTTAGCGAATGTGATAAGAAATGATGAGAATTTGGAAGGAATTGGAGTTAAGGAAAAAAATAAAATAAGCTTATTTGCAGATGACACATTGTTGACAATTAAGGATCCAATTGAAAAGATAGATAGGATAGATAAACATTTAATAAGAGTTGGGGAGAAGACGGGATTAGAAATAAATTGGGCCAAATCAGAAATAATGTTATTTAATTATACTAAAGAAGAAGTACAAAAATTTATAAGTAGTAAAAATATTAAAATAAAAGAATCAATTAAATATTTAGGAATAGAGATTACAAAAAATTTACAAGAATTACAGGAAAAAAATTTCAAGAAATTAAGATTAGAAACAAAAAGGAAATTAGAGGACTACAAAAATATAAAGCTATCGTGGTTTGGTAGAATAGCAGTGGTAAAAATGAAAATTTTACCTAAAATTAACTTTTTGTTTAGAATGCTACCAATAAAAATATCAGAGGAAGAATTAAAGGAGTGGCAAAAGATATTAAATAATTTTTGTAATGGAAATAAAAAATCGAGGATTAACAAGAAATATTGGTATAAAAGTCAAAAAGAAGGTGGCCTGGGACTTCCAAATTTAAAATGGTATTATTATGCAAATCAATTGAGATATATCATAGAGGGGGTTTCAGGAAAGGGTGATTTAGATTGGTTAGAGATAGAAGATATGAATATTGAGACAAAATTAGAAAATATATTTTTTAGGAATTTTTCAAAGAAAGAAATGGAGAAGATAGAAAATCCTTTTATAAAAAATATAATAGAAATATGGAAAAAAAATAAAAGAAAATTAATACCGAATATATCAATATTAACTCCGATAGTGATGATGGAAAAATTTCCAATAAATTTAAGAGAAATAATAGAGAAAGAAATAAAAAAACAAAAAATTTATAGATTAAAAGAATGGATGAAAATAATGATAAATAAAGATAGAATGAAAGAGAGATTGCAGGAAACTAAAATATCCTGGTTTAATTATATACAATTAGAGCAATGGACAAAGAGTATGAAAAGATATGTTAAGGATTTTAAAGAATATACTAAATTTGAACAAATTATTATTCAAAGAGAAAATATGCAAGAAAATGAAATACTAAAAGGTATTACAAGTGAAATATATAAAATATTAGCAAAAGAACAAGAAGAGGATTTTCTTAGAAAAATATGGGAGGAAGAGATAGTACAAAATATAGATATACAAGAATGGAGAAAAATTTGGAAACAACGTCATTTAAAAAAATTATCAATAAGAATAAAAGAGAATTATTATAAATTAGTGTGGAAATGGTACTTGACTCCAGTGAAATTAAATCAAATAGATGAGAAATATTCAAGATTATGTTGGAGAGGATGTCAAGAAATTGGTACATATATGCATATGTGGTGGAATTGCAATAAGATAATGGAGTTTTGGCAAAAGGTTTTTAAAGAGATAAAAGAGATTATAGGAGCAGATATACCAGTATGTCCAAATATTGCATTGTTATCTATATATGATAAGGTTGAGTGTACTCAAGTAAAGAAAGAATTAATAACAAATTTGTTAACTGCAGCGAGATTAATAATAGCAAAAAAATGGAAAGCAAATGAAAAATTTCAAATAGAGAAATAGTATAACGAAATGTGGAAAATCGCAATTAATGATAAACTAACATGTAGAATTAGGTTTATGAAAGGTTTGGTTAAAGGGAATGATTTTGAAGAAATTTGGAAAATATTTTTGGATAAAGTTCTGAAAAGAGATAGTAATACTACCCTGTCAAAAGAAGAATGGCAATTTTGGAAAGTGGATTAAATAAAAAGTTGGCTCTGGGGGGTGGGTATTTTTTAGTTTTAGTTTTGTTTTTCTTTTATGTTGTATATTTTGTAATTCTTAGTAGGTGTGTGTGTTAAACTTGTGATTTATAGATTTAAAAGGATAAGTGATGTCAATGTTTTTTTAAAAAAAAAAGTTAAAAGAATTAACAATAGAAATAGATTAAAGGGGATGTGAAAAATATTGAATTAAATGTGAAATTATAATAGTTGAACAGATTTATAAATTTAAGGGTAAAGGTGCAAAATAACAATGAAAGTTAGTATTGCTTAAGAGAAGAGAAAAAAAAGAAAAAGAAAAAAAATTATTTTTTTTTAATTCACTATTATGTATATCACATGGTGTTTAATTTTTTTTTTCTTGTTTTGTATTTGTGATTTAGTTATATAATTAATAAAAATTTAAAAAAAATATTAAAAAAAAAAAAAGAAATAGTGCTAAATCACAATTTTGTGAAAATGCTGCCAAATCACACTTTGGTGGCCCAGACTTACACACTTCCCCCTTTCTTCTTTTCCAAAATGGCTGTGACGACAATAGAAATACCTGCTTTTTAAAATTTACTGTCACATCCAAACCTGGGAAACTCTGATTTGCTTAAATAGACCAAACCATACTTTATAATACCAGCTTGCTGTCAAACCAAAGTTTAAATTTAAATAGAGTTCAGTACCGTTCAGACGTAACAGACAATTCTTATAGTAGCAGCAGAAGTGAATGCTTGTGACCTCCTTCTGGCATTCCAGAGAAGAGGAGGGAAACACGTTGTGCATTTGCCAGATCAGTGAGATCCACCTGAGCAAACGGTGAAGTCCTGTTTACACATGAAGTCTATAGTTGCTGTGAAGGGCAGGATGGATATGTGCACTGATAAAAATACATATATTGGTATCAAAGCACTTTGAGGAGTGGGATTTTCTTTAATCAAAACTCTTGCTGCACAGCCTGAGAGGGCAGTACAAGATTACATATGCTCCCCTGCCCATGAACTCTTTTTTGTTTGCTGAACACAAGAGCTGATGAGGAAGATACTGATCGAGGTTGGCCAGTTACTGTCAAGTGAGAACGGTAATGTATTTCCAGTACCAGTGAAGTGGGGATGTGGGGGAAACATCTGGGATGGTGGGGGCACCTCATTTCAAGGAGGACATTGACAAGCTGGAGTGGGTCCAGAGGAGGGCAACCAAACTGGTGAAGGGTCTGGAAGCCATGCCCTATGAGGAGTGGCTTATGTTTAGCCTGCTGAAAAGAAGGTTAAGAGGTAACATGGTAGCCATGCTTAAATAGTTGAAGGGATGTCATGTTGAAGATGGAGCAACCTTGTTTTCTGCTGCTTCAGAGACCAGGACAAGGAACAATGGATTCAAACTACAGGAAAAGAGATTTTACCTACACATCTGGAAGAACTTCCTGATAGTCAGAGTTGTTTGGCAATGGAATCTGTTGCCTCAATGGAGTGTGGTGGAGTCTCCTTCTTTGGAGGTTTTTAAGCAGAGGCTGGATGGCCATCTGCCGGGAGTGCTTTGATGTGGGTTCCTGCACGGCAGGAGGTTGGACTGGATGGCTCCTGGGGTCTCTTCCAACTCTGTGATTCTATGAATGTTTCACTGCCAAGCTGTAGCTCAGCAGGGCCCATCTTAAGGCCCTTTCCTATGAGACATACCCAGCTACCCAAATGAACACACAAAGTTGTCCAGAATCAGTGTCTCTCTACTTTTAGTCTGCTCAATGTTCTTGGACTGCAGCTCCCAGAACCCCCAGCCAGCCAGCATAACTCATGTGGAAAGAATGACAAGACGTGTTGTGCATACTATATATAGAAAGACTACCTCCACCAGCATCTTTCGTGCATCCAAGTGGAGTCAACAAATGAGCAACCACAAAGGAGGGTGAGCAATATGGAAGAGGGAAGCCTCTCCAACCAACACAGCCTCCTTCCTTTCCCACTGAAGTGGGAGCAGATCACCAGATGGACTGCTCTGCCCCACATGGCACACTGCTCCAGACACAGTGATTAAGGCACCATGTGCGTAATGCATAGGGATGAGATTAAAGACTTGCACAGAATCAATGTTGACTGCCTCATTTTAGATCGGGTGGCACAACATACTTACAGAAACGTATGTGCGTGAGTATGCTTGCCTGAATGCTCATCTGTCTCTGTTCCAAACTTTCCTCTGTACGAGTTTATTCTGAAAATAACCCTACATTTATCATCCATCACTGGACTACGATATCTTCCAACAGCTGTGTGTTGTTGACTGGAACACACAACATTACGCACGCTGCATTACAATCACCAGAACTTGTCAGTGTTTTGCAATCTTGCTGGAATGAGGGTGGGTGGGAATGAAGGGACCGGGTGCAGAACTTAGCTGCCCAAGAACCTTGAATTTAATTTCAAAAACAAAACTGAAAAACCTTGAATCCTTATGATTGCAGGGATATGCTTGAAAGCAGGCAGACAACACCTGCTCTCCTTCCAAGGTGGAGGGAGGAGAATGACTGAGCAAGACTGCTAATGGATGATGGGGTGAGCCCTAGCCTTTTCCCATGACTGGCAAAAGAGTAACAGGAAAAATGGCAGAAGTCATGTGAAATCACAGAAGCCTGCTTGCTTTCTCTAACGTGTACATGTCACAAAAGTCAGCTTTTCTTGGGCAGATTTCTTTTTCAGCAGGTCACACACAGAGCCCCCATTCAAAAGTAGTGTGATATCACAGGTTTTCCAATCCCCGTTTAGCCACAAAGCTTATTGGGTGGCCTCAGCCCTAGCTTTCAGACATCACACCAAACAATGAAGGATTTGGGCTCATCCTTGTTTAAAAGTCACACTCTGGCCTGAGATTCCACAACAGGTTAACCATCGTTTGGAATTTGAGGGGAGGGAGCTCTGGTCTTCCAGGTGTTTCGGAAGAAACTTCAGCCAGCTGGGCCAGTGGCAAGGAATTACGGAGCAGTAGCCCAAATATCTGGAGAGCCAAGGGTCTCCTCACCTCAGTTAAAAGATTCTTGTTTGTTTTCATCTCTTGACTGTTCCATGCTGATGGCTTTGGTTGCAGTCATCTCCAGAAGTGGAGGAAAACTCTAAATAGCATGGTATCTGCCAATTCAAACATCACATCAAGACACATAAATCTTCTTCACCCATGGTTTGGCGAACTAAACCACTGCCTTAGAGTACTATAACGTTGTTGGGGGTTGAGACAATAAGGAGTGGGCATGTGTGGGCAGGATGGCCACGTATACCGCCTAGAGCACTGTGAACCAACAGCAAGATTAACTCATAATAGATCAGCTTAAATTACAGTGGGCCTTTGATATCTGCTAAGGTTTGGTTCCAAGATGCCCCCTGGATACCAAAATTTGTGGATATTCAAGTCCCATTATGCACATTGGTGTGGTAAAATGGTGTCCCTTATATCAAATGGCAAAATCAAAAGTTTATTTTTTGGACTTTTTTTTCTTTTTTTGGAATATTTTCAAACCATGGTAGGTTGAGTCTGTGCATACAGAATCCCTGGATATGGAGGGCTGACTGTGTCTGGAACTGGCCTAGAATGCAACAACCCAGCTACTGACCAACAAGAACCACACAACAGAATCCCCCAGGATTATTTTTGAGACTCCACCTCAAAAGCCTTATGATCCCTTTAACTTTTAAAAACTTTTTTCTGTACATTTTAACCTCAAAATGATCCAACATCACTCTTGGAGACCCGCCAGAAATGACAGATTTACTTTAAACATGCCAAATCGGGTGTCAAACCTTGAAATTTACTTTTTACCAAAAACTTGCTGCTGAACCCAGAAATACTAGCATAACTGAGCTTAAAAGCTTCTGCTGCCAGTAACCGAACCTTAACTGAAAGACTTCAGCCTTTTACTAGGGGAAAATAATCCAGAGAAACACTGAGAAATCACCAAATGGTGATGTCGCGAAGAAGGGAGTCTAACCATCTGGGAAACTGCAGAGGATTAAAGTGGGACCCCAAGATGGCCAGATTTGGTCCCATGATTTGAGGTCCCCCCCACATCTAATTTATCTGATGATGGTCTAGAATGCAGCTATTAGCCAATAAAGGACCTGGAGATAACATACACATATACCTTGAAATCCCAAGTCCAGTGTGGAATCTGCTTCAACCCATTCCAAGCAACAAAGGCAGATCAACATATTTTTAACATAATCCAGTAAACTCCACCAATGCTACTTACTTTCCTCATCAATTTTTAACTCCTCATTGTTTTTTATTTTTTCAGCAACCTCCTTTTCATTGAATCCTTTGCTGGCCAGAAACTTGATTTTATACTCATCCCAAGATACATGACCTGAAAAAGACAGCGATAGTCTCAGGGGACAACTATTACAGCAGCAGAAATAGGGAGCATTACAATTTAGTAGCTAATCAATGCATTCAATAAAGATTTTGCTGTTTCTACCAAGAGAGAGTAAGAGCCAGCATGGTGTAGTGGTTTGAACACTGGATACCAGGGTGTGATTCCCTGCTTGGCCATGAAAACCCATTGGGTGACCTCAGGCACACACTCTCAACCCCAAGGAAACCCAGTCATAGGGTCACCCTAACTTGGAAATGACTTGAAGGCACACAGCAACAAACAACTACCAAGAAAGAACAGGCCATAACTTCATGCTGACCTCAAACCAATGCATCATTGTGATGTATTTAATAGCCTCCAAGAAACCTCAGAATACACGCTACACTTATTATTTTTTTAAAAAAAGCCAATGGTAGGTTCATGCACAAATTTTTCCCCGGTACTATGCAGCTGGAATGAAAAACAAAGGAAGTTCCCTTACACCTGGTCAAGTACTGGTGCACTGAATTCATCCACACCAGGACTTATGCAGCTTTCCAGATGTTACTGGACTGCAAGTTCCAGCAGCTCTAAATGGGATAATCAGTGGAGAGGGATGCTGGGAACTGCAGCCCATCATCTGCAGAGCCACACAATTCCCACTCCCGGTGTACACTAACTGACAGTGATCCTCTGAGGTCCCAAAGGAAGGTCTCTTTCATCACTTCCTGACCTATCCTCTTAACTAGGGATAGTAGGGACTGAACCTTAGTTCTTCTGCATACAAAGCATGCATTCTGTCACAAAACTATGGTTCCTTTCTTTCTTGTTCCTGCATAATGTAACCTACTTGACCAAAGGGAACCCAACAATCATGTGAACCTCCTTCTCAAGAGAATTCAGGCTGACTGAAACTGCACTATTTCAACTAGGCTGTGATATTTTAAAATTATTTTTAGACTGCTTTTTAAGAACAGTGTACATTTATATTACAATTTTATTGTACACTCCTTTGTGGATCCTACTAGGCAGAAAAGCGATTTATGTATTGCTCTTATAGGCCTTCAAGTCAACTCTGAAGAAAATTACCATAGGGATTTCTTGGCAAGATTTCTTCAGAGGTTCGCCACTGCTTTCCTCTTGGGCTGAGAGTATGAGTTGTCCAAGATCACTCTGTGGGTTTCCATGACAGGGTGGGGATTCAAATCTTCACCTCCCAGAATCTTGAGCTAGACCTCCACTTTCATAGGTTCAACATTTGTGGGTTTGATTATTCATGGGTTATTTCATTTTATTTATTTAAAAAATTCTAATGTATTTGCTCCTCCCATGGAAACAATATATTCCCTCTAGGAATCTCTGCTGGAAGCAGGCCATATAGTTGTGCTGGAGGACCTAGAGATTAGTAGAGACAACATTTCTTTGGCATCGCTAGGCCTTCCAGCATGACTCTATGGCTCATTACCACCGGAAAATGACTACAGAATCACACTGGAAGACCCAGGGATTACTAGAGAAGTGTTCACAAGTTAAAAAGAGTAGTCTTTGTGATTTTTTATTAGCAGTTACTCCACTTTTGCAGGGATCTTGCAGCCTGACCCCTGTGAAAATGAAGGGCTGACTGTACAATCCTCAAACCATTTTATCATGCTGGGTCAGCTTTTGCATACCTTGAATAAATAAACTGGGTATGTTTTGTCCCACCAAGTGTCCCCATATCCACATACAAGGTTGCCAGGGTGAGTGCCCTTGGCCTTCTAGGGAGAGCACCCAGTGGGACACGTGGACACAAACCTTCCCTCAGCTGTAGTTCAGTGAAATTCTGGAGTACATGTGACAGAATGGAGGCTTCTTGCAGTACACTTGGCCCTCCACATTCGCTAGGGTTAGGGGCACAGGACCCTCACAAACGTGAAAAATTCACAAATATCAAAATGTGTGTGTCTGTGGGAAGGGGGCTGAGGCACAGGGAAACCAAGCCAGGGAAAAGAATGGTTGGCACAGTGGTCCTGCACTTCCCCTCTCTTGCCCATCTCCTTCCTTGGGTATAAGAAGAGCTTTGGGAGAAGGCTTGTGGTGCTGAGAAACCAGGCTTTGGGCTGTCCTTGACTGGCTAGGCAATGGCTGATGTAGGAGGAGGAAGAGGACTGGAGGGAGATTTTAAAGAGTTGCGCAGTCTGATAGGAGCCACCAAGAGGGAAAGCTTCCCCCTAAAAGTAGTACCTGAGGTGGGGGAGCAGGGGTTGGAGAAACTCACAAATAATCAAATCTGTGAATGTCAAACCTGCAAATATGGAGGGCTGATTGTATTTCTCAGTTTAATCACAGTACAAGTAAGAAGAGTCTCCACATCTCTCTATAAAGGCTGGTAATTACTACCACCCTCCAACCTAAAAAACAGGGAGAAGGACCCTGACCATTTCACACTTCAGCCAACCCACCGGCCCTCTCTATACCCACAAAGGACAAGGTATAGAAGGACATGGCAAAACCCAGAAGCAGACCAATAAGCCAAGACATTCCTTTTGTATCCCTGTTAATGATGCTCCAGTCACTCCCATTTCAGCATTTTCACGACAGCAAACATATTTAAGTTGGTCATCTACCCTCAGTGGACTGAGATGCAACAAGTAGCTAGCAGGTTGCTTTCTTCCCAGCATGTTTCACAGCTGCCACCCAACAGCTGCGCTTAGGGTGGCTCCCCCATCAGCTCTTAAGCCAAGTTGCAACTACCATTCTGGCTGTTGATCTCCTACCGTCACCATCTGGGTCCACAGCCCGGAAGTGCATTTTGTTTTCTTCCACAGCCTCCTGGAAATGTTCTTCTGTCTTCTCCATGATCCAGCGCTGCATCTCCTTTGCACTGATCTTTTTGTCCCTGTTGATATCAACTCTGTAGAGTAAAAAAAGCAAGAAAGGAATCAGATTAATACTTCAAAGTTGGCTTGCCTCTGTCCAGACGGTAAGCATAGAAGGAAGGTGAGACCATCAGCTCTGATCCCTGCTCAGTCACAATGCAACCTGGGTGACCTTGAATCAAGTCCCTCTCAGACAGCAAAGGCAAGAGAATGCCTGAGGAAAACCACAGCTCAGAAGCAGAACTTGGGCTCTGTTTGCAAAAAGGTGCCATGCCCAGTCCCTGCCACCTCCACAAATGGATTAGAAAGGCCAAAAGACTGCTGCCACTGCTGGTCTGGAGAGAGAAGCAATTTTCAGCTGGTGAACTGGGACATATTGATGGGTTATGGCCTGGTCTAACATAGGTTGCAACAGCACAGCTCCTACCATGCAAATCTAATATATAAAAGTCAAAGTTTGTTTGTCTGTGTCAGGTGAACACCTCATACGATTGGCTGCCTAAGAAAATTCTATGGAATCCTAGGGTTGGCATTTTAGGGAGGGGCCTTCAGAATTCTCAGCCAGAGAGCTCTTGGGCCTGGCCAGCTGCTATAGAGATGAGGCCTAGCAGCAAGGAGGAGGGCAGGAACCCAACCTCTTTTTGTTAATAA
Organism: Ctenosaura bakeri; assembly: GCA_948474755.1. Lineage (NCBI taxonomy): Eukaryota > Metazoa > Chordata > Lepidosauria > Squamata > Iguanidae > Ctenosaura > Ctenosaura bakeri. The sequence continues at coordinate 481,804 of CAOLHI010000685.1, forward strand.
CTCTGAATACAGATTGGACTGGGGAACATGGGGAAACGTTACAGGTACTGGACAAGACAGTTTGGGGGAACTAGAGACACAGGATCTCAAATCTTTCTAACAAGTATCACCTAGGAGAAAATAAAATCCTGGAGAATGCCAGATATATATGCTAGTACATAAACAAAGCACAACTGCATCTCCAAAGACAGCTTTGGTCTGAATAGCCACAGTCAACTGGCACGTACAACACACAGTAAGATGAACCAGTCTCTTATTTAGCACAAGGCAGTTTATTATATTTAACTGTTTCAACTATATTTAACTGTTGCTGACCTTTTGTTTCCATCAAGGAAAGGGCCCATCATACATTCAACAGGTATACCTTTCTGTCAGAGCAGGAGAAAATGCTAGCCAGGCTCTGCCTTCCTCCTTTGGTGTGACTAGCCTTCCCTCTCTTGCCATTCTCTATGGCTAGTGCTAAGCTGATCTCCCCTAGCATTTATGGGATGCGTGAGGAGGATGAGCAATGCACAGATAAAGAAGCCAAGACATTAGACCAGTGGCAACGTCTACCTTTCAGCTAGCAGCTGCTTCTGGAGAGTGCATGAGGATCTTTCCCTGGCTGGATGAGAGGCAAAGGCAGGGAATAATTTCCAGCCCTCCTCTGCCATGGCTCTTCTGTCACCTCCTGCAGGGAAGAGCTGGGAGAGGATTCTCTCCACCCCAGTTCTCAGCAACCAAAGAAGAACTAACTGACAGGTGGTAAACTGTAACACGTGAGTCAGTTTACACAACCTTGCTCCTCTGCAAGTTTGATATTAAAGCAGTTTGTTTTTCCACCTTTCAGATAATAAATTGATTGTTTGTACAAGCAGTGGAGCTGGGAATCTGCACAATGTACTTTGTACATCACAGAAAAGAAGCTAACGCTGTTTGGAAAATTAAGAATGACATTTAAGAAACAAGGTTTTCCAGACTAGCAGTTTCTCACAGGACTTTGCTCATCCTTTCCAACCTTCAACTATATCGTTGTAGTTTTTAAAAAAACATAACAAAACAAAATCCTTCATTTCTGATCCCATTTCCTATCCCTGCTCTGGAGGGAACGCTGGACTGAAAAAAACTTGACCTTTGACCATGACTGTTTGCCAGCTCAGAACGGCAACAGGCAAATTAATTGTGACCTGCCCTTTCGGTTATGAAGGGGAAGCTGCAGAGAGGGACGGGGCCTTCCCAATGACAAACATCACTAATCGGCCTTCAAGGGCACTAATCAGCTTTTCAGTTTCATTATTGCCATCTGCTTATCTGCCACGCACTTAATAATAAAGCTTTTAATTTGCAGACAAGACGTCTGTGAGGTGGTTACTGATCCGACAGCTATAGAGTCTTGAAATAAATTAATCCTCCAGCGAAAGTGGCTTTGTGGAGGTGGGACAGAATAAAATGTCTGAACAGCCCATCATTCTGTTCACACATCTGTCACACAGCTGGGGCTACTTCCGCCTTTCAGAAATGGGCTGTTTAAAACACAATACATTTGGAAATTTTTCCATATGTAACTGAATTACCCAGTGTTTATTTTTCAAAAAACATTTAAAGGGAGTCATGGGGACCTCTGATTAGAAGACACTGAATCATGTCTCCCCTCCCCAGCCAAGATTTCCACAGATGAACAGATGACTCCACAATGTGATGCAGCAGCTAAAAAAGCCAATGCAATTCTAGGCTGCATCAACAGGAGCATAATGTCGAGATCAAGGGAAGTAATAATGGCATCCTATTTTGCTTTGGTCAGACCTCACTTGGAATCCTGTGTGTAGTTCTTTCAAGAAAGATGTTGACAAGCTGGAACGTGCCCAGAGGAGGGGAACCAAAACAGTAAAGGGTCTGGAAAACATGCCTATGAGGAGTGGCTCACAGAGTTGGCTATGTTTAACTGATGAAAAGAAGGTTAAGAGGTGACATGATAGCAATGTTTAAATATTTGAAGGGATGTCATGTCGACGATGCAGCAAGCTTGTTTTTTCTGCTGCTTCAGAGACTAGGACATGGAGCAATGGATTCAACTTATAGGAAAAGAGATTTCACCGAAACATCAGGAATAACTGTTCAACAGCGGAATCTGCTGCCTCAGAGTGTGGTGGAATCTCCTTCTTTGGAGGTTTTTAAACAGAGGCTGGATGGCCATCTGTTGGCAGTGCTTTGAGTGGGTGTTCCTGCACAACAGGGAGTTGGACTCAACTGCCACTGTCGTCTCTTCCAACTCTATGATTTTCTGAATACTGCAGCGCTGAAGTTCTTACTAGCCTTGCAGTGGAAAACAGGGATTCCAGAAGCTATAAAGATGATGAAAATTCCTGCTTGGGAAAGAACTGCTGCTCAGTGGCAGAGGATGTGTTTAGTGTACAGACAAATCCCACCTTAAAGGAAGGATGAGTAAGATTTCTGCCTGGGGAACTGCTGTCGGCCAGTGTAGACCCAGTATGGGGAAATGTGCAGCCTTCTATATGTTGTTGGATTGCAACTCCCATTAACCCTAACCAGTCCTTCCATTGCGGACAGAGGACGCAACAACATCTGGAGGACTACACAACCCCTAGCCCTGATATAAAATATAGTCAAGCTCAATGGACAGTCCAACTTGGTACGAAATCAACATCCTATGTTCTCTCAGCAATTCTGCCTTGTTCTAATTTACAATGTCCACACCTGTTTTTATGTCAAAATGAAAAGGCAAAAGAATCATAGAATCATAGAAATTCAGAGTTGGAAGAGACCACACAGGCCATCCAGTCCAACCCCCTGCCATGCAGGAACACCCTCAAATCAATCCCGACAGATGGCCATCAAGCCTCTGCTTAAAAACCTCCAAGGAAGGAGACTCCACTACACTCCGAGGCAGCAGATTCCATTGCCGGACAGCCCTGACTGTCAGGAAGTTCTTCCTGAGGTTCAGGTGGAATCTCCTTTCCTGCAGCTTGAAGCCATTGCTCCTTGTCCTGGTCTCTGGAGCAGCAGAAAACAAGTCCCCTCCTTCCTCTACGTGGCATCCCTTCAAATATTTAAACATGGCTATCATGTCCCCTCTTAACCTCCTCTTCTGCAGACTAAACATACCCAGCTCTCTAAGTCTATCCTCATAGTGCATGTCTTCCAGGCCTCTCACCATTTTGGTCACCCTCCTCTGGACTTGCTCCAGCTTGTCAATATCCTCCTTGAATTGGGGTGCCCAGAACTGGACACAGTATTCAAGATGGGGTCTAACCAAAGCAGAGTAGAGTGGTACCAGTACCTCCCTCGATCTAGACACCATACTCCTATTGATGCAGCCAAGAATTGCATTGGCTTTCTTGGCTGCCGCATCACACTGCTGACTCATGTTCAGCTTGTGGTCTATGAAGACTCCTAGATCCCTTTCACACGTACTGCTATCCAGCCACGTGTCCCCCATCCTATATTTGTGGATTCCATTATTTCCGCCTAAGTGTAGGACCTTACATTTCTCTCTGAAAGACGATCACTCACTTTGAAAAAATAACCATGAGCTTCCTCCTGTTTCTTCGCGGCTCTGAATCTTCATCAAACTCCTCCATCTCTTTCCCCAGAAAGACCTCCTGGTGGAACTCCTTGTTCAGATGGCCATCCATCTCCATCTTGACACCATTCAAGTGGTCGGGAGGCAGGATCTCATTTTCATCTTTGTTGTTGTTGTCAGCCGCCTTCTCTTTCAAGGCAGAGTTGTTGGCGGGCCGAGCATAGACGTCCATGAGTAGGAAAACAAAGAGGAGAGACAAATAGATGGAGCCTAAGCTGCAGATGAACGCTCGCTTTGAAACCATCTCTCCTTGTCTTCAAAGGGTCAGCAATTTGGGATACTGGTAAAGTAAGGAGATAACCTAGGAGGGGGGAAAAAAAATCAAACAATGAAAACAAATCACATTTTCAGGAGGCTTTTGGGAGCTCACAGTATTTTCCATCCGGCACACACTGGTCTGAAGCACACCTGAACCTGACAGGGACTAAAAATGGATTGCCACATTGTTATTGTATTCACTGTTTTCACAATCTACTCTGGAAATTAACTGAAGGGTAGGACAACATTAAATAAAAGAAGACTCCAAGTATATGAAGGTAAGTTTCCCAAGCTAAGCTCTACCCTATAGCATGTGTACAGGGCAATAATTATGAAGTCCATTTTCCACCTTGCTAGCAGGCAGAAGGAAACAACAACTGTGTGCACAGCTTGCTCAGAGCAGACATAACCCTCACCCATGGTTAAAACAAACCCTAGTTAAAAACTCACTTCAAACTGTAGTTTCACATCACCATGCTCAACCACAGTTAAGGGAAACAACCTAGTTTAGAATTCTGTACATATTGGGAAACATCTGACCCTGCAACTATTTTGGACTTCATCCCCCATAATCCCCTACAAAGGCTATGAAACTTGAAGAAGTCAAAGTCTCTGTAAAAAGATGCTGCTCCTAATCTGGTGCAAAACAAACAATGTTCTTCCCTTCTACTATGGATCTAGAAGCATGTAAACCTTGGGATCATTGTGCAGAAGCCCCTATCCACAGATCCCGGATTATACAGGATATTTTCTCTTCAAAAACAGGAAAGGGACGGATCTTGTTAGAATTGACTTCTACACAGGCAATAACTTAGGCATTCATTTAAGTTAAAAGCGGTCAAAACACAGCCCTCCCAAAGTTGTTGGACTGAATTTAGTTACCTTGAGTACCATTCTTGGTAGAAAAACAGTGTGTAAATGTATAAATTAAATAGATAAGATAAAAAAATAAACAGAAACTATCAAGTACTTTTTAAAAAAACCTTACCCAAACTTGATATCCATTATATTTTACTCCAGACATCAAGAGGCAGACAGTCTTTGGAACAAGCCAAGTTCACTAAGTTTCTCTGTCCTCCCATGAAAAGCATGGTTTTAGCTGACACCATAAGAGTGTTTGCTTGCATTTATGCAAGTCAGCCAAGAACCCATCTGATAAAATAGCACTCAGAATCCTCAACTTGTACTGTACTGTTGCCACCCAAACGCTCAGCACAGGTCAAGGCGAACAGCTGCCAAATGCCACCCCTAGCTTTGACAAAGTTATTATTTATAAAATACATTTACACAAAGGCATCCCCGCTCTATTACTATTTTGCCAGCTTATGAAGGGTTTGCTGTATGTGTATAATCATCACAGGGTCTCCTCCCATTGTGCTCGAACAGCAGAGCTTGACTCATTCATTTAAGATCCCATAAGGAAAAAAAAAATGGAGGGGGGAAAAAGATGGTTATTAGCCCGAAACTATTGGTAATAATGTCCCCACGACAGACTCCTTAATTCCTAAAGCACCTAATCCAGCACGCACTTAAAAGACTCATTTAAAACATTCACTCCAGTCAAAACCAAAAAGGTCAGCAAGCCAGTGTGATTAGTCACAGTGTGACCACATACAAGAAAACATCTGAACTACATAGTTCGTAGCTTGGTGAGATTAAAAATCTGAGAGATACTCATGGTAATCCACATCTCATTGCTCTCCACTGTAAATCTATATACTATCTCTAGTGGTTTATCAGCCCAGAATCAGTTCTCAACCAATTTCTTGCAGAATCTAAACTCATACAGAAGGCCCACGTGATAAATGAAGGCCAAACTATATGTGTTTGGCATCTAATGCATGCAATGGTGGGAGAGATCAAGCACACTTTGCACCAACTTTGGTGCAATTTGCACCAAACTGAACCTTACCCCAACCATTAATGAAATCATAATAGGCACAGACAGAAAGTTTAACCCTTTCCTGCTACAGTCCCATCTTCTCAAGCCAATACTGGTTTTGGATCAGCAGGCTGCAGAGCTGAATTACCCCAGAAGAATTATTAAGGCCATAAGAAGAGTCCAGCTGCATCAGACAAAAGTCCAATCTAGTCTGGCAGTATGTTTACAAAGGAACGAACCAGTTGCTTATGGGAAGCTCATCAGCAGAAGTGTGACCATACCCACCACTTCTTGTGGATCTAGTTACCGGTGCACTGAATCTTATGCAGAGATGTAAGATGGAAAATATTCTGAGGCTGTTTTTTTCCATTGACATTTTTCTGCACCTTTGGTTTATCTGTAGAGGTCTGGACTGTTGCACTGCAATCAATCATTTTAGACGGGTAAATATAAATTCCAGTTTTTCCCTTAAAGAGACAAGCACTGATAAACCCTAGTGGTCAGACAAACAAATGAACACACACCTACGTTTGTTCCTATTTCACAAAATCTCTTGCTTTTCAATCAGCTACAAGAACAAATATTCGAGACAAAGTGAGATAAATGCCCATAGACTCACACAGATCTTTTAGTGAAATAAAATGTTAAATTGGTCGTACTGAATCAGATTTTTCTCAGTTTGAAATGCAATTGACAAGCAGTGCAGAGTGAAGCTGAAGGTGCTACAGTTATATCCCAGCAAAAGTGAGATTGCTGAGATAAGATATGCAGGAGACAGTTCTCTTTAGGTATGTAACCTTTAAAAAGCAGCATTCCTTCACATGTAGTCATTTTTTAATTAAATATACAGGAAGCACACACTATTTTCTTTGTTGTTGTTGTTATGTGCCTTCAAGCTGTACTCAACTTGTTCAGCATGAGGCTGTACCTATTTCTGGATTATACCACAACACTAAATGCTCCTCCATATTGCCTCCCTAGACAAAAATAAAAATATACGCTCCACACAGCAATGTGGAAGACATGAAAATATTCATGGGAACATCACGACTTATGATTTCCCCCCTTTCAGCCTGAAGTAGAAGAGCCTGGATAAAGGTTGACAAGCTCAGAGATGCCTCTTTCAAGGCAACACTTTTGACTCTCATGGTATCATTTGTCTACACTACCAAACAAGAGCTACTCTAAGGAGAACACATCCACAAACACAAGGCTGATATCCATGAAACACTTAGTCATAATGTGTTGAGGAGGAGTTATTCCTACATAAGCATGTATAAGGCAGCAGTCCTAGAAATTAAAAACATGTCAAAATGCATCACATCAAAAGTACTGTCACGTTCAAACAACACAATAAGCCAAGATTCAAGGCACATGCTGGCTAGCTGAAATTGCCTGCAGTGGAAGTTATTAAACAAATCACAGTCCATAGGTCTATGATAAGTTGATTGTGACATGTGAGCATATTGTAACAGCATTGTTGGATGTGTGAACCTCGCCGAAAGTAACTCATCTCACTGGACCAACTGCTCTCCTCTTCTTTCACTGGACAAACCCAGAGAAGTCAGCTAAGGTTGGTTCCAGAATTAATTCTGTAGCTCATCAAGAAGTATACTAGCTAAAGCCCCAACTCTTGCTCAGGTTCTCAGGTCATAACAAACAACCCGTGGATCATTTTCCATTTGGAATCCTGAAGCACGTGGGAGCAATGTGGTAGCATGCACTAGCACACTGCTTGCCCATGGTAACTGAGCATCTCTGCAGATTCCAAGTGGGCAAAGCCAAGACATTTTTCTTTCCAAAAGCTTTTAATGGATTCTAAATATTTGGTGGATTTTTTTTATTGTTTACTACTTAGTCTTCACCATATTAAGACGCAGATGTGTGGTTTGAAAACCACTTTTGGAATAATTTCAAAGTCCAAAAGTGACCAATAAACATTTTAATAATACACAATCAGGAATAAATCAGTATAGTATCTGTTACCTTCTCCTAGTCTACATTTAAACCCAAAGCCCTAAAAATTTCCAGGGCAACTCTACGCATATTCATTTCTGCATTAAAGTCAATATATATACAAACAGACTGAAAATCACAATTTGCAAAAACAGGAATAGAGTGTGCAGGATTTGTGGGGAAAGAGAAAAATCAAAGAAGCTAGTGAAATCAATCACTTTATATTCCACCTTTTCCTCAAGATGGCTTACTGAGTTCAAAGAAAAAAAAGTACTGGCTTCTTCCATTTATCTGACAGGTTAGGGACCAGAGCGCTGTCAGAAAACAGACTTGGCTGGAAAGGGGGACCCCAGGTACTGTAATGTAGAGAGCATGAAGGAGTTACGGAGGTTCATTTAGGACCAACCATGCACTGCTTGCAAAGTCTCTCAGCTGACTTGGTTCCTTCTTTCCCTTCTCAGCTCACTTTGCAAGCAGCAAATGCCTGTGTGCAGTCCAAAGCAAACCTCTGCAGACAAGAACTGATGAAAAAGTGGAATCCCTGTCGAATTAATGGAACTTCTCTTTCATTCGCAAGCGTCAAAAGAGCAAGTTGTCAGATAATGGGGCACTGAAAGCTGGAGGCCTCCTATGCAGAAAGATAAGATTAAAATAATTCACTGTCTATAGAAAACTATATAAAACATTACATTTAAAAACTTAGTTTAAAAATAGTACAGCACTAAAGCAGAAAACCCACATATAAAACCATCAATTCCCAAATGTCTGACAGAACACACAGCAAAAAAAGCACAAAGAGAGAGCCAGCCTATCTCCCTCGGGAAGGAATTCCAGAGTGTAGAAGCAGCAACTATGGAGAAGCCCCTCTCCCACATTCCAGCTAAACATGCCTGAAAATGCAGCAGGCTGAGAGAAGTGCCTTCTCCAAAGATCTTAGAGTTTGGGTAGGCTCATATGGAAAAATACAAACTTTCAGATGATCTGGAACTGAGCCCTATAGGGCAGCAGTTCTTAATCTGTGGTCCATGGACTGTCACAATGTCCTCGTGGGGGGCGGCAACAGCTTGAAGGAATGTTCTGAGTTTTTACAGTTAAAATAGAAAAGAGGGGAGGAAGACAGACAGATGGTCATATGTTGATCTCAACAAGCAGGAGTCTTTTGCCAGGGACAGACATCATTTGTACAAAGTTTGATGACAAAATCTTAAAACGCTCAAGGTGATGAAAATAATCGCTTGATAGCAAAAAAAATAATACTCAACATTTGCTACTTCTGCACACAGTGAGAACATGCAAGTGAATGATACTGAGTGACTGAGAGAAAACATTCCAATAAAAATATTGTAATAGGTGTGTGTGTATTTATATATTTATTTACATATTTATTCTCCCTTCTCTCCATATCTGAAGACTCTTGAGGATCACCTCTAAACATCTGATGTACTTTAGGGTTTTAAATCTTGAGTTAAGTAATGGTGATCCGCAACAATAAAGCATATTTAAAAGAGGCCCATGGTAAAGAAAAGGTTAAGAACCACTGCTGCCTTCTCAGTCATAACAAGCACTTTGAATTGTGTCCAGAAACAGACCAGCAGTCTGTGGAGCTGTATTAACACACAAGTCGTATAACCAGCCATCTTAACAATCAAGATGGAATCTATGTTGGTTTTTATTGCCCGCACAGAATTTTTAACTGACTCAACCAAATTCCTAAGTATATTTATATATCTTATTTTTCTTTCTGTTCTAAACATTCAGATTATAGGCCTATACAGATTCCACACGTGCCACCAAAATCAATGAGCTTACTTCAGAGTAAACACGTGCAGGAATGCACTGTTAAGATTAGATAACTTATCCTGGTAATTTCCTTTCATATGCAATTTTAGCATGTAGTTTCTTTTCTGATATGAAATATTAAAAACAAAGTCACACTGCCGTGCAAAAAATTACTTTGGACACATTTACTACTTCAACTAAGTCAGTCCAATTCTGCACTTGGGGACTGCTGCCACTAGCAGAGCTAGTTTCTGAATTATTTTCTAATGACCACAAACACAATACACATATACAGTATTTCAAATTCCTGCTTAACTACAGGCTTCCCCAGCTTGTCTGACAATTAAGGGACTGGAGGACCGCCAGAAGGCAGAAATGGTCAAAAATCAGAACCTATCTAGTATAGGGAACATGAGGGATTAAAGAAGGCTTGCTTGAGACCGACTGTGTGTAGGCACTGCTTGCAAAATCTCTCAGCTGGCTTGGTGTCTTTCCCCCGCTCTGAGCCCTCTTTGCAGGGAGTGGTCCCAAGCGAGTCTCCACAGGCAACAAGAACTCAGGGAAGACCACAGTTCTGATGTTTGCAATACAGACAAGTTCCATTAATTTGACCAGGGGATCCGTCCTCTCTGTAGGGAAGACTGGGGACTTACACATGTGAGTGGTCACAAGCAAGCTTCCATAGGCAAGAACTGATGGAAGAGCAAAACCCACATTGCGTTAATGGAACTTGTCTCTCATTTGGGAGCATCGAAAGAGCAAGTCTTCAGATAATGGGGCCTCCAAAGGCAGGGGTTTCCTGTACCTAACTTTTCAGAAGTCAACCAATCAAATTAATTTTCCCTATTAAACTATGCAGCCCCATCAGTTTCACCTTCTCTGAACTGAAAAAATAGAAGCTATAGTTTCCTTCCCTCTCACTTTAAAAAAATCTCTCTGCACATGGGACAACCACTTTGTTCACAATTAGTTCCTTTAAAAAAAAGTTAAATGTTTCTAGACCATGGTCAACAATTTCCTCTGTTGGCTTCATCAAGTCAATCCACCTCAGTTTGTCAAAACATTTCTGTTCTACAATGCTCCTTTGCTTATTAAAAGTATTCTATCTCAAACCTCCCACTAAGCCAAAACTGCAGAATGCACACTGAAGTTTGACCTTCAGGGCCACATCTTTAAATAATAGTAATAATAATAGAATTTCTCAAAAAGGAAAGTCAATCTGTACAAAATCAGGTTAGAAAAGAAACCTCTTTTGGAAAAACAGAAAATGCAGTAAGAGCTAAAAATCATTTTGCTGAAAGGAGCACTCTACAAATGCACAGCGGAACTTTAAAAGAAGTTCACACTTGTATAGCATTTTAAAAAGGTTGTTGCCTTTTTTAAAAGTCGGTCTCCTCATCAAAGGCAGAGACACTCTTGAGGTACTTTTAAAACATGCTTTGAGAAACAACTATCCACTTTCCTTTTCAGAGCACTACACATGGTTACTAGAACTCTTTTAAAAAAATTTTTTTAAAAAATTCACTTTTCCTTGCTCAGCAGTGCCAGTCCCGATTTTCACTTTTTCTCTCTGACAGGCCTGATGTTTTAGCCTCCCTCATCCCAAGAAAAGCCAGGAGGAAAATAAAAAAAAGGGCTTGTGTCACCAGTAAGATTAAGAGATTTTACCAGGAGCTATTGGGAGTTACTAGCCACTTCCTCAGATGCACTGATGGTGTACAATATTTAGGGTTTAAGTATATCTGCACAGTTACATAGCTGTGGGGAAAGGGATCACAGTAAAATGGGATTAAGAAAAAAAAAAAGACCTAAGCATTCACAGACCTGTTTTAGCATAAATATCCCAGCATTTCCAAGTTAATACAGAGTTCTGCTGGGGTGTTTACTTTCCCTGTGGCACTGAAATAAAAGATTTTGCTTCCAGGAAAAAATAGCCTTGTGGTTCCTCTACAAGGCTGGTGGAGTCTCCTTCTTTGGAAATTTTTAAACAGAGGCTGGATGGTCATCTGTTGGGAGTACTGTGATGTGTGTTCCTGCATGGCAGAATGGGGTTGGACTGGATGGTCCCTGTGGTCTCTTCCAACTCTATGACTAATTTATTTCAGCATAGGCTTTTGCGGTCTATGGCTGACTTCTAAACCGGTTGCTTGGTCTTAAACATAATTTTCAAAGAAACAACCATGCTAGTCTCTTGCAGCATGAAGAAGGAAAGGGGGGGGAATTTGGCAGCATCCTTTGTTAGAATTAGACCTTAAGACTGACATTTTTTATTTCTGCATGAGCTTCTATGCTTACGAACCCACTTCTTCGGATGCAGTGCAGAGGAATAATAAGTGCTCAGCAACAAAGCACACAGATGTCATAGAACTCCTCTTCCTTTCTTGCACTGAAACAGAATAACAGGTCTATCTGTATAGTCGGCCCTCCACATATGTGGGTTTGACGTTTAGGGATCTGATTACTTGCAAGTTTCTTCAACCCCTGCCCCCCCCCACCACCTAAGGTGCTTTTTTTCAGATGAAACCTTCCCTCTTGACAGCTCCAGTCAGGCCTCACAACCCTTTAAAAGCCCACCTCTGGTCCTCCTTCTCCTCCTCCACGAGCCACCGCCTGAGCAGCTAAGAATGGCTCACAGCAACATTCCTCAGCACCACAAACCCTCTCTTGATGCCCCTCAAACACCCAAGGAAGGAAATGCGTGACAGAAAAAAAGTATGGAGTCACCATGCTGACCCATCCCTTTTCCCCCGCTTTCCCTGACCTGGTTTGAATCCATTCCCCACTGTGCCTTAGCTCCCTTCCCACAGACACAGACACATTTTGATATTTGCAATTTTTCCACTTTTGTGAGAGTCTTGTACCCCGAAGCATAGTGAATGCAAAGGGTCAACTGTAAAGTGCTTTCAGAGAAAAACAGTTCTGCTGAATTAAGAATCTTTAATGAAGAAAAACAATATAACTTTTTGTTCTCCATCACTTCCAATCTATTGCACAGCTCTGCTTCATTTATGCCCCACCTTTCTTCCAAAGCTGAACTCAAGGCGAACTACAAGATTAAAAAGACGTACCAGTAAGAACCCACATAGGCTAGAACATGCATAGAGTTATTAAGTCTGAAATACCGAACTGCCTACGGCGCACGTGTCAAACACAAGGCACACAGGCCAAATCCCGCCTGCCAGGCCATTTCATGTGGACCTCGCACCTCTCCTGCAGCTGCAGCACTCCCCCTGCCCGGTGAGCCCGATCCCCACACTGTGGCCTCTGTCTGCTGGTATTCGGAAGAGGGGCCCAGCAGCCACCACTCGCAATCTACTTCTACTTCTGACTACCCCTCTGTTCAAGTCTTGCCCTTAGAGCACTGTCGTGGGTTATCCCGGCAATGCTCTCTGTGGCTTGTGAGAGTTGGACAGAGGAGCAGTCAGAAGTAGAAGTAGATGCCATGTGGAGGAGAGAGAGGGCTTGTTTTCTGCTGCTCCAGAGACCAGGACAAGGAGCAATGGATTCAAGCTGCAGGAAAGAAGATTCCACCGGAACCTCAGGAAGAACTTCCTGACGGTCAGGGCTGTCCGGCAGTGGAATCTGCTGCCTCGGAGTGTAGTGGAGGCTCCTTCCTTGGAGGTTTTTAAGCAGAGGCTGGATGGCCATCTGTCCAGAGTGCTTTGAGGGTGTTCCTGCATGGCAGGGGGTTGGACTGGACGGCCCCTGGGGTCTCTTCCAACTCTACATCTCTATGATTCTACGATTCCAGACTGTGAGTGCTGGCTGCTGGGCCCCTCTTCAGAATACCAGCGGCCAGGTGCTGCAATGTGGGGATTGGGCTCGCTGGGTACCGTGAGGGGCCGGAGGAGCAGAAAGAAGCGCAGGGAAGAGGCTGAAAGAGGCACAGAGAAGGGCTGGGGGCAGAAAGCCACAGCTACACTTCCACACTCACTAGGGTTAGGGGCACAGGACCCCCACGAAAGTGGAAAAACTGAACAACCCCAGGCCCTCCCAAATCATATTTAACACAGGAAAAAAGTATGATCACCCTATTCAACCCCGCATAGATTCCTTTGAGGCCTCAGGTTTCCTTCCCGAGGCAGGAGTGGGGGGGGCTTCCTGCCCCACACCATTTTTAAGAGAGACTTGTAAGCCTCGTTCACAGTTTCTCGGTCTCGAGAGGCTTGCAGGCTCAGGGCGGCAGCAAATAATCCGTGAATAATCAAACCCGCACCAGGGAAACCTGCAAATGTGGAGGGCTGACTGCATGCATGTGTATGTATGTATGTATATGCGCATATATATAGAATCATAGAATCATAGAAATTCAGAGTTGGAAGAGACCACACAGGCCATCCAGTCCAACCCCCTTCAGCCATGCAGGAACACCCTCAAAGCACTCCCGACCGAAGGCCATCCAGCCTCTGCTTAAAAACCTCCAAGGAAGGAGACTCCACCACACTCCACTGAGGCAGCAGATTCCACTGCCGGACAGCCCTGACTGTCAGGAAGTTCTTCCTGAGGTTCAGGTGGGATCTCCTTTCTGCAGCTTGAATCCATTGCTCCTTGTCCTCGTCTCTGGAGCAGCAGAAAACAGGCTTGCTCCATCTTCAACCTGGCATCCCTTCAAATATTTAAACATGGCTCTCATGTCCCCTCTTCACCTCCTCTTCTGCAGACTAAACATACCCAGCTCCCTAAGTCTATCCTCAGAGGGCTTCATGGCTTCCAGGCCTCTCGCCATTTTGGTCGCCCTCCTCTGGACTGGCTCCAGCTTGTCCATATCCTCCTTGAACCGGGGTGCCCAGAACTATATCTTCTTACATTACGTTTCTACAGTCTTAGAGAGACAGCCGGCCCTTCGAGGGCAACCAGAACGCCGACGCGGCCCAGGGTGAAACTGGGCTCGAGGGCCCGGCACCCCCGCCCCCCACGGACACGCAACCCGAACTCCACCCGCAGCCTCAGGGACGCCGACGGGCCCCCCGCTCCTTTTTCCTCCCGAGACCGGCTCGACCACCCCCCTCCCTGGCGCCGCCGCCGCCGCCGCTCCCCCTCCGCGGGGCTCCTACCTGCCCGAGAGGCCACCGAGGCTCCGCATGCCCGGCCCGACTCCTCCGGGGCTCCGCCTGCCTCCCTCCCCGGCCGCTCACTGGCCACCAGGGCTACGTAGCGCCGGAAGGCTGCCCGGGCTGGGAGACCGACCGGAAACAGGAAACGCCACTCCGGACGGCCAAGACGGGCGCGTCCCCGCCCCTTCCGCCCCTCCTCGGGCTGGCCGCCGCATTGCCTGAAGGGCCCAATACCCCTCCGCTTGTCTCCCTCTCTGATTTGGCAGCCAGTTTCCTTCCGTGTTGTCTTACTACCCCTCTATAAAGCTGTAAATATACAAAAGAGGCATTTTTTTAATATCAGAGAAGTGCTAAAGAGGCGGTCCTGGATAGAAAAGGCAGACAGAGGGCCCTCAAGTATGGGAAGACATATTTGTTTGGGGCGAGTGACTCCTAGGCAGCCATCTTTACTAATAACAAATGATCCTCCCTTTTATTTTTTTAAGGACACATACCACGCTTCTCAAATTCCTACTTCTGCTCATGGTATTTTACATCATTAAAAATCTTAATGGGACAGGAGAAGTCCGCAAGGAAGCCCCGCTTTAATCTCCTCACCCTCATTTGCCCTGGAGAAATATGGCAACTATAAGGCCAATGCCCGTACCTAAGATGGCGACCCATCCACGCTTCAGTTGCCCTGACGCAAGGCTGGAAAGAAACGAAGCGCCCTCATGGGTGACGACAGCGCGGAGCCTCTCTTGCCCTGACAAATCATGGCGGAGGAATGAGAAAGGTGACGTGGTCACGTGAGGCCAGTTGGCCCCGCCTCTCGCCCAGCCAGAGGCAGTTCTATTCATTCGCATTTTCTGAGCGCTTCGTCTCGGGAGTCGAGCGGCAAATGGTCTCGGGAGCGCTCGGGGTGGGAGAAGAGGAAATAGACCCCGCGTTTCCCTTCATGTGCTTAGAGAGCGGACGCCACAGAGGAGGCGGCGGCGGCAACCTGTGAGAGGACAATGAAACCGTCGCTGGAGGCTGAGGGGAGACTCAGGGCCGCCTTCGAACGCAGCCTGCAGAGGTGTGTCCCCGCCCGCCTCCCGTACCCGTTGTTCCCGCCAAAAACCTGAGGGGAAGGGAAGAGGCCTGAGAAGAGGCTCGGCGTTGGGGGTGTGGGAGGAGCAACGCTGAGCCCCGCCCCTTTGGAACGTTGCTGGGGAGAGGCCGCTTATTGGCCTGGCCTGAGGGGAGAAAAGGCCGAGAGATTGGCTGGTCCCTCGAGGGGGTGGGAGTAGGAGAAGGGAGAGGATTGGTTCCCTTTCCCCAGGGGGAGGAGCCAAGGCATTGGGGCGGAGCCAAGGCATTGCCCTGGGCTTGGCTGTGAAGGGGGACAGCTAGCAGGCTGGCTGGCTAACTCTGGAAAGGGGAGGAGCCAAGCCATTGACACCGCCCTCAGGGGAGGAGCCAAGGCTTTGCACCTGCCCTGAAGAGGAGGAGCCTAACCCATGGGCCCCTCTGTGTGAGGGAGGACCTTTTGCTTGTGGAGCTCCTTCCCTCCCTCTCTGCTGCCATGAAGCTGCTCCGCCTGCTCTGCCGCCACAAGACGGCCCTGGGGCTGGGCGGCCTCTCCCTCTTCGGGGTGGTGCTCCTCTACTTGGCCAAGTGCACCTCGGAGGGCCTCAAGCCCTCCCAGGGGTGGGGGCTGCCCCACCAGCAGGCCGGGCCTCCCCGCCCGGGGAGCGTGAGCGGGCCGCATCCCCCGGCCGCGGCCCCGGCTCCCGCCCCCGAGGAAACCGCCTTCCTGGCTGTGCTGGTCGCCAGCGGCCCGAAGTACACGGAGCGGCGCAGCATCATCCGCAGCACGTGGCTCTCGGTGACCGGCCGGGCCTCGGGCGGCGACGTCTGGTGCCGGTTTGTGGTGGGCACTGGAGGCCTGGCCGGGGAAGAGCTTCGCACCTTGGAGCTGGAGCAGAGCCGGCACCGGGACCTGTTGCTGCTTCCCGACCTCCGAGACTCCTACGAGAACCTGACGGCCAAGGTCCTGGCCATGTACGTCTGGCTCGACCAGCACTTGGACTTCCGCTTCGTCCTCAAGGCGGATGACGACACCTTTGTTCGCCTAGACATCCTGGTGGAAGAACTGAGGGCCAAGGAGCCGCGGCGTCTCTACTGGGGCTTCTTTTCTGGCCGCGGCCGTGTGAAATCCGGCGGCAAGTGGAAAGAAAACGCCTGGCTCCTCTGTGACTATTATCTGCCTTATGCCCTTGGAGGGGGCTACGTGATCTCTGCCGACTTGGTGCACTACTTGCGCCTCAGCCAAGACTATCTCAATGTCTGGCAGAGCGAGGACGTCTCCTTGGGCGCCTGGCTCGCTCCGGTGGACGTGAAGCGGGTCCACGATCCCCGTTTTGACACGGAATACAAATCCCGAGGTTGCAACAACAAGTACATTGTGACTCACAAGCAGAGCATTGAGGACATGTTGGAGAAACATCAGACTCTGGCCAAAGAAGGGAAGCTTTGTAAAGAGGAGGTGAAGCTCAGGCTGTCTTATGTGTACGACTGGAGCGTCCCCCCTTCGCAGTGCTGTCAGAGGAAGGACGGCATCCCCTGAAGGCTGTGTGAATGAGAAGGAAGGGGATGTGAAATGGGGGGAGGGCGGTACCTCCCCCTGTGGCCAGAACTTTTAAATTAATCTGAGATTTCACACACAATGTGTCTGGCCATATTGCTTTTACCTTTCAGAGTTAGACTTTGCTTCAAGCTGCAAAGAGATCTAGAAGAGCATGGAGCAAAAGTTATGTGTCCAAGAAAAGGAACAAACCATGTTGTAAGATGGTGGTCAGTTGGGGGGGGAAATCTAAACAGTTTTATAGAGTTCTTAAGTTATTGCGCTAGATGACATGATCGTTCCTCATGTCATCCTATAGACTTGGGAAGGGAGAACAAAGCTGCTGTTTGACACCACTCCCTTTCCTCAAAAGAATAAATGGGTTTTGGGTTAGGATATTGGCAAATGAAAAGTAAAATGATAACCAGAAGACCAAATGAGCCAGTTGTGTTAGTATGTTCCACTTTCTAAACTGAGGAAGCAGTTGATAAGCACGGGCGCTGGATATAGTTTGTTCAGAGATGGAAGATGTCCATTCTAGCAGGAAAAGTTCTGACCTTGGAGTGCTTACTATACTTGGATGACTTGTATATCTTGCATCAATGGAGTAACATCTTTTCAGAACCCTGTTTATTGCATAGTGTGTTCCGTAAACTGTCTGCTGGCCGCTCAAAAAGGAGGACCCAGTCTGTAAAAAAATTGTGTTTTAAGTATGGTAGGCTTTTGCCTCAAGAGGATGCTACAGCAACCGCGTATTGGGCATCAATAAAATGTCACCCATTGCAGTGGTTGCTGAATTGCTCACCAAGGATGTGTGTAGAAAGCTGGGTTGTTAGGCAGTGTTGAAGATAGCCTGTTCTTGACTACAAAAACCAAGGACCCATGACTCCATGCGTAGTTTTAATTCTGATTTTCTTATTGTCTGTCTCAAGTATATTGCTATCCAGAAGCTACAAGCCTTCTTATAGTGGGAAATTATCTGATCTGCAACTCTAGGAGTTGACTGTGCAACCCTGAAGTAGCATAAATGTGAAAGATTACCTTTCCTTATGCCACACCCCATTTTTTTTATAGATAATGGATGACTCCAGAGTCAGTTGGGTGAGAATTAAGGGATTTGGAGTTTTCCATTGCCTTTGTCTTGCAAAAATTACATTTTTGAGACCTGTCAGCTGGTTGTGGATGTGTTGAAGAGTGCAATTTAGCTCTCAGTAAAGAGTTTTTCTTGAGTTCATGGAATGTCACTGAGGCCTCTGTGGCCATCTGGATGTTGTTTAATGTCAACCCCCATCAACTATTAGTCAGTTATGAAGCATGATGGGAATTGCACCCCAGAAATCTCTGGAGGGCGTCCCATCCCCCATCTCTGTACCAGGATCTTCTTTCATGTGCAGTTAGACATTCTGTAGCCAACACACAAATTACTTCTGTGCAAATAATAATAATGACTAGTAATAATAATAGTAAAGAAATCTGGTGTTAGAGAAAATCTTGCAGATAGATACAAAGATATTTAGCTGGCCCTCCACTTTTCAGATTTAACATTTATGGATTGAATTATTCACAGATTATTTGCCACCACTTCTGTTGCTGCCCTATGACACTTTTAATAAGAACTCATAAGTCTTACCTCTTGTTTGCAGTCTCTCTGCAAGCCTTGCGAGACCGAGAGAGACTCTGAACATGAGGCAAGGCTGGTAAGTCCCTATTAAAAATGGCACAGGATAGCAGCAGAGGTGGCAGCAACCCACATCAGCCACCCACTTCTGCCCTACAAAGAAACCCCCCTCAAAGGCAGAACTGGGCAGCTGGTGTGCTCTCCATCATGGATTCAAATATATTGTGTAAAGTATATTTGAATCCATAGTGAATTGAATCCAGAGATTGTACTTTTTTTGCATATGTTAAATATTGTTTATGGGGCCTATCAATACTCACATTTTTTCCACATTCACAGGGGTCCTGTACCCCTCACCCCGGCAAATGTGGAGGGATGCCTGAAATTGCTTTGCACAACGTGGATGTTAAGAATCAGAGGAAGCTATCTGTGGAATAATCAATGTCTCACAATATATTGTCATACAGAACAACTGCATGGAGTTGAAGTAATGCTTCCTGGTACTCCTCTCTCCTCAAAATATTAATACATTTTCCATATATATATATATATATATATATATACACATACATACATACATACATATACACACACACACATACATACATACAGCTCTTTCCGAGAGAGTAATAATGCTGATTAACTTTAGAAAACACTAATGAATAAAGAATCCGAGGTGTCCATACGGGGTCTCCCTTACAGAAAGCATCTCAGTGGTGTTTAGGTCTTCAGAATGGAAAATCACGATCTAACTTACCTTCATGGCAGCATTTTCCAACCAAATGGCTACCTTATGGGGGATGATGGGTGTTGTAGTCCAACACTTCCAGAGGCCACAGGGTTGGGGAAAGCAGTTCTACACATGTTGGGACCTCAGCTGAATGTCGTCCTCCAGTCACGTTATGTGGACTGTCACAATTTTCACTTTTGTTCTGAGGAAATAGGACAAAATAGAAGGAAAATAATTCAGCCTCTGGTGGATTGCCACTTTTTTATTTCAGCGCAGCATTCAGTAGATCACTAGTTGGGCAGGTGTGCTCAAAGAAGGTAATTTTACAAAAGTCAAAAATAAGTTGTGTCCTTCCATTGAGAGAAGTCTGTGTTGTGTGTAAAAATTATGTGTTTACCATGGTGATAATTTATTTATAAATGTTGTAAATGTATTCTGTATAGCTGAAAATAGCCAAGTGTCATGGTAATTTTAAATTATTTAAAGGAGCGTGTCAAAGCGCCGTAACTATTACTTATCAAACTGCCTTTTCTGCTGTACAGTTCTATTATTTAAGTTCTCTGGGGCTTGACTTTTCATCCCAAATCCTCTGCATGTATCTTGGGAGCTTGTAAAAAGGATGTACTGATCATTCCTTTTAGTCCAAATATCAGTGCTTCTGAAAATCGTTGGTCTTGTTGCTTCTATTTTTTAAAGAGCTTTCCATCCTCACCCCTACTATCCACGTAACCCTCCCAACCCCTGTGGTGATTGGATTTTAAGCTTCAGAAGGAAGGGAAAATTGCAAATGAAATGTGACAGTAGAAAACTCATGTGAACACTACTGAAGGCTTTTCAGAGAAAGCTGTGTGCTTGTCAGCTACCTGGGTTGGAAAAATTAATAGTCTCCATCCTGTGGTGGAGAATCACGTGGACTTTAAAACAGTGGGAGTAGAGTTGGATGACTTCTCAAAAAAAAGGGGCACATTTAGATATTTTTCTGTGCTAATTTATTACAGTGCTGCCGTTGCAACACAACTGGTTGCTTAAGAAGCTTACTTTCTGCTACACTAAACACTTACGTAACCCCAACGCTGATATTTTACTATTCCATTACAGTGACAAGGAATGCGATTAGAACAACGGTCTTTAGAAAGCAAGGTAGGCCTCCTCCTGTAGGAAGCAAACAACTTGATTTGATTTATCCAAAATACTTGTTACCCAGTCTCCTTGCTTCTTTTTCCACAGCTGTACAGACAGTGTTCAAAAGGCAGGCAGGCAGGTAAAAGTCCCCTTAATGAAGTGCTTATCAAGCTAGCCAGTGTTGTGGACTGGCAGTTTATTCAGCTTATTCCCCCAGTATGCCAGGGATCAGTACCAGGTTTATGCCCATCAGCTACAGTTGCTTGCATGCTTCCTTCCTTCTTGGAAATTCCCCCGGGGTAGCATCTGATGGCTTAGGACTGTCAGTGGTCCAAGGACCACCAACTTGCTGTAGCACAGACTTAAATTTTTCCTGGCACCCGCCCCACTGGCTCCCACCTTTAGCCAAAACATGGCCTCCTTCAGCAGCCACCTAAAAATAAGGTGAACCATCACAAAATTTAAGGGGAATGGGGAAGAGCCCCCCACCCCATTTGAGACTGATTTGGGATGTCTTAACAACAACCTTTCCTATAAGAGGAAAACTGAAAATATGACATCCCAGTTCAAAGTGAGAACAGTAAAAATCTGGGAAAACAGAATGTTTCAACTTGGCACTTAAAGAATAAAAGACTGCATCAAGCAGGTATTTCTGGGGAGGGTATTCGATTATTTCTTGTTTTTAATTGTTTGCAAGTTTGATTCTGACTTATGATAATCCTGTGAATGGGAAACCTGTCAACCACAGCCCTGCATAGTTCTTCAAACTCAGACTCTTGGCTTCCTTGATCGAACCAACCCACCTGTAATGCAGCCTCCCTGTTTTCCTACTGTCTTCCACTCTACCAGACATTATTGTCTTTTCTAATGGATAATGTCTTCTCATGAATATGTCCAGAATATGGCAGTCAGTATTCTATTAGCTTCTGGTACGTTTCTTCATTCCTTGTCTTGACCTAGGTGTAGCATGCATTCATTTCTAGTTTCTCCTCCTTTTTTCTCCTACTCAACATGTCCTGGGCCCACATATGCCTCTATTTTCAAGCTCAAACTGTTCTTGAACATTTTTTTCCCTCTGTGCCTTTGGCCATTAGTAACTAAAAATATCAG
Organism: Ctenosaura bakeri; assembly: GCA_948474755.1. Classification (NCBI taxonomy): domain Eukaryota; kingdom Metazoa; phylum Chordata; class Lepidosauria; order Squamata; family Iguanidae; genus Ctenosaura; species Ctenosaura bakeri. The sequence goes on from CAOLHI010000685.1 coordinate 503,480, forward strand.
TCTGCTTTTTTCTTTATCTATGGACGAATGACCCCCTCATTTATCTTTCTTTCTCACAGAAAGATCTTGCCAAAATGTGGTTATTATTTTTTTGTCCTGGGTGGTTAAAATCTATCAACCGCCTGCTGATCATTCTCCATTACAGGACTGAGCTTGGCAGATGGGACTGCAGAGTTGTTTCTTTCTTTCTTGGTTACAACATCAAGGTGAGATGGACAACATTAAATGAAAGCTCCTTGTTAGTGCAAAGATGGTTACAGTCTTCATTCATTCTGCCTTGTGTTGCATTCCAACAGCATCTGGAAGGCTATACGATTCCCACTGTGGTCTACAGAGATGGAGGAAGGTGATCCTACATCCTTTACTGCCATCCTGTGGATCTGACATTTAGCCAGCATTATTTTTGGACTGTTCCCCTTTCCTTCATCTTAAGTTTTGTAATGCTGAAACTGATGTGCATTCTTGATGGACTCAAAAGTTCATCCTTTCATGACAGGGTGGAAAACTGGACATTTGTGGAATGTGTTAGCCTGCTAAGACACCGCCCCACTACACGTTCCCACAGACACAACAATAACCTGTTTGCTCCTTAATGTGCATGGGAAACGATTTTTCTGCCATGTTTAGGCAAAGGAGAAACTCTTTCTTAACCATAGGAAGTGACCAGAATCAACCATACTTCACTTGGGATTACACCCTGGGGCTTTCCTTGTCCTGGGATGAGATGACTGCTCCAAGTGACTTACGGGAGGATTTGGTCTTCATGGGGTGCCCACCCCAGCAGGCATAGACTAATGAACACATTGGATAAGGCAGCTTAATTTTTCAAGGCAGGCTTCAGCTCTTTTTGGCCATGCCTTTTGGAAAGAACTGGGGAGAGCTTGGAAAGGCACTTTAAAAAGGGATTCGTTACAGTTGTTTGTTAACACCCCAAATGTAATGCATTTTCCAAATTTCAAAATTAACTTCTTACATTTCCCTCTCTCTGAATGTTATTTTTCAAACTCCATCTGGAGATGCCAAGGATTGAACCTAAGATTTACATAGAGTCTGTTACTGAGTTCCTCTGAACTGATTTAAGGTCTGTTAAATCTCCCAAATGGGTACAGGGAACTGAATAGCATTGATACTTTCTTTTTCTGTGTCTCTAACAATGCACAATCTTTGCCGAAATTTTTGTTCTCTTTGGCAATTCTGATGTAGCCCACCCCACATCTAACCACAGTGCTAGCCCTGTAAAAAGTGGCAGGATTAAACAATTCTGTCAGAAGATCTATGGTTTTTCATACTTCGGCAAGAAGGATCATTTTGTTGGATTTCTGCCATCGGCAGAGTTAAATTCAAAGGAAGTCTTCCCAACAATGCCACGAAACTCCAGGGTGGGGAAAAGCTTCTTGACAAATGAAATATGCAGAAGTTTTTGAAAATGCAAGTTAGAGGAATTGTTAGCAGTATGCAACACACTTTGAACTTTGAAACTGTAGGCACACTGTTCATGGCTCCTATTAACAAAAATGTGATATGCTGTATGCTAAACATCAGAGGAAAACCAGATGGGACAGTGGTTTGAGCATTGGGCTGTGACGCTGAAGACCAGGGTTTGAGTCCCCATTTAGAATCATAGAATCCTAGAGTTGGAAGAGACCACAGGGGCCATCCAGTCCAACCCCCTGCCATGCAGGAACACCCTCAAAGCACTCCTGACAAATGGCCATCCAACCTCTGCTTAAAAACCTCCAAGGAAGGAGACTCCACCACACTCCAAGGCAGCATATTCCACTGCCGGACAGCCCTGACTGTCAGGAAGTTCTTCCTGAGGTTCAGGTGGAACCTCCTTTCCCGTAGTTTGAATCCATTGCTCCTTGTCCTGGTCTCTGGAGCAGCAGAAAACAAGCCCTTTCCTTCTTCTACATGGCATCCCTTCAAATATTTAAACATGGCTATCATGTCCCCTCTTAACCTTCTCTTCTGCAGACTCTTCTCTAGGCATTGCTAGGCCCTCCAGTGTAACTCTGTGGCCCACATTGTAACTCTATAGCCCAGTGGTTCTCAACCTTCCTAATGTCGCGACCCCTTAATACAGTTTCTCATGTTGTGGTGACCCCCAACCATAAAATCATTTTTGTTAATTATTATTTATTTATTTATTTATATTTCCAAATAGATTGGAAACACTGCCCTAAATCACTGCTCTGGATAGACTTCTAATGCCTAAAAACTGGTAACCCTCCCCCTTTTTTTTAAGCACAGAAAGCATACATCAGTGCCAGAATTAAGGCAGTAGTTCTAGTTCTGTATGTTGGGTTTCCACAGTTCAAAAAGCCAGTCGCTCCCAAGGGCAATGCCGAAACAGCCCACATTTTACGCAAGGTACAGGGAGGAAAGGGCAGGGAGAGAGGAAAGATGGCGGCGGCATAAGCAGATGCGTTTTGGCTCCTCCAGTGCTTTCCCACCAGGCAGGGAAAGACGGGGAAATGCCCAGCATGCCTCCTCTCCCCTCCTCCCAGCGCAGGGGTCTCAGAAGCACTGCTCCCATTGGCTGTGAGGCCACCTTCTTTTAAAAGGGGGGAGGATTGAGGAGCAGCAACCCCTGTGAAATGGTCGTTCGACCCCCAAAGGGGTCCCGACCCCCAGGTTGAGAACCACTGCTATAGCCCATTACTAGGTCCACCAATGTGATTCTGTGGTCTACTCCTACAGAAAGTGAACCATAGACTTGCCCTGGAGGACCTAATGATTTCTAGAGAGAACATGATGGGTGTACTACCATAAGAATTTCTTAACTAAAAAAAATTAATAATGAAATAGCCTGTGAATAATCAAATCTATTAATGGTGAACCTGTGAAACTGAAGGGCCGACTGTACTCTCAAATTTGAGCAGTGGTAGGAGCGTAGAATAAATCCAATAAACTAGGAATATGAGCACCCAAAATGCAATAGACTTTAGACAGAGAAAGACCCAGTTTAGCAAAATCAGGTGCGTAAACAGAGTCAGAAGGTCTTCTAGACTTGGGAAAATTACTTTTTTGGAATTATACTCCAGATTGGGTATAAATATTTAAAGTAGAACCTGCAATAAAAATTTTCAGCATGGAATGTTTTGTACATGGGATTGTGTCCCCTCTGCTCCCTACTTGGTGTTCCCTACTGTCATTCTGTGCCCACTTGAGTATATGTGGTATTCATGGGGATATGTGAGATTTCCCCCTTCTTTTCATAAGGGTTCTCTCCCCTCTTATTTCTGCAACCACAGATTTCCCCTGAGTCCATTTCCTTTATGTGGGAATGGTATCATTTTGGCCATGTAAGTGACGATGCTCAGAAGATTAAAATCACTATTAGTGTATGTGACAATATTTATGCAACTGGTACTTGGAAATGTCTGCATTTCTCCACTAACACTGAGTACATTTTCTTGCTCACAGCATCCAGTGACTTGGAAATGTAAATCTGTCAGGACGCGGCTAAGTTCCATTAAGCGCTACACAGATTGAGTGAGATATGGCACCATTTCCTTTGCTCCCAGCCAATGATACAAAGCAGCAGCAGGGCAGGGCAGGAGTAAGCTGTGCATGATGTTACGGCGTGGGGAAGATGACAGTGCTGCAGAAGGAGGAGGCCATCTCCAGCCCCAGCTTATGGCCAAGATTCTATGTAATACCGGTGAAGCATAAAGCTGCTTATGCTGCAGGTCCAGGACGGCAAGGGCAGATGGCTAGATAATGGCAACAAAAAAAAAGCACTTTTGGAACTGACCAGTGGCCATGTGGGTCCTGAAATAGGGATTGCTGCCCAATTGCCACCTGGATGCATACCTCCAATTGCCACCTATTGCATACCTCCTTGTGCCAGGTCTTAAAAAAAAAGTTGAGTAAAGAACTTGAGTACTGGATGCCTCCTTAAGCAATCCTTACACTGGGTAACTTCTGGTTGTGTCATGTATGTCACTAAGAAGATCCCGGCCTATGTGGGGCTCATGAAAGGGCAAGACATTGCTTGTTATAGATTTTTGGAGTTGGAAGAGACCGCAAGGGCCATCCAGTCCAACCCCCTGCCATGCAGGAGTATAGAATCCAAGCAGTCTTGAGAAATGGCCATCTAGCCTCTTGTTTAAAAACTCCAAAGAAGGAGACTCCAGCATGCTCCCGGGCACTGCATTCCACTTTCGAACTGTTCTTACCATCAGGAAATTCTTCCTAATGTTTAGATGGAATCTCTTGTAACTTGAATTCATTGATTCAAGTTCTGGTGCCCAGAGCAACAAAGTTGGTGAAAGTCAGGCTTTTACTGGCTAGATAGATTGAGAGTATATATGAGATTTTCTGTCCCATGTGCTGGAACTTGGCTTGCTTTGGATGCTGTGTGCCATGGGCAGGGGCATTCCAATTTCTGCTCTGCCCCAGGCACCAACATATCTTGGGCCAGACCTGGTCCATGTGCAGAGGGCAGCTACATACACACAGATGTGTCATTTTTGGTAGGGAATGCACATATAACTTCTAGTTCTGTCATCCCCCCCCCGCAATCCCATCCCCACTAGTCTAACAGTGCTAGATGTACTTCACATAATTGTTGTAAGGATTACAGAGATAATGTGTGTGTAAAGTTCTTTGCTCACTTAGAGAAAGTGCTACATAACCATCAAGTATCATTATTATTAAGTAAATCCTGAGATGATTTCCACCTGAGTAGTTAATGGCTTTCAAGAAATACACAAGGCCTTAATCTTCCTCGGAAAGCTTTTGCAGCCTCGTCTCTGGCATATGGAAAAATCCTGCAAATGTATCAAAGACGTCTTACAGCCGCATGGGCAGATTGTTGAGCACAGTGTGAAGAGAGGCGCACGCTTATGAATAGCTCTGACCTAATTAGACAAGACAGATCTGATGCTTGCTATGTTCCGACATCTGTATTAAGTATTTATAATCACAACAGGATTTTTGCTCAAGTGCAGTCGAGGAGGTGAGTTGTGGTTTAATAAATAAAAGGCAGCTCTCCTCTGCCTGCCCTCCCGCCCGCAAAGAAAGCATGTGTTAATAATGCAGAAGCCCTTTTCCGCCAGGGGAATGGAGGTAACTTTCTTTGCACTTGCGTAAGGGCGAAAAAAGCAATATGATGCAAAGGCTTGGGCCATGACCTCTCTCCCCGTCTCCCACTTACAAAGGCAATATTTCTCTCCCTACACTCTGTGAAATGGACCCAGTTGATAAACTAGGGATGTGGAAAGCTATCAGTCTCTATTTAGTGGCCTTGATCGTGGACTGCCTGAATTCCCATTCCATCCTTGTCCATCTCAGGTTATAAGATGACTGCTACTTCTGCCTTTGCTCCTCCTCCTTCCCCCTACTTTTCCTCTTTTTTCTTTTTCCTTCACCTCCCTTTATTCTCCCTCCTCCTCTTCTTCATAAATCGTAGAATCATAGAGTTGGACCTATGACCCTGGAGACCAGGGTTGAGTTCCCATTCAGCCATGGAAACCCATTGGGTGACCCTGGGCATGTCACACACTCTCAGCCCCAGAAAACCCATGATAGTTTTCTTTAGAGTCACTATAACTTGGAAGCCACTTGAAGGCGTACATCAACGGTCAACTTTTCCAAGTGATTCCATCCAAGGTCCTTTCCAAAGGCCTGACAAGGACAGACCCTACAACCTTATACATGTAAACCAGGTATTTGGAACATGCCGTGGACCCACCCTCATGAGAAAGTCTTTTTGAGAATATAGCATGTTAATAATTGTGCAAGAAGAAACAGGCTTGGCATTGGCTCAGTGTTGTATACCCAGGAACACCAACTGAATTTTTAAAATAGTCTTTTCCTGTTTCCTTAAGGAGCAAGTTGTTATGATGGGGATAAATTATGGCAAAGAACACACACACACCATGAGATGCAAATGTAATATACACCAGAATATTATGCACTAGATAATATCTCCAAACCAACTACCTCCTTACAAGTCTTTTTTGTTACCCTAGGGCAGAGGACAAAGCTCAGCCGACATGTGGGTGGATAATTTCCACTCTGCTTTGGACATGGATGAAAGCATCTCTTTCTCTTCTAGGTAGGAATGCAACTCTTTCCCCTTCTTTCCCTTTGCAGGGTTCAAGGTTAAGGGAAGGATAAAAGACTCAGTTTTCCAAATCTCCCCACCGCATCTCCTTTCTGGGTTTTTACATTTTTAACAAAAGTTGCGCTAGAAGGCAGAATGAATTATGCATGAGTTATATTTCCCTCCACTCTGCTCCATCCTCAGATATGATGGCTTCTTTCTCCGTTTGCTTGTTTCTTCTGTCTCATCTTGGGCCATTTCCGCACTGGGCTGTTATAGCGCTGTAACTTCACTTTCAACATCCTATGGTATCCTGGAGTTTGTAGTTTAGGGAGGGGCCAGCCAGCCCCTCCCTAAACTGCAAACCCCAGGATTCCATAGAATGTTGAAAGTAGAGTAATAGCGGGCTTGAAGTCATTAGCTGCTATCTCCCCTCAACCATCCTCAATTTGGCTGCAACTGCCCTGTTTAAGGTTGGAAAGTACCCAACTTAGTGCACCTGCAGTCTGCAGAAACATGGGGGAAATCCAAGCAAGTCCCAGGGCTTCTGCAGAGTTTCAGTTGGAAGCAGAAGCATGGTCCCGGGCAGTCTGAGGTCCAAATGAGAAATCAGTCCTGAGCTGAGTCCTGTTGGGAGTTTCCCAAGGTGTTAGCCCTATTGGGAAATTCTATGGAAACAAAAACTGTTAGGAATCAGCCTTCTTTTTAGCAGAGTAGTAGGGAAAACATGCCCAATTTCTGTGTGGCTTCCCTGAACTGAAACTGACTAAGAAAACTAAACAAGGCAGACAGTTTCATGTTACAAACTTAGCAAAGTTTACTAATGATTTTACATTTACATATGCATTGGGGAACCTACATCCTAACTAGCTAAGGAATAGATCAGGTAAGGCAGTAGCTTCGCTGTTAACTCACCATCTTCTTGATGGAGATGAGAAGCATGATCAGAGACCAGGAAGAAAAAGCAAAATTGGAGAAGAAGAGAGAAAGTGTCTGAGAAAGGAGGTCTTTTATAAGATCAATGACCCTAGGAGCTATCCTGGCTCACATAATCTGGTCAGCTGAACACCAAAGGTATTTATAACCATGCATTTAAATGATATAAGGACAAATGGTGAGGTTTCTACTTGACATCCTTTCAGATGTTTAAAGATGGCTATAGTTCAAGATTTTTCATACCTTGGCCCAGTCATTGATCATGGTGACTGGAGACTGCAGTCAAGGAATCAGAAGAAGACTAGGACTTGGAAGGGCAGCTGTGAAAGAACTGGACAAGATGCTGAAATATAGGGATATATCATTGAATACCAAAGTTAGGATTGTCCATGCTATCATATTTTCAGTTTCTATATATGGTTGTGAAAGGTGGACAGTAAAGAAAGCTGACAGGAAAAAATAAGCTTCTCTGACATATGGTGCTGGAGAAGAATTCTGTGGATATCCTGACTGCTAAAAAGACAAATAAACGAGTCCTAGAGAAAATCAAGCCTGAAATCTCCCCAGAAGCCAAGTCGATTAAATTAAGGCTGTTGTACTTTGGCCATGTCATGAGAAGATATGACCTGCTAGAAAAGACAATAATGCTTGGTAAGATGGAAGGCAGTAGGAAAGGGAGGACCCCATTACAGATGGATAGACTCAAAGAGAACGCATCCCTGAATCTGCAAGGTGTAAGCAGGGCAATTGAGGACTGGGTGACTTGGAGATTTCTCATCCATAGGGTCATCATAAGTGAAAGTCAAGTTGACAGCAGTTAATAATGACAGTTATTATCATCTCTCAGTCTTCTCCAAGCTAAACATAGCCAATCATTCCACATAAAGTTTGGTTTCCAGATCTTTGATCATCTTAGTCAGCTTCCTTTGGACATGGCACAACTTCTCCATACCCTCAGTAGTTAGGATTTCTGCTTAAGGCATAGCATGACTTCTAATAACTCAAACTAACCTCAAGTTGCTTGCAGAACAAGCTTCTTTGGAAGGAAGAATGGAACGAGCTGACCTCTGAGCCAGGATGCCAAAGAGAGCTGCATTACGAAAGGTGTTGGCTGTGGCAAGGAACAATCTGTACCCTCATAAGTCTGATGGGCGATCTCCCAGCTCAGTGGGAACTCCCTGTTATAGCAGCTACGAGATCAGCATTCCATTTGGTTCAATAATTCAGTAGAAGATTAAAATTTAATTCTATCCCCAGCAGCAACTGGGGAGAGCTGGGAGTTCCATTTATTCATTAATCTGAAAATTATTATTGCTTTTAATTAAACACACAACCATCCCTTTATTGCGGAGGGAGCTGGGGGCCCTTGGTTTGGGCTGCTGCATTCTGATGAATTAAGCAGTCATTAAATTATGTGATAACATGATTAATGTGTGAAATAAAAAGAGTAATGGAGAGGTGAGAAAGGCAAGGGACTTGCGGTTACAAACGCAAATTCCTACTTCTCTCTGATTCTGGTTAGATAATTTTTCAGTGAATATATCATGGAGTTGGTCACCCAGTGAGTTTCCATGGCTGAGCAGAGAATTGAACTCTGGTCTCTTGGGTCAAAGGCCATTTCCGCACTAGACTGTTATAATGCTATTACTCCACTTTCAACATCCAATGGAATCCTGGGGTTTGCAGCCCTCAAAGGCCCCTCCCTAAACTGCAAACCCCAGGATTCCATAGGATGTTGAAAGTGGAATAGTAGCACTATAACAGTCTACTACGGAAATGTCCTGGGAAATCTGACCATTTCTCTTTTACCTGCAGACAAAACTGCAAATTCTTTCTGCCCCAAGTATGCAGGTGGTTCTGCAAATTTCAGTATCCCTCAAAAAGCTACTGGAATTAATTTCTCCGTCTTTTCAACCAGCCAAATCCTGTTGGTGCAGTGAATCCCAGCAGGGAGAGATTGTATTCTACCTCTTCTGAGCTTCTTTGGAAAGAAAGAGGTGACATTTTTCCTTCAGCACTAGCATGGTCGAATGCACAGGGATTTTGAAAAGCAGAGTTTTAAGAGCCGGGCGCTCAGAGTTCTGGGACTGGAATGACTGTCAGTTTTGATTTCTCTCTCGCTCAGTTCTTCCTATACTGAATATGATGACATTTGAAGGTTTTGATTGCTTCTTATCAATTGGCAAACTGAATGAAAGTGCTCACCCGTCTGCAAGAAAGGATGGGCAGTGGCTGATGGGGCTCCCATGTCAGTAAGGCATGGATCTACCCTGGGCTTTAGTCTGAACTATAGATGAATTGCCCAAGGCACTTCACCCCATCCGCAAAATAGGTTCAGCACCTTGGAGAGTTTCTTTAAAATCCAGACTACCCAAGGTGCTGAATTCTGTTCCCAAAATAGATTCAGCAGAGAGAACAATTCTTTCAATATTCAGATTTCAGCCCAAAGGTCTTCTTGTTGTTTTGTGCCTTCAGGTTGTTTCTGACATACTGCTACCCTATTATGGTTTTTTTTACATTTGTTTTTATTTCTTTTGTTTGTTTGTTTTATTAATTATATAAAAACATAGAACACCCAACCAACCAACCAACCAAAGGCATGTTTTATTTTCTTTTTATTTCTTTTCATGTATAAAGACTGAGATTTGACTTTAAGGTGGGGGAAAGGAAAGGCAAGAAAAGAAAACAAACATAGAATCATAAAATCATAGAAATGTAGAGTTGGAAGAGACCCCAGGGGCCATCCAGTCCAACCCCCTGCCATGCAGGAACACTCATCAAAGCAAAACATTCCTTCAACATCAGTGCAACATTCTCACCAACTTCCTCCTAATGAGGAATAGTTATATATTATTTTACAGGAACAGTATCAAAGTCATCTTTCAAGATTAAAAATTGCAGAATCTACCTAATTCATCACTTGTATTATTTGGAGTTGGTTACTTATCTAATTGTCCTGCCAGGATCAAATTTCAAAATTAACCATCATGAGATGACCCCTATCATGGGGTTTTCTGGGGCTGAGAGAGTGTGATGTACCCCAAGGCCACCCAGTAGGTTTCCATGGCTGAGTGGGGAATCGAACCCATGGTCATAGGGCAAAGCTTAAACCACTATACCACTGACTGCCCCACTGCTATAGGAGCTGCCAGCTGTGACGGAGAGTGGAACAACAGAAAAACCAGCACTGGGAAGCATTACTCTTTTGTACTACAAATCCCAGCATCCCCAGCAAGCATGGCCCTTGGTTTACTGAATCAGTGAATAAGCAATGCCGAGGTTTCTGTTCTCTGCTGTGTGTTGGAGCTAAGAGACTCTCTGCCAGTGGCTGAAAATGTGGATCCGCCGCTTTCATTTCAGGCTACAGGTTTCCCTCTTGTGGCCCAGCCAGAGTTTGCTCATTTCCTTCTCTGAACTCACAGAAAACATCTTCTAAAGCAGGATGGGCAGAACTGCGGAAGGACGGCAGATAGTAGGGCGGCCACTTATACATTGCCAGGGATGTTGCTCTTTGCCAATTTGTTCTGGCATGCAAAGATGAATAATTTAGCTATTTTTCTCTCTGCTGTGAGAAAATGCTCAAAAGCTGCAGGTTTCTCGTATCTTCTTGGAATGGAAGGAAGATTGCAAAATTACTCTGCTGTTTTTGCTATTTTGCTATTTTTTCAGTTTTTGAACGGCAGTTTGGGGCTTATTCTGGATTCATAATGCTTCCAAGCTACAAAGATTCTCATTGTGGGGAAAATTCCCCTCCTCAGTTTTTCCAGAAATACGGGAAGCCCCCCACTTCTTTTTGGTCTATTGATGGATTATTTTCAAATATCCTTTGCATCCTGATGCATTTGTTTTACTGAAAGTTTAATTACAGTCTTAGCTGTCAGATGATGTGAATTTTTAGCTGCGTTCATTTTAAATTTCGGTAGCTGCCTTGAGTCCTGAACTGGAATAAAGGATATGAAAAATAACCATTGTCATCATTATCACTGTCATCTCCATCATCACTGTACCGAAAGAGGATGCCAGTCTACATAAAATTGCACATGATAATTTATATATAGTGTAGCAAAACTAGAAATGATAGTGGATAATTTACACCAAATGATAATAATCTCAGCCTAAGGGAGAAGAGGGAGACCAGACAACCTGTGTTCATGCTTATCTGTTGCTCAGGTGCTGCTATCTGTGGATGATGGACAGCTTCAGGGTCCCTGAGCTCTCTCCTTATGGTCTTTATTTTTTTAAAGTATTTCATAAAATAAAATTCATAAAATTCTTTTTTTAATATAATATAATTTTATTTAAGTTTCACAAATAAAAAAAATCATCTTAAGTTGTACTTTTACATGTAATGTTTTTTGTTCTTCCAGTCTGATCTAGTTTTCATTTTCTGAACTTCTATTCACATATAAAAATTATGCATCACAATTCTATGTTCATCTTACATGCTTGATCTTGCATTTCCCTTGTCCACTCCTGTTATGTTACAGTTATTCCTCTTTTATTTCAACCATAATTCAGGCATTTTCGCTTGGTAGTTCCCAGCAATTACCCATTACAATTTGCCATTCTGCTTTTATCTGATCAGCTGATTTCCCCTTTAATCTATGAGAGACAATATCTGCATTTCTATTCTCAATAAATGTCCCCCACCATTGTTCAATTGTGGGTATTTGCTGAGACTTCCACAATTTGGCACATTCAATTTGAGCTGTCATTATCATATACAGTATTAATCTCCAATGTGTCTTAATATTAGTGTTCTCAAGAACATTTGTCATATTTAACAGATAAAATTCAAGTTTTTTTACAAATTGAACCTTCAGTATTTCACACATCTTTTTATGTATTTCACTCCAATATTTCTTTGCCTTGGGACATGACCACCACATATGAAATATTGTTCCCACCTCTTCTAACATAAAATTCTTGAAAAGTAACACATACTTACATACCTATACAAACAGTTCACACATAAATAGGAAGATCTTTAAAGGCAAAGATTAAGTATAATAAATATAATCATAATAATTTAATAATACACACAATGTCTAACATAATTTAACATATCTTAGGACATATCTACACACCTTTTTACTTCTTCCCCTCAATTTTGATCATTCCTCTTCCTCTCTGGCTTCCTGACTAGGTTGTCCTTAAGATAACAAATTAGCTGAATAACTGAGATTCCATTTCCTTTCTTTAAATACATCAGGGCTCTACTGATATTACCTCTTATATAGCAATAAATCTTAACACTCTTAGTATGTAGCAATATTATTTATATTACAGATAGTTAACATAAGCTGCATAAAGTTCATATCTCTCTTCATTCATCTCACTCTTCATGCCTCTCTCTTCAATCTATAAAGCTTGCTACCATCAAATCTCCCTATTTGCTTTTAAAAAATTGTATAAGAGGGTCCCATTTTTTAACAAATTTCCCAAGAGAGTTCCCTCTTGTTAATGTCATCTTATCCATAGTTGCCATATCATATAAATTTAATTCCCAGTCTTCTATGTCAGATATATCTGCTTTTTTCCAATTTTTTTAGCATAGTTAATCCTTGCAGCGGCAGTCATATAAAATAAGATTTCATCATATATTTTTTCCAGTTCATCTTCTGGCATTCCCAGTAGATACATTTGTGGTGACATGTGAAATTGTATTCCCAATTTTTTTTCAATTCCCAAATGTATTTGTTTCCAATATTTCATAGCTTTTGGGCATGCCCACCACATAGGGTAGAAAGTGCCCTTCTCACTTCTACACTTCCAACATTTGAAACTACAATTATAAATCTTTGCCAGTCTCTCAGGGTGGAAATACTTATGGTCTTTATTTTTAAAGTAGACCTTGATCTGGCAGCTCTCCAGAGAGAAGACACCTTCAAAAAGAGGACTGTTTGCTGTCTGCTTACCTTAAGTGAGAAACACTTCAGTTTTCAATATTAGTCCACTATTGTGTACAGTGCATGTCAGGAGTGGCCTAAAGCGAGCGAAAGGCAGGGTAACTTAGCAGGGATCTTGCAACCCAGCGTCGATGGGGTCAGGTTAGTCAAGCAGTCAGACAGGTTTTAAAACGGCAAATAATATTTTATTGAGTACAGACAAACATTGAAGACAACACATTCACGCAGCTAACTAAAGAAATGGGAAATTGGGAGTTCTTAGAAGGAAATGGGTGATACAACACCTGTCTCGTAGTCCCGAAGATATTGAGTTCGTGGATATGAGGTCTCAGTAGGTGGGACTGAGGGGAAAGCTTGCCAGACAGAGTGGCAGCACAGCGGGATGGAAGCCCGGAGCAATCCGAGGGGTGCTGGCAGTTTGAGCGATCCGGGGTTGAGCGGGCTCAGTTACTGGAACTGAGGGGATGGCTCACCAAGTGGACGGCTGGATGGAACTCAGGAGCGATCCGAGGTGGTCTCGGAATTGTGGGTTTATATAGGGTGAATTGTGACTGCAGGCCATGCCTTACTCGGTGAGAACAATGCGAGTTTGGAGCGGGACAAAGCTTTGGAAAAGGTCAAGTTTAACATGATCAACAATAGTGTAGCCAGTATGCAAATACAAGGTGCTTAGTCCGGCTTTGTAAGACTATCGGCTCAGAGCCGGGCACCTTTGTTAGTGTCGTGCTTAAGCAAAAAGGTGTTTGCAGGAGAGGTCCCTGAAGCAACAGAGTGGCTCTGTTCTGCCCGCCTAGGTGGAGAATGGAATGTCCAGCAATTATCGGCTGTGCATGTTTATGTGCTTGTCTGGAGGCCTCGCAAACACGTGGAGCGGGTGGCAGAGGAAGGCCGAATGGTTTTGATATCAAAACGATATCGAGTGCTATCACTGGGTAGGCCTGGGCCGAAGTAACAATTGTTATAGTGCTATTATTCCATTTCAACATCCTGTGGAATTCTGAGGTTTGCAGTTTAGTGAGGTTAAAGAGCTATAAATGCCCCTCCCTAAATTGCAAGCCTCGGGATTCCATAGGATGTTGAAAGTGGAATAATAGCACTATAACAGTGTAGTGTGGAAATGGCCTTAGAATCAAAACAAAGTATATAAACATTTGTCTGTGGTTTCTATGGCCTTTTGATTTCAGTACAGATGGGGGGGGGTCTTATCCCTATTCCAGCATGGAAATAAGCAGTGCATGAGCCAAAAGACCGATTATTACCCTATTAGAATAAGAATCCAGGCTGGCTCCTGTAAAACCTCACCGAAGGCGGGTTTCCATCAGAGCCGAGGCAAAGTTTATGAGATGTGAAGAAGAGAGTGGGGTGAAAGGAAGCCTTAACAACACAGATCTGGTTTCTCAGAAATAACAGATCTTCCAAGGAGGGGTAGGAAGAATGTCCATCTCTATAATAATGGCTGCAGATAAGATCAGCGCATGGCTGGCGTTTCCAGACAGCTGAGGCCAAAGGCACCGAAAATAAATTCTTAAAGGCTGAGACAAATTAAGTGCAGCCATTTAAAAAAAGAAAGAAAAAAAAAAGACCCTGAAGGTTCTCCCACCCAACTCCATCCTGAGCCGGTCTGATCCAAGGGAGTAAATGAGGACTGGGGAGGACCGGCCCCACTGGACAAGGCGGCCCCATCTCAAATGTAGCATCACAGAGGGAGAGAAAGAGATGTTTGCCTTTCAGTGGAAATAAAGAGAGGTGAGCTTTAATGGGGTGGAAAGATAAGAGCACGGGAACAGAAGACCAAAGACCTATCTAGGCCCATATGAATACAAGATCTTTTCTTAAACTTCTGTTGGATAGATGCAGGATGTGGAATTCATCAGGCTCCTCTTCTCATGAATTTCCAAAACTGTAGGGCATTCCAGGGCTGGCCTATTAAAAGGAACTGTTTTCGTATGTTTCTGTGCAATTGGTACAATCTGAGACCTATGAACAAACCAGGAAATAGTAGATAGACACTTGGTAACCTGTATCTTCCAGCTGTCCTTATTTGACAGACCGACTTCTGATTAATCAGATGACACCAAACGGGGAGAGGTTGCTCATATGCCAGAGGACAGGATAAAAATTCAAAATGACCTGGACAGATTGGAGAGCTGGGCTAACAAAATGAGTTTCCAACAGAGAGAAATTAAGGTCCTGCACTCAGGCAAAAAAAAAAAAAAAAGGAAATGCACAAATATAGGATGGGGGACAACATGTGGCTGAATAACAGTAGCTATGAAAGGGATCTAGGAGTCTTGATGGACCACAAGCTGAACATGAGTCAGCAGTGTGAGGCGGCAGCCAAGAAAGCCAAGGCGATTCTTTGTTGCATCAATAGGAGTATGGTGTCCAGATCAAGGGAGGCTCTATTTTGCTTTGGTTAGACCTCATCTGGAATACTGTGTCCAGTTCTGGGCACCTCATTTCAAGGAGGATATTGACAAGAGGATGATGACCAAAATGGTGGAGGGTTTGGAAGCCATGAATTATGAGGAGCAGCTTAGGGAGCTGGGGATGTTTAGTCTGCAGAAGAGAAGGTTAAAAGGGAACATGACTGCCATGTTTAAATATTTGAAGGGATGTCATGTTGAGGAGGGAACTGCCTTGTTTTCTGCTGCTCCAGAGACTAGGACAAGGAGCAATGGATTCAAGCTACAGGAAAGGAGATTCCACCTAAACCTCAGGAAGAACTTCCTGACGGTCAGAGCTGTCCAGCAGTGGAATCTGCTGCCTCAGTGGAGTGTGGTGGAGTTCCTTTTGTGGAGGCTTTTAAGCAGAGGCTGGATGGCCATATGTTGGGAATGCTTTGATGTGAGTTCCTGCAGGCAGGGGGTTGGTCTGGATGGCCCCTGGGGTCTCTTCCAACTCTATGATTCTATGACTGTATGACTCTATGATTAATGATCTGTCATCCCCCTTTTCAGCTACTTTTAAATTGTCCCAGTTTCTCTTTCCTGTTCCACTCCCCTCCATCCTCTGCTTACTTTAGTTTCTGCAAACTGAGGGCCTTTCCACACTAGACTGTTCTAGTGCTATTATTCCACTTTCAACATCTTATGGAATCCTGGGTAGTTTAGGGAGGAACCTTTAGACTTCTTAACCAGAGAGCTCTTGGGCCTCAGTATACTACAAACCATAGAATTCCATAGGAGGTTGAAAGTGGAATAATAGCACTAGAACAATGTAGTGTGGAGATGGCCTTCGAGAGTCCTCAGATCATATCCAGTTCCGTGGGGCTTCCAAATGACAGGGACATGGAGATACAGTCCAGTAGTTCCAATGTCTGTAAGGCAATGAATCTGCTCTGAGCTTTTATCCAAATTCTAAATGAGCCATCCAAAGTCCTGAACTAGATTGAATTCATCATCTTTGAAAGCTTCCAGCTGAGACTTAAACCTGGATTCCCCACTGCACTGACATGGGCTGGCATCCACTTTGCTTCAGTCACTGGGCCCAGTCTTTAAGCCATGGGAATCAAGTTGCAAAACTCATACTTTTAGGAGGTCAGGCTACACCCATATTCCCTCTTTGTCCTAAAAAATCAACAAGAGGATAAATGAGATATGACTTCACTGGGGCAGGGACTGATCATCAGAAAGATATCCCAGCACATTTTTTTTTAGCCAGTTCCACTGTTCTCTTTGCCAAGAAGCCAATGTGCATTTTTCTGCTTTCACTCCTTATATCTTGACAACTTGTTTATTATCATCACTGTTTGGCCTATGAATGCCTCCCAAGTGATGTAACCATCAAAGAGTCCAGTGTTACTGCAGGTTAGACCTCCTTGGAGATAGCGTAAGGATATCATTTTGATATCAATAATTGGGCTCTCTTCTGCCACCCCTCTCCAAGTGTTTGAGAGGCCCCCGGACAAGCACAGACTAGGCTCGGCCACTAATTGCTGGACATTCCATTCTCCACCCAGGCAGGCCAGAAATAGCCAGATCCTTGCTTTAGGAGACCTCTCTGCAAGCACCTTTATTATGTATGCACACTGTTTACAAAGGACTCCCTGCCCCGAGCAGGCAACCTGGCAAGCTGAACACTCAACTGCCAAGCACTGAGCATTTGCATACTGGCTAACTCTTTTTCAGTTCGGACTTAACTCAATCAGGCTAAATTCTGACCTTTCCAAGGCTTTGTCCCGCTCCTAAAACACATTGTTCTCCCCGGCTGGCCCCTCCCGAAACTGCAAACCCCAGGATTCCAGAGGATGTTGAAAGTGGAATCATCCCGCTATAATAGGCTAGTGCGGAAATGGCCCTTGTGGTGGTGGTGGTATTATTATTATTATTATTATTATTATTATTATTATTATTATTACCACCCATTTCTTCCCAAGGCTTGAGGCAGGGTACAGAATATAGAACTAAAAATCATAATTAAAATACACTAAAACATATTAATACAAACGTACTAGGTATTTGCCTGCTCGTGAAAAAAGAACAGAGAGTGTGGGTCAACCAAGTCTTCTTTGAGAAAGAGTTCTTTAGCCTAGGAGCAACCATCAAGAAGGATCTTTCCCATATTCTCATCAGATGAGCCTATGAGGATGGTGGGACAGAAAGAAAGCCCTCCCTGAAGACAGGAAGACCACTTCTGCACTACGCTGTGATAGTGCTATTATTCCCCTTTCAACATCCCATGGAATCCTGGGGTTTGTAGTTTCCTGAGGCCAAAGAGCTCCCTGGCTGAGAATTCTAACGGCCCCTCCCTCAACTTCAGAGGAGACTGTAAGAAACTAGATAATCAACCAAACAAGAGGATGGAAGGAAGCAGAATTTGTATATTTAGAAGGTCGATAAGGGTAAACTAAAGAAATTAGAAGCTTTGTATAGTTAGTACTTTGATGGTAAAATAACCCCTGATTTGAAAAAGAATGATATAAAGCATATGGTAGAAGAATTGGTTATAATTTATAATTTGCTTTTCCAGATATACAATTTTTTTTAATATGGAATGGAAATACTTGTAAATAGTGACTGATTTTAATTAAAAAAATAAACATAAAAATAGCAAAAGAAAGTGGAATAATAGCATTATAACAGCCTAGTGCACAAATGTTCCCCATTCCACTTCCGTTATTGCAAAAAAGGGGGTGAATTTATTACTTATAATGTTGTTAATAACACGTTAATAGCCCTTCCAGGGTCTGGGTCAGACTGCATGGCTTTTGGTTATCCTTGTCCAGCTTTTCCATTCCACTCTTTGGCTTCAGGGAACCCCTTAACTCATCACCCAGCTCTGGGCAGGTGCCAGAAGTCTTGGTGCAAGAACTGATTCTGGCCACATGCCTCCTCTGCTGATTGAAGCCAATTTGTAATTCACCGCTTTCACTCTAAGCAAATATACACTCCCCCCTTTCCCATCGTCCCCCCACCTCCCTTGCAATCAGAGTTTGTTTATGCCTTCCCTTTCATCTTGGCCCTCTGGCTTTTGACTTCCTTGCGGCCATCAAAGGCTAATTTTCCCCTTGCCTTTTCTCAGTTAAATGGACCATAGCAGAGAGTCGCAAACAAAGGAAACCAGTGACGTCTGGGTTGATTTGTGGGGCACCCCTGATAGTTACCTCTCCTTCTCCCCTGGCCGGCTGTCAGCACAATTTATCATTACAGAAAATCCGACATGGCTTTCAGATGTGTGGCTTGTCCTGTCTCCATCTTCTCAGCATCAGGGAAGGCCATATTTTCCTCCTTTGCTCCACAAAAGACACATCAGACATTTCACAGATGAAGACTAGGGCCATTTCCGCACTAGGCTGTTTAGCGTATTATTCCACTTCCAACATCCTATGGAATCCTGGGCTTTGCAGTTTAGAGAGGGACATTTAGAATTCAAAGTCAGAGAGCTCTTTGGCCTCAGGAAACTGCAAACCCCAGCATTCCACAGGAGTTTGAAAGTGGAATAATAGCACTATAACAGTCTAATGCGGAAATGGGACACATGTGGTCAAGCAACATCAGAATGTGGTCAACTTGGCAAAAGTTATTAAGGAAGAAGAACCCACAGGCTAGGAGAGCCTGCAGCAGTTTGCTTTTTCTTGAGCTTACCGGGAAGGGCAAGACTCCAAACTCCTTTCCTCTCTCCTCACCTTCCACTGAGATAATGTAGGGCATGCTACTTTTGAACTCAGTTTGCAGAAGCTGAGGATGAAGGGGGAAAGTGAGCAGAGGAGAGAGAAACTGGGACATTTTAAAAGCAGCTGAAAAGTGGAACGAGAGAGGATTAATCAGGACTCTCTCTGCCAAATTGGAACAATTGGAGGGTATAGCACACATGAATGGAACCTCCAACCTCAGGGGATGTCTACTTATTAATATCAAATGCTAGAGACAAACAGAAGAGGGCCAAAGAAGACCAGCCTCAAGAAGCTGAAATTGCCTGATGCCTTTATATCTTGCTTATGGACACATCTGGTTGTCAATGGGCAAGAGGAAGGATTTGTGTTGGACAAATTTGCTAGGTTGTCTCCCCTCCCCATGTTTCATGTTTATTAACATCCCAAATTTGGTACATCAAAGCTGTGAAGAAATTATTGTTTTCTGGAAAGTTCTCATTTTAAAAAAATTAAATGAAAATGCTAATCAGCCCTATTTCTAGCTGAGCTTTGCAAAGGATCTTATTGCATTTTAGTGTGTTCCTTCTTGTGTCTTTGCTTATTCTTTCTCCCTGAGTTATGACTTCATAGAATCATAGTGCTGGAAGAGACTCCAGGGGCCATCCAGTCCAACACCCTTCAGCCATGCAGGAACCCACATCAAAGCACTCCCTTGGATAGATGGCCATCCAGCCTCTGCTTAAAAACCTCAAAAGAAGGAGACTCCACCACACTCCATTGAGGCAGCAGATTCCACTGCCAGACAGCTGTGACCATCAGGAAGTTCTTCCTGAGGTTCAGGTGGAATCTCCTTTCCTGCAGCTGAAATCCATTGCTCCTTGTCCTCATCTCTGGAGCAGCAGAAAACAATCCTGTTCCCTCTTTGATATGACATCCTTTCAGATATTTAAGCATGCCTATCATGTCCCCTCTTAACCTTCTCTTCTGTAGACTAAACATACCCAGTTCCCTAAGACACTCCTCATAGGGCTTCATGGCTTCCAGACCCTCCACCATTTTGATCGCCCTCCTTTGGACACATTCCAGCTTGTCAATATCCTTGAATGGAGGTGCCCAGAACTGGACACAGTATTCCAGATAAGGTCTGACCAAAGCAGAGTAGAGTGGTACTATTACTTTCTTTGATCTAGACACCATACTCATATTGATGCAACCAAGAATCGCCTTGGCTTTCTTGGCTGCCTCATCACACTGCTGACTCATGTTCAGCTTGTGGTCCACCAAGACTTCTAGATCCCTTTCACACGTACTGCTGTCCAGCCACATGTCCCCAATCCTATATTTCTGCCTTCCATTTTTTTCTACCTAAGTGTAGAACCTTACATTTCTCTCTGTTGAAATTCATTTTGTTAGCTTTGGTCCAGCTCTCCAATCTGTCAAGGTCATTTTGAAATTTGATGCTGTCCTCTGGCATATTGGCAACGCCTCCCAGTTTGGTGTCACTGCGGATTTGATCAGCATGCCCTCTATCCCTTCATCCAGAAGCTTCTTGCTTCTGCATCCTGGGTCCTTTCATACTATACAACTAGAATGCTGTGTATGTTTTAATTGCTGTGGAAACATCCTATGGATTTCTGGAGTTTGTAGTTTGGGGAAGCTCTAGAGCTCACTGGCTGAGAATTCTAAAAGGTTCTCCTTAAACTCCAGATCCCAGGATTCCATAGTGGTTAAAGTGGAATCACAGTGGTATAGGTGTGTAGGGTGAAAGGGCCCCTAGTTGATCTTGTTTCTGGCTTGCTTTTAAGACCAGATTTTTGGCTCACCTCTCTCCCTCTCCCTCTCCCTCTCCCTCTCTTTTGATGGATGGATGGATGGATGGATAGATGGATGGATAGATAGATAGATAGATAGATAGATAGATAGATAGATAGACAGACAGACAATATTTTTGAGCCAGTGTCATGCAGTGGTTTGAGCACTGGACTTTGACCTTGGAGACCAGGGTTCAATTCCTTACTTGGCCATGGCAACCCACTGGGTGACCTTGGGCATGTCACACACTCTCAGCCCCAGAAAACCCCATGATAGGTCACCATAAGTTGGAAAATACTTGAAGGCACACTGTTACCCTGATTTCTGGGGTCCCTTGGGGGACACCTCAATGTGCTCCATGTGATGGGGAATGGAAACTAGCCAGAGCACAAGCAATAGCAATGCAGGGTAACCTAGCGGGGTCTTTTTACCCAGTTTTTAAAGGGTCAGGCCAAGCCAAAAACCAAACGAAAATGTCCAATAAATGATTTTATTGACAGAAAGTCTCACACACCAACGCAATCACTCACACACTCACTCAAGACCTATTAAGAAGCAAAAGAGAGGAAATTGGATAGGGGAATATTGAAGGGGTTGCAGCTGGGGTAATATTGCAGCTTTTCCTGAAGTCCTTGGTCCTGGATAACAGCAGAGAAGTGGAACTCAGCATGGAGAGGGTTGAGGGGATTACTCAACAGATGGAGCGATGGTCTGCTGGGATGACCAGGAGTGATCCAAAGAACTGCTCAAAAACTGGGACTATTTGTAGGGGAAAAAGTATCTGGAGGGCTACTCCTTTCCCAGGGAGAACAATGGGTGTTGCAACAGAAAAGAAGCTCCACGATGGCAACTTCCTGCGCGTGATGAGATTACAAGGTGTTGCCAAAGTCTCAGGGTCTTTGGCTGCATCTGGTTGTGGTGTGACTTCATGTAAATGGTCCTCGCCTGATAGGATATTTGCTCAACTTGGGGCAAACACACTAACCCCCTCAAGTCGGCTTCTCAGGGGCTGAGGACCCTTTGTTTACTGTGGTTTTGCACAACTTGAGGTCTCCTGGGGCTACGTGACTGAGGATTTTACTGGCCTGGCCTGGTTTTCGATTGTTTGACCATGGCTGCCTCCATGCTCATCCAGGTGACCCCTCAAGCACATGGAATCATATTTAATATCAAAATTGTAGACCCCAGGATAGGGTTTTTCCAGTGGAGTAATAACACAGCAACACAATAATATTTTTATTAAAAACTTTAGATACGTAAAACAACATCTAAAGGAATGCATAACACTGAACAAACAATACAAACAAAAATACAATCTAATCTAAAAAGACACAAGCAAAACTAAACTGACATTTAAAAACCAGGGCTAATACGGCTCATTTCTGACTGCTGCTCCTGGCCCAGTTCCAGGAATCATTACTATCAGGCAAAATGGCTCTAGAACTGAGGCAGCTTGACCTGATCTTAGAAAAGGTACTTTCTTGGACAGCAGTTCCAGAATCCTGCACCCAGCATGCCTGCTTCTGGCAGCTGAAGGGTGGTTTTGTTTGTTTGTTTTAAACATCCATAAATCCAGTTAGAAAGGGATATGCACTTTCTACTGATGTCTGATGTGTTCCATGTCGGTGGGTTGGTGAATTTGCTCTGGGTTTTAGCCTGCAATTTAAAAGAGCTTTCCAAGGTACTGAATTTTGTCCCCCAAATTGGAGACAGAGCACCTTGTGCAGCACCTTTGTGTTCTTTTACACCTAGTTACTTGTAATGAATTCCTTTCCTCAATAACAAAAGTATAACAGCATTGCATTAAGATTTTTCCAAGGGATAGGTTTGTTAGTTTGTTACCAAAAGGAGTTACTGATATCCTCTATTAGCTACTTAGTCATGTTTGTGTAACTAAGGCCATTTCCGCACTACAGTGTTATAGCGCGATCATTCCACTTTCAACATCCTCTGGAATCCTGGGGTTTGCAGTTTCGGGAGGGGCCGGCCAAAACTCCTAAAACTGCAAACCCCAGGATTCCATAGGATGTTGAAAGTGGAATGATCACACTATAACACTGTAGTGTGGAAATGGCCCAAGTAACGTCTTGCATAGTAAGGTGCTTGGAATTGTAACTTTTTAAAATCTCCTTTCTAAGACAAGCTCAGATGTCTCTGATGCTCTCAGCTGCTGCTACCGCACCATCCGGATTCCCACAGTCAAGCCGGTGCCTTTTCCTCTCCTCCACTTGGAAACTTCTGAGACACATTAATGGAGGAACAACCACAAGGCCATAACCACAAGGGGATCAGAAAGCTGATGCTGGGTAGACAGATGTAATGCCAACATCTCCTGTGTTTTGCGGCTCTCGCCGGCTCCATGGCTAAGTTAGAACATGTTATTAGAAAATTAGGGGAAGTGGTCTATTGGAGAAATTCTCTTTCAAAACCCGCATGCTTCAAAAAGGATGAAAATGTACCTAAGACTAGGGACAAAATCATATTAGGACATTATGACGGCCCAGCTCCGGCAATGGTATTTTTAATCTGCTTGTGTGTGGACGCATCTAGTACACCTCCTTCACCCATAGTATAATAGGATGCCTGCTTTAAAGACAAGCCAGAATGGAAGCATAGATCCACACAGACCTGCCATGACCTGGAACATCAACGTAGGATCCCCAGATCTCAGAGCCTGGCCTCTCTTCTCTAGTCCTCCAGGGAAAGGAATCTCAGGGTGAGAACACTGCCTTGAAAATATCTATCCTGCTTAGGAAGATAGACCGTAGATATACATGGAGATAGACTACTTTTTGAAACAGAGGTTCTAGGCAAGGGCTTTCCAAACAGTGTGCCACGACACATTAGTGTGTCACCTGAAGTGTGTAGGTGCGTCACCTACAATCTTGGAAATGTGTGTTTTGTTTTGTTTTTATAAATCATATACTTTTAAAAATACATGAACGGTTTTCATGAGATATGTTGTGTCCCTATACATTTTGTTACTACAATTTATGTATGTGTCTGTATCTCTTACAAGGGGCTAGTTTAACCTCTGGTTTGCTAGTAAAATTGAAATTACTGTGTTGCCAAACGATGCATGTCTGAAAAGTGTGTCACCAACATGAAAAGCTTGGAAAGCTCTATTCTTGGCTATCAAGATTTATGTAGCTCAACCACTCCTTTATTTTCTTTTAAAAATGAGTTTTAAAGTTTATAGAAAATAATTTTTTAAAGGGGTAAAAGAAAGAAAAAGCATGCAGGGAAATGCATAGGATATGAAGAAGAGCTAAGCATTTACACTGATATGAGCTGACTGTATTCAAAAAATATATTTTTGTGAATTTGACATCTATGCAATATACATTGATGTGGAACTAAAGTAGTAAGGTTGTCCAAGAGTTCTGCAGACACCATGGATGGCCAAAAGAGATCTTAGAGCAAATCAAGCCGGAACTCTCCCCAGAAGCCAAAACGACCAAACTGAGACTATTGTACTTCGGATGAGATGACACAATTCATTTATAAAGGTGATAATGTTAAGTAAAATTGAAGGCAGTTAGAAAAGAACCTTTGAACCTTCTTGAACTCTCGTTAGAATTCAAAATGAATAAATTGAGGCTATCATAATTTGGACATTATCATGTAATAACATGACTTGAAAAAGAGAGTAATGCTAGGAAAAATAAATAGGAAAAGAAGAAGATTGCATTGTGGGTCGATAGACTCAATGAAGCAACATGCAGCCTTGTGTTTGCGGGTCTTGAGCAGTACTGTTCTTGACTGGGGCTCCAGGAATTCTCTCTTTTACAGGGTCACCGTACTTCAAAGCCAGGCTGAAGGCAATTAACAACAAAACAATGGGCACTATAGTCCAAAACCTTCAAATTGCACTATATTTTCTACCGGTGGTATAGAATGTTGCAGGGACAGGACATAGGGATGGGAAACAGAGAAAGTAAGAGTGGGGAATCTAGCATTTATTCAACTTCAGTTCCTATCAGCCCAAAGTGGAACATTCTGAAGTGATGGGAGTTGTAGTCCAACAACATCTGCAGGGTGACAAGAGCTTCACTGGATGGGTTACTTAAAAAAAAGTGTTGACAAATGTTTGGCCTTTGTGATTTTGGGCAGCCAACATGATGTGTTGATTCAATTTCTTTTTTAACAAAATGAATGTTTATTGAAATTGAATTGAATTGAATGTTTTAATAGCATTAAAGCTGGGACTGGGGAGCGGAATTGAGGTGTCAAACTCACTGTGAACAACAGAGGGCACTTGTGTGTTTGCAAATCAGTGGCAGTTTTCTTTGGGAAAGGGAATCAGAGGGAGGAATCGAAGAGCAGCATTCAAGTTGCTTTTGAAGCACATGTATAGAGAAGATCCATGAAAACTGGGACCATTTCCGCATGAGACTGTTATAGCGCTTTGATTCCACTTTCAATATCCTACGGAATCCTGGGGTTTGCAGTTTCGGGAGCCCCTCCCGAAACTGCAAACCCCAGGATTCCATAGGATGTTGAAAGTGGAATCAAAGCACTATAACAGTCTCATGCGGAAATGGCCTGGGTCTATACCGTAGCTTAGTGGAAAGCCCTCTGTTTTGCATGGAGAAAGTCCTAAGTTTGATCCCTGGCAACTCCAGAGGGACTAGGAAAGGACCTTATGTCTGAAATCCTAGAAAGTAGCTGCCACCCAGTGTATGCAGTAAAATCAGCCTTCCATTTTCACAGGGATTAGGGGCACAAGACTCCATTAAAGGGGGGAAAACCACAAATAAAAATAAAAGTCGCAAACTCTGTTTTTCTTTAAACCTGAGAATGCTTCTGTAGGAACTTCTAGGTCCTTCAGAATGATTGTATTGTCAACTTCTGACAGAAGTGGACCATAGAGTCATGCTGGAAGACCTAACAATGCCTAGAGAAGGATTCTCCCTTGGAAACTCTAGCTCCTTCAGTGAGACCTTACGGTCCACTTCCAGCAGAGGTGGACTATAGAATCGCACTGGAAGACCTAGAGATATTTTTTCCATGATGGGGGCAAATGCTGTCATTTTTTAAATAAATAAAATAAAATAACCTGCAAACAATCAAAACAGCAGATGCTGAACCTGTGAAAGTGGAGGGCCGATTCATTGAACTAAATGATTCAATAGCTGAACATGGGAAAGATAGCCTCCTGTGTTCCTATATGTTGTGAAATGGGGCAAAGCTGAATGGCAGGGCGCCAGCTGTGCATGGGGAAATTCCCAGTTTCAATCACTGGCATCTCCAGGTAAAAGGATCAGGGGCAACAGAAGTGAGAAACATGTGGCCTTCCAGATGTTGCTGGACTTCAGTTCCCAGCATACGTCACCATTGGCTATGTTGACGAGGGGCCTTTCTGGAATCCCGGGGTTTGCAGTTTAGGGAGGGGCATTTACAATTCTCAGCCAGAGAGATCTTTGGCCTCAGTAAACTACAAACCCCAGAACTCCACAGGACGTTGAAAGTGGAATAATAGCACTATAGCAGTGTAGTGCAGAAAGGCCCTAGGTCTGCTGGGAGCTGTAGTCCAACACCACCAAGAAAGCTATGTGATTCTTCCTGTGGAGTCAGCCTTCTCTCTACCAGAGACCCTGGAGAACTGCTGCTGGGCTAGAAGGACAAATAGACTGCTCTGACATAAGGCCAATTCCTATATTCCCATTGTAAAATAATGCAGTATTCTCTTTCCAGTATGAATAATTACGCTAGCATTCAAAAATGTTAGTTGAGAGGTCAAACACTGTCTCTCTTAGATGCTTAGTAAGGGCAATAGGATAGGTGGACTGGCATAGTCTTGCCGGCACTGTGAAGTGCAATGATATTGCCACCTTTCCCTACTTGTGGCTCTCCACATGTTGTTGAACTATAAATCCCGTCACCATCACCACTGGCTGTGTGGGCTAGAGCTGATGGGAGTTGCAGTCCAGGAGCATCCCAAAGGCCACACATGACCCACTCTGGTTTGCAGAGAAAGTGTCACAAACCTACCACAACACATCTGCAAAGGTTGATCCTTCCCCGCATTGCAGAGCGTTCAATTTTAGAAGATCTTACATGAGAGGTTATGCTAGAGGACCTGGCAGAAGCAGTGACTCCTTCGTCCAAGCGTGCAAGAACCCAATCAAACTTGCTTTTGTTTATTTGATTCTCGCATGGAACTGAGCCCTGGATGGCTTTTCCTCGCTGGCTGGACTTGACAAGCAAAATCTCTCTGGGCTATTGCTTTTAGATTGCTACAAATATTTACTCCATGTTTAGACTGGGAAATGTGATGGTCATGGAAGAAGGTTCCTGGAAGCCCAGGCTTTTGGGCAACTCAGGTCAAGGGGAAGACCCTCTGCAGGTTCAGTGGGGTACCCACCATGAACTGTGCATAGGCCGGAGTAGGGGGAAGAGTTCTTCTGACCTCCTTTGTGCTATTTCTGCATTCTTTTCTCAACTGACTGTTTGCAAACATGATTGGCTCCTGCACCTTCTGAGCGTTGCTGCAAGATTTATACTTCAGAGACAGAAAGATAACAGCTTGCCATCTCTTCTTCCATGGCCAAAAAACCTTATTGCTTTAGCAACACAGAAGCGTGTGTATTACACACATAAACTTCAAGAAAACTTATTTTTACAAATACAGTCAGATTTTTATTAAAGTACTATACGTACCGTGGCTGTTTCCTAGGTAATCACACCTCTCCTTCTTCTTTCCTTTCTTCCCCTCCTTCTTTGTAATTGTGCATCTAAAAAAATCAAATTAGAATTGAGCCTTAAAAACACAAACAGACAGCTTTTGAAATTAGGTGAAGGCCACCCTCTTTGCTTTCTTTTGGTGAATCATCTTCTCACCTTGCTCTTTCCATCCCTTTCTTCAGTTTCTGCTGCTCCTTCTCTCCTGGGCCATTTCTGCACTAGCCTGTTATAGCGCTATGATTCCACTATCAACATCCTTTGGAATCCTGGGGTTTGCAGTTTAGGGAGGGGCCCAGCGGCCCCTCCCAAAACTGCAAACCCCAGGATTCCATAGGATGTTGAAAGTGGAATCATAGCACTATAACATGCTAGTGCGGAAATGGCCTCTCTCCATCTCATTTTCTATTCCTCACCTGCTCTACTTCATTCTTTCCATCACCTTTTTCTTGTCTTTCCTCTGCTCTTTACCCCAGCACCCCATTTTCCTTCCCTGCTCCCCCTGTCTCGGTCTCCACTCTTCCCCCAGGTTTTAGTGGGAATTTTAAAGGAACCATTCAAGGCCCCTTTAAAAGTCAGATGAAAACCCCAACCAGTTCCTCACTAGCCTGTTATAGTGCTATTATTCCACTTTCAGCCTCCTATGAAATCCTGGGGTTTGCAGTCTGGATTCCATAGGAGGTTGAAAGTGGAATAATAGCACTATAACAGTCTAGTGCGGAAATGGCCCTGGAAAACTCTGGTGTGGTGTGTCCGTTCTGGGTTTTAGATGGCATTAAAGAAGATCTCCAAGGTGCTGAAATCATTTAGGGATATAATTCAGCACTTTAAATCACTTCTTTTAAGTCTAAACTAAGACCATTTCTGCACTACACTATTATAGTGCTATTATTCCACTTTCAACATCCTTCGGGGAATCCTGGGGTTTGTACTTTACTGAGGCCAAAGAGCTCTCTGGCTGAGAATTCTAAAGGCCTCTCCCTAAACTGCAAAGTCCAGTATTCCATAGGATATTGGTAGTGGAACAATGGCACTATAACAGTGTAGTGTGGAAATGACCTAAAACCTGAAATGGATTCCCTTTCTCGTGGACATGGGAGTCTTTGGCCACCATTGATGGGAGCCATAAGTCACCCAGGCCCACCTAATTCATTTTCTCAACCTCTCTGACCCCTTTCCCCACTACCCCTCTCTTCCTGACACCCCTTTGCTTTTCTTCTTTCTGCTCTCCCTTGCCCTCCATTCTCTTCTACTTTTTTTGCTACTCTCTTCCACCACCAGTTTCTTCTTATTCATATATGCTCTCTTCATCCCATCTTTTTCACTTTCCACAGGAAGTGGACCTTCCACCCAGAAATCTGAACTGATCACTTGCACAGGGCTTTGGGATGTGTAGGCTGAGAGATAATGTCTGCCCAAGACCAAATCAAAGTAAAGTCTGTCAGCAGCATCTTCCAAGATGCAGGCTTGCCTTGTTATACAGATTAGTTTATTACACACAGCCCATTCTCTCTCTCTCTCTTTTTCTGGTGTACAGTTGGACACATAATATGCACTGGGGGAAAACTGCAGTTGGAAAAAACTGTGCAGTTGGGAAAAACTGTGCAGTTGGAAAACTGATCATACGCAGTTGGAAAAAATGGGAGGGAAATTACACACATCCAAGTATTTATTAAGGACTAAAATGACAGCATTTATTGGGCAATCTTACTGCAAACAGGAGAAGCCTGGTTTCGGAGGGGTACCAATTTTGGCAGTATAGATTTGATAAGGCAGCTGGAATGGCTCTTGCACTGATGTTCTTGCTGCAGCCATTGGGTTGTTTCTTAAGTTGGTGAACTAAGGCAGATTCACAAACAAACTGTTGCTGAAGAAGTTACTGACTCCGGAGTAAAGTAGGCTTTGTGTTTGTCTGGCTTTTTAAAAGGGGGAATATCTGCTTTTAAAAAAATCCTCTCACTTTCCTTTGTGGCATATTGGAAGGTAACAACATTGCCATTAATGTTATCAAAGCCAAAAGGGATGTTATCCAATATAGAAGGAGCAATCAATCCAGCATCGTCTGAATTATTTGGGGCTACACCTCTCAGAGCCCCTGACTATTGGCAATGCTGGGCTGGAGCTGATGGGAATCATAGTCCAAAACCTGGCAAGTCAAACATTCCTCCACCCTGCAGGGTGAGAAGTCTGCAGAAAAACAATGTCCAGATCTGGGTTTATACAAAGTAATCCCTAAGAATCAAGGGAGACATTTATGTAGCATATGTTGCTCACATTTCCTTAGTGGCTTCTGCAAATAAATGAGAACAACAAATTTGCTGAGAGCCTTGGGTAGTGAAAACATGTTGGCCCCTGCACTTAGTGCAGGACTTTGAGCAAGTCATGGAGGATGGGCCCCACAACGTGCCCAGGAGCCCTTTCACACCACATTGGTATAGCTGCATGATTCCACTATAAATGTCATGGTTGCTCTCTATGGTGTCTTGGTTGTGTGACAAGCAACCCCTGCGGAAATTCCCTCTTTGAAACAACCATTAATGGTACCGGAGCCCTCTCCAGTTTTTGTTGGGTGTTAGAGTTTTCCAGGATGTTAGCCCTTTGGGAGAAATTCTATGAAAGCTAAAACTGTTTAGGAATCTACCTTCTTTTAGCAGAGTAGCAGAAAAAGCATGTCCCAATCTCTGTGTGGCTTCCTTGAACTGACTTAGAAAGCAAAACAAGGCAGGCAGTTTCCGGTTACAAACTTAGGAAAAGTTTACTGAAGAATTTTACAACTATGTATGTACTGAGGAGCCTAGATCCTAACTAGCTAATAAAAGGATTAGGTAAAATAATAGCTTCATTCTTAACTCACTATCTTCTTGGTGGAGGGAGAAGCCTGGTCAGAGAGAAAGAAGTAGAAGCAAAAATGGCAAAGAGAGCAAAGAGAGAGAAATGTGGTCTTTTATCTAAGGTGAATGATCCCAGGGTCTATCCTGGGCCACATGGTCTGGTCACACAGATACCATAGCCATGCATTTAAATAACACGAAGAGCAAGACTGAGGTTTTAGGTGAGAAGCCAAAAGGCTTTGGCCCTTTTCACACATTACCCATTTGCATGGCTGGGGGGAGCGTCTCACGCGAAAAGTCTCAGCTGGAACGCTGTCACTTCCCTGCTGCTTCGCCCCGCAGCTAGCTTCCTGGTTGCGTGACCGTTGCGTGAGCGCCCCGCCCCCTCCTTCCGCAGCGCAGCCTGGGAGCTGTAGACTGCGCTGGGGGAGGAAGCGCAACCGGCCTGCTCATCTGACGCACCGCACGGCAGGTAAGTGCGCGAGGGCCCCGGGAGTGTGCAGTATTTTCCTGCGCAGTATTTTTGCCTCCCAGCTGAAAATTAAAAAATGCACGTGCGGCCTGCTTTAGGCTCGTGAGCGTCGCGTGAATGGGAGTGCGTTGTATGGACCAATGCTCCCATTCACGCGATGCTCAAAGGGCCCTCTCGCAACAGAAACTGCGTGCGAAAAGAGCCTTTGACATGCAAAAGAAAAAGAAACTCTAAGCTAGCTAAGCCCCGCTTGCCTTAGATGCATGTGTCAAATGCAAGACCTGTAGGCTG
Source organism: Ctenosaura bakeri (assembly GCA_948474755.1). Taxonomy (NCBI): domain Eukaryota; kingdom Metazoa; phylum Chordata; class Lepidosauria; order Squamata; family Iguanidae; genus Ctenosaura; species Ctenosaura bakeri. The sequence continues at coordinate 534,561 of CAOLHI010000685.1, forward strand.
AATCTGGCCCGCCAGGCTATTTCATGTGGCCCTCACACCTCTCCTGTAGCTACAGCACTCCTCCCACCTGGCAAGCCCAGTCCCCACATTGTAGACCCCCGGCTGCTGGTATTCTGAAGAGGGACCCGGCAGCCAACACTCATGATCTGCTTCTACTTCTGACTGCTCCTGTGTCCAACTCTCGCTGTCAGAGTGTTGCGGTGGGTTACCACGGCAATACTCCATGCGGCTTCCAGGACTTGGACAGAGGAGCAGTCAGAAGTAGAAGTAGATCACAAGTGCTGGCTGCTGGGCCTCTCTTCAGAATACCAGCAGCCAAGGGCCTGCAATGCGAGGATTGGGCTCACTAGGTACAGAGAAAGGCAGGAGGGATGAAAGAGCCGCAGGGGAGGTGAGGAGCAGAAAGAGGCATAAAGAGGGTCTGGGGGCTGAAAGAGGCACAGAGAGGGGCTGGGGGAGGGGCAGAAATACTATTATTTAAGAGTAGATACATTTATATAGTCTTACAGATACAACCAGCCCTTTGAGGGCAACCATAATGCTGATGCGGCCCAGGATGAAATTGAGTTTGACACCCCTGCCTTAGAACAAGAAGAGGAGTGGGGGAGAGAGAATGCTAGAATTTTCCAACAGTTTTCAGCCTGGCAATGCTACCAGGGATTGTCTTGAACGAGCAACCCTATGAGGGGCATCCTGGGTGCTGGGACCGAGGTAGCCCCTCCTGAAGTTTCTCCTTTGGGGAATTGTTGGACGGGAAGGGCCTCAGCTCCAAACTGGGTCTGGCCCACAGTTCTGGTGAATTTTGGCACCCTCGCACTGACCCCGGATGGCGTTAAAACATCCTGCTCCACTCAGGAAGCCTCTCAAGGGGGCTTTTGTCTCGTTCCCTTGAGCCTCGTTCCAGAATCAGGCTAGCGTGTGCGTGCTTGTTCTAAGCTGGGAGCGTTCAAGCGGCCGCCCTCTCGGGAAACGTCTCATTGAAACTGGGAAGGAAGAACAGCAATATTGTGATCGACTTAATGCATCTTTGTCATTCTTCTTTGCAGACCGTTTGATCTCCAATTATTTTGTTCCAAAAAAAAGAAGAAAAAATTACCTCAATTTTTACTGTTTACTTTAGAAACAACAGAACAAGAATTTGGCCGTGGGTCACATTTGCAGGGGCTTTTAAAAGAGTAATTAGAGCTTCTTCCGTGGCTAATTAAGTTCTCCGGTGAATGAAAACAAATTTCCTGGAATGATCGTCTGCTCGTTTGGGGTTTGCGCAAAACCGAGACCCTTTGAGTATCTCTTTCTGTTCTTCCCTCAGGGAACTGGCTGCTTCTCTCTCAAGCTTGTACCTGGTGACAAAATTGTTAAAAGGCGACAACATCCCGCATGGCTTCACCTTAGAGTCGCTTCCAGGCGTCACAAAGGCTCCGAGAAGAAGTTTACGCAGTCTGATAGCAAGACCAACTGGCCCTGAAGGTTTTTGAAAATACATTAAGGAGGGTCCAGAAAAGCAAAGAGAATTTTAGGTAAAGGAAAGAAGGGCCATTTCCGCACTAGCTTGTTATAGCGCTATGATTCCACTTTCAACTTTGTATAGAATCCTGGGGTTTGCAGTTTAGGGAGGGGCCTTTAGATTTCTCAGCTAGAGAGCTCTTTGGCCTCAGGAAACTGCAAACCCCAGGATTCCATAGGATGTTGAAAGTGGAATCATAGCTCTATAACAAGCTAGTGCGGAAATGGCCCTCCTTTCCCACCAATCCTGTTCCTGCATCGAGGCAAGCCAGACCTGAAAAGGACAGCAAGTGTGTTGTAGTGGTTTGCGCATTGGATCATGATCGTGGAGACCAGCATTCAATTCCCCATGTGGCCATGGAAACCCGCTGGATGACCTTGGGTGTGTCTCACATACACACAACCCCAGAAAACGCTGTGATAGGTTTGCCTTAGGGTTGCTAAAGTGGGTTGGAAATGACTTGAAGGCACACAACAACAACAACCACAAAATTAGGAGGGGTGGGTAACACCTCAGATGACAGGATCAGAATTCAGAATGATCTTTGCAGATTAGGGAACTGGTCCAAAACTAACAAAATGAATGTCAACAGGGAGAACTGTAAGGTACTACGCTTGGGCAGAAAAAATGAAGTGCACAGATATGGAGCAATGGCTTCAAACTCCAGGAAGAGAGATTCCATCTAAACATTAGAAGGAACTTCCTGACAGTAAGAGCAGTTGGACAGTGGAATCTGCTGCCTCAAGGGAGTGTGGTGGAGTCACCTTCTTTGCAGGTTTTTAAGCAGAGGTTGGATGGCCATCTGTTGGGAGTGCTCTGATGGTGTCTTCCTTGCATGACTAAAGGAGATTGGACTCAACATCCCTTATGATCTCTTCCAACTCTACAAGTCTGTGATACTATCAAACCTGTAAAGACACCTTTCACGCAATTGGTAGATATGTAATGGCTTTTTAAAACAAAGCAGCTATTTGCCTTTTAAATTCTCCCACCACGCCCCTGATGTGGCACCACTCCAGAGCATGGTGGGAAATTAAAATGGTGGCTAGACCCAGGCACCTGATGTTGCTCTTCTAAAGTTCTTCATAATGTTTAGAGTGAATCTCTTTTCCTGAAGTTTGGAGCCATTGCTCCATGTCCTAGGACCTTTCTGCACCTTACCTTTTTCCAGCGCTGGGGATCGCGCGAGCAGCCTGCAGTGAGAGGCTCTCGCAGGAGTTTCCCAGGCTGCACTGGGGCAAGAAGCATGACTACCGTGTCTCCGGAGGCTCCGCACGCACAGCAAATGCACACGGGGCCCTGGAGCAATGTGCAATTGTGCACTATTTTCAGCTGGAAGCCAAAAATGAAAAAGTGCATGAGCAGCACCTGACCTACCCTGGAGCATCACGCGATTGTGAATGCATCGTGAAGATTGTTCCTCACAATCGTGCGATGCTCGAGGTGCCCTTTCTCATGGCAAATGCCGTGCAAAAAGGGCCTTAGTCTCTGGAGCAGCAGAAAACAAACTTGCTCCATCTTCCCTTCAAATATTTAAGCATAGCTGTCATGTTAACTCCTAATCTTCTCTTCTCCAGGTTAAACATACCCAGCCTCCTAAGCCATTCTCCATAGGTCAGGGTTTCCAGGCTTTTACCGTTTTGATCATGCTCCTCTAGCCATGTTCCAGTTTGTCAATATCCTTCTTGAATTGTGGCACTCAGAACTGGACACAGTATTCCAGGTGGGGTCTGACCAAAGCAGAATAGAATGGTACTATTACCTCCCTTAACCTACACACTTTACTCCTATCAATGCAGCCTAGAATCACATTGGCTTTTGTCTCCTATTTTACAAGTTTCTTTTTCCACCTTCCAATTCAGAAGAATCTTTTGGAATCGGGGAAGCACACTACAGCAGGTAAGTTTGAAAACATAAAAATAATTGGGAAACATCCTTTCTTCTCCAAAGCTGAACACACACACACACACAGAGACTGCTCCAACACCCTAAACCATACACATGCAAGAGAAGTAGACAGCCAACAGTCACCCCATGGCTCAAGGTTGGCACAAAAGCCAAAGACCCTGCCAAAAAATCAGCTGGCGTAAGAGGTGATCTCACCCCACGGAGTAGAGTGGAGCTGCTGCATTGACACTTGTTTGCTTAGTAACTTGTAAGCCCTTACTGAAAAAGAAAAAAAAAATGATTCAGGGCCAATGGAGCTAATTTATCTTTATTATGCTGTGGAGGGTAGGAGAATCCAACAGTAAACCATTGACTTCGCCCGACAGTGGACAATGCCAAGGAGTTATCTAATGCAGGGCCTGGCATGGAGAGTGGTGTTGAGATAGGGCACTGGACCTCCACAGAGCAACAGCTACCTTGCGTGACCTTTCTTTGCCATCGTATTTTCGGTCTGTTCAAATAAATATGTTTTTACTAAGAACTGATAAAAAAGGCTATATTTGTTTCTGTTTACAAGTCATAGACAGTCCCTGTGTTCTTGCTATCCTTTGGGGTGTGGGAGAAATTACTTTGGGTTGCATTTTAAAACTGAGTTTGGGAACGTTACTTTTTTTAGACTGCAGCAGACCAAGGCGGCATTAAGGTTTCCGTAGGCCCTAGGCACTCTCATATTCAAGAAGGATATTGACAAGCTAGAACATGTCCAGAGGAAGGCAACCAAAATGGTGAAGGGTCTGGAAGCCATGCCCTGTGAGGAGTGGCTTGGGGAGCTGGGGAGGTTTAGTCTGCAGAAGAGAAGGTTAAGAGGGGAAATGACAGCCAGGTTTAAATGTCTGAAAGGATGTCATATCAAAGAGGGAGTGGGCTTGTTTTCTACTGCTCCAGAGACCCAGGACAAGGAGCAATGGATTCAAGCTACAGGAAAAAAGATTCCACCTGACCTCAGGAAGAACTTCCTGATGGTCAGAGCTGTTCGGCAGTGGAATCTGCTGCCTGGTGGAGTCTCCTTCTTTGTAGGTTTTTAAGCAGAGCCTGGATGGCCATCTGTTGGGAACACTTTGATGTGGGTTCCTGCTTGGCAAGGGGTTGGACTGGATGGCTCTGAGGTATCTTCCAACTCTATGGTTCTATGATTCTATATTATCATGAAGCTACACCTCTGGAGCTATGGCTCACCCTCCAATCCACCTGGTATGCAAAGACCCCAGGACAGGGGACAAGGTAGGGCTTGAGCACCCCAAGGCTGGGGAATCCTGGGGTTTGCAGTTGATGGAGAAGCCTTTAGAATTCTCATCTAGAGAGCTCTTTGGCCTCAGAAAACTACAAACCCCAGAACTCCACAGGAAGTTGAAAATGGCCCTCTGTTGGGAGTGCTTTGAGGGTGTTCCTGCATGGCAGGGAGTTGGACTGGATGGCCCCTGTGGTCTCTTCCAATTCTACATTTCTATGATTCTATGATTCTATGGAATAATAGCACTATAATAGTGTAGGGTGGAAAGGCCTTTTATATGTCCTTCATGGTCTGGAGGAATTAAAAGGCAATGTGTGTGGCCAAAACCCCAGAATACTTTATTGTCCAGGGAGCAATGTCATGTATAACTGTGATGGCCATAGCTAGACCAGCATTTGACTTTCAAAAACTTTCCATGCAGGAGGTTCAGGATTCAATCTCCAACATCTCCAGCTAAAAAAACGATCTTGGATTGCAAGTGCTTCCCTAGGTTTGGCACCATGAGTGGGGAGCCTTTGGGTCTCCAGATGTTTTAGACTTCAGCTCCCAAAAGCCCCAGCTGCCAGCATGTGGTAAAGGATTATAGAAGTTGTACTTCAAAGCTCTGGGTGAAAACTAACAAAATGAATTTTAACAGGGAAAGATGTAGGGTATTAAACTTAGGAAGACAGAATGAAATGCGCAGATACAGGATGGGTGATACCTTGCTTGAAAACAGTACGTGTGAAAGGGATCTAGGAGTCTTAGTGGACCACAAGCTGATCATGAGTCAACAGTGTGATGTGGCAGCTAAAAAAGCCAAATGTGATTCTGGGCTGCATCAACAAGAGTATAGTGTCAAGATCAAGGGAAGTAATAATACCACTTTATTCTGCTTTGGTTAGACCTCACCTGGAATCCTGTGTCCGGTTCTTGGCACCACAGTTCAGCAAGGATATTGACAATCTGAAACATGTCCAAAGGAGGACAACCAAAATGTTAAAAGGCCTGGAATCCCTGCCCTATGAGGAGTGGGTATGTTCAGCCTTGAAGAAGAGAAGGTTATGAGGTGACATGATAGTCACGTTTAAATATTGGAAGGGATGTCATGTTCAAGATGGAGTAAGCTTGTTTTCTGCTGCTCTAGAAACTAGGACGCAGAGCAATGGATTCAAATTGCAAGAAAAGAGATTTCAAGTAAACATCAGGAAGAACTTCCTGACAGTCAGACACATTCAACAGTGGAATATGCTGCCTCGAAGTGTGGTGGAGTCACCTTCTTTGGAGATTTTAAAGAGAGGCTGGATGGCCATTTGTTGGGGGTGCTTTGAGTGTGTGTTTCTGCATGGCAGGGGGTTGGAGTCGATGACCATTGTGGTCTCTTCCAACTCTGTGGTTCTATGATTCTGTGATTCTATAACTTCTGCTGGCCTCCATTAGTGTAGACTACACTGCCCTACATGGACAGACATCGGACCTTGAATAGAGCAGGTTCTTATGCTCCCATTACTCAGCAGAAGTCAGAATTCTCTCATCTGGAGATGACGTTGTGTGCATGCTGTGAGTATAGACAAACACAGAAACTGAGCTCCTGGACTTAAGCTTTCAGGTGAAGGTAAACTCCATCCTTCATTGCCCTTTCTTTCTCAAACCCCTCTCTTGCTGACAAAAATGGCCCAGCGAGTGTTGATCTTTCTTACCCGCCTTAGAGGGGTGATGAGGAGAAACACGGGAGCTGCCAAGAATAATCTAACAACAGGAAGGCATGACTCTATTCGCAGAGGGGTAGATATGCCCCATGAATGAGTCCAGGAGAGGTGGCGGGGGGGGGGACAAAGAGGCTTTGCCACTTGGAGAAGAGGCTCAAAGCCTCCTTGTCTGGGACAGTCAACAAGGGAGCGTTCAGGATGTCTCCAAAGGGTTCATCAAACCTTGTCACATACAACCCTCCCACATCATTCATGGACTTAGCCGTGGCCACCAGCTCTGCTAGACCAACACGTCACTGTCCCCAGGTGTGGCCGGTGAACCCCAGTGCACAGCTGGTTGGAAAGAGCTCTCCTGAATGTACGTGAAGACCTTCACATCCAAGCTCCATGGGAGTGTGTGCTGTCCTTGATGTGAGCAAATAGGCTGTCATGCTCCTCAGGTGGGCCTCGAGGGAAGCAGCCACAAGGCCAAGACCATCAGTGTTCCATTTTAGGTAACAGGAAATTTGGTCAATGTTGGGAAATTTTGACTTAAACTCATGCCACTTATTCATGCCCCAGCATAATCCAGAAAGAAGAGTAGCGAGGAGCTTTCTATGAATCAGGAGTAACCAGACAATTGTTCTTGGCATTTCCAATGTCCTCATTATTAATTTTTGGGCACTCTTTCACAAGTTTCCAAGGGTCTGCCTGCACTACACTATTATAGTGCTATCATTCCACTTTCCGTGGAATTGTGGGATTTGTAGTTTCCTGAGGCCAAAGAGCTCTCTGGCTGAGAATTCTAAAGGCCCCTCCCTAAACTGCAAACCCCAGCATTCCACAGGAGGTTGAAAGTGGAATGATAGCACTAAAACAGTGTAGTGCAGAAAGGACCTGAGATTACTCAGTTCTCATTGCAGTAAAGTTTAACTGCCAGATGAGGTAGATTAGATGAGGAAGGAAACAACACATAAGAAAGCAGATTGTGGATGAGAAGATTCCTAAAGACTGAGAAAGCAGGCAATGATTTGATGCAGGGGCTTCAAACAGCAGTGGGGACTCATTTATCTAACTCCATGGGCCATCTAGCAAACAGCTAATAGTGGGAACTAATGACCTGGTCTTAGTTGAGCTATCGCACTGCTACAGTGCATGGCCAGACATGGCAATCCTGCTTTCAGCCTACCAGGTGGCAACTGAAGGCCTTTCCACCCTACACAGTCGTAGTGCTATTATTCCACTTTCAACATACTGTGGAATTCTGGGGTTTGCAATTTCCTGAGGCCAAAAAGCTCTCTGGCTGAGAATTCCGAAGGCTCCTCCCTAAACTGCAAACCCCAGGATGCCGTGGGAGGCTGAAAGTGGAATAATAATTAGAGATACTAAAGGGCCCCATTCTAGTTCCAAATTCTGGCTTAGGTTCTCGAACTGGTCAAGTTGTCACTCAAGTGCATAGCAAAGGGACTATCCAGAGCAACCCCTGACCCCTTGGCTATTAGGCCTGAGAGCCAAGTAAATAGACTTAACCTTTCTACCTGGTAAGCAGAATTGCACACCATCTCCTTCCACCATGCAAATGTAGGCCATTTCTGCACTAGCCTGTTATAGCGCGATGATTCCACTTTCAACATCCTCTGGAATCCTGGGGTTTGCCGGCCCCTCCCAAAACTGCAAACCCCAGGATTCCAGAGGATGTTGAAAGTTGAATCATCGCGCTATAACAGGCTAGTGTGGAAATGGCTGTAGACATTTTTACTGACCAAAGGAACATGCCATGCCAAAGTTTAAATTCTTTGGGCCAAGATACTGTGTCATCTCAGGAGAGTGCAGGTATCTCCCAGAGGAACTGCACGACACTAGCACTATTCAGTCCCTATCCTGAATACTACCATAATGTAACGTATTAAAAAACGCTGAAGACACGTAGCTGTCCCCTCATTGCATGTCAGACAATGTACAGGGCACAGACTCAGTATGCAGTGTGTGTTAACACACAGCTCTAGGTGCATTATTGCACTTCTGCAGTGGTTCCATCAGCTGGATACAGCCATTTTTCTTTTTTAAAAAATAGTGTTGATAACATAAGCTTTCATAGACTTAAGTCTAGTACATCAGATACAAGAAGATTCACCTGATGAATCTATGAAAGCTTCTGCTACCAACTTCTTTCTCTCAGTTAATCTAAAGGTGCTAAAAGATTCCTTTGCATACCTCTGAGCTTTACTCCTTCGTCAAAGTTATCATGCCTCTTCAAAAATTCTCCTTCTCCTTCTCCTTTTCAAATAGCAAATATATAGTCCTTAAGGTTGTAAAGACTGACCTGAACTCTTGCTAAGGTGATACGTAGGCTGAATTTCCAGCTACGATGCCTGACAGCAGTGTTTCTGGAGCGGACCTTCTCAATCATCAATCAATCAATCAGCCTTTATTGCGATTAACAAATCATCAGCCAAATAAAAGGACTAGACACATATAATATTGAACATACAACATTATATATGCAGTGTTGTACATCTAGTACTGCTTAGAACTGTCTGTGTATAGACTGGATTAAAAAAATTATTTATAAATATAATCAGTCCGGTACCTACTCTATCAAGCAACACATCCCTTCCCTAGCATTATGGTGCTCAGGGCACTAAATTTTGCATACTCTAGAGAACTTTAACTTCCTGGATTGATTTTCTAGCCATCCTTGGCCTGTGGTATTAAAAATTTTGTAGAATAGCTTTAAGGGGATTTATCACGGAAATGAGAAATTTACTAACTCAGTGCCTTTTTTTTTTATCATTAAGTTGATATTTTAACCAAGAATCTCAAGATCTTCTGGTCAATTTACTTATCAAGGGACATATTAATCTCACTCTCTGATCTTTCTAGAAAGGGCATTCAAGGTGAAGAGCTTAGAGCACCAACTCTTAGAGTATGGCTTTGACTCTTGTATTTTAAACCAGTCCTTGCAGGCTATCTGATGTAGGAAATTGGTCACAGAATCATAGAATCATAGAGTTGGAAGAGACCCCAGGGGCCATCCAGTCCAACCTCCTGCCATGCAGGAACCCACATCAAAGCACTCCTGAGAGATGGCCATCCAGCCTCTGCTTAAAAACCTCCAAAGAAGGAGACTCCTCCACACTCCATTGAGGCAGCAGATTCCACTGCCAGACAGCTCTGACTGTCATGAAGTTCTTCTTGAGGTTCAGATGGAATCTCCTTTCCTGCAGCTTGAATCCATTGCTCCTTGTCCTGGTCTCTGGAGCAGCAGAAACAAGCCCACTCCCTCCTCAACATGACATCCCTTCAAATATTTAAACATGGCTATCATGTCCCCTCTTAACCTTCTCTTCTGCAGACTAAACATCCCCAGCTCCCTAAGCTGTTCCTTATAGGGTCTGGCTTCCAGACCCTTCACCATTTTGGTCACCCTCCTCTGGACATGGTCCAGCTTGTCGATATCCTTCTTGAAATGACGTGCCCAGAACTGGACACTGTATTCCAGATGAGGTCTAATCAAAGCAGAATAGAGTGGTACCATTACCTCCCTTAATCTAGACACCATAATCATATTGATACAATGAAGAATCATGTTGGCTTTCTTGGCTGCCACATCACACTGCTGACTCATTTTCAGCTTTTGGTCCACCAAGACTCCTAGATCCCTTTCACATGTACTGCTATCCAGCCATGTGTCCCCCATCCTATATTTGTGCATTCCACTTTTTCTGCCCAGGTGTAGGACCTTACATTTCGCTCTGTTGAAATTCATTTTGGCCCAGCTCTCCAATCTGTCAAGTTCACTTTGAATTATGATCCTCTCCTCTGTCATATTAGCAACCCCAGTCAATTTGGTGTCATCTGCAAATTTGATCAGCCTGCCCTCCACTCCTTCATCCAAGTCCAAGTTCATCCAACATCCATTAAGATGTTGAATAGCCCTGGGCCCAGGACAGAACCCTGTGGCCCCCACGAGTCACTTCTCTCCAGGATGAAAAGCAGCCATTGGTGAGTAGCACCCTTTGGGTTCGGTCGGTCAACCAATTATAAATCCACTGGTCACTACTTGTTTGTTTGTTTGTTTGTTTGTTTTTCCAATTTGTCAGAGACCAGCACCATATTTGTGCCCATTGGCTATGCTTGTTTCTTTCTTTCCCAGAATTCACCATGGATCATCAGCCAATGGCTCAGTGCCCAGCCCTGGCCCAATAATGGCCACTTTAAGAAATATTGTATTAAACTGTGCTTCTGATGTTGAACGAGGGCTGCTCCCTACCTCTTTTTCCTCTGACAAGCTCCTCATCTCGAAGAAGAACAGGGCCAACAGGCAGCAGGGTCCTCTCCGTATTGTACCAACTGGATGTGGCCCATGAAAATGGTTGAGAATTTTGTCTCGGCAGTCACACGCTCTCAGCCCAGAAAGATCCAGTGACAGGGTTGCCATAAGTCAGAAATGACTTGAAGGTACACAAGAACAGAGACGAAATAACCAGCAGGAGGGGAACACCTTGTTGTGAACAAGGCTGAATGTGAACATATCTTTGAAGAGGTTTTTAGTCTACATTCCTTCACTAGATCTGAGAGCAGAGAGAGAGAGAGAGTTCCTTCAGTCTTCTCATTCTGTTTTTGCAAACCTCAGGACCCTGCTATTAATCACTTCATCTTGCATTCCAGTCATCCCCGGTGACATTTCCAGAGGAGCAGGGATTAAATTAATTTGTGTAAACATTACTCATCCCCCAGCAGACAGAGAGACGGGACACCTTGCCGACTGGGGCTGGTTGAAAGAGCAAGGAACCGAGATACCTACCATGTCTCACGACAAAGAGGGGTAAGTGCTGTGATGGCACCAAATGTCTGTTCCAGAGCTGTTTGTCTCCACCTGGCCCCATTCTTTCTCTCCCTCCTTCCCACCCTGGCTCCGTAGCTGTCTCTCCCCTGCTACAAAGAACAGACTCTAGAGGGAGAAGAGAGGAAGAAGTGACACAGATATTAAAGAGATGTACCAACAGAACATAGAATCATAGAGTTGGAAGTGACCACAAAGGCCATCAAGTCCAACCCCCTGCCATGCAGGAACATACACTCAAAGCACACACACACCCAAAAAATGGCCATCCAGCTTCTGCTTAAAAACCTGCAAAGAAGGTGACTCCACCACACTCCCAGGCAGCATATTCCACTGCCAAATGGCTTTGACTGTCAGGAAGTTCTTCATGATGTTTAGGTGAAATCTCTTTTCTTGTAGTTTGAATCCATTGTTCCATGTCCTAGTTTCCGAAGCAGCAGAAAACAGACTTGCTCCCTCTTCAACATGAGATCCCTTCACATATTTATACATGGCTATCATGTCTCTTCTTAACCTTCTTTTTGTCAGGCTAAACATATCCAGCTCCGTAAGTAGTTCCTCATAGGGCTTCATGGCTTCCAGACCCTTCACCATTTTGGTCGCCCTCCTCTGGACACGCTTTAGCTTGTCGATATCCTTCTTGGAATGCGTTGCCCAGAACTGGACACAGTATTCCAGCTGAGGTCTAACCAAAGCAGAATAGAGCGGTATAATTACTTCCTTTGCTCTCAACATGGAAGAGTCTAGTTGGAGTCACATCAAGGGGTCTCTATACTCGTCCAAAGAAGCATGAGATCTCGTGATATGGCTTCTTGGATTTTGCCAGTGGCTATCATCTGTGTATCCACTTGTTTCATTCTTGCGGGGTGCATTTATAGCAACATCCTGGATCTGCACTGAGTATTTTCAAACCAGGACATACGTTTTCTGAGGCAGCTCTATGGTCAGCAATGGAGCTCCGTTGTCATAGCTACATCTCTCTGCCACTGTTTACTGTGCAAAAATGTTGTTGCCGTTGCTGTTAACAATTAGAATATCCTGCCTTTTCCCAGTCCGGGACTCAAAATTGGCTTACGAAGCTTAAAACAGATACAGCTAAAAAAATCCACATCGGGCAAAAATATAATTGCGCTATCAATAGAATTAAAAGCATGACCACTTCAAAGAAAACAACAGATGCACTGTACGGCACATTTTGAATGGACCTTTTCCCCCAAGCAAAGAGCCATGAAGGACCTGCTGGAAAATAATGTCTTTTGCCAGAAAGATGGCAAGGAGAGTGCCAGTCTAACTTCTCAGAGCCTGGGGGCAGCCACCGAGAAAGCCCTCTCCAGTGTTCTCAACAGACATACCTGTGAGGTTGCGGGGACAAAGCAAAAAGCCTTCCCAGGAGATCTCAAAACATGGGCAAGCTCATTGGGGACAATATGATCTTTCAGATAACCAGGCTGGGAACTATACCGTTGGCCTTTCTCACTTGCAGGTTGAACTTCTGCAGATCTGATTGTTCCTGAGTCCGTCCAAACCCCATTCCCCAAAGGTTCCTTCTCGACACCTCTGATCGAGATGTGTAGCTCTTCAAGAACCAACCTCTTGTCTCCTCCTCCAGCCACTACGTGGCCAGCTAAGGACGGCTTGTGCCCTTATTTCTAAGTGCCAGGGTAATGGGTGCTTAGAGGGAGAGACAAAATAGAAAACTCTCCACTCAAGGAATTGCCCCCACTACACAAAGAGATAGGGACCAGAGCATGTTCCTTCTCCTTCCAAAAGCAGCTGGTACTGGGCTTCCTTGCTAGTAATATCCAACACCCAATGATGCCAATACCCAACACCCAAACATGCCAGGGATGCCAAGCTGACCCTTGGAATCAGTGCAGAGCTGCTTTACTCATGAGGAAACCTGGCCTTGTGTACCCCTTCCTTGCAGCCGGGTTCAGTGTGCGCCCACTGCCACAGCCATGTGGCCCCAATCCCCAGGTGAACTGATCTTATCAACTTATCAACTTGTGTCATCACAAGGGGTTGCTTACTCCTGAGGATGCCCAAGCACAGACCCTTGTAGACAGGTAGATCTCCATCTAAGAGTGTACCCACACACATGGGTTGGGCTCTCCACCCAAGGTGGTAGGTTTACTCCAGAGTAAAATCAACTCACCTAGCTCACCTAAAGATATTCACGACTTTTCAACTTTTGTGAGAGTCCTGTGCCCCTAACTCCCGTGAATATGGAGGGCTGACAATGTTTTGTATTTTTTTAATTTTTCCCCAAAATCCAAATTTGTTTTGTTTTTGCAAACAGATCCTCAAATGCAAAAAATTTCCTAGCAACTGATCCCTTTCTCAACAGGATGTGTGGGTGTCTCAAGGCACCCTTTCTCATCAAAGGAAAAGAACCTCTCCAAGTAATTTTCAGCTCCTAAAATGAGGTTACTGTGACTATAGCAGATTTATGCCATGCCCGCTTGCCCAAACATCTCCCGCCGCTGCCTTTGGTTCACAGATCTTGGCAGACAGAGCAATTAAAACCCAGTTAAGTAGTTACCAGTTTGGCCAATATTTAAAAAACTCCCCACCTCCGCCACCCCAAGCTGTGATGTACAAATAAACACAGCATTAGAAGCCTGGCCACAGAGGCCCGTTCCCAAAAGCAACACAGAAGAGGCACTTGTTCCAGGCTTAATGAGCTACAGAAGAAGAAACACGACTCATTCTGGGCTACTTAATCTCACCTCCCACAGGGCTGCCCCCCTTGGCTGTGATGATTACTGTCACCACAGAACCACACAACAGACAGCTGAGCGCATAGAGGGAGAGAAGCCGCAACCCACAAATTGCCATTGGCCTCATTTGACTTGGGTTCTGGGAGGTGACGGGGCTGACTCAAGACCGAATGGCACCCTGGACAAGAAATGGAGCCTAGTAAAGTAACATATTTTTTTGGACTGCAGCTACTAGAATCCCTCCAAAGCGCAGGAACAGTGGCTGTGCGTGCTGGGGGATTCTGGGAGTTGTAGTCCAAATGAGACAAGTTTCCAAACTCTGGCCAAGAGAGTCTTTTCCTAAGGACGAATTAAGCTGTTGATTACGCACTCTTTCATTCCTACTGCTTAGCAGCAGCACATATGAAAAGGACCTTGGGACTATTGCTGATCCTAAGTCAACCATGAGTCAATAGTGTGATGCTGTAGCAAAAAAGGCAAATAATGTGTTAGCCTGCATTGACAGATGCACAGTTTCCAAGTCAGTCATATGAAGGAAAGATAAGTTATACCAGAACATAAGGGAAGTAAATCAACGTGCTTTAGTAGAAGTATAGTTTCCAAGTCAAGGGAAGTAATAGTCCCACTATATTCTGTGCTAGTCAGGCCTCATCTGGGGTATTGCATTCAGTTCTGAGTGCCTGATCTAAAGAATATAAAAAAGTTAGAATGGGTTCAGAAAAGGACAACAAGGATGATAAGAGCTATGGAAAACAAAATGTACGATGAAAGGCTAAAGGCATTGGTCATGTTCAGCCAGGTGAAGAGACAACTGAGGACATAGAATCATAGAATCATGGAATCATAGAGCTGGAAGAGACCAAAATGGCCATCATGTCCAACCCCCTGCCATGCAGGAACACACATTCAAAGCAGGTGGCCATCCATCCTCTCTTTAAAAACATCCACAGACGGTGACTCCACCACACTCTGAGGCAGCATATTCTACTGTTGAATGGCTCTTACCATCATTCCTGATGTTGACGTGGAATCTCTTTTCCTGTAATTTGAAACCATTGCTCCTTGTCCTAGTCTCTGGAGCAGCAGAAAACAAGTTTGCTCCATCTTCAACATGACCTCCCTTCAAATAGTTAAAGATGGCTATCAGGTCACCTTTTAACTTTCTTTTCATCGAGCTAAAAGTATGAGCTCCT
Organism: Ctenosaura bakeri; assembly: GCA_948474755.1. Classification (NCBI taxonomy): domain Eukaryota; kingdom Metazoa; phylum Chordata; class Lepidosauria; order Squamata; family Iguanidae; genus Ctenosaura; species Ctenosaura bakeri. The sequence goes on from CAOLHI010000685.1 coordinate 549,669, forward strand.
TAAGCCTGTCTTCAAGGGTATCATGGTTTCCAGGCCTCCTACCATTTTGGTTGCCTTCCTCTGGACACATTCCGGCTTGTCAATATCCTCCTTGAACTGTGTTGCCCAGAACTGGACACAGTCTTCCAGGTGATGTCAAACCAAAGCAGAACAGAGCAGTACTGTTACTTCTCTTGATCTCGACACTATACTCCTACTGACATCATCACACTCTCCGAATATTTCAACAGAGAGTAGAATGTAGGTTTGTTCTCTATTTCTCCAGAACATAGGATCAGCTCTAATGGGTTTTAATCTAGAGGAAGGTAGATTTCAACTGAACGGTAGAAGAAACTTCTTGATGCTAAGGGAGGCTCAGCAATGTAACTCCCTAGTGGTGAGTCTCTTTCTCTGGATGTCTTCAAAAAGAGGCTAGACAGCTATCTGCTCGGGATGCTCTTGCTGGAGTTTCTGAAATGAGCAGGGGTTGGTCTTGATGACCTCTGGGGTCCCTTCCAACTCTGTGATTCTTTTCCACATTCGTGTAGTGCCTTTGAGACTAACCAGCCGGCCCCTCCCGAAACTGCAAACCCCAGGATTCCATAGGAGGTTGAAAGTGGAATCATCACGCTATAACAGTCTCGTGCGGAAATGGCCTGAGTCTCAAAGGGGTTACCAGTCTCCTATTTTTATGCTGAATGCCTCTACCACAGCCATGCCTTTGAATTCCACATACCAGTTGTTTTTTTAAAGTCATTTTCCCCCCAAAAATTGCTGAAGCCATTTGCCAGTTCTAAAAGGTACTCATCAAAAACAAACCAAGCAACCTTCTCAGCGTCTGCACAAGCTGAAGTCAATCGGGACAGCTATTGCCATGCGGATTTTAAAGATGAGAAGCCTTTCTGAAAAAAAATATGGCAACCCTAATTTAGCGTCACAAAGACACAGCAAAACTTTGTGATGCTAAATTAGGATTGCCAAATGAGGGTTGCCATATCCTAATTTCTAAGTATAATGATGTGTAATATTAGTAAAGTTTTGATTCCTGTCCCTGTGTTTTATTACTTTCTTCTTTTTTAATGGAAACAAATTTAAATTTTTTTAAAAAGACACAGAAAAACTATGGCAGATTTATCAGAATTAGAAGTACTCAAAGCCCACTGCCTGGATGGACAAATCCATTTCTCTCATATTCCCCCCTTTGAATTTTATGAAAAGGTCTTGAGATTTTATTGAACTTTTAAATTAAATTGCTAATTTTTGTAAAGTTCTTTTTTAAAAAATGAACGAAGCAGATTTACCTCCATACCTCTGTTTACCGTCCTCTATCACTTGTTCAGCTCTTGAATGCTAATTTTTTGCTTCCTTTGGTAGCCTGTTCCTTGACTTTGATGCAGAATTGGGAGATGTGATTGATTGTCCCCGGAAAAACAAAAAGATATATTTGTGTAGTTGGGTCTCATTTCAGTAAGACCATTGTTGGGCCTTCAAGTGGAATATTTAATTTTCTTGAGCATTTCAGGTGTTCAGAAGTGGAAGATATATGCATACTAGCCACAGAATCATAGTGCCATTTCTACTCTACATTGTTATAGTGCTATCATTCCACTTTCATCCTCCTGTGGAATTCTGGGGTTTGTAGTTTCCGGAGGCCAAAGAGCTCTCTGGCTGAGGATTCTAAAAGCCCCTCCTTAAACTGCAAACCCCAGGATTCCATGAGATGTTGAAAGTGGAATCATAACACTATAAAAGTCTAGTGCGGAAATGGTCTCAGACTACTACACCAAACTGGCTCTCTCAGTGACAGTAGCAAGCTTTTAATTTTTTTTTTATTAAGATGCACTTTTTAAATATATAAAACAACATATAAGGGCACACGTAATAAACCTCAAACAAACTAAAAACTATACAGAAAACTAGACTAACTAAATTAAACTAACTGTAAAAGGGGAGTAAAGATATGTACAGATGACTTACCACTCATCAGTTGCCAGTTATGGGAATGTATATAGTATAATTCCTCTAATTTATAATACTAAAAACCATAGTATGCTGTTATACTGCGAACTATACTTTTTATACTATAATACACTAATTAATAATATTATTAATCTTTAGAGAGATCCAGTGTTGGACTAGATAGAGCCAGTGAATGTTGGACTACTTGTGTTTCTCCAATGTTCAGTTTTTTTAAAAAAATATCTTTCAATCCCAGCTATGAAGGGTTGTGGAGATCTGGGTAAATTCTTCTCAAAAATGAACCAAAATTCTTACCCTTTGTCTTTCGCTCTGCATGGGGGGTGTCATTTTGTGAAATGATTCTCCTTTCTGACCAGCACCCACACACATCATTCTGACAGTTTTGGGGTGAAGGCATCACTTTAGCTGAAGCAAAATGTGTGTGTTGGGTAATGTTGCGGAGCAGCGTATTCCTGACGGAAGGGAGCCGTGGCACTGAGGCTAAGGAAATGAGGTGGCAGGGGCATGGTTTTCTTTATCCCTTCCAATATGTTTGGGCTTGTTTTAAAACAACACACCATCTGGGACTCCATTTGCTGGCAAACAAGTCATTGTGCCTGTCTGACGCTGCATCTGCTCTTGGCAGATGAAGCACAAATGCCGCGACAAGAGGTCTCCAGCCAGTTATCTCCTTGTCCTCCCCATTCCCTCTGTGGTCTGCTGAAGGCTGTGCCAACTTTCTGTCTAGCTAGCTACTGTTCGTGGGAGAGACTCTTTCTGTGAGGCATCTACAATAACTGAAGAGTCCAGACTCTGGTTTCTTCCAGCAAGCTCAAAGCCAAGTTTCCTTCCAGAAGTGTATCTAGGGTGGGCATCTGGGGTGTGTGCCCTGGGCATCAATGCCTGGTGGGTGCCCTCTGCCTGTTGCCCCCATTCGTTGCTGCCCCCGACTCACCACTGTACCCTATGCCCACTGCCCCCCGTCCTCCCTTTGCCCCCCCCCATTCACCGCTGCCCCCCTGCTGCCGCCACAGCCCACGCCTTGGCTGGGGTCCTTCCTGGCCCAGTGCGGAGGCAGAAGTGGCACAACTTCCGGGCTTGCCCTAGGTGCTGCTGAAACTGGATACGCCACTGTTTCCTTCAACCCTGATGAAGTGCTCCTGCGTAGGTGACCTTCCTAAGTGAAAAGATGTCTCTTCACCAGTCCCAAGAGAACCTAGGAATATGGCATCGTTCCAAAAGCATTGTGGGTCAGTTGAAGATGGTGCTGGGTCCATGACTGGCCATCGCCCCAATTTTGTTCAGATGCTTAATGCTTACATGCTTTCTCCTAGCATTCAGATTATAGTTGGACAAAGAATGTGGTTTCAACCAATGTGCAATAAACCTTCATTGGGATCTATAAAATAATCCTACGCAAAATAATTTTGAGATGCATAACCACACTGAGACATATCTACTGTATCTTGGAATGCTCCTAAAACAAATCAGTGTGTGTGATGTCAGTGGAAAGATTTTCCTGGATGTTAAGCCTTTTAGGCTGCCCTAATAAAGGTATTACCGCAATATAGGCTCAGGAAATTCCCTAGATATATTTATCCTTGCAAAAAAATCCCATAAAATAAGAAGCAGCCTTATGACAAAGATTTCTTAGGGTATTCTGTCTGGATTGATCCAGGGCTCTTGACACCTTTAGGCCTCTAGTTGGTCACTATGAAGAAAAAGATGCTGGGATAGATAGACTTTTGCAGAAAAGCAATTCTTCCAAAGCAAAAGGTCAGAGGACTATGGCTTAATTCAGCAAGATTTCTTTCACATCCTTTTGTGTTCCCATAAATGCACTATAACTTTCCAGCCCTTGAGTTAAGGAAGAGGACTGTCAGGGCAAGAGCACTGTATTCAAAATTGTGCGTATATGCACATTTTCCTCTTTTTTATATGTATGCTTCCCATTTTTAAAATTTGAACAGCATATTGTGTGCAGCTGTAGTCAATGCTTCATGTGTTGCGGTTAATGGCATCACCAGAGGCAGTTCGCTGGAATTTCAGCAGGACCCAGCTCCTGTGACATCACCAGGGCCCATCCCTAAGTCTCAGGTTCTGATCCTAAAATTTCAAGGTCTGGAATGGTACGGACCTGACAACCATAAAAATGGAAAGCCGGCCCCTCCCGAAACTGCAAACCCCAGGATTCCATAGGATGTTGAAAGTGGAATCATAGCGCTATAACACTCTAGTGCAGAAATGGCCAAGGAAAAGCCTTTTTTTAAAAGAGGAAGAAACCTCAGAGTGGGGCAATTTCCACATGACGTCACTGTCCCATGATGGGGATGCACTGCTGACGGTCCGCAAGTTGTGCTTTTGCATGACGTCATCGTGGGCCTCCTGTAAATGTGTCCCCACCCATGGTGATCACGAAATATTCCATTGGCGGCTGCACTGAGGAAAGAAGGTGCATGTTGCTCGTGCTCCCATCGACAGGCAGCCAGCTGGGTGTGGAGGGGAATGTTGAGGACACACTCCCATCCTGGAAAAGGTGCTACCAGAATGATGAGGGGATGACGATGGAAAAGGGTAACATGCGGAAATGGCCTTGGTGTGATATAGTGGTTTGAGCATCAGACTACAACCACTGGAGGCCAGGGTTTGATTCCCCACTGAGCCATGGAAGCCTATGGGGTGACTTTGGGCACGTCACACACTCTCAGCCCCAGAGAACCCCATGATAAGGTCACCTTAGGGTCACCATAAGCCAGAAATGACCTGAGGATAAACAACAACAAACTGGCTCCTGGTTTATTTCCTGGTTGATAAAGGTCCTCTTCTTGGCTTAAATTGATGCTTATGATGTCCAGATCAAAGAAAGTAACAATGCCACTCTGTTCTGCTTTGGTCAGACCTCATCTGGAATCCTGTGTTCAGTTCTGGGCACCTCAGTTCAAGAAGGATCTCAACAAGCTGGAACATCTCCAGAGGAGAGCAACCAGAAGGGTGAAGGGTCTGGAAGCCAAGAAACCCTACGAGCGGCAGCTTAGAGAGCTTGGGATATTTAGTCTGCAGAAGAGGAGGTTCAGAGGAAACATGATAGTCATGTTTAAAAATTTGAAAGGATCTCATATCAAAAGGGAGCAGGCTTGTTTTCCACTGCTCCAGAGATTAGGACAAGGAGCAATGCATTCAAACTGCAGGAAAAGAGCTTCCACCTGAACCTCAGGAAGAACTTCCTGACTGTCAGGGCTGTCCGGCAGTGGAATCTGCTGCTTTGGAGTGTGGTGGAGTCTCCTTCTTTGGAGGTTTTTAAGCAGAGGCTGGATGGCCATCTGTTGGGAGCGCTTTGATGGGGATTCCTGCATAGCAAGGGGTTGGACTGGATGGTCTCTTCCAGCTCTATGATTCTGTGATTTTATGATAGAAGGCAGGAAAAAAAAATTAAAACTAAAAATTGTCCCATTCCTAACAGAGGGTGCATGGGAGCATTTTAAATACAAAATTACTTTTAAAACAATAAAAAAATAGGGGGAATACCTCTCAGGTCTGTGGACAGATGCATATGCCTCCAGACCTCAGTGAGTTACATGTGTGCCTCCAAGTCATCTGCTAACTTACAGTGATCCCGTGAATTTCACAGGGTTTTCTTAGGCAGAGAGCCAGCACAGTGTTGGACTTTGGAATGAACCCTGGCCATTTCCACATTAGACTGTTACAGTGCTATTATTCCACTTTCAACATCCTATGGAATCCTGGGGTTTGCAGTTTAGGGAGAGGCCTCAAAGGCAAACCCCAGGATTCCATAGGGTATTGAAAGTGGAATAATAGCACTATAACAGTCTAGTGTGGAAATGGCCAGGGTTCATTCCGTGCTCGGTCATGGAAAACCACTGGGTGACTTTGGGCACATGACAGACTCTCAGATCCCAAAACCCCTGTGATAGTTTTGCCTTAGGTTTGCCATTAGTAAGAAACAACTTGGAGGAATGACAAGAACGACAATTTCTTAGGCAAGGACTACTCAGGGGTGGTTTTGCCAGCTCCTTCCTCCAAAATACAGCCCACACCACCTGACTCCCAATTTAAAAGTTCAGAAGAGTGGTCCTTTCCCTCTCTCTGTCTCTTTCTCTTGCTTTACATTTTTTCTTCTCCCAAAAATATCCCAACCTCATGATATTTCCCAGCTGCCCTGAAGGCTGTCTCCAAAACCCTTGACATGATCTCTCTCAGTGAAACAAAGGCTATACCCTAGACGAAATGTTTATTTTAAATGAAAAAGAAAAGAACAATCTTTTTTAAAAAATAAATAAAATAAATTCCAAGCAATCGTCTTAACTAGCAGCTTTTGATTTTGACACTTTTGGAGCCCAGGCTGTTGGTAAGGAGCCAAGTACGACAACTGCCCCCAACACGTACTCTTAATCCTCGCTTAATATGGATTTTGGTTGATGCCATGGCGGAGAGAGGCTCTTCTGAAAGGCTTTGTTCCCTTTCCGCCATTGATTTGAGACAGATGGGAGGGAGAACCCCACAGGGGCCTGCAGAAATCCTACCGGCATTTGTTTATTTATTTAATTTATATCCTGGCTTTCTTCCATTATGAGACCCAAGGCGGTGATGCCTACTGAGAGTGCCACCTGGAAGTAAGCCCACTGAATCTGTTGTTGAAAGGAGAGTCAACACTTTTGTGAGCCCCATGGATTCAACGGTTCTACTTTACTTTACACTACCAATAAGATTCAAACCACAGGCCAGCATCCTATTATGCATTTATGGGCCTTTCCGCACTACACTGTTATAGGGCTATGATTCCACTTTCAACATCCTGTGGAATTCTGGGGTTTGTAGTTTGCTGAGGCCAAAGAGCTCTCTGGCTGAGAAGTCTAAAGGCCTTTCTCTAAACTGCAAAGCCCAGGATTCCATAGGATGTTGAAAGTGGAATAATAGCACTATAACAGTGTAGTGCGGAAATGTGTTGTAAGCTAGACTTGTGACCTCATAACTACTTTGTTACTGAGCCTGGATGCATCATTCTTCAGTGTCCCCTCTTCAGCAGAGAACTCCTTTGCTCAGCATGGTTGCCATCATCATCAGTCATAATCTTTATTTCTTTATTTTTCTTCTTTTCTCCAGTCCAGGACTCAAGGCAGCTTACAAAACTTAAAACATATTATTACAAATGGTTTTTTTTCCCCTGGGTTTCCTGGAGGGAGAACAGAAAACTGCAACCATCAGCTACAAGAAGACACATCAGGCTGAAGCAACAGTTTTAATCATGCATGTACCTGTGATACTTCTATCTCACTTTTCCTCCTGGGAACTCAACCCTCCTCCACAACCACCCCTGCCATAACCCTGTGAGGCTTGGTAAGTTGTGAAAATGCAATTGGCCCAAGGTCGCTCAATGAGTTTCACGGTTTGGTGGGAACTCAAACTGTGACCTGGCAAGTGCGTTTGTTTGTTTGTTTCGTTGATATCCTGCCTTTCTCCCAACATGAGGCCCTCAAGTGGCTTTTGTAAAACAAAATTCAGTCAGCCTCCCCCCACATTTGCTAGCGTTGGGGGTACAGGACACCTGCAAAAGCTGAAAAACTGCAAGTATCAAACTTGCAGTTTGTGTGTGTGTGTGTGTGTGTGTGTGTGTGTGTGAAGGGGCTGATGTATGGTGAAGAGAGCAGGCATGTGATATGAAAGTTTTATAAAAGCATTAAACAGTCAACCCAATTAAAGCATTGCAAGAAGAACTATTAAAAGCATATTTACACATTAAGCACATACTGTATGTTTAAACAAAAAACCCAGAGCATCACTCTTCATGTCATGAATGACCGCACCATGCTGGTCATTATGGCCAGTGGAATCACTGCGCTATAAGAGTGTAGTGCAGAAAAGACCAAAGACTGGAAACCTGTATGGTCTTTAGCTATGCTATGAATTCTGACCTGAACCCCCCAGTTCCTGCTTACCTGGGCAGCAACTGCTGTGATCAACAAGGATCTGTTCCTCTGTCATTCAGGAAGTAGCTGGCTGCTGTTTCCACCCCTTCTTGTGAGCAATCCTGATTGTGACTCGCAGAAATAGGATCCCTGTTGCAACTCCCCCTTATGTTGAGATCACTCATACAAGAGAGTAGTAGGTGGATAGGGTGGCAAATTGCTTCCTGAGTGACAGATCCTCATTGAGCACAATGGCTGCTGCCCAATAAGGATAGATTGGGGGACATAAGTGCATAACTTCAGGTTACACACCCACAACTTCCATACAGGATTCTAGCCTTGTACTTTCCCAGTCCTATCCAGATGATTGAACCTGAGACCTTGTATGTATGTGCAGGAGAGGTGCTACCACAATGCGCTAAAGGCATCTCCTTGACCTGTGTACTGTGATTGCTTTTCAGCATCATGTATCTGACTGGGAAATTTCATTTTCTGAAGCTGTTGAGGTTCTTTTTAAGCATTATTCTAAGCCCCCTCAGGTACTGTCACCACCCCAGGGCCAAGAAAGACCTTGGCGAGGCTGGTGGTGGCAACAGTGGGCCAGATCTGGATGGAGGGGCTGCCTCTGCCACCACCCTGGGCAAAGGAAGACCCCATTGAGGGCAGTGGCAGTGGTGGGCCAGGCCAGGCTCTAGTGGAGGGGCTCCCTCTACTTACTGAATTACTTACTGAATTACTATGTTGTGAAATGATGCAGGTCTAAAAGGTGTGTCACCAATATGAAAAGTTTGGGAAACTCTGGATACTGTGATTCTCACAGAAAAATTTGGAATAAGGGTTGCGTGTGGCCCTTTTTGGCCCTTGGAACCTTCACTGATTCCCACAAACCCATAGCATCCCCCATTTTTTGGCTCCAAATCCCATTTTTTTGCCAAAACAAAGCTTTAAAATGTTCAAATATGCTGTTCTGGGGTGCAGACCTCACCCTAAAACAGCAAGACTCTGCTGGAAACAAGAATGGTGATCAGAAGTGATGTCACATCACTTCCTGGTCAAAATTACAGCCGTGATAGCAGAGTTGTGGAGCAATGGATTGCCCAAAATTGCCAGGTTTGCATCCCCCAGGTTACAGAGTATGCCCACCCCAGGCATATGGGCTGTAAGCATCCATGCTAGTGCCCAGGGGATGCTGGGATTTGAAGTCCAAAAAAAAGAGAGAAAAGTTTCCAAGCTCTAGATGGATCAACAAAGCTCATGGGTGATCCTCAAGATGTCATAATGATGACTTTTTCCTCTCCTGGCAGAAAGGGCTCTGTGCCCTCAGGTGTGAAGGAGATTTTTCAAAAGAAGAGGGAAGCTAGCTGGAGTGGAGAGCGCCTCTCTCCAGACCACACACCCAGTCTATTCATGAGCTGCAACAACAACAGAAAACGAGGCTGTCTCCATGTATATACATTATGTCTATATGCGATATTATACAAACCAGGCAAGCAGTACTGTGTGGTCTGGTTGTGTCTTTCCCATCCTATTTATAACTCAGCAAAGCAACAAATGATAACTCTCCCATTTTATGGTTACTTCACTTTCTTTTTTAGCCTGCTCTTGCTATAAAAATCTAAATATTGCCCAGGTGGATCACCTATCTAGACTGCAGTTTGAGAGACTTAATTCTCTACTTCCATTTGCCCGGGGAGTTGGGAAATTCTGGGAGCTATAGTCCAACAGGAATAATACTTTCAAGTTGTGGGCTAACCTCGGTGGTCGAGGGTGACAAGTACAAGGGGACCACCCAGGTGCTACAGGCAGGGGCAAAAAGCCATAGGTTGCTGCTGTCCTTCCTTTGCGTTCCTTGTTAGTCCTACTTGGTGTGTGTGTGTGGATATGCCCCCAAGTCACCTATCAACTTACGCTGATCCCATGAATTTCATAGGGTTTTCTTAGGCAGGGCATTCCCTGGTCTCCAGTGTTGTTGTCCAACCCTAAAACCACTGCTTCTCAAGGACACTATTATCCTGATCTAACTGCAATTTACCTGTGATAAACTCCAAAGAAAGAAAGAAAGAAAGAAAGAAAGAAAGAAAGAAAGAAAGAAAGAAAGAAAGAAAGAGAAGGAGGATTCTTTCTGAGGCTAGCAAATATCACTCACAGCATTTGCCCTTCTCTGCTCTCATTTCTGTGGGAAAGGAATGGGCCTATCAAACAGTGACCTTGAGTTCCCAGTCTGCAAAGGCTTTGTTGAGACATCTGCATGGACCAGAAGGTCAAAGGCTGAGTTAACAAGGCCGGGAGTTGTCCCTCCATTGCCAGCCAAGGCTTGACACCCGCAGGAGACCAAGCGCATCTTTCTGATGTTTTCCAAGGTTATCAAGGCTTTGTTATCACGGTTGCTGTGGACTCGCCTTGGCTGGAAACAACTGTTGCTATTAATTTATCAGTCTTTCTCCTGGGAAAATAGGTCTTGCGCTGCCACTCCAGCAATCTAGCAATTAAAACAATGAGGAAACAGAATGCACGATGAAGCTAAATGCAGCTAGAGAGCGGCAGGGGCTGGGGGCTTCCCTGGCAGTCAACTGCTAAATGCACTCTGGGTTTAAGTCCAGATTTTAAAGTAGCTATCCAAGGTGCTGAGCCATAACTCTGAAATAGGTTCAGGACCCTGGATTTCTCCTTTAAAGTTCTGAATAAAAGTTCTGAAGAAGATTCACCATTCCAGTGACTCAGGAGCACTGGATGTTGTTGCAAGTGCTTAGGGTAACAGTTTCCAGCCTTTGGTCTTCCAGATATTCTGGACTTCAATCCCCAGAACTGGCCATACTGAAAGAAGCTTCTGGGAGATGAAGAACAAAACAGCGGGAAAATAAAAGGCTAAGAACCAAGGAAGAGCCAAGATTGAGATCCAAGGCTGAGCTTAGAGTGTAGGGCTACAACTGTAAGGATCTGGGTTCAAATTCTTCACTGGGCTAGAGACCATACTGAGTGACCCACGGCTGGTCATAATATCTCAATCTGATTCACCCTGTTGGGTCATTCTGTAGGTAAAATGGGAAGGGAGTACACCACTTTGAACTTCATGGAAATATTTCTTCTTGTTTGTGTGCCTTCAATTCAATTCTGACTCATGAAGATCCTAAGGTGAACCTATACAAGGATTTTCTTGGCCAGTTTTTTTCAGGAGGGGTTTTGCCTTTGTCTTCCTCTGAGGCATGAAGCTATGTTCTGGTGGTGGTAGTGGTGGGGATGTGCTTTCTAGTCATTTTTGACTTATTGGAACCCTTTCACAGGGTTTTCTGGGGCTGAGAGTGTGTGTCAAGCCCAGAGTCACCCAGTGGGTTTCCATGGCCTAGCAGGAGATTGAACCCATTGTTGAATGCTCAAACCACTACACCAGGCTGGCTCTCATGTACAGCTCCCTTTTCCCAGGGGTGAGGAACTTCTGGGTTTCGGACCTGTACTGAGATGCCAATCTTAGCCCTCGGTCTGGGGTCTCCATCCACCCCTTCATCCATCAACAGAAGCTCACACTCCTTTTCCAACCCAGTTTGGTAGTATACCAGCTCTCTACAGGGTTGTTCCCATTCTAGAAGTCTGAAGGACTCTCCTAAGGCAGGAAAAGGTTTAAGCTAAACTATGCTATTATTTTTTTTGTCCTCCTCTTTCTTCCTTGGGCTCCACCCACCACCAGAATGTGCCCTTTCCACACCATTACACTACATTGCTCCATGAAGATATAGTGGAGTGTAATTGAAGTGAAATGAATCATAGAATCATAGAAATGTAGAGTTGGAAGAGACCCCAGGGGCCATCCAGTCCAACCCCCTGCCATGCAGGAACACCCTCAAAGCACTCCCGACAGATGACCGTCAAGCCTCTGCTTAAAAACCTCCAAGGAAGGAGACTCCACTACACTCCAAGGCAGCATATTCCACTGCCGGACAGCCCTGACTGTCAGGAAGTTCTTCCTGAGGTTCAGGTGGAATCTCCTTTCCTGCAGCTTGAATCCATTGCTCCTTGTCCTGGTCTCTGGAGCAGCAGAAAACAAGCCCTCTCCTTCCTCTACATGGCATCCCTTCAAATATTTAAACATGGCTATCATGTCCCCTCTTAACCTTCTCTTCTGCAGACTAAACATACCCAGCTCTCTAAGTCTATCCCCATAGGGCATGGTTGCCAGGCCTCTCACCATTTTGGTCGCCCTCCTCTGGACTTGCTCCAGCTTGTCAATGTCCTTCTTGAATTGGGGTGCCCAGAACTGGACACAGTATTCAAGATGAGGTCTAACCAAAGCAGAGTAGAGTGGTACCAGTACCTCCCTCGATCTAGACACCATACTGCTATTGATGCAGCCAAGAATTGCATTGGCTTTCTTGGCTGCCGCATCACACTACTGACTCATGTTCAGCTTGTGGTCTATGAAGACTCCTAGATCCCTTTCACACATACTGCTATCCAGCCACGTGTCCCCCATCCTATATTTGTGGATTCCATTTTTTCTACCCAAGTGTAGGACCTTACACTTCTCTCTGTTGAATTTCATTTTGTTAGCTTTGACCCAGCTCTCCAACCTATCCAGGTCATTTTGAATTTTGATCCTGTCCTCTGGCGTATTAGCAACCCCTCCCAACTTGAAGGTTTCCTACTCCCAGCCCCAGGTTTTTCAGCCCCAAAGGCTACTCCTCAATAGTATAATCAGCTGCCTGTTAGGGCTATTGCATTATAGCCATGTTTAAATATTTGAAGGGATGTCATGTCAAGGAGGGAGTGGGCTTGTTTTCCACTCCTCTAGAGACTAAGACAAGAAGCAATGGATTCAAGCTGCAGGAAAGGAGATTCCACCTGAACCTCAGGAAGAGCTTCCTGATGGTCAGAGCTGTCTGGCAGTGGAATCTGCTGCCTCGGAGTGCGGTGGAGTCTCCTTCTTAGGAGGTTTTTAAGCGGAGGCTGGATGGCCATCTGTTGGGAGTGCTTTGATGGGTGTTCCTGTGTGGCAGAATGGGGTTGGACTGGATGGCCCCTGGGGTCTCTTCCAACTCTATGATTCTAAAAAAAATCTACTCATTTCAAATGTGGTGCTGTGTGGTGGATACTGCAGACTTCCAAAAAGACAAAATCAATGGATCTGAGAGCAAATCGAGCCTGGACTCTTCTAGAAGCCAAAAATGACTAAATTGTCATTTATCTATCATACTATCATGCTATCATACTTATCACTGGAAAAGACAATAATGCCTGATAAACTAGAAGGAAGTAGGAAAAGCAAAAGACCACAGTACAAATGGATATATTCAAACGAGGAGGTCACAGCCCTGAGGTTGCAGGGCCTGAGCAGGGCTGCTGATGAACAATAAGGTGTCTTAGAGGTCTCTACTTCATGGGGTCATCCTAAGTCAAAACTGACTCGACAGCAATTATCAATAACAAATCAGTGTTTGTTTGTTTGTTTTAAAGCAGTTTTGTAGTGGAACCAGGTTCACAGAACTGAGGTGCTGGGACCTTTGTAGTAGCAAAGGTGATGATATCATTACTCTATGATGACTTTGACTAGAATGAGCAATGAAGAGGCATTAGCTCTACACAAGACCTGTTCCTTGCGGAGATGAATGCCACAAGAACTGGGCTGTTGGTTTGGTTCAACACAGCTGCCATATTTTTGGACAGTCCTAGAATGGGAGAAGCATGGTTCTGGTTCTATCTGGTGAAGTTCCTATACTTAAAAATTTGCTATGACACTATGGACGAAAATCAACCACAAGGGCAAGGATTTTCTAAAGAGCAAAATGCAACAGTATTCTTCCCTTCTGCATCCCCCCAGCAATGAAAAGACTAAGATTTTTTTTATGCCAAGTGTGCACAAAATGGATAGAACAGATCCCCCAGTCCCATACTGCAGTCATCCCCCCATCAATTGATTTGCAGCCAGTGGAAGGCAGATAAGACATAACACGGAATAAATCGATGAGCAGATAGCCTATCTCTCCCTCCGGCCAATGTCGATGCTGGCTTGGGGACTCTGGAAGTTGTAGTCCTGTGAAGTTGTTTTTCAAAGCTTTAGATTTGTTGCCCTAACAGTCAAAACATTCTACAAGAGGTTCAGCTCAAATTTTGCAGGGTTATATAAATTCATCCATTCTGAGCCAAAATAGCAATAGCAGGATCTCTAGAAAGATGGGTTTGCTTGTAAATCCTGCAAACCTGAAGTCTGCCCTCTTATGGCCCACATAGCTCATGCCATTTGTGGGATTCTGGGATCTGTAGTCCAAACAGTAATATTTCCAAGTTCTGACTAAATCAAGGAGGTAATCTTGTTGAGTCTGATTGGCACAATGCCCCTTTGAAAATTTTGCAAGCTTTCTGTCCCAGCGGGCTTCCTGTGGAGGTTCGTGCTCCAGCTACCCATAAAACCACCCAGCTGAAATCCAAACCAAGACAGACATCCCTGAGCTCAGAGCTGGCTTGCCACAAATCTTTGCAATAAAGTCTGTGTGGGATTGTGTGTGCGCGTGTGTGGAGAGGGTTGCTTCGGCTCTGACAGGCAGACCACAGAAACCACTTGAGCATCAGACAGGCGGTCCTTGCTTACTCCAAAATGCTTGTCGGGTCTAGTTCAGTCTCAAATCCTATAAAGCACATGAGATCCCTGACTGTTTGGCCCCAAATTAACTGCACTCAGCCTGGCCAGAGGTCATGCTGACTTAGGGACTCTGGGATTTATAGTCCCCAAAATTAGCATCCCCAAACTTTCACTTAAACATGCAGTCTGGTTAGCTTGATGCCCTCCAGTGTCAGCGTGGACTAACAGAGGAATCTTGCTTGCTGCCTCTAATCTCTTTCCCTCATGCCAAGGACCAAGGCAGAATACCTGGCACCCTTTCACACTACGGAATTACAGCACTATAACTGCCAGCAGGGTCCCCAGGTTGAATACCAGAGGGGGCTCACGTCACTCAAAAAGTTTGAGAACTTTGTGATATGATCTCTCTTCCTGACCTGGGATCTGTTAATGATTATTAATATTTCAGGAGCCCCATCATGTATTCAACATAGCAACCCTAAATGCCCTGGATCCATCCTATGGAATCTTGGGATTTTCAATGCAGGGAGCAGTATTGAGAATTCTCAGCCAGAGAGCACTAATGCTTCCCCAAACTACAAATCCCAGGATTCCATATGATGCAGTTATGGTAGCTGCACTGCCATCATAGTGGCCATTTCCGCACTAGCCTGTTATAGCGCGATGATTCCACTTTCAACATCCTCTGGAATCCTGGGGTTTGCTGGCTGGCCCCTCCCGAAACTGCAAACCCCAGGATTCCAGAGGATGTTGAAAGTGGAATCATCGCGCTATAACAGGCTAGTGTGGAAATGGCCAGTTGTTATAGTTATGTGATGTTAAAGGAACTTCTCTGGTTTCCAGCTGTGTTGTGGGTTGATTTCATGTGAGATAGCTTGTCCTTGCACTCATTTTTAATACACAGTGTTAGCCCACTGAACATAAAAGCTTACAAACTGGGGAACATAAGAAGAATCCAGAAAAATAGAGAGAAGACTATTGAAGTCCATGATAGACCTACTTTGTAGCAACATTTACTGACTCAGTTTATTATTATAGGAAAATACATAAAGCAAGCCAATATAACACATATTTTCTAGCCATGTTGTCTGCCTTCACCCACGCTTTCACCCATCTCTGGAAGCCTGTTGTTGTTTGATGGAAAAGGCATTTTCATATATCTAAAATATAAAAGTCAAAGTTTGTCTGTTTTGTCTATTTGTCAGGCGAATACCTCATATGATTGGCTGCCTAAGAAGATCATACTGAATCCTGGGGTTTGCAGTTTAGAGAAGGACCTTTAGAATTCTCAGCTGGAGAGCTCTTGGGCCTCAGTCAACTGTGTCTGTCTTGAATAGGCCAGTTGCTATGGAGACAAGGCCTAGCAGCAAGGAGGAGGGCAGTGCATTGCCTCAGGAACCCAACCTCTGCATGTTAATAACTCTGAATACAGATTGGATTTGGGAATATAGGGAAAAGTTACAGGTACTGGACAAGACACTCTGGGAATTAGAGACACAGGATTTCAAATCTTTCTCACAAGTATTATCTAATAAGAAAATAAAATCCCAGGCAATGCCAGGTACATACACTAGTAAACGATAATTCATAAAGCACAAATGAAAATGCACTTAGAATTGCAAGCAGCCTGTCCTGTCTATATCAAGAGAAGCAACTTCAGAAATCACTATATATATTGTGAAGGATTTTTTTCTTATAAATGGGAACAGCAACAAAATGTTGCAACACAAGATGCTGCTGCTCAGGGTTCTAGCAAGAACTTCAAATTTGCCTTGTGGATGCTGCTGGGGTCTATGACAGATCGGTGTGAACCCATTCAGTGCTGACCCTATTCCCCAAGTAGGTGCTTTTTTGGAAAGTTCAGACTGAATACCAGAGCAGATTCACTGCTCCCAGTATATGGAAGCCAAGAGCCACCACTTCTAGAGAGCTATCTAGGTTTGCCTCCTGGCCACAGCTAGAGATGTCTAGGCCTTCTGTCCAAAGTTTGCTCCCTCCAAGCACACCCCATTCTTCCCCCTTTCTTGGCACGCAGACCTGCCGTCCGACACCCACGAGCGCGTGCGGCCCATTTCTAAACGTTTTCCGGCTCGAGAACTGGAATGCGACAGGGGTGGGCAGACACACGGCTCGTCGTCATCGCCAAGTAGGGACCAACTTTGGCTCCAGCGAGAAATTTCCAGCCACTGTGGAGCCAGACACATTTACATTCCTCTATTTGAAGTTTAAACCCTAATCCTTTGAAAGATTTGCAGTCTGAGCTACGGAGTTGCTCACCAGCACCACCGCCGCCACCACCACCGTGATGCAAAGGTTTTCTTTCTTCGCTAGGTCTTGAAAACTAGAGGCTGCCCTGGGCTTTGCAAAAGACAGAGAGAGATGGAGGAAAAGCAAGGGGGGAAAATGTCCCATCAGTCGGAATACATTTCTTTAAAGAATTTTGTCTACTGGAAGTTCTCAGAACTGCATCTTAACTTCCCATGATGCCCCTGGTCTAGTGCTGTGTTGGGGGCATTGTGGGAAATGTTAAGGGGGGGGTTAGAAGCCCATCTATGCCTCCAGTGATTCCACACCACAGCTAGATACTTCTGATGACAAGTTATCCTATTAGAAATTTCAGAAAGAACTTAATTACAGGTAGAAATAACTAGCTACTTGTAATTAAGTTCTTTCTGAAATAGCTGTGGCCCAGAGCTTGGAATTAATATGTCACAAATAATTAGTTGTTTGCCATTAACTCCTTTCTGAGAAAACGGAAGCCCAAAACTTGAGTTATACCTACTACAAATGACTAGGTCCATTTCCGTACTAGACTGTTATAGTGCTATTATTCCACTTTCAACAGTTCTGGGGTTTGTAATTCACTGAGGCCAAAGAGCTCTCTGGCTGAGAATTCTAAGGGCCCCCCTTAAACAGCAAGTCCCAGGATTCCATTGGATGTTCAAAGTGGAATAATAGCACTATAACAGCGTAGTGCGGAAATGGCCTCATTGTTTGTAATCAGTCCCCTTCTGAGATAATGAAGACCCAGAGCTTGGAATGAATCTGTTAGAAACAACTAGTTTCTAGTAACCAATTTCTTCCTGAGATAACTAGGTCCCATAGTTTGAAATTAACCAAGGTTCAAATAACAAGATGCTCGTAATTAATTCCTTTGTCAGATCACGGAGGACCGGTGCTTGGCATTAACTTAAAACAAGTAATTAATTTCTTGATTCTTGATGTAGGAGCTCAGCCATGGAGAGATTATTCCAGCAGATTAGGGTGGAACCGGACAGGCTTTTGGAGAGAAAGTCTGAAAGCACTTCATAGAATCAACACAACAGATTTCACTTCCTGAAGCAAAGGACAAGACAGTACTCATTTGAAAAGTTGACCAGACTGGAGTTGCAGAATACCTGAATGTTACCCACAAGCTGAACATAAGCCAACGGTGTGATGCAGCAGCAAAAACAGCAGTTAAATCAATAAACAGTACATTTTTAAAAAATGAAATAACCACATGAAGCACAATAGTTTAAAACAGTTTAAAAGGCAATTATTGTTGTGTGCCTTCAAGTCATTTCTGACTTATGGTGACCTTAAAAGGTGACCCTATCACAGAGTTTTCTTGGCAGGATTTGTTTGCAGGGGTTTTTTCTTGGCCTTCCTCTGAGGCTGAGAGAGTGTGACTTGCCCAATTTGGTTTCCATGGTCAAGTGGGGATTCAAACCCTGGTCCCTCCGAGTCCTAGCCCAACACTCAAACCAATGGACTCTCAAAAGGCAACTACAATATGGTAAAATGACTTGAAGGCCCACCACAAATGCTGATAGATCACAATTAAAAGGTCTTCTTCAATGTCCAATGAGAGTCAAATGGCAACACAAGAACAACAAGATATATGTTCGTATGAAGAATTTCCCTTAAGGACTGGGGCAGTGTCTGGGCAAAAGATAAGAAAGAATAAGGACAGATGCTAGAACGCCGTTCCAATGCATTCCCTTCCAATTCACCCTGAATCCAAGGGCATCCAGGATGTCCATTGCCACAGGGGACGCATACACACATAGTTGTAGGGTTCCTTCTCTGGATCCTTCTCTGGTCCTGAGCCTCAGTCAAAAATAGTTTGGATGGTTCCCATGCAACTAGAGGACCGGCCATAAAACTAATAACGGTGGATTTACTGTTCCGTCAAAAACAGATCCACTGGCTGCCCTGCCCAAGCTCAAGATTGTCTCCTAGGATCAATGGCAATTGATGGCCCCCATGAAGAGGAATGTCCTGTGTTCCCCATGTCCTCTGAGGAGGAAAACATTCCCTATGAGGAGCAGCTTAGGGAACTAGGTATGTTTAGCCTGGAGAAAAGAAGGTTAAGGGGTGACATGATAGCCATGTTTGAATATTTGAAGGGATGTCATGTTGAAGATGGAGCAAGCTTGTTTTCTGCTGCTCCAAAGACTGGGACACGGAGCAATGGATTCAGCAACCTCCATATTTTGTAGAAAGAAGGGGTATGCTTCTGGACTTTTCCCTAAAATTTATTGTAATCAAGCTTTAGGATCTCTAACAGAAATAAACACAGTCTTCCTGTTAATCTGGCCTTCATTTTTCTCCCTTTGTCTGTCTACCTTTGACTGTTCCAGTTCTGGACACCACAATTCAGAAGGATATTGACAAGCTAGAACATATCCAGAGGAGGGTGACCAAAATCATGAAGGGTCTGAAAACCATGAAGCCTTGTGAGGAGTGGCTTAGGGATTTAGGTATGTTTAGCCTGATGAAAAGATGGTTAAGAGGCGACATGATAGCCATGTTTAAATATTTGAAAGGATGTCACGTTGAAGATGGAGCAAGCTTGTTTTCTGCTGCTCCCGAGACTAGGGCAAGGAGCAATGCATTCAAAGTACAGGAAAAGAGATTTTGCCTAAACATCAGAAAGAACTTCCTGATGGTAAGAGCCATTCAACAATGGAATCTGCTGCCTCAGAGTGTGCAGTCACCTTCTTTGGAGGTTTTTAAACAGAGGCTGGATGGCCATTTGCTGGGGGTGCTTTGAGTGTGTCTTCCTGCATGGCAGCGAGTTGGACTCTGCCCTTACGGTCTCTTCCAATTCTATGATTCTAGGATTTTGTGTTATCAAGGTGATGACCCCTCGCCAGGTTCATGCATTAAAGAGCTATCCATGGTGCTGAACCCTATCACCATATACATTCAGAACCTTGGATAGTACCTTTGAAGCTATCCAGAACTTGTACTGGATTCATGGCCACTTTAACATGGGAGCCACCAGCCACCACTGTCTGGGGCTGGGGCCTAGATCTACAGGGAGATTCCATTAACTGGGCCCAAATCATTTCTACATCTTTGAAAACCCCTCTGATGTTTCACCAGAGCTGGAGGCCTGCCTATTTACTGCGTGGAAGATCACATTAGCCAAAATCCAGTGTTGGGTCTAGTTGGAGAGCCCTGTCACAAATGCAAAACAAGTCCCTTCATCAAAAAGTTGTACCTAAGTTTTTCAGGCTAAAAATTGCCACCCTGACCAGAATTCAGCTGTCATACTGGCACATTCTGGGAGCATCGGTGCCCAAGTTTCAGGTGTTTTGGCATCTCCCTGGGCATGCCTCATTGGCATCACACACTGTTTTTTTCAGCTGTAGGCAAGAGGGACAGCCCAGCAGGTTCCAGATGGCATTCTGCTGAGGAAATGGGGTGAATTTATTTTATTTTTCATTGACCATGTCCATTTCTCCCTCCGGAGCCTCAGCCAGATATAGCCTTTCTTGGCTAGGACAAGATGTCGCTGGAGAGTGGAACAAAACCCAAGTCTTTTTGGCTCCCTCACATTGCTTGCAGCAAAGCCAAATACCCAGAGAACATGCTAGCAAGCTGCATGGCTGGAGTTTCATAAACATTGTCCGCTAACCCATAAATCTGTCCTGCTTGCTTCTGGACTTCTGGTCCAAGTGTTGGATCTCTTCACTTTGGTCTTGGTGGAGTGTTTTCTGCCTGCTCTGATACAGATATAGTAATAATGAGTTGTTTTTACCCCCTCTGTTTTCCTCATCTCTCTCCAATTTCAACAGTACATGCGTTGGCTAGCAGCAACCCTTTTGTTTCCCTAAACGTTCTTTTTCCCCCTCCTTATTTCTCTGCAGAAGTACTGCTGTCCAGCAGTGTTTCTGACAGATCCCTGGGGAGATCTTTTCTTCCCAGATCCGTTGGACTTGGAATGGTCTGCTGGATACAAATCTTTCTCCATAGTTTTCTCCTGAATGTGGTAGGGGACAGGGAATTACTGTCAAAAGTCTGAACTGATTGCTTGCAGAGGGACTTGGGGAATAGGTCCTGGAGCAGTGGTACCAACTGGGTTCTACCTTGTGGTCCTTGAAGCCCCCTACCCATTCCCAAATCCCCCAACACCCTTTTATTTTAAGGAAAAAATCAGCACAATCTGCAGCAATTTGTGGCCCAAAATTATACAGAAAACTACCCAAATGCAAGAAAACATGGGAAAATGCCCCCAATAAGCCCCCCAGAATCCCACATTCATAACCCCACACTCAGAAGACTTTCTTGTTGGCTGCCCTTAGACTATGCAATGACCTGCCGGAAGAGATTAAACAGTAAAATATGCTGTTCAGATTCAAAATAGTACTAAAGACTTCTCTCATCCAGCAGGCTTACCGAGTCTATTTTTAATTGTTTTTAATTGTACTTTTAACTGTGCTTTTAATTACGATATATTTTCATCATCATCATCATCATCATCATCATCATCATCATCATCATCATCATCATCATCTTAATGCAATCCACAGATTCAACACGAAGAACTCAAGCATAAAACTGAAAGGGGACAAAACATCCAAAAGGAAAAATCAAAACAGTAAAACAACTGCAGTCAACTTTTAATACATTTTAATTATAGTATATTTGTATTAATCAGTCTATGGTTTAGTGTATATTAACTATGATTTTTTAAGTTCTACCTATTCTGTAGCCTGCCTCGAGCCACTCAAATCCATCCAAGTTCTTCTCTTGGGGTCATCATTTTGATAGAGGCTGTAGAAGAAAGTGAAGGTATTTGAGCTTTGTGCAGAAGGTGTGACCCCTGGAGAACGGTCGGGGGAAAAGAGGTGGTCCCTGCCCTCCACAGAGTTGGCCCCTCCTGCCCTAAACTCCAGGTGCCCCCACAGACTTCCAAGCTGCTAGTGGGGTGAGTCCAGGCCAGGTTTTATTCCAGCCTTTGCAAGAGCTGTCCAAGGTGCTCAGCTTATTTTGGGGACAGGACTCAGCATCTGCAACAGAGCTTTCCAAACTTTTCATCATTTTGTGACACAGTAATTCAGTTTTATGTATTACTAGCATATTTACCTGGCATTGCCCAGGGTTTTTATTTTCCTCTTAAGATTTCACTGAATTGCCTTCTCTAGTACCTGTAACTTTGCTCCGTATTTCCCAATGCAATCTATATTCAGAGTTATTTACGTACACAGTTTGGGTTCCTGAGGAAGTACACCACCCTCCTCCTTGCTGCTAGGTCTCATGTCCATAGCAACTGGCCTATTTCTGTACCTGTAAATTTTCCCCATATTCCCCAATCCAATCTGTATTCATAGTTGTTAACATACAGAGGTTGGGTTCCTGTGGGAATACACTGTTCTCCTTCTTGCTGCTAGGTATCGTCTCCATATAGCAACCTATTCTAGTACCTGTAACTTTTCCACACAGTCCCCAATCCAATCTGTGTTGTCTGGTGACATTGACGTACTGGCTTTTTTTTCCTGTTGAATTTGTGCAACACCTTTACGTCTTTCTGGAAACTGCAAACCCCAGGATTCCATAGCATATTGAAAGTGGAATAATAGCACTATAACAGGCTAGTGCAGAAATGACGTATATTAGAGATCCAGCATAAATGAGTGCTGGACTAGGACTTTAGGAGAGAACTGGTGTAGTGGAAGTGTTTTTGTTTTAAAAAAATGGTGCTACTCATCTTTCATTCACCTCTTATGTTTTTAATACTTTTCCCCAGTTTTTATTTCAGTGCTGGTTTTAATAGCATAGTTTATTTAATTGTTTTTTTGATTTGGGAGAGGGTTTACTCTCATAATTGATTTTGGCTATACTCTATTTTTGTCGACTTTAGAAGTTGTCTTGCCTCCCATACAGGACATAAATTAAATAAGTAAATGTGTGAGGTACCAACCCGCACATGCACCTGTATAAAATACATATATTGTCACAGATCATATGAGGACACACATGCACAAGTGCAGTCAAGCAAAGGGCAGTAAACAGTACAGTCCTCCCTCCACATCCACAGGTTTGTGAATCTGATTCTTCACAAGGCACGTGCTTGCTTTCCTGCCCTCCCATTTTCTTCCTCCCATCCCTTGCATTCCTTACTCCCGGTTTACAAGGCTTGCATTTAAAATGGGTTTTTTTTTTCTTTTGGGTGAGCAAAGCCCTCACCCACTGCTGGAGGCATGTCTTCTCTGCCACATGACGGCACATTCTGCCATGTAATGGTCCCTGGTTGGTCAGCTGCTCTCTTTGCTCCTCCCCCTCCCTCTGGGACAAATCTCCTTTCTCAAGATGGTGACTGGAATGATCTAGGATCCCAAAGCAGTCCTTTCCATCTGAAAGGAAAGTATGGTAAGCCCTTTACCTTGTCTCCACACACACCCAGGAACACTGGGGCTGGAGGCAGGGTAATTGGAGGGTGATTGCAAGGGGAGTTATTTGCAATTTTTCCATTTTTTGCAAGGTTTCTGTGCCCCAACCCCTCATGAATGTGGAGGGGTTACCGTACGACACAACAGAAGCAGTTATAAAAGTATGCTACACAATAGAAGTACAAAAGAACCACAAGAGGCATCTAAGAGAGTAATCCAGCTGGGGACTTCTGTTAACTACAGGGTCAACTAGAGGTTTCTGTGTCAATGCATCAGTTTTGTCCCACAATTTAAAAGAGCTATCCAAGGTGCTGAACATATTTTGGGAATGGGTTTCGGCATTTTAGACAACTCCCTTAAAATTCCAACAAAAACCCAGAAAAGATTCCCCATTCTTCTGGCACGGAACCTACCAGCTGCCGCTGGCCTGGATCCTATTATGAGTTGTAACTAGGGAGACCTAGTGAATCCTAGTGTTCATCCACCAAGTGGATTTAATCAGTGGATTTACTCTGGTTGGAATAACCAACAAGATTCAAGCCATGGTCTCCATCCCAGCTGAGGGAAATAAGTTAACTTAAGGCAGTTAGCAGTGCAGGTTGCAAGGACTATAGGAAGTCTTACTCTTCAACAGAGAAGAGCCAGAGGGAAATGATATCATCCAGAATCAGCTGCTAGAGGCAACCACCTCACTCTGTCTAATGGTAGAGTTGGCCCTGCCTATTCTTCCCTAACCTTTCCATCGGTCACAGGCTTTGGTCCACCCTGCTACAGTCCTCCTCTTTCTCTACACACACCATTCTCCTTGGTCCATAGCTCCATCTTTCTACTTTGGCTCCTTTGCTTCTCCTAGC
The DNA here is from genome assembly GCA_948474755.1 of Ctenosaura bakeri. NCBI lineage: Eukaryota > Metazoa > Chordata > Lepidosauria > Squamata > Iguanidae > Ctenosaura > Ctenosaura bakeri. The sequence continues at coordinate 573,616 of CAOLHI010000685.1, forward strand.
TTTCTCTGAAGACTCCAGTTGGGTTGGACAGGACTTACTTCCAAGATAGCACCAACCATCCACAACAAGGCATGAAAGTCACAAAAAAATGGGAAAAGAGAAAGGATAAAGAACCAACTTCATTCCCATAACTCATTCCATTCTGATTTTCTTGTTTTCCTGGTCCTTCACCAGATCCATCTCCAGCTGCCAGGATTGGTGTGAAAGAAAACTCCAGATGCATACATTTTCTGGTAAGCTAAAAATATACTGGCCATTTCTGGGTAACACTTGTCCCTATCCAATTTCTATCATGCCTGGGGTGAGTTTCTTTTTCTTTCTTTCTATTTTTCCTGTCATGAATCCTTTGCCAAGTTCTTCTGGTAAGAAAGGTTCATAGGAGAATGTCACATCTAACCATCTGTGTTTTATGAAGAATTTGTTGCCAGGACAGCAGACTGATGGCTTTCTCTGGCATCTTTCTGAGATTTGTGTGATGTCTCCCCCTCAGCACATAAGCAGAGTTCCAAACAAATTGTAGGAAACATGTTCTACAGTATTCCTGCTACCTAGAAGCCACAGGAAGTTAAAAGACAGGTGATGGCCTCCCTGGTCCAGTGTACAGTGGCATGTTTATATGCATTTGGGTGGCCACATGAAAAAAGAGGCCCCAGTCCTTTTGCTTGTAACAACCAGAGCAGACTCACTGAATTAATGGGATTTAGAGATTTGGGCATGTACATGTGAAAAGGATCTAGGGGTCTTAGTAGACAACAAGCTGAACATGAGTCAGCAATGTGATGCAGCAGCTAAGAAAGCCAATGCAATACTGAGCTGCATCAATAGGAGTGTAGCGTCTAGGCCGAGAGAGGTCATGTTACCACTCTATTCTGCTTTGGTCAGACCCCACCTGGAATACTGTGTCCAGTTCTGAGCACCACAGCTCATAAAGGATATGGACAAGCTGGAACGTGTCCATGGGAGAGCAACCAAAATGTAGAAGGTCTGGAAAGCATGAAGCCCTATGAGGAGAGGCTTAGGGAGCTGGGTATGTTTAGTCTGCAAACCCCAGGATTCCAGAGGATGTTGAAACTGGAATCATCGCGCTATAACAGGCTAGTGCGGAAAAAGTCCAGGTCTAATAGTTTTAAGTTACAGGAGGGTTGATTGAACATTAGAAGGAACTTCTTGACAGTAAGAGCTATTCCACAATGGAACCAATGGCCTAGACAGGTTGGGGGGGGTGTCTCCTTCAAAAAGAGGCTGGAGAGCTACCCTTCCAACTCCATGATTCTATATCTTCCATTTAATCATTGAGCTGGCCCCTCCTGAAACTGCAAACCCCAGGATTCTGTAAGAGGTTGAAAGTGGAATCATAGCGCTATAATAGTCTAGTGCGGAAATGGCTTATGTCACCCCCATTCAAAATTGCAACACCGCACAACACTTTCCATTGTCTAGCTGCCATTGTGCAATGCACAATACACAAGGCACAGCCAAAATGCAAAGTATAGGATGCACAACCACAGCACGTAATGCGCAATGCTCAACTTGCAAAGGCAAAGCAGAAAAAGAGATGTTGCCGACAGAACTCTGCTTCCAGCGCTTTCAGCAGAATACATTCATTTCTCAGCGGCGACTTTTCAGCTTCACATGCACAACACAACTTACTCACGCACATATCCCTAACAGATTTCTGGTTGTAATCAGGTTGAAGATCTTGCATATCGTTTATTGTTCTGCTCCTTGTGTGCAAGGCCAAAAAGAACATTTCTTGCATCTATTCTCCTACATTCCTCAGGCAGAATTCCACAGGATATTGTGGTGCAGTAATTGGAAGATAATCAACCTCATGTCAAGTCTGTGATAGCATGATTCATTGTTGCTGCCAGGAAATGACACACTTCTTTGACTAGCGATTTTAAATCTGAATTGTTAATATTTAAGACTGCCAATGTAGCTGCTTAATAGGTAGTTTGGTGCAGTTCCGATGCGAGTCAAAAGGACACATGCTACATTTTATTCTACCTCAGTGCAGGTACTGCTTTGTTATATTGCATTAAATTGTAATGGCCTTTGGCTAAACCCAGCAAAGAGGGAAATCATCCCCTCCAAAGGAAGTGTACCCCCCTCAAAAAAAAGAGACAGCAAATGTGGACATAACATAGTTGATTCATACATAGACATCTGAAACATTGGTTTAATCCAAGTAGAAATATTTTTATACAATAGGCCCACATATGACTTGAGGGATCCATTTCAGAACCTTTTGCGTTATATGATTTTTGCATATAATGTTGTGTCAGAGCCTGGGGCTGTGCCTAACCTGAGTGGCAGGGCAGCCCTAGCAATGGGTTGCCATGTAACCAAAGTGGCTCTGTATGAGAGAAACCCAGCCCATGGGTGAGAGGGACAAGCTGAAATCTGTGAGGAGAAGATCTATATATGAGGCACAGTGACGTGGATTTTTGAGATTCCTTCAAGTGAGATTTCTACAGACATAGAGTTTAAAGTTATAGGTCTCCAGTCAACCAGGATGGTTGTCTGAAGAAGCAGGTTGTCTTCTCAGAGGTCTAGAGAGAGACAGAGGAGAAACCAAACCATTTCTGAGTTGGGTCAGAAGGTGTGACCTAGACTTGGGAATTAAGCCTTTGAGTAAAAGGGAAGCCAAAGGCCTGTGGGTGTATGTATGAAAATTTTGTGCGGAGGTACAAGAAACTGGTTAAATACCTTTTGAAGTTCTGTATTGCTTGGAATTACATATGACACCCAATACCTTTTTCCTCTTTGTTATTTTAATAAAGATCACATTATATATTTATAAATTCTAAGTCAGTAGAGTACTTTTCATTAGTTCTAATCTGTTAGTAACACATTACCACAGATCAGTAAATCATTCTGAATAACAGCTGAGAGGCCTCACTCTTTATACACGGAGGGGGTGGTTTTAAAGGGGAAAACAGGCTTGTATAAAGTGGTGGGAGAACAGAAGAGGGAAGCTGCACTCCAATCTAAGGCCATTTCCGCATGAGGTTGATACATCATAGCAGTCTCGATTCTCACCCTCTGGTCTGCACATTGCACCGTTTTAGCAACGTAGTTTTCCTCGTTGTTCTGCATGTTTTCAGCTCCTAGAATGGTTCTCTGCGGTTCACTGCGATACAAAACTGCTGTATGTGAAAACCGGAAAAACTCCGTTGTAAATCTCCGAAACCACTTCTGTTTTGGTTTTTGCCTACATGCAGAAGCGTAGCATCAATTCACATTGCAGATTCCACCTGAACCTCAGGAAGAACTTCCTGACAGTCAGGGCTGTCCAGCAGTGGAATCTGCTGCCTCAGAGTGTAGTGGAGGCTCCTTCCTTGGAAGTTTTTAAGCAGAGGCTGGATGGCCATCTGTCGGGAGTGCTTTGAGGGTGTTCCTGCATGGCAGGGGGTTGGACTGGATGGCCCCTGGGGTCTCTTCCAACTCTACATTTCTATGATTCTATGATTCTATGAGCAATATTGCCATTTCATCCAAGGGCTGAATAGAACAACTGCAGTCATCCCTCCACATTCATTGGGGTCGGGGCACAGGGAACTTGCGAAAGTGGAAAAACCAAAAAGACGTAACATTTAAAACTAGAATAGAGCACTACGATTGTGTGTTGTCTGCATGGGGCCCATGATATTACTTCCTGTTTCAGTTTTGTCCAGTTGTTAAGATTCCTTGAGATTTTGCAAGCGTTTGTGAGGCTGAAGTACACAAACCTCAGCATTGGGGGTAGTTTGACAATACTGTGAGATGAAAAATCACCAAAAAAAATAGTTTTAATTTTTGTGTGGATACTGTGGGTTTTGCTGATGTCCTGAAGCTTGTGTGTGTGTGTGTGTGTGTGTAAAATTGGGGTCTTGAGGGCTCCCTCCTTAAACTGCAGACCCCAAGATTCCATAGGATGTTGAAAGTGGAATAATAGCACTATAACAGCGTACTGTGGAAATGGCCTGAGTTTGTTAAAGACCCGTTGTGGTTCCAAAGAAGGTTGTGTTGCATTGTATTTGGCTATGTTTATATTTTGTCATCCTAGCTGTGAGATTCGGTGGAAGGCCAGAAAAGAAACCTCTCCGGGCTCTCTCTTAGAATACCACGATGACTTTCTTTGTATCTGGTTGAGGGAGAACGGCATGGTGCTGAGGAGTCTTTTTTTTTAATGTGAAAGTTCTCCCTCCCCCAAGAGAATTCACTCCTCTCCCCCAAGACCCTATAAACCCCTCTTGTTGCTTGTAAATAGCTTTAATACACCCAAGGCGCCAAGCCACTTGACCTGGCTTGCCCTGCGAGTGAGGATGCTTTCTGCCCGACTGACTTGGCCGGAGCCAGACGCTTGCCTCCCATCCGCCAGGCTGTCAGTCCAGGTAATAGGCACAAAGACGACCCTTATCTGATAACATGAGATTTGGGGCCAATTGTCCAGGCTCCCGAACCTGCCTGCTTGTGCCTCCTCGTGCGTGTAGTTCGACAAAGACCCAAGACAGGAGCTTTAACACAGAGAATCTGTCTCACACTCACCACATTTTTCTTCTTGGCTAACATTCAGCGAGTCTTCTGACCCATCTCCTTTCCTGGCTGTACAACCAGTAAATGATTTTTGAAGCAAACACAATCCGCCCTGAATGTGTGTTTCAGCAGGTCAGATAGTCTTGCCTGCTCCACATCTAAAGAGTATTTTTTCCAGACTCTTTGGCCATTTCTGCCCTCCACTGTTATAGTGCTATGATTCCACTTTCAACCTCCTATGGAATCCAGGGGTTTGCAGTTCAGGGAGAATTCTCAGCCAGAGAGCTCTTGGGTCTTAGTAAACTACAAACCCCAGAATTCCAGAGGAGGTTGAAAGTGGAATAATAGCACTATAACAGTGTAGTGCAGAAATGGCCAAAGTGAAACCATAGTGCTATAGCTGTGTAGTTGGAAAGAGCCTTTAGAGATTATAAATCCTTTAGAGCCGAAATGAGAACATTATCTATCTTCTTCCTTATAAAAACTTTCAGTTTTCTGACCGCCCTGTTCCCTTTAGCCCAGATATCTATATGCCCTTGAAGTCTATCTCTATTTTTTCCACCATCTGCTTAAAAGATACCTCTCCCCTGCAAAAAAAAACCCCAACCCCTTAGCTGTCATTCAACAGTGTGATGCAGCAGCTAAAAAGGCCAATGCAATTCTAGGCTGCATCAATAGAAGTACAGTGTCTAGGTCTAGAGAAATAGTAATACCACTGTATTCTGATCTGGTCAGACCTCAGCTGGAATCATAGTACGATTCCCACGCTTCCATCCTGCCAGAAAATTATTTTGGAATTTCTGGTTGTGAAATGTCTGCATGTTTGATTTTAAGTGCGTCTGCGGAGGCCATAAGCAATATACCAATATATTATTAATGTTTATGTCACTGAATCACGTGTATTTATGCATTGCGCTTTTTGTGATGTTACATATCCCCCAAAGAAGGTTTTAAGATCACCTAGAGGCCAAAATGTGTTGGGATTTTTAGCAAATAATACTCCCCTTGCCACTCTACAACACCTTCAGATATGTCTTTTCCCCCCGTGGCTTTCATTAGATGCTCTATTTGTAAACGATTAGCAGTTTTTGAGTTAAAAAGGAGCTCTAATACAGTATTAGGATAATAAAACTCACAGGGATTCAAACTCAAGCTTTGAAGGGCTGAAATCCATACTGGGGTAATATCTTAGACTAGAGGCCTTTCTGCACTACACTGTTATAGTGCTATTATTCCACTTTCAGCATCTTATGGAATCCTGGGGTTTGCAGTTTAGGGAGGAGCCTTTAGAATTCCCAGCTCCCAGAGAGCTCTTTGGCCTCAGTAAGCTACAAAACCCAGAATTTCCGCAAGATGTTGAAAGTGGAATAATAGCACTAGAACAGTGTAGTGTGGAAAGGCGCATTGAATTATAGGCGTTGGAAGAGATTGCAATGGCTGATCAGTCCGACCCCTTGCCATGCAGGAATACACAGCTGAAGTTCTCCCAAAAGATGCTCTCCCAGCCTCTGCTTAAAGTTCTTCAAAGAAGGAGAGTCCTGACCCTCTGAGGCGGTCTGTTCCACTTCTGAACAGCTCTTACAGTCAAGAGGTTCTTCCTAACATTTGGGTGGGATCTCTTTTCTCGTAATTTGAATCCATTTGTTAACATTCTGAGTTGGAGTCTGAATATTACAGGAACTTTCCAACAAAGGGAGCCCCATCCTCCAAAACATATTCAGCATCTGGGCAGCTCCTTTAAAGTTCAGAGTAAAGCCTGGAATGGACCCACCAATGCAAAGACACGGCAGCTAACAACTGCTGCTGGACTGAAATAACCAGCCTGGCCAAACAAATCTGTGTTTCCATTCCTTGCCATATTATGTACATGTATATGCATATGTATCTCAAATTCTTTGCATCACAGATGTACAGAAATTTGCAAACTGGGGTACATTCTTCTCCAAACAGAAGTGAAACAAAATTCTTTTAAAAAATATTTTCATTAACATTTTAACAAACATAAATGAACAAGAATGGAAGAAAAAAGAAAACCAGAACACATACAAAGCATATTTCTGGAAAAAAAATACAAGACGAATAAAGAGTAAAAGAAACTTATGGAAACAATACAACACTTAATGCTAATACCAATACAAATGATATCTATCTATCTATCTATCTATCGATCGATCGATCTATCTATCTATCTATCTATCTATCTATCTATCTATTTTGTCCAAAAACTAAAAAGAACTTCCCCCTGAGATGAAGTATCAGCCTTATTAAATTCACAAAATCCAGTGCCAGGCTAATCTTACGATTTAATAGTCCATTTTTCTATCCAATCTCAAAATGCCCAATTAAAAAATTTCAGGCATTGAATCAATTTTAAGCTTCAGAAGCTTCTGCAAACCAGAATTTCTGAGCTTTGTAACACCCCCACCACATATGTCAAAAAGAATCAACCTGTGTACCACATTTCCAGCATTGGTTCTTCATATCCTTGTACATTTTGGCCAATCTATTGGGTGAGAGATACCACCTATACATCGTTCTTAGAACATCAATTCATGTCACCTGTGCCTAACTTGGGCATCACACAGAACTTTTCAGATGTGATCTCCACAAAGAACCCCCTATCTGCCCTCCCCTCCCCCCCCAGCCAATTCTAATTGGGCGAGGTCTTCCATCTCTTTGCCATAAACTTGCAGCCTTTATTGCTAATAAATACTAAGTGAGCCAACACAGATTCCTGGCTCTTCTCTACAGAGGATAAAAGAAGTGGGGGCATAGGGGAGGGTGGATTTGCACGGTGGGAAAACTAGGAGGATATTTCTCCACTGAGATCTAGCAATCTTTCCTTGCCACCTTCCCTTGGGAGGTCGAGAAGTTTGTCTTTCCCAGCCTTGTTCCACCATTGTGTCCCATCATAAATAACCCCAGTGGGGAATACTTTACCCTTCATCTGCTTTGACTCTATTGTGAGGGGCTGTTTACAACCGCCCTGTCACCAAGGACTCCAGACCAATCTAGGCTACCTCTCTCTTTCTCTGTCTCTCTGACGGAGGAAAATCTGTTACACGGTAGGCTGCATTGCACTCAGAGTAGTGCATGCAAGCTGTTGTGTGTGCACCCTGGCTTGTACAAGTGCCAACATCCCACAGATGCAGGCTTGTAGACTGGAGGCAGGGCACAGAGCCTGGAAAGTTGCTTCTTGAAACCCATTCAATCCATGAGTCACCACAATGTTTTACCCATTACCATTCCTCATTGTGATGAGGAATCATAGAATCATAGAATCATAGAAATGTAGAGTTGGAAGAGACCCCAGGGGCCATCCAGTCCAACCCCCTGCCATGCAGGAACACCCTCAAAGCACTCCCGACAGATGGCCATCAAGCCTCTGCTTAAAAACCTCCAAGGAAGGAGACTCCACTACACTCCGAGGCAGCAGATTCCACTGACGGACAGCCCTGACTGTCAGGAAGTTCTTCCTGAGGTTCAGGTGGAATCTCCTTTCCTGCAGCTTGAATCCATTGCTCCTTGTCCTGGTCTCTGGAGCAGCAGAAAACAAGCCCTCTCCCTCCTCTACGTGGCATCCCTTCAAATATTTAAACATGGCTATCATGTCCCCTCTTAACCTTCTCTTCTGTAGACTAAACATACCCAGCTCTCTAAGTCTATCCTCATAGGGCAGAACTGCAAAGTAGAACTGCAGAGCTTCAGAGCTGGAAGGGACTACAAAGGCCATCTCATCCAACCTCCACAGCTAAAGCACTCCTGAGCGATGCCCATCCAAGCTCTGTTTCAAGGCCTCCAAGGAAGAGTCCAAGACAGTCCTTTGCAACTAGCAGGAACAGGCTTTCTGAGCTTAAGACTGAATTTCAATCTTAAGTAACATTCCATGGATTTTGTAGGGGTTTCTTAGGCAAGGAATACTCAGAGGAGGCTTTGCCCCAGTTGCTTCCCCTGAAATATCGTCTCTAGCACCTAGCATTTGTTAGCAGTCTCCCACCCAAATACCAACCAGGGCTGGACCTTCTTAGCTTCCAAGATCCTTCCTAAAATGAGGTGCCCAGAACTGGACACCGTACTCCAAATGAGGCCTGAACAGCGGAGAATACAATGGGACTGTTACTTTCCTTGACTTGGAAACTATGCTTTTATTAAAGCAGGCTGTTTTATTTCCCTTATATTCTGGTCTACCTTACCTTTTCTTTATATGGAGTGGTGTAGCTAGCAGGCGAGGTGGAGGAAGTAGTCTGCCCTGAGCGGCATGTTTTTGGGCAACCCTCCTCATGCTGGCAGATGCCAAGCACCTAGATGGGCACTGGAGCCTCCTGGAGAGGCCTGCTGGAGAGGGTATGCCACCTGGGAAAGGGGACCGTCTATTCCCCCGCCTCCCAATCTGGAGTCAAACCTGTTTCCAGCCAAAGCCATGGTTCCAATGCTGGCAGACCTCTGGGTCAGGCAGAGAGGGAAGTGGGGAGAAAAGGAGAGGATGGCAAAAGCTCTAGCTACGCCACTGTTCATATGACTGTAATTTAATCAAGTTCAGATTTTTAAACATGAACTGGCAAAATATATAAGAAACATAACATATGGCAAATCCAGCCTTACTGAATTTTAGGGGCCTTTGTGCTGGATTTCTGGCTGCTGTATCTAGGGTGGGCCAAGTAGGGTACCTGCCCCAGGCACTGACACCAGGGGGATGCAAAAAAGTTGTGCATGTAGGGGTGGGGTTTGGAAGTAGAGGTAAGAAGGCAGGAGTGCCACTTCCACACTTGCCCTCGGAGCTGTTTATGCTAGATACACCACTACCTCCCCTCAAATCCTGAAGATGCAATGGGCAACAGATTTCTCTGCTTTAAAAGAAAGCTATGCAGTGGGGGTTTCTTGGACTGTATACCCGGGAAAACTCCCAACAGCCTTCCAAACAGGGCCTGGTTTGGTAGCGTGAATGCAGCCTTCCGTTTCCAGTGGAGGCATTTATACGGATGAGGATCTGCTTTGACCTGCCCCTGCGAAGGAAGGAAGGGCTTTTTTACCGTACTCTGGAGGAGCAAGAAATAAGTGTGTGTGTGTGAGAGAGAGAGAGAGAGAGGGAAAGAGAGAGAGAGAGAGAGAGCATTAAGTGTAAACTAGCACACACCAAAAGCCCCAAAGCTATAGTTATATGTCATAAATGTTATGTTGGGAGGTGAAGACAGATCCTTTTAGCAACATGTCAGTATTGTTACTAATTTAGATGGCAAACAGCTCACTCAAGGCCTATTCCATCTTCTCTCCCCATATACTTGTCTCCCTCCCCTCCTTGTTCACCTTCTAGTTTGTTCTGTTTGCAAACATTTAAGAAAATATCATTCTTTTTAAAAAAATAAATAAAAGAAAACCATGTTGAAGCCCCTGCTGAAAGCAGTCAACATGCATTCACTTGCACGGGAAGGTGGCAGCCAAAACCAGAGTTCAAAAGTTTGCTTTTAAAAAGTAATTAGTTACAGTTATAATTCTAAACCCACTCCCCTTCTTCTGTGCAAAATCCACATACAGTTTCCTACACAGCATTTTCTGTGCAGAAAATAATATTTCTGGGGAGAGGAAAATCCATTTTTGCATGAAAAACACCTTTTCCTGTGCAGAAAAGAAAAGAAATACCATTTTTTTCTGTTGGAAAAAAAAAGCACATGCAAATATTGCACAGACAAGCTCCAGAAATGGAAATAGTCTTCAAAAACTCTGCAGAGGAAAGAAAAATTGTTAAAATTACTTGTTGCTTCCTCCAAGAACAAAATTAGCAAAGAATAAATTCTGATGTTCTATATCAGCTGCTTAGTCACATCTGCATAATGTCTTCTGGCCTAATCCCTTCAAACCAACTTAACAGCCAGTAGCTGGATCAGGTGAAGAAAGTCTATCCAACTTCTGATAGGAGTGCAAGGAGGAAGATGTTTCCATCCCGATCCTGCCAGCGAGTGAAGCCATTTCCACACTACACTGTTAAAATCTGTGATAAGGGCTTGGAACAGGGGCCCTGCTTCTGATTGTCACACATGCTGGTGGAAGGTAGGTGGAAACATGCTCCTCCTTGAGCCCAATTAGAAGCTGAACAGACGTCCTTCAGCTATTTGGCTGCTGGCTATTAAGGTGAGCTCAGTGGGCATTCACAGTCTTTATCTCCACATTTGCAGGCTTAACTTTCATTGATTTGATTATTTGCAAGTTTCTCATTTGGAATACTGTGTCCAGTTCTGGGCACCTCAATTCAAGAAGGATGTCGACAAGCTGGAATGTGTCCAGAGGAGACTGATCAAAATGGTGAAGGGTCTGGAAGTCATGCCCTATGAAGAATGCCTTAGGGAGCTGGTTATCTTTAGTCTGCAGAAGAGAAGGTTAAAAGGGGACATGATAGCCATGTTTAAATATTAAAAGGAATGTTGTGTCGAGGAGGGAGCAGGCTTGTTCTCTACTGGTCCAGAGACTAGGACAAGGAGCAATGGATTCAAGCTGCAGGAAAGGAGATTCCACTTGGACCTCAGGAAGAACTTCCTGATGGTCATTGCTGTCCAGCAGTGGAAGATGCTGCCTCGGAGTGTGGTTGAGTCTCCTTCTTTGGAGGTTTTTAAGCACAGGCTGGATGGCCATCTGTTGGGAATGCTTTGATGGGTGTTCCTGCATAGCAGGGGGTTGGACTTGATGGCCCCTGGGGTCTTCCAACTCTATGATTCTATGATTCCCCAACCCCTGCCTCCCCACCTCACAGGATTCTTTTCCAGGGCAATCTCTCCTCTTGGTGACCCTAAAACCCACCCCTGTTCCTCTCTCTCGTCCACCAGGAGGTGCCTGACCAGTTAAAGACATCTTGCAATCCAGTTTCTCAGCCCCACAAACCCTCTCCCATTGGCCTCCCACTCCCAGGGAAGGAGATGGTCAAGAGAGAGGAAGCATAGGGGCCCCATGAGAAACCAGCCCCTTTCCCTCTCCTTTCCCCGACCTGGCTTGGACCCTGGGTTCCCACTCTGCCCACCATGCCTTGTACCCCTTCCCATAGACACACTCACATATTTTGGTATCTGTGATTTCTCCCCTTTTGTAGGGGTCCTGCACCCCTAATTCTAGTGAATGTGGAGAGCTGACCATACATAGTTTTCCAGACCATCTAGTCATACTGAATATAGTTCAGTTACGAATCTGTAAGTACAATACTGAATGCCATCCAAGATCACTGGAACTGAAAAAGAGCTTTTCAAAGCACTGAGCCTCTGTCAATAGGTTCAGTACCTTGGATAGATGCCTTAAAATTCAGACTGGAACCCAAAGTGGATTCACCGTCTCGCTGAGGTGGGAGACACCGGCTTCTGCTAATGCTGAGAATTGCTGCTCAGCACGATTTGAAAAGCCACAAATACTCCATCCCTGAGCCTTCTCTGACAGTCACCGGCTCTGTATGGTTTCAGAGGGGAAGGCTTTTATGGAGACACCAGCAATTGAATCTGGAACCTTCTGCATGGGAAGCTGGTCCTCTGCCACGGAAGCTACGGCCCCTCCCTGATGAAGGCGATTGTGGAAATTTTTATCATACCTGAATTAAAAGTTTGGATGGGTTACCTGAGGCCACAGACAGTTATCCCAGGAGCTGGATGTGGGGCACAATTTGCCACTCCTAACCTGGGCGTGGAGAGGGAAGGCGGGAGCGAGAAAATGAGGGCGAAACTATCATTTTGGGCTCTCAACTTGCTGTGGCTATTCCACTTTGCTTTGAATAGAGGAATTTAAAATTCATGCACATGAGTTAAAGAACATTATAAATGATTTGAGTTCATTGCCCTATTGTAATGCTTTTTTCTTACAAATATATATCATACATATCGATATATGTTATACGTATTGTATGAGATATTAAAGGTATTTTAATTTGATTAATCCATATAGATTTTATAGCCATATTCTACAGATGTGAACTAATTGTTGGTATACATGTATACTTCTTTACTATTTTAAATACTTTATATTAGAGAATTAAGACCACACAACAAATGCTAATTTTAGCTTGATTTGTTAAGTTTACTAACCTAGTGCTTATATAGATTATTATGGGTAGTTGATAGTCAGGGTGGGAATCACTTTTTAATTATGTGTAAGTATTTGTTAGTTTATTGGTTTAGATAGTTTAGTATGTTTTTCTGTTTATTGTAATTTTTTTAGATGTTTATTTGTATTCTGTATTGTCTCTTGTGTTTTTAATACATTCAGTAAATATGTATATATATACATAGATATATGTTAAAAAAGAGAGGGAAGGCAGGAGATGAGGGCACATGTGGGTAACACAGGCTCTTATTGATGGAGGAAGACCAAAATCTCTCCTAGGGTCACAAAATGAAGACCAAAAGTCTCTGCCTTGCAAATTGATATCAGTTCAGTACCACTTTCATTGCAGTGCATCCATCCTAGCTTTTGCAGAATTGTATCATTTTGATACTGCTTTAATTTTGATGGAGCTATCCTGGAGAAAACTGCAATTTGGAGTCTGGCAAAGGGTTCAGACATTATCCTGAGGATACAGGGGGTCGCAGAACTTTTTTTTTAAGGCGGGGAGAGCTCGACACTGACAATCAGGTTGTTATTATAATTTTGCATACTTGCAGGTACATTTTTGTTTTGCAAACATGTGAAAACTCAAAATATGTGCCATTAAAATAAAATTTAAAAGATTGCTAAAGCAGGAAACTGTCTGACTACCATAAAAGTAATGGCAAAATAACAAATCAAATTCATTTCCACACTATGCTGTTACAGTGCTATTATTCCACTTTCAACATCCCGTGGAATCCTGGGGTTTGCAGTTTAGGGAGGGACATTTAGTATTCTCAGTCAGAGAGCTTTTTTGCCTCAGGAAACTACAAAACCCAGAATTCCACAGGATGTTGAAAGTGGAATAATAGCAGTATAGCAGTGTAGTGTGGAAATGGCCCAAAGTTTGCAAAATTGTGGAGATTTTTTAAAATCACAAGTAATATATTAAGCAAAGGGAAAAAATATATAAGAACCAATTGAATGAGCACAAAAGTGCCTATAAAGTTTCCTGTCACATCCATCTCTCCACATTGCTACTTTAAGACAAAAAGCTGTAGAAATATTCTGCTGCCTGGGAGTGTGGTGGAGTCTGGAGGTTTTTAAGCAGAGGCTGGATGGTCATCTGTTGGGAGTGCTTTGATGTGGGTTCCTGTATAGCAGGGGGTTGGACTGGATGACCCCTGAGGTCTCTTCCAACTCTGATTCTATGATTTCTTTGTAGGATACAGGATTGCACATACAAGAATTACTTCCAAAAGAAAATGTAAACCGCGTATACCAATCAAGCTGATATGGGGAGAATCAGATATAGGGCATAGTCAATGGGAAGATAAACTACTCTTCCTATTCTAGACTCTCCTAGAAAGGGACACCAATGGCATATCCCATACTGCAAAAGTCTTTTATTTTCCAGTTTCCAGTATGACACATAATGCTGTGCAAAGACCCATGTATACGCTATCTTTAAAAAGAAAAAAAAAAGAGTTAAAAGTACTGAGTACACTTAAGTCTGTGTGTATGAGACACACAGCATAAGCTTGCACCCAGCATTTGATGAACATTTCGGGAAGATGTGAGGTTAGTCGGCACAGGTTCTGTTCGCCACTCTTCTTAAATGCCTGGGGGTCACTTCAAGAGCCACCTGCTTTTTTTCTGCCAAGTCGGAGAGGGAAAGAAGAGGATATTGAGTAAAAACTTGGCATGGAACCAGCCGTACTTGCTCCTACAGGGCTAATTGACATTCTTTGCACAGGGAGCTGAGTAGGAAAGGAAAAAAGCATCGGAGGAAAGCCTGCTGGGTCCACACTGGGGCAGGAGGGTGGCCCCAGCTAGCTTAGTGCAGTCTCTTTCAGCCTTGGGGGAAAAGATAAAGTAAACAGAAAGCAGTGCCCAGCTCCCGGCATCATATCCGAGAAGGATTCCTGGTTGATATGGGAAAAGAAATCATGGGAGGAGGAAGAGAACCAGGTGGCTGTTATGATGAGATTGTGATGAAAAACTTCTCTGCTTGCTCAATCCCTCCTATTGGTGCCCGAGGGGGAATTCATTTTGTTTCGCCTTTTCCGTAGCCAACGTGTTTTTGCCCTACACATGATGGTACTTGCCATGGTAAACACCATATGTGAGGCCATCAGAGGTGCCCCGGTGGCTCAAGCCAAAGGTACTTTCCATCCGAGTCTCTCTCGCTCCAAAAGTGGCTAGCATCTTTCTTCCAGGAAGCACACAAAAAGAAACTTGGAAAAATTTCTTTTTGGACCACCACTTCTAGCATCCCCAAGCCAACGTGGTCCCAGAAGTTATCATCAAAAATATATCTTTTCCAAAATTCTGCACAAAGGCAATGGGATAGCTCCCTGGTTTGTTTTCTTACACTGTGCCTGGTGATTTGAGGCATACTACCTTGGAATATGGAAGATTTCATGGCCAAAACCTTCCTATTTTCTGTGTATTTAAGCTAAGACAGTTGGGCGACTACATGTGGGTGAGAGGCAAATTCTTCCCCATGAGCCGCACTCATGAGAGAATTCTAAATGCCCCTCCCTAAACTGCAAATCCTAGGATTCTGTAGAATGCCCTATGAGGGTAGACTTAGAGAGCTGGGTATGTTTAGTCTACAGAAGAGAAGGTTAAGAGGGGACATGATAGCCATGTTTAAATATTTGAAGGGATGCCACGTAGAGGAGGGAGAGGGCTTGTTTTCTGCTGCTCCAGAGACCAGGACAAGGAGCAATGGATTCAAGCTGCAGGAAAGGAGATTCCACCTGAACCTCAGGAAGAACTTCCTGACAGTCAGGGCTGTCCGTCAGTGGAATCTGCTGCCTCGGAGTGTAGTGGAGTCTCCTTCCTTGGAGGTTTTTAAGCAGAGGCTTGATGGCCATCTGTCGGGAGTGCTTTGAGGGTGTTCCTGCATGGCAGGGGGTTGGACTGGATGACCCCTGGGGTCTCTTCCAACTCTACATCTCTATGATTCTATGATTCTATGCTGAAAGTGGAATAATAGCACTATAACAGTGTAGTGCAGAAATGGCCAGTATGTGGTTCTGGTGTGCGTGTTGGGGTGGGAGTATTTTTGGATTTTCCCACATTTTGGAAGCTTTCAGCCACAAGCCCTAATATTTCCAGTTAAGGGGATCAGGTACCCAGCTGATGGAATAGAGAGAGAGAGAAAATGTAATGTAGTATTGTGGAGGAATGGGATATTGCACATATCAACATGCAATGCAAGACAATGCAGCAGGTAAAGTAATGTGGAGAGAGGGGGATTTGCCAGCTTTGCTCGGGAGCGAGACTATGAGCTCAAACAAGCTTGATGCTGTCTTCATCTGAGACTTTGTGGAGGGACTGCAAAAGCGAGCAATCTGCTATTGGAAGGAAAAGGGGGAATACACACTACTGTTTCTTGCAGTGAACATGTATTAAGCAAAGCAGCTACAACAGAAGATAAAATCACAAAACTTGGGGAGGTCCCTTTCCATAGGTCCTCTGTGGGGAGGAGTTTGGGTCCTGGAGCCAACTTTCGTAGCCCCAGTGAAGTATACCTTCAAACCCCATGCCCCATTAAAAAAAAAAACTGTTTGCCATGATTTGGGGACAATTTTTGCCTGAAAAGTGTGCAGAAAATCTCCCCATTATTCATGAAAACATGTGAAAACATGCACATCCCATCTACACAACCACCCAGACTTCCCCGCTTACCCATTTCCAAGACCTCCATTTTCCTCTGTCATCCCTCTCAAGACGGCAACAGGGTCTGCAATCCCACATCACCTCAACATAGCAGAAATAGCCACAAGTGGAGATACAGCTCTATGGAGTTCCCATGCAGAACAGCAACGTTGTGCAATATGTGTCAAGGACTGGGTGCTATTGTGCAAGACACAACACACAACCACAATGCAAAGTATAGGACGCACAACTACCAATACGTAATGCACGATGCACAACTTACAAAAACAAGCCACAAATGGAATCAATAGAATCATAGAGCTGGAAGAGACCCAAGGGCTACCAAGTCTAACCCCATTCTGTCAGGCTAGAAAACACCATCAAAGCACTCCCTTTGACAGATGGTCATACAACCTCTGTTTGAAAATTTCCAAAGAAGGAGACGCAATCACTCTCCCAGTATTCTACTGTCAAACTGCTCATATCATCAGGAAGTTCTTCCTAATGTTTAGATGGAATCTCTTCCTGAAGTTTGAAGCCATTGCCATGTCCTAGTTTCTGGAGCAGCAGAAAACAGGCTTGCTCCATCCTCCGTAGGACATCCCTTCAAATATTTAAACACAGCTGTCATGTCATCTCTTATGCCCTTTCCACACCTTACCTTTTATCAGCGCTGGGGTGCGGGGATCGCGCAAGCAGCCTCCAGTGAGACGCGTCCCCGCTGCTTCAGCTCCGCACGAGCTGCCTGCTCCCGAGCAGGTAGCGTGAGAGCCCTGCCTCTTCCTTCTGCAGTGCAGCCTGGGAGTTTCCCAGGCTGCACTGGGGCAGGAAGTGTGACTGCCGTAGCTCTGGGGGCTCTGCACACACGGCAAATGCACGTGGGGCCCTTGAGCAATGCGCAATCATGCACCATTTTCGGTTGAAAGGTGAAAATGAAAAAGTGCGTGAGCGGTGCCTGCCAGACCCTGGGGCGTCTCGCGATTGTGAGTGCATCGTGCAGATCGCTCCTCACATTCGCCAGACACTCCAGGCATCCTTTCGCATGGCAAATACCCTGCGAAAAGGGCCTCATTCTTCTCTTCTCCAGGCTGAGCATACCCAGCTCCCTAAGCTGCTCTCCATAAGGCACAATTTCTTTTCTCTCCCTGCAGAGTTAATTGAGGACAAACTATGTTTTCACTTTGAACTCAGTTTGCAGCAACTGAAGTGGCCAGAGGACAAAATAAGAAAATTGGAATTGGATAAAGGCCATTTCTGCATGATGTTGCAGTCCCTCATTGGGGATACAACAGCAGTGGTTCACGGGATGTGCTTTCACACAATATTGTCACAGTCCCACAGCTATTGCGTCCCCACTTGTTGCAATTGTGGGATACTTACTTAACAGAAAAAAATCCATTAAGCGCCCATGATCGCATGATGCTCCCATCCTTCCTGGCCATGTGGGAAGGGCAAGAAGTGTGATGGAGGAGCTTCCTGGGGAAAGAGCCCAGCCAGGCTGGGGAAGGCAGGAGCATGTTACTTATGCTCCTTTCCGCAGGGAGCTGGGCAGGTGAGGAGGTGAGCATTCCTGTCATTCTCCCTTCCTGGCAAAGTTGCTGCCAGGATTGTGATGGGATGATGCAGGAGAGTGTCATCATGTGGAAATGGTGAAAATTATGCAACATAACAGGTCACATAGGATTCTGGCAGTTGAATTTTTTCCCACCCAATGTAGCTTTCCCAGCTTTGGTTCTTCTCGAGTATCAACAGCAAGACTCTTGTTCTCATGTCCTTATAGGAAGATGGAAGCCAGCATTGTGAAGTGGTTTTAGTGCTGGGGCCCTAGGAGACCAAAAATGGAATCCCTGCTCCATCCAAAAACCTATCAGGTGACTTTGGACAAGTGCTGCAGAAGGTGGCAAAGGAAAACCTCCCCTGAATCAATCTTACCAAGAAAATCTTAGGACATGTTTCCATTTGGTGAAGGTGACCTGAAGCAACCTGATATGAAACTCTTTGTTCTCTTTCCTCTGAATACTGTACCTCAGAAGCTCTGCCTGAAAACAGGAGTCTCCATATTCAGGTCAGATACCTACACACCCAAACAATTTCATTCCATGGGAAGAAAAATCAAATAACAACTTGCAACTCCCTGTCCTCCACTCAGTAGCTTTGTTACTCTTATCAAAGCTTTATCCTTTGGCTGCCCACAAAATTCCTCAGATGTTTTGCTTGAGGAGGAATCACTGCTGCTTTCACTCCAGGCAAAAAAATTTATGGGAATCATAATAGAGAATGAAAAATAAATAAGCAGTGAGTCGAAGGTTGCAAGTTTAGCAGGGAGGTAGATTTTTGGCTTTGGGACACCTTAAGATTTTTGCAATAAGGACAGGTACACTTCAGTTAATGAAGCAGATGTCTTTCTGGGCATTACTTCCTTAACAGAAAACTTGATACCCAAGGCAGAAGTGACATAGAAAGAATAGGGTTAGATTTCTACATCACAAAAAAGAACAGCAGTTTAATATGTTTCAGCAAACTTTCTGTCCATAACTAAGGCCTTTTCCGCCTGACAATGGTCTCCTGTATTGTCCTGTCAGAATCCCAGTAGCACCTCTCCCAGGGTGACGACATGTTCCCAACACTCCCTTCTGCATCTGACCGGCTTGCTGCTGAAGGGAAAGCAAGGAATGTGCTCCTTCCTACAGCACTGCCACTGGCCTTCCTCCCATGCTGCAGTGGGGAAGGAAATGCATGGCCACCCTTCCAGCCCTTCTGCATGGCCAGTGGCCACAGAAGGCTTGACCAATCAGGGCCACTGATGGAGTTTCTCCGTCAATGATATACCCCATGATCACATTGGATGGCAATGTGAGAGGGGCCGGACCATGACAACATTGTGCAGAAGCGTCATTGCGGTCCTGTTCAACTTCCATCCTCATGCTGGGAGGATGCTGTCTTGCAGAAAGGGCCTAACCATTTCCCTCCCAATGCGAAATGAAACAACCAAGTCAGGTAACCCTTCCGTAATTTGACAAAAACATTGTGAAACTAGAGACCACTTAAAAGCTTCGTCCAAAATGGCTCCAACAGCTTCGTCCCATTCTGGGCTTTCTTTATATAGATTCAGAGACTTACCCAGCTGTGAGTCTTTACTATATAAATCATAGAATGATAGAATGATACAATCATAGAGTTGGAAGAGATCTCAGGGGCCATCCAGTCCAACCCCATTCTGCAATGCAGGAACACACACACAAAGCATTCCCAACACATGGCCATCCAGCCTCTGCTTAAAAACCTCCAAAGAAGGAGACTTCACCACACTCCACTGAGGCAGCAGATTCTACTGCCGGACAGCTTTGACTGCCAGGAAGTTCTTCCTGAGGTTCAGGTGGAATCTCCTTTCCTGTAGCTTGAATTCATTGCTCTTTGTCCTGGTCTCTGAAGCAGCGGAAAACAAGCCCTCTCCCTCCTCAGCATGACATCCTTTCAAATATTTAAACATGACTTTCATGTTCCCTCTTAACCTTCTTTTCTGCAGACTAAACATATCCACCTCCCTAAGCCGTTCCTCATAGGGCATGACTTCCAGATCCTTCACTATTTTGGTTGCCCTCCTCTAGACACACTCCAGCTTGTCGATATCCTTCTTGAATTAAGGTGCCCAGAACTGGACACGGTTTTCCAGCTGAGGCCTAACCAAAGCAGAATTGAGCAGCACCATTACCTCCCTCAAATTAGACACCATACTCCTATTGATGCAACTAAGAATCGCATTGGCTTTCTTGGCTGCCACATCACACTGCTGACTCATGTTCAGCTTGTGATCTACCAAGACTCCTAGATCCCTTTCACACACATTGCTATCCAGTCCATGTTCCCCCATCCAATATTTGTGCATTCCATTTTTTCTGCCTAAGTGAAGGACCTTACATTTCTCTAGGTTGAAATTAATTTTGTTAGCTTTGGCCCAGCTCTCCAATCTGTCAAGGTCACTTTGAATTTTGATCCTCTCCTCTGGGGTATTAGCAACCCCTCCCAATTTGGTGTCATCTGCAGATTTGATCAGCCTGCCCTCCACTCCTTCATCCAAGTCATTGATTAAGATGTTGAAAAGCACTGGGCCCAGGACAGAACCCTGTGGCACCCCACCAGTCACTTCTCTCCAGGATGTAAAACAGCAATTGGCTCAATGTCTTACCCAACCATGGGCCTCATTAATGGGTGCTTATTATATAAATGCTCCAAGAGTCCTGGGTTCTCCCTTTTCCACCTGCTCTGGTTGTCGTAAATCCTGTCCCTCTCATGTCTATAGGGTGCAGCTGTTGGGAAGGGTCCTGCCTGGGTCCCAAATACCCCCTTCCAAACTACATGGCCTCAGTAATTTGTACTGTTTTCCTCCCTCTCTCACCAATCCTTTGCTGCCATCAACTGTGGTATAGATTGTGCACCGTCACCAGTGCTAAGGTGGAATTCAACTTCCAGTCTCGTTGGCTTCTGTGCATGGCATGATGTGCATGTGTGCGCATGCCAATTTGTCTTTTGTCTCAGTCAGGAAAGTGTTGGGAGCCAGACTTCAACCTTTTTCCCCCCAGACCTCTTTGTTTTCAGATTCTCCTGCCTCCCAAGTCTTAAGGCTAACAGAGGCTTCAAGCATAGGAGAGAGAGAAAATGGTTGTTATCAGCAAAGATTCCTATCAGCCCTTAGCATAGCTTAAGGCTCAGCCTTAATTTGCTGAAACTGGCGGGAAAAGGCTCGAAGAATGTGGCCTATTGAGAGAGGCCGGAGCAGGTTGTGATGATGGCTGTAGATTTGAGACCAAGATGTCTCGCAGCTCAGACCAGCAGTCAGGCAGTCAGCCGGCCGGCCAATCTCTCTTTCCCTTTCCCTGCTCTCTGTTTCTGGCATTTATCTCTAAGAAATAGAATTAAAAAGCCAAAGAAGAATTAATGCTGCCCCAGCCAGCTATCTCACATGCTGGTTTATTTGTGAAGTCGTTTTTAATAGCAGTCCAATAATATGATATGATGTGATGGAATGTAAATGAGACATCGCATAACATACCATAATAGTCTAAGTCCATTTGCTCATCTCATTTGAATCCTAGTGAATAGATGTAGCAGTTTATTTGACATATCTGCTCTAGATGGGACCAGGAATCAGATTCGAAGCCAGAAGATGGAATCACAAAGTCCTGAAGATGCTATTGGATTGCAGGTCCCAGCATCCCTTGCCACCATAAGCCAATGGTGCAGAATGCTGAAAGTTGCAATCTGACATGGTGTGAGAGGGCATATGATTCCCAGCACCCCGATTTCAGACAGTATATATTTCTAACATGTGTATGCTACCCTATAACTAAGTTCTATGGGCTGGTTACAATACAATGTTATGGTTCAGTTCCTTACTCAGCCATGGAAATCCCTGGGGTGACCTTGGGCACATCACACACTCTCAGCCCCAGAAAACTATAAATCAGAAACAGTTTGAAGGCACACAACAACAAAGGCCATTTCCGCACTGGACTGTTATAGTGCTATGATTCCACTTTCAACATCCTATGGAATCCTGGGGTTTGCAGTTTCGGGAGGGGCCAGCCAGTTCTGGGCACCCCAATTCAAGAAGGATATCGACAAGCTGGAGCAAGTCCAGAGGAGGGCGACCAAAATGGTGAAGGGTCTGGAAGCCATGAAGCCCTATGAGGATAGACTTAGAGAGCTGGGGATGTTTAGTCTGCAGAAGAGAAGGTTAAGAGGGGACACGATAGCCATGTTTAAATATTTGAAGGGATGCCACATAGAGGAAGGAGAGGGCTTGTTTTCTGCTGCTCCAGAGACCAGGACAAGGAGCAATGGATTCAAGCTGCAGGAAAGGAGATTCCACATGAACCTCAGGAAGAACTTCCTGACAGTCAGGGCTGTCCGTCAGTGGAATCTGCTGCCTCGGAGTGTAGTGGAGGCTCCTTCCTTGGAGGTTTTTAAGCAGAGGCTTGATGGCCATCTGTCGGGAGTGCTTTGAGGGTGTTCCTGCATGGCAGAATGGGGTTGGACTGGATGGCCCCTGGGGTCTCTTCCAACTCTACATTTCTATGATTCTATAACAGTCTAGTGCGGAAATGGCCAAAGAGTCTGACAGTGTCTACACCACACAATTGTAGCAATGTGAAACTACACTAACTGCCATTGGCCCTCCCATGGAAACCTGGGAACTGTGTTTTTGTGAGATACTCAGAGCTTCTGGAGAGCTCTGGTTCATGGAAATCAGCTACAACAAAGGATAGAAAGAATATAAGAATTTAGAAAAGTGATAGAAACTTGTTTCTTGAGAATCAGAAAACCCAGATGAAGAGAATCTTGGATTGATGAGACTCTTTACTGTTTGGGACTCTTTGATATTCTGCACACACACACACACACACTTGTAAATTTGATGCTGAATAATTCCCCAACTATAGCACTCTATGCCGAAAGTAATATATAATATTGGTGTGGAAAATGCACTTTCCTGCACAGAAAAATGCTGTTTTCAATATTTATATAAAAATCTATGCTCAAATTTTGCACAGAATAAGTTTAACTTTTCCTTTACACCGCACAATTACATTCCTGTAATTTCCACTTTAACTTCTATGGTCCTATCCAATGGACTCTGGGATTTGCAGTTTAGGGAGAGGTATTTAGAATTCTAATCCTTCTCCCAAACTACAACTCCCAGAATTTCATAGGATGCAACCATGGTAGTTAAAGTGGAATCATAGCACTATAACTGTGTAGTGCGAAGGGGCCCCAAGAAGAGAGGTTAGATGTCTGGGGGGAAATGTCATCATGTTTCCTTTCCCAGGTAATTTCTTGTTGGGGAGAAAATGCCTCCCAAGGAAATAAAATGGCCCAGAGACCCAAAACTAGAAACCAGATGTTGGGGGCATTTGGAGGAAAAAATCATTTTATTCTTCAGCAGGTGATGTGGCCCTTCAAAGTCCGGAGGGAACTAATGCAGCCTCCTAACCTCCAAAGTTACTCACTCCTCTCAAAGAGAGAACTTGGCACCTCCTTGAGCCAACAAATAACTCTTCCCCAGATTGGCTGGGTTCTTCCTGTTCTCACCGTGGTTAATGGCAGGGAATCTATGCCCACGAAAAATATTGGCATCCCAAGCAAGTTCCAGAGGCAGCCGAGTCCATCGTTCTGGTTTCTTTCATCTTTACAAATAAGTGCCTTTTAAAGTGCTTTCTTTTTGAAAAAGGGAAAGGGAAATTTATTTGCCAGAGAAAATGCACGGCCATAAAATTAAGCATACGTAGAAGCAGGTACCGATAGGAGGAGGTGTTTTATGACTTTGGAGTCAAGAAGAAGGGCAGTGAGGGAGGGGAAAGGCCATCAGTTACAACCCAGCAAGAAAAAGCCTTGGTCACATTTTGGCAAAAGAAAAACATGGATAACAGGCTAAGTTGGATCGCTGCGTTTTTCTCTTCAACGCTCATCCTGTTCTCTCTTTTGGAGTATGACTTGAACATCTAAAAAGACTTGCATTATATAGTGGCAACGCACACATAGCAAGGCTTTGTGAGCTGGGCAGGAGGTGTCTATGTCAGTGGAGCCGTGATTCCGTTTGGACTTTTAGTCCAGACTTAAAAGGACTTGTCCAAGATGCTCAACCCTATCCTCAAACTGGGTTCAACACTCTTTCCCCCTGCAAAAGGGTCCAAGATCTCAGAGTCATGGAATGATAGCACTGGAAGAGACCGCAAGGGCCATTGAGTCCAATCCCAATCTGCCAAGCACATCAAAGCATTCCCAATAGATGGCCATCCAACCTTTGTTTAAAAAACCCCAAAGAAAGAGACTCCATCACACTGCTCTTACCATTAGGAAGCTCTTCCTAATATTTAGATGGAATCTCTTTTCCTGAAGTTCAAAGTCATTGCTCCATGTCCTAGTCTCTGGAGCAGCAGAAAACAGACTTGCTCCATTCTTCATATGAGATCCCTTCAACTATTTAAACATAGCTATAATGTCACCTCTTAACCTTCTCTTCTCCAAGCAAAACATACCCAGAACCTTAAGCCTCTCCTCACAAGGCTTCATGGTTTCCAGGCCTTCTACCATTTTGGTCACATTTCTCTGGACACATTCCAGCTTGTCAATATCCTTACTGAACTGTGGTGCCCAGAACAGGACACAGTATTCCAGGTGGGGTCTGACCAAAGCAGAACAGAGTGGCACCATCACTTCCTTCGACCTAGACACTATACTCCTATTGATGCAGCCAAGAATCACATTGGATGTTTTAGCTGCTGCATCACACTGTTGGTTTCGAATAACCACAACTTTTGAAAGATTGCACTACCCTGTATGACCCCATTGGAGCTCTAAGATCTTCAGGAGAGACTCTTCTCTCTGTCCTATTCTCTGTCTTTGGTGGAAACAAGAGAGAGGACCCTCTTGCTGTCTCTCTTCAGACTCTGGATTTCCCTCCCTTGATAAGATAGGATGGGTCCCTCCATGCCCTTTTTCTCAGCAAGTGAAAACACTCCCATTCCATCAGACTTTTAGAAACTGACTGTGACAAGCTTTTAATGGTGTAAAAATGTAGTTTTTTAATGAATTTTGAATAGTTTCTAACTTTAACTTTTTAAAAAATACATCTTTAACTTTAATAGATATTTGATTTTTTAAAAGTTATATTTTATTTTATTTTTTAAAAATAAAAATGTTAAACATTTTACTTCTAATATTTGACTGATGTTTTTGTATAGTTTTTAATCTGTGCTGTTGCTGTATGCCTTCAAGTCATTTTCGACTGTGTTTTCCTGTCCAGATTTGTTTGGAGGGGAGCTGTTTTTGCTTTCTTCTGAGGCTGAGAGAGTATGACTTGCCCAAGGCCACCCACTGGATATCCATGGCTGAGCGGGGATTCGAACCCTGTTCTCCAAGATTCAAAACATTATACCACACTGCCCCCTTTTAACCTGCACTGTTTTTAACAAACGATAAGTTGCCTTGAGTCCCATTATTGGCAAAAGGCAGGATATTAAATAAATAACCAACTAAATAGAGAAATAAATGAACCCAGGTTTGGCACCTTTGCAGTTCAGACTAAAACCCAGAGCTGATTTACCACTTCATTGATAAGGGCCCCTCCATCTGCTACTGGTATGGAGCTAGAGAACTTGAGCCTCGAGCAGGACTGCAGTAAAGAGATAAGAAAAAGGAGAAGGATCTCGGCCAATCATTTGCAGCAACCTGGGGCAGGGTAGACATGATTTGGGACTACAAACCCTATCATCCCTCTTAGCATGCCCCTGTCTGGGGATGGTGGGAGTTGCAGTCCGACAGTGACTGGGAAGTTAGTGTCAAATTAAAAGAGGCTGATTTGTGTGTGTCTATGGATCTTTAAGTCCTCTGTCAATTTATGGCAACTCCAGTAAATCCCATAGGGTTTTATAAGACAAGGAATACTCAAAGGTGGCCATTTCCTTCCTCTGAAATACAGTCATCCCTCCACATTCATTAGGGTGAGGGGCACAGGAGCCCCTGAAAGTGGAAAAACCGTGAATAGCTCTAAGTCCCCGCAAGCCACATTTAACACTAAAAAAAGTATGATCACCATATTCAACCCACCATGGATTCATTTGAGGCACCAGGGTTCTTTTGCAAGGCAGAAGTGGGTGGCTGGTGGGGCTGACTGCCACCTCCTCTGATGCCCCACATCATTTTTAATAAGGGACTTACAAGCCTTGTTTGCAGTTTCTGAGCCTCACAAGGCTTACAGACCCTATTAAAAATGGCTCAGGGAGGCAGCAGAGGTGACAGCAAATAATCCATGAATAATCAAATCCACAAAAGCAAAACCCACAAATATGGAGGGTTAACTGTATAACCAACAGCAGCTAGTATTTGTTGGCAGTCTCCCATCCAGGTGCTAACCAGGGCTGACCCTCCTTAGCTTCCAAGCTCAACTGGGATCTGGTGCCTGTAGTGTATTTAGGGTATTGATTTCTTGCAATCAGAAGTCATCACAGAACAGAAATGGAATGGCTTCAGCCCAGAACAGTTAAATCCATGGAACTGCCAGCAAAAAAGCCCTAGGCGTTCAATACAAACGCAACTGTAAATCTAAAATCTTTATGCCATTCTTAATCATGCTAGATGTGTACTGAGTTATCACCATGACAGCAAACAGTAATAGGCTTCTCGTGCTTGTTTTTGCAGCTGCCACCACACATAAAAACCTCTTTCATAAGTGGTACACTTATCAACATAACAGCAAATTAATAACCCTGTCGGCAAGAGCTACCGTTCCTGAAATATTTCTGAGCAATGCCACAAGAATGAGAGACCTTATGGAGTGAGCCAGTTAGAAGACTTCCACAGGGCTCCCTCTCTCACACACCAGTGGTACAGCCAGTAGGTACACTGGTGGGATTACAGCTTGGGGGGTTCAGGTTCTGTCCTCCCCTGAACCACGAAACTACCTGACTGACCTTGGGTCAGTCGTTCCGTCTTGTCTGATCTACCTTACAGGGTTGTTGTGTAAAAAAAAGAGGCACAATGGCCTTCCTAGGTTTCAGTCCAGTGCTCTCAATGACTAGACAATAGCTGAAGTTCTATAACATGGATTGTTGTTTTTTTACATCTTCAAGTCATTTTCTACCTATGGTGACCGTTAGGTGAAACTATCATGAAGGTGTGTCTTGGCCTGATTTCTTCACAGGAGGTTTGCAATGGCCATCTTCTGTGGCTGTGACTTCTGCAAGTTCCCCGATGAGTTTTCACGGCTGAGCAGGGGATTCAAACCCTGGTTTCTCAGAATCCTATTCCAAAATTCAAACGAGGAAACCATGTTGGCTCTCTGCCTCAGGGGTGCCTAGCATAAATATCTGCATGTCACATTGCTGCATTAATTGTGTGACTCAAGCATTGTGTCAAATGGCAATGTGGTGCAGCTGAACCAAGATATCAAATGAACAACCGGCAAAACAACCCAGAATTCAAGAAGGATATTGACAAGCTGGAGCGTGTCCAGAGGAGGGGAACCGAAATGGTGAAGGGTCTAGAAACTGTGCCCTATTAGGAGTAGATTAGGGAGCAGGGGATGTTTAGCTTGACAAAAAGAAGGTTGAGAGGTGACATAATACCCATGTTTAAATATTTGAAGGTATGTCATGTCAAAGAGGGAACGGGCTTGTTTTCCGCTGCTCCAGAGACTAGGACACGGAGCAATAGATTCAAACTACAGGGAGAGATTTCATCTAAAGATTAGAAAAAACTTCCTGGCAGTAAGAGTCATTTGACAGTGAAATCTGCTGCCTCAATGGAGTGTGGTGGAGTCACCTTCTTTGGATGTTTTCAGAGCCTGGATGGCCATTTGCTGGGGATGCTTTGAGTTCCTGCACGGCAGGGGGTTGGACTCAATGGCCATTGTGGTCTCTTCCAGCTCTGTGATTCTGTTATTCTAACCCCATGCATCTGAAATATACACATGCACCCCTCTGTTTACATTCAGCCTCGGACTGAACATTGATGATCTTCATCAGACCAAAATGTCCAACAGCTTCTGTAGTGGAACTCGCCCATGGGTAAGACACCAATGGGATTCTGGCCCCTGATTCTCATATCAACTCCCAGAGCCAGGAGTTTCCCTCCCAGTGGGGTCAGCAGGATTGGTGGTCACTCCAAAGTCAGTGGAGCAATGAATCCGCTGCAAAATTCCTAAACATTAGGCTGTTACAGCGCTATGATTCCACTTTCAACATCCTACAGATCCTAGGGTTTGCAGTTTCAGGAAGGGCCGGCCGGCCCCTCCCGAAACTGCAAACCCCAGGATTCCCAAGGATGTTGAAAGTGGAATCATAGCGTTATAACAGCCTAGTGTGGAAATGGCCTCTGTTCAGCACCCGGGACAGCTCTTCTTTCAACTTCAGACCAAAGCTGAGAGCAATTCCCCTTTCCAGTGACGCTGAGCCATCAACCACTGCAGGTTTGATTGACTGATTGATTTAATGTATTTTTGCATTTTAAGAAGAGAAGGAGGGGAAAAGGAGAAGGGGAATACTTATTTATACCACACTTTTTCCTGTGCGGGAGTCAAGGCGGCCTACGAAGGTTAAAACAAATTGAGCTAAAAATCCACATTATACAAAAGTTAAGAGTGGGATTAACTGTCAGTTACATTAAAAGTAGTTGAAAACCATTTAAAAAAGAAAAGAATATGACCAATAGAAAATATAGCACATTATGCAAGGACCTTTCTCCAGGAATCAGCCTTCAAAGGCAGGCTGGAGCAAAAAGCCTTTATCTGCTAATGGGAAGATAGCAAGAAAGGTGCCAGTCTAACCTCTCAAGGAAGGGGGCTCCAGGCCCTAAGAGCAGCCCTCTCCTGTTTCCTGCCAGATTTCTTGTGAGCACCTCCTTAAAAATATCTCAAAACACGGGCAGGCTTATATGGTAAATAACCCAGACCTGAGCTTTGTAGGACTTTATAGGTCAAAGCCACCACTATGAATTGTACCCAGAAATGGACTGGCCTTCAGTGGTGCTGTTGCAGCAAGCTGTTGCAACCCTTGTTGCAACAGCTCCACTGAGTGCCAGTCCATTTCTGGCTGCAGGTCTTTGGACCCCCTAAAGTTTCCAAACACACTTCCAAGGCAGTCTCACATACAGCATGTTAAAGTAATCCAGAGGGGATATAACTAAGGTATGTGTAGCCACAGCCAAATCTGACAATTCTAGGAACAGACCACAGCTATGACACAAGGCTTCACTATGCAAAAACACTCCTGACCAACAATGAAACCTGAGCTTTCACGTTCAGGACTGAGTCCAGGAACAAAGGCTACAAACTTGATATTTCAGGAGGAGTGTGACCTCATGAAGCACAAGGTGAATTCCTATTCCCAGATCTGCCATTCAGCTGACCAGGAACACTTCTGGCTTGTCTGAATGAAGTTTCAGTTTGTTCACTCCCATCGAGTCCATTTCTAGTGACAGCCATCATTGGAAATGATGTGGAGGTGGAAAGGAACAGTAGCACCCAGTTTGAACCAAGCTTTTATTTGCAAGGTGTTTATTTGCAAGGTGTTTAAATCAATAAACACATCTCATTTTACACACCGGCAATGTGGAAGGAGCAGATAAGGACAATGTGACTGGACACCTCCAGCAAACAGCTGTGCGTATGTCAGTTCAACATCACATTAAAGCAATTCTCCCATCGTAAACCAGGAAACAAGCAGGATATTAGGAGGTATAGAGACAAACCACAAGAAGAATAACAAAGTAAAATTAGGAACATTCACTGGGCTGTTAATTAAATCCAGCAGCAAAAAATTGTCTGGCTGCTATAGTTTTTGTTGTGGGTGTGTTGCTGTTAACTGCCAAGTCAAGTTGGCTTTGACTTATGGTGGCCCTATGGATGAGAGATCTCCAAATTGTCCTATCCTTAACTGCCCTGCTCAGGTCTTGCAAATTCAGGGATTTGTGTTCCTTGATTGAGTCAATCCATTTATGATAAGGTCTTCCTCTTTTCTTACTGCCTACTACTTCACCAAGAAATATTGTCCTTCCTAGTGAGTCAGGTAATCTCATGATATGGCCCAAGCATGACAACCTCAGTTTAGTCATCTTGGCTTCTAGGGTAGAGTTCAGGCTTGATTTGCTCTAGGACCCATTCATTTGTCTTTTTAGGAGTCCAGGGTATCCGTAGAACTCTTCTCCAGCACCATGTTTCAAAGGAGTTGATTTTGTGTGCATACTTTCCAATATTTCACAGATGATAATCGGGACACATGTGGCCACAAGCATCAGAGTGTGGCCAAGGTGGCAAAAGTTATTAATAAGCAAGAAAACGTATCAACTAGGAATGGCTATAGCTGTTTGGTTTTGCCTGAGCTTACTGGGAAGGGCAGGACTCTCCCCTCTCCTGCCTGCTGAGTTAATGGAGTACAAATGCCTTTGGCTCGTTGAAATCAGACCTTTCCGCACCACCACCCCATCCTACAGTGGGGACGGAAGGACAGGACTGCAATGACACTTCTGCATGACATCACCACAGTCCTGTTCTTCTCCCGTTTCCAGGTAGTGCAATCAAAGATTAAATAATTGACAGATTTTCCACATCAATGACACACGATTACGCCACCATCCTGGACTTACCTGTCCTTCAGAAACCACAGAAGCACAATGGCTGCATTTCCTGTCCCAGCGCGGCCTGGGAAAGTACCTGGCTGCACTGCAGAAGGAAAGAAGAGGTGTGGCCATTGTTCTCCCTTCTGCAGGGAGCGAGCCGACATGGAGGGGAACGCTCTTGTCGCACTCCCCTCCTGGCAGAGCCACTGCTGGGATCCCCACCGGACATCTTCGCTAAAAGGTAGGGAGCGGAAAAGGACTCAGTTTGCAGCAACTGAAGCTGAGGGTGAGTTGGCAAAGTGGGAGATGAGAGAAACTGGGACATTTTCAAAGCAGATGAAAAGGTGGGATGACAGAGGATTAACTGGGATTGTTGGAGAGAATGTATGTACATTTTTCAGTCTTGCCTTTCATGCCTTTCACACTGCTTGTGGTTAACGGGGTTAAGGCCTGCCGAACACACAGGTGTCAAAACAGCAAAGCTGTTGCTAACCTACTGCAGCCAAGGCAAATTCAAAGGGAAAAGCATAGAGGGCTGTAACTGGGATGCTATTGCTCACTTCTGATGCAGCTGATGAGCGGTTGAAGCCTCCAGCAAGATCTTGGGAAATATTTACCTCTTAGAGCAAATATCTGGCCCAACCCAGAAAGATGGAACTTTCCATCCTAACAATAAACTGCTTGTCCAAGACCCTTCCGTTTCTTCCCTTCCTTGCTGTTTTATTACTCCCTGGGTTATATCCAAGGATGAAGAACCGTTTTCAACCTAAGGGCCAAATTCAATTTCAGAGAATTGTGGGGAGAGATGTGTCGTGGTTATGGTTGCCACAGTGAAAACTGGAGGGGGCTGCTTACCTTTAATGGTTGTGTATGAGAGGGAATTTTTAGCAGGGGTTGCTTGTTATCTGGTGACCCGACAAATAAGACCCGCTGAAACTTCCTCTTCTATGTCCTTAAAGGCAGAGGAGACATCTCTGGGTTTTAGTCCAACAACTCTAATTTGATGAGTAGGGCCAAAGGCAAAAGAGTGGAACCAAAATACCAATACCAAAATCATTTATTGAATTTAAGATATAATAAATAATGACCAGGTATGGTCATCTGTAAGCCGGACTAGGGCCCTGGGAGGCCTATGGGAGACTAGACTATGGCCCCAGAAGGCCTCTTTGGCCTATTGATGTCGATATTGACAAGCTGAAGCATGTCCAGAGGAGGGCAGCCAAAATGGTGAGGGGTCTGGAAGCCATGAAGCCCTATGAGTAGCAGCTTAGGGAGCTGGAGATGTTTAGTCTGAAAAAGAGGAGGTTAAGAGGGGACATGATAGCCATGTTTCAATATTTGAAGGGATGTCATGATGAAGATGGAGCAAGCTTGTTTTCCGCTGCTCCAGAGACTAGGACACGGAGAAATGGATTCAAACAACAGGAAAGGAGATTCCACCTCAACCTCAAGAAGAACTTCCTGACGCTCAGAGCTGTCCAGCAGTAGAATCTGCTGCCTCAATGGAGTGTGATGGAATCTCCTTCCTTGGAAGTTTTTAAGTAGAGGCTGGATGGCCATCTGTCGGGAGGGTTTTGATGGGCATTCCTGCATGGCAGAAGGGGGTTGGACTGGATGGCCCCTGGGTTCTCTTCCAACCCTATGATTCTACGATTCTATATTCATTTATCTCCTAGGGTTTTTTTTTCCGAATATGGGGTTCAAGGTGGCTTACAAATGGTTAAAACTAGTACAGATTAAAAACATACAATAACATACACAACTAAACTTAAGACACAGAGAGGATTCACTACTAGTTGATTTCCAGCTCTACTGAGGATGGATATAATTTCATTTAAGACCTATTACTTTTAAATATATATAGGTATATCAGAATTTTAAAAAGCTGAAAAGAAATTAAAAGCTAGAAAGAGAGAGAAAATTACACTGACAACCACTTCTTTTCAAAACCAAAAGTTAAGTAGTGTGTTAATGTGTTTTTTATGTTTTTCTGTGTTTTTGTTAGCATTATTATCCTTATATGCATTTTTTTATATATATAAGGTGTGTGTATATATAAGGTGTGTGTTTCATAAAAATATTTATTTTTTAAAACATCAGTTGGGAACAGTAACACACGGGGAAAAAGTATGTGCAGTCTCAACCCAGTATTCATGTATCTTAGCGTTCGGGGAAATTATCCTGTGCAGAATTGCATGTGGGTCTTTTTTTTTAATGCATGAAAATCCCACATTTTCCACTCAAAAACATATTTTTCACACACACACATACACAAAACCAGTGGTAGAGCTTGGAGTGCGTGGGGGGGGGCAGGAGGGGACATGGCCATGGAATGCAGAGGTGTGGCTATGAGCCAGAATGCCCCCAAAAACATTGCCGCCCAGGGTGAACTTCTCCCATTGCCCCCCATCCCTATGTGACTGCACAAAACATTTTATGGATATCCAGATATTTTTGTACAAAATAGAAATTTTGCACACAAAAAACACCCCTTCAAGGTTCACAGGGGGAAAAATGTATTTCTGCATTGAAAGATTTGCTCAGACACTTCAGGATATGGGAATGCTGGATGGAAAGTGTGCAGAAATTTTCGTTGGCAGCACATGGGAAGCTCCTGTTCAAGTCTAGTGGCAAAGATTAGGGAGGACTCCTGTCCTACCTTACGGAGGAGAGACTTCTGTTTAAAGACTTCTCCACATTATCTTAAGAGTCTTAAGAAGGGACAGGAAGGGGTTGAACTGTCTGTCAGAAGTAAGCACTTGGAGAGCAGATACCTGCTTCCAGTCCTATGGCTATTTCTGCACTAGACTGTTATAGTGCTATTATTCCACTTTCAACCTCCTATGGAATTCTGGGGTTTGTAGTTTCCTGAGGCCCAAGAGCTCTCTGGCTGAGAATTCTAAATGCCCCTCCCTCAACTGCAAACCCCAGGATTCCATAGGAGGTTGAAAGTGAATCATAGCACTAGAACAGTTGAGTGCAGAACTGGCTAGTCAAACTCGACTTGGGCCCTTTTTGCACGAAGTTTCTGTTGCGAGAGGGCCCCTTGAGTGTCATGTAAATGGGAGCGGTGATCCGTACGGCGCGCTCTCATTCATGCAACACTCACGAGCCTAAAGCGGGCCGCGCGTGCGTTTTTTTATTTTCGTCTGGGAGCCAAAAATACCACGCAGTCGTGCAATGCTCCCAGGGCCCTCGCGCACTTACCTGCCCTGCGGTGCTCCGGGAGAGCCAGACCGGTTGCGCTTCCTTCCCCAGTGCAACCTACAACTCCTAGGCTGCGCTGTGAAAGGAAGGGGTGGGGCGGTCGCGTGACCAGGAAGCCAGGTGCGGGAGAATGGAGGAGCGATGCGAGTGCCTAGCGCAAGAGGCTGCTTACATGAACGGCACCCCCCATCTCTGCTAGCAGGTAACATGTGGAAAGGCCTTTGGACTCAGCTTGGCAATAAATGACACACTGACTCAACTCAACCTGTAACTTGCATATTTTTAGTGACTGACTTGCTGCCCTTGGTTCAGTAACTTAACACATCCATCAAGCAGCCTTACTACTTCGATCAACACTTCGGACTTCATTTGCCTACCGGCCATGTGAGGATCTGTCTGAAGGACAAAGTGTCTTTAGAACTCTTCTCCGGCACCACATTTTGAATGAGTTGATTTTCTTCCCATCAGCTTTCTTCACTGTCCGGTTTTCACAACCATACACAGGAATTGGAAATACAATGACATGGACAATCCTAGCTTTAGTATTAGGGAAGACAAAATGATTTTAAAAAGAGAACATTCATGCTTGCCTCGTGATAATAAAATTGATGAAGATGTACATTCCTGCCCCAGACTTGACTCTTAAGGCCCATTCACTAGTTTCATATCCAGAGTTCAGAAGCATTACTTTATGGATGGACAATTCCCAAAATTCCCTATCCATCATGGCCAGTAGGCTGGGGGATTTTGGGTGCTGCAGTCCAAAAAAAAAAGTTTCCAAATGTGTGGTAGAGTCTCCTTCTTTAGAGGTTTTTAAACAGAAGCTGGATGGCCATCTCTTAGGAGTGCTTTGATTTTATTTTACTTTTTTATTTCACTGCATGGCAGGGGGTTGGACTCAATGGTCCTTGCAGTCTCTTCCAGTTCTACGAATCAAATTCTGAAAGTCACCTTTCTTGGATATTTCTTGCAAGTTGTCTGACCTCACTGAGGTGCTGAGGGTTTTTCTTTCATATCTCCAAAGTCAAGGGTTTGTCTAACCAAGCGTTTCACAGTCATATTCCAGGTGCACACAGGTGCAGGCTCGCTCTCCGGCACACGCACGCAAGCCAAATCACACGTACACAAGCCCATGTGCCACGCCCAGCTTGATCCTCAAGAGAGTTACGCACATCCACCCACGCACAAATTCTTCACCTGATGCCTCTCCAAGGATTTGTTACTTAAGCCAAGGATGACTTTGCGAGGTGTGGCCGGAGGGATTTCAACACAGAGTAGTCAGCACCAATGCACTGGCCAACCTGCTTTGCGGTATTGTGTTTATCGTGATGTCCTAGAAGATCACATCAACATCAGAGCATGGAAGTGTTACCTTTTTTGGACTACAGCTCCCAGAATTCTCTAGCCAGCACAGTAGTCCAAAAAGATAACATCATATTGGATGAAGGGATAGAGGGCAGGCTGATCAAATTTGCAGATGACACCAAATTGGGAGGGGTTGCTAATATCCCAGAGGACAAGATCAGTATTCAAAATGACCTTAACAGATTGGAGAGCTGGGCCAAAGCTAACAAAATGAGTTTCAACAGAGAGAAATGTAAGGTCCTACACCTAGGCAGAAAAAATGGAATGTACAGATATAGGATGGGAGACACATGGCTGGACAATAGTACATGTGAAAGGGATCTAGGAGTCTTGGTGGACCACAAGCTGAACATGAGTCAGCAGTGTGATGCAGCAGCCAAGAAAGCAAAGGTGATTCTTGGTTGCATCAATAGGAGTATGGTGTCTAGATCGAGGGAGGTAATGGTACCACTCTATTGTGCATTGGTTAGGCCTCATTTGGAATACTGTGTCCAGTTCTGGGCACGTCAATTCAAGAATGATATCGACAAGCTGGAACATATCCAGAGGAGGCTGACCAAAATGGTGAAGGGTCTGGAAGCCACGAAATCCTGTGAGGAACAGTTTAGGGAGCTGGGTATGTTTAATTTGCAGAAGAGAAGTTAAGAGGGGACATGATAGCCATGTTTTAAATATTTGAAAGGATGTCATGTCGAGGAGGGAGCAGGCTTGTTTTCTGCTGCTCCAGAGACCAGGACAAGGAGCAATGGATTCAGGCTGCAGGAAAGGAGATTCCACCTGAACCGCAGGAAGAACTTCCTGACAGTCAGGGCTGTCCGGCAGTGGAATCTGCTGCCTCGGAGTGTGGTGGAGTCTCCTTTGGAGGTTTTTAAGCAGAGGCTGGATGGCCACTTGTCAGGAGTCCTTTGATGGGTGTTCCTCCATTGCAGAATGGGGTTGGACTGGATGGCCCCTGGGATCTCTTCCAACTCTAAGATTCTATGATTCTGTGATTCTATAATTCTATATCCACCAACATTTCACAGATGAGAACTGGGACTCATGTGACCAAACAACATCAGAGTGTGGCCCAGCTGGCAAAAGTTGTGAGAGGATCTTTTGTCTGATCCTAATGGGAAGGGCAAGATTCCACCTTCTTCTCTCCTCTCCTGCCGCTGATTTAATTAAATGCATTGGTTTTGCATTTTAATCTGCATTTGCAGATTCCCGAAACTGCAAACCCCAGGATTCCAGAGGATGTTGAAAGTGGAATCATTGCGCTATAACAGGCTAGTGCGGAAATAGTGTGAGTGCAGGAAATCCAGGTAAAGCATCCCCAGCAGGTAGCTGTCTAGCCTATTTTTTAAAGAGATCCAGAGTATGAGACCCCACCACCTCTCTAGGTCGTTGGTTTCATTGCAGCTCTATTGTCAAGAAGCTCCTTCTAATGTTCAATTGAAATCTACCCTCTTGTAACTTAAAACCATTATTTCTGGTCCCATTCTCTGGGGCAGCAGAGAACAAACCTGTCCCCTCCTCTCTGTGACAGCCCTTGAAGTATTTAAACAGTACGACCATATCATCCTTCAGTTTTCTCTTCACCAAGCTGAACATGCCCAGCTCTTTCAACCTCTCCTTATATGTTTTGCTCTCCATATCTCTTAGCATCCTTGTTGACCTTCTCTGAACCCACTCTGACTTGTCTATATTCTTCTTAAAAGGAGGTACCTAGAACTGAAAGCAGTACTCCAGATGAGGCCTGACTGATACAGAATATAGGAGGACTATTACGTTCCTTGACAGGGAAAGTGCACTTCTAATAAATGCAGGCTAAAATAGCATTTGCCTTCTTTGCTGCAGCATCACACTACTGGCTCATGTTCAATTTATGATCAACAATAATCTAATGGAGTGCAAGTCTTTGCCAGGATACTTATACCATTTTTATTTCCCTTTCCTTCATCCCCCCACCCATGTAACAGCAGGCAGGTTGTTTATAGGCCCAGCTCCATCCTGTTGGCTCCTGATTGACCCTTAGGATATGGCTGGCGGGCTTTCTGGCTTCCCTTATACACCCAGGAAAGGAGAAGCTGCTTCCACCTCCAGTGCAGGGCTGTTATTTCTCAGAACATGCCTCGGTACACCTACACAGCCAATGTGCCCAGGAGTACTCTCACTTCTATTGCACATCTAGGACAAAGAGTCCCCACGAATACATAAGTATGCCACCAAGAGGTTCTAGTGACAGAAACTGAGATGCTCACAAGCAAAAGCTGATCTTGGAAAATCTTGGCCAAGCATAGCAGTGAATTTTTAATGTGAAGTCATATTTTCAGTGCACTAAATATAGGGGGAACAGTACAAAGCAGCTGGCTCTGCATTTATTCAAATGGCATGCGTAAGCTGCCCGTGCTACCTTCATCCTTTCACCCTAACTGGCAACATTTAAGGTGAAAGTGACAATTTGCATTTAGTGCAAAATGGAGCTCAGATTATTTGGCATAGCTCAAAGCTGTAACTATTAAAGTTTATGAGCCATGTTCCTTTAGATAGGAAAAATGAAAAGCACAAATATAGGGTGGGTGACACCCTGCACGAAGCGGTACATGTGGAAAGGATTTAGAGGTCTTAGACCGCAAGCTAAACATGAGTCAACAGTGTGATGCAACAGCCAAAAGAGTCAATGCAATTCTGGGTTCCATCAATGAGAGTTATTGCCCAGATCAAGGGAAAGACTAGAGCCAACGTGTTCTGCTTTGGTCAAACTTGACCTGGAATACTGTGTCCAGTTCTGGGAGCCACAGTTTAAGAAGGATATCAACTGGCTGGAATGTGCCCAGAGAAAGGCAACTGAGATGATCAAAGTTTAAGAAAGTAAGCCTTATGAAGAACTACTTACGAGATGGTTATGTTTAGCTTGGAGAAGGTTGAAAAGTGACATGATAGCTATCTTTAAAGATGCAAATGATGACATGTAGAAGCTGAAGGAAGCTTGTTTTGTGCTGCTCCAGAGATAAAAAAACGGATTCAATTGATGGATACAAATGACAAAAAAAAGAGATTCCCCTAACATCTGGAAGGACTTCTTTGCTTTAAGAGCTGTCCAGCAGTGGAATTTACTGTGAGTGATGGATGCCCCTTCTTTGGAGGTCTTTATACAGTGGTTGAATGGGCACCTTTCAGAAGAAAGGAGCCCTGGTGGCGCAGTGGTTACATGCCAGTACTGCAAGCCACAAGGTTGTGAGTTTGATCCTGCCGGGCTCCAAGGTTGACTCAGCCTTCCATCCTTTCGCAGGTCGGTAAAATGAGTACCCAGCTTATTGGGGGCACGTATAGAAATGTTTCGAAATATGTGCTATTTGTAAGTTGTTCGCCGCCTCGATCCATATGGAGAGGCGGGATACAAATAAATAATAATAATAATAACTGGTTCGGTTGTGTTTTCTGGCATGGCAGGAGATTGGACTGGATGGCCCCTTTGGTCTCGTCCACCTCTAAGATTCTATGGACATTTCCGCCCTACACTGTTATAGTGCTATTATTCCACTTTCAACCTCCTATGGGATCCTGGGGTTTGCAGTTTAGGGAGGAGCATTTAGAATTCTCAGCCCAAGAGCTCTTTGGCCTCGGGAAACTACCAACCCCGGAACTCCATAAGATGTTGAAAGTGGAATAATAGCACTATAACAGTGTAGGGTGGAAATGGCCTGAGTTTCTACGATATCCCTTCAGATACTGGTATCAGTATTAGTATTCCCCATCTTTTTCCCAGTTAGGAACTCAAAGCAGCTTAACAACAAATTTTATTAAAAAAATATATTGTCAAAAATCGTCAAGATACAAAAATTAAAACAGGATTAAACAATCGAAACATTAAAACCAGATTTATATCCTTAAACATGTGCACACACAAACCAATACAGCTATTAGAAAGATCCAGCAAATTATTTTGGAGGGAGGTGCCTTATATAGTTGATTATGAAATGCCATCCTTACCTGTTTGTGAAAAGGAAGTCGGGATCATGCTAGTCTAACTTATCTGGGAAGGCAGTTCCGGAGCCTAGGGGCAGCCACCAAGAAGGTCCTCTCCTGTGTTTCCACCAGATGCACCTGTGAAGATAGTAGAACAGAGAGGAGGGCCTTCCCAACAGATCTTAAAGGACGGGTTGCTTCATAAGGGAGAATATCGTCCTTCGGATAATCTGACCCAAGCCATACAGGGCTTTATGGGTCAAAATTAGTGTTTGAATTGTGCATGGAGACAGACCAGCAGCCAGTGAAGCTATCTAATATATACAAGTCAAAATTTGTCTGTTTGTCTGTGCCAGGGAAAGACCTCCTATGATTGGCTGCCTAAGAAGGTCCTATTGAATCCTGGGGTTTGCAGTTCATGGAAGGGTGCTTAGAAGTCTCACCCAGAGAGCTCTTAGGCCTCAGTCAACTGTGTCTCTGTTGAATAGGCCAGTTGCTATGAAGATGAGGCCTAACAGCAAGGAGGAGGGCAGTATACTCCCTCAAGAATCCAACCTCTTTACATTATTACCTCTGAATACAGATTGGATTGGGGAATATGGGGAAAAGTTACAGCTACTGGGCAAGAAAGTTTGGGGGAATTAGAGACACAGGATCTCAACACTTTCTAACAAGCATTATCTATGAGAAAATAAAATCCCGGGCAAAGCTGGGTATATATGCTTAGTAGGGCTTTAAAATCACCTCTCAGTCTTCTCTTCTCCAAGCTAAACATACACTAAGCCCCATAGGGCTGACTTCCTAATCTTTTACCATCTTGGTCACTCTCCTCTGGACACGTTCCGACTTGTCAATGTCCTTCTTGAACTGTGATGCCCAGAACTGGACACAGAACTGCCCATGCAGATGCTTAAGTGTATGCATTTATTTCCAGGTCCAGCAGTGGAGAAAAGTCCTGTTTTTGGACTACCCCCATGCCCCAAATCTCTATGCAGGTTGGGGGATTCTGAAACAGTCCACAAACAACTTTTTCCTCTGTTGCCTCTATCCAAGCCATTATTTCTAGTCAGTGCCCATGAGCTGTTTGTTGGTTTTGCTGCTTTCAGTGAGGTTGCTCCTGACACTGCTGATGGTGGTGATTTTGGTGACGAATTCTGCCAGAAGCACTAAACACCCTGCCACTTGCAAGGAGTTCACATACGCTGTGCGCCTCCCCCGCCCATCTCTCAGGCAAGGGAAGGCAATGAGCCACGGCTAATCCAACGTAAATACCCCTGGAGTCAGTCTGGAGTGTGGCATCATAATCATTTACAAAAACCTGAAATCCGAAGAGGGTTTTAAAACCCTGTAACCTGTCAAGTCCCTGCCAGGGAAAATATTCCAAGGCCGCATGAGAGCGGAGACAGAGAGCTGTCTGGGTGCCAGAAGGATTGGGTGTATTAGCAGCTACGAAAAGGAGGCAGGGAGTAGAGATGCCGAGAACAGATATTCTCTCTCTCTCTCTCTTTCTCTCTCTCTCTTTCTTTCTCCTTCTCGCATCTAGGACCTTCATGTCCTGGGCCCTTATGCGAGGGACAATTTCTTCAGGCACAAGTTGCATTCATTTTAGTGCATTTTAGTGGGGTTTCCTTACAAATACATATACTTAGAGCCATCAGTACACAGTCCTAAGCATATTCCCTGACATGTTAAAGATGCAGCCTTCCCATTTTGCAAAAAGAATGGGTATTCTTCTGGACTTTCCCCTAAAATTTATTATAATCAAACTTTAGGATATCTAACAGAAGTACAACATAGTCTTCCTGTTAACCTGGCCTTCATTTTAATCCTGTCTATCTTGGACCCTTCCAGTCCTGGGCACCACAATTCAAGAAGGATATTGACAAGCTGGAGCATGTCCAGAGGAGGGCAACCAAAATCGTGAAGGGTCTGGAAACCATGAAGCTCTATGAGGAGTGGCTTAGGGAGCTGGGTATGCTTAGTCTGCAGAAGAAAAGGTTAAGAGGGGACATGATAGCCATGTTTAAATATTTGAAGGGATGTCATGTTGAGAATGGAGTGGGCTTGTTTTCTGCTCCTCCAGAGACTAGGAGAAGGAGCAATGGATTCAAGCTGCAGGAAAAGAGATTCCACACAAGCCTCAGGAAGAACTTCCTGATGGTCAGAGCTGTCCAGCAGTGAAATATGCTGCTTGGGAGTGTGGTGGAGTCTCCTTCTTAGGAGGTTTTTAAGAAGAAGCTGGATGGCCATCTATCCAAGGGAATGCTTTGATGTGGGTTCCTGCATGGCAGAATGGGGTTGGATTGGATGGCCTCTGGGGTCACTTCCAACTCTATGATTCTGTGCGTTGTTAGATAAGTACTCCAGTTTTCAATACAGCAACTCTCCCCCATGTTCTGGAGGCTTTTGGAGATGTGATTCACAATTTTTGTTTTGTAGAGATGTGATGGGGTTCTTTGGGGCAGGGAAGGTCAGTGTGGAAACACAAAAAGACCCTCCTCTGGTCAACATACAGCACATGGAGTCATGCAGTTTTCATGCAAAGACACTGGCATAGCATGACCACTCTTTGACCTTTGTTTTCAGATAACAGAACATTTCATTCTTCTGCACAATCTTATTCACAATTTAATTTTCTTTTATTTAATGCCATTAAATAACTCCAAATGCAATTATCTACCTCTTGATTGATAGGCTCCAATTTGCCTCCCCCTTCCACACACCTATTGACACTTCCTCCAGTAATAATCACTCCTTTGTAAGATCTCTTCAGCATCACATAATTTCTGGAAAATGGCCAGAATAAGCACCCGAGGAACAATTTGACTTCTGGCTTCGGATTCTAGCTCTGGGGACAATGCAGCTCGTTCACGCTACATAAATTAACTGTATTGTGATTCCAGTGGAATTTTCCTGGTTGCATCCCATGGAATCCTGAGATCTGCAGTTTAGGGCAGGGCGTTTTATAATTCTCAGTCACAGAGCTCCAGCACC
Source organism: Ctenosaura bakeri (assembly GCA_948474755.1). Classification (NCBI taxonomy): domain Eukaryota; kingdom Metazoa; phylum Chordata; class Lepidosauria; order Squamata; family Iguanidae; genus Ctenosaura; species Ctenosaura bakeri. Next base: position 615,484 of record CAOLHI010000685.1, read on the forward strand.
CCACTAAACTCCAGCACCCCACAGGATGTGGCCATGCCAGTTAAAGGGGGATCATAGTGCAAGAACTGTGCAGAATGTCCTAAATTCCAGCACTCCTAGTTTGTCTTGAATAATTCCTATTCTGTTGGAAAATTCTGGCATTCTCTTCCCCAGCTACCACCACCTTATTCTAGGGCAAGTGGGGCTTAGCTAGCATAGAATTTCTTTTTCCTTTGCATGTCAAAGCCTTTTGTCTTCTCAACCAAAGTCTCAGTGTTGTTCTTTGTGTTATTTAAAGACATGGCTACAGGATCCAGGTGACCAGACATTGTGACCCAAGATAGACCCTGGGGTTATTGGCCATAAATAAAAGACCACACTTCTCAGACCTCTCTCTCTTTGCCCTCTTTACCATTTTTGGCTTCTACTTCCTTGCCTCTGGCCATGGTTCACCTCTCCACCAAGAAGATGGTGAGTTAAGAATAAAGCTACTATCTTACCTAATCTTTTTGTTAGCTAGTTAGGATCTACGCTCTCCAATGCATATGTAACTATAAAATTCATTAGTACATTTTTCATAAGTTTATAGTCTGAAACTGCCTGTCTTGTTTTGCTTTCCAAGTCAGTATCAGTTCAGGGAAGCCACACAGAGATTGGGACATGCTTTTGCTGCTACTCTGCTAAAAGAAGGCTGATTCCGAAACAGTTTTAGCTTTCATAGAATTTCCTCAACAGGCTAACACCCAGCTCCCAGCTAATTATCAACACTTCCTTGCTAAAACCCTATCATTTGTCTTCTTCTGTGCCTCTTCAATATTGTACAGTCCTTCCTCCACAATTGAGGGCTTGACCTTTGCAAATTTGATCGTTCATGAGGCATGTGTGTGCCTTCCCTCATTCTCCTCTTCCCATTTCCTTACGTTTTGCTGGGCATGGAGAAGGAAGACAAGTGCCCAGAGGAAGGCAAGGAAATGGGGGGTAAGGAAGTATGTGTGTGCCTTCCTTCTCCCCTCCAGAACTTCCCATTCCCATTCCCTTGCCTCTGGCACTGTTGCTGAGAACTTGTGCCAAGGCAATAAGCAAGGGAATGAGAGGTGGGAGCCCTGGAAGGAAATTAGAGGAAGATCAGGGGGCGGGGGGAGTTATTAACAATTTTCCCACATTTTTGAGGTTTCTGTGCCCTGAACCCTTGTGAAAGTGGAGGAGCCACTGTATGTTGTTAACAAGTGCTTATAACTGGTGTCACCCTTCAAGAGAAGCCCTATGTGGAGCAGCAGTTTGCTTTTGCCTGAACTTACAGGGAAGTACAAGATTCCTCTCCCTTCTTTCCTCTACTGTCTGCTGAATTAATAGAGTGTAAACTACTTTTGCACTTTGAATTCAGTTTGTAACAATGGAAGTAAATTCAAGATCAACTGGGGAAGAAATATTACGATGCATGGCCAATTTTTACATGCATGACTATTATACACACAGAAGTGGAAGAATACAGGAATTCCAACCAAAGAGGACTCACTGATACAATGTTGGATTTAGCTGAAATGAATAAACTGACAATCTTGATAAGAGAAAACTCAGTGGTGGCTTTTCTGAAGGACTGGGGACCTTACTAGATTTTTTGGAAGAAAAAAAGTATAGCATGCCTTACTAAGACAGGGGTGTTACCTGCTGGATAGCAAAAATTGCAAAAAATATCACTTTCTTATAAAGCTAGACACTTATGGCAGGAAAACATGCAGTAGTAGGACACTAGCTGTAAGTGTCTACTAGGTTAGGATGACCTCAGTATGGCCATGTCATAAGTTCAAGAGAATTAGACAGAAACCCCTGATGTTAATGGGTTTGGAATAATCCTCTCAATGACCTGACCTCCAAATACAATAGAAGACAAAACTGCCCAGGTACAGCAGGCATGCACTCCTGCTATGTGTATATCCTTTCTTTCCTATTTAACATACCCAACCAAGACATTAAGAGACTGTCATGGCTCCCACCAATGCTTTGTTAAGACAATCAGCCCATTCCAGACCTCTTTGTTTCCTCGGCCAGAAGGCAATTAACACACACACCCTTCAGGGTAGGAAATAAAGTATAAAAACCCCAGCTCCAGCCCAGGTAATTTGCTAGCACATTGAGCATCACACTGCACTCCAGACTCCCATTCCTCCGTGTTGTCCTCAAACTCTTGTTTGAGTCACTCTGCTTCAATCTTCTGCTTCAGGACCAGTAAATATCACCCTTCCACCCAAAATCTCTCTCTATCCAAGCTTTCTCACCTTTCCCTTCAACAGCCTTATCTAGTTCATGAGACTGTTTGATTTCTTGTGTGTATCTATTAAATAATAAATTCCCAATAAATAAATAAATAAATTCCCAATAAATAAATTTATTGTGTGTGTGTTTATTAATTCCCAATTAATACATTTCCAATAAATTACTCAACTTTTTACTGGAATCCCCTCTACAGTTAGTGCTGGTATATACAGGTGAAAAGATCCTGCCATTACCTTCCTCTCACAGGCCTTCTTTGAGCTATAATTCCCCCAAATTCTAAGGAAATGCTGGCACTGCTGATGAACCTCAAGGTCCCCCACCTTTTAGGGCAACAGGGAAAGCTTGCTAGAAAAGTCACTGTTTTTGTTCCCTGTGTGGTAGCCACTAGTTTGCAGGGGCATGGTTAAGTGTTACTAAAAGCAGATAAACATGCTATTGTTGTTGTTCTGTGCCTTCAGGTCATTTCCAACTTAGGACCAATGAAGGTGAACCTATCACAGGATTTTGGGGGGCTGAGAGTGTGTGACACACCCAAGGTCACCCAGTGGGTTTCCATGGCCAAGCAGGAAATCAAACCCTGGTCTCCAGTGCTTAAACTGCTACACCATACCAGCTCTCTTAAATCCTGCAATCTTCAGTTTCAAACCCAGAATTGGGGATCCCCAGACACTGGAATTAGCCCTCTGAAATTTCTTGATGGCCCTCTGAAATGTCTTGGTTGGCACATCCTCTTCTCCAAAGCACCATTGTTTGGCTGTTTCCCAGCATTCATACAAGGTAGTCCCCATTCTAAAAAAAATCACATTTTGAAATTCCTCTCCTTGTACGATTGTCAGAGTGAAAAGTGGAGAGGGTTCTTGTATGTTTAAAGGCTGTGCAGAAGAGGTCGTTTCGGTATATCTTGTTTGTCAAGCAGGGATCGCTTGTTACCTGGTTGTGCAACAAGCAACACTTACTGAAATTCCTTCTTCTACACAACCATTAAAGGAACAGAAGTCCCCTCTAGTTTTCAATCTGTCAACTGTACTAGGCAACCCTACAAGCTTTCAGGCCCGTTTTGCACGGCATTTGCCACACGAAAGGGTACCTGGAGCGTCACACGATTGTGAGTAGCGATCTGCACGATGCACTTACAATCGCGCGACGCTCCAGGGTTTGGAAGGCACCACATGTGCACTTTTTCATTTTTGGCTTTCAACTGAAAATGGTGCGCAATTGTGCATTGCTCCAGGACCCCACACGCACTTGCCATATGTGTGGCACCTCCGGACCGGGGGCAGTTGCGCTTCCTGCCCCAGCGCAGCCTGGGAAACTCCCAGGCTGCACTGCGGAAGGAAGAGGCAGGGCTCTCGCGCTGACTGCTCAGGAGCAGGCAGCTCATGTGGAGCTGAAGCAGCAGAGATGCGAGAGCCTCTCGCTGGAGGCTGCTCATGCGATTCCCGCACCCCAGCATTGGAAAAAGGTAAGGTGCGGAAAGGGCCTCAGATTAGAGGTGCTGGTATTTTTGACTCGACCCCTTTGCCTTTGGCCCCACCCACCAACAGAATGTGTCTCCGCCCCCCCCAAAAAATTTAAAACCCTTCCAGAAAAAGAATTCCGACCTCAGCCTGAATTCTGCATCTCTTTTCTGAAATAGATAAAACATCAAAATAAAAAGAACTTTAGTCCAAAGTATAAATGGAGAATTAAATGCAACGGATGTCTTTTCACCTTGCACTATTCTGCATATGTTTTTATCCCCACTGATGCAAGAACAGCTCCATAAAGAATTCCACACTCGCCTTGCCAGTCAGCCGGTTTTCGTGCCAGACCATTTGGCAGTTGCTGCGGTGTGTGATGATATGTTTACAATTTTATATGTGTGCCCTGGGGCTCCTGTGTATACAGCGTGACTAAATAGACGGGCTTATTTATATATCTTATTAAAACATAAGACAACCCAGAAAAGCCAAGAGACTTTCTGTAAGGGCAGCACTTGCCGAAATTACTTGCTTTTTTCCCTTCTTCTCCAAAGCCTGCCTCTGCTTTACAGTTTTCTAAAATTGTCCCAGCCAGCAGAAGTTCTTTAATTTTAAAACACTTGTTGATGTTGTTGCTGTGAGTCTTCAAGTTGTTTCCAACTTATGGTGAACCTATCAAGGGGTTTTTCTAGGGGTTGAGAGTGTGTGACTTGCCTAGGGTCACCCAAGGGGTTTCCATGGCCAAGCAGAGAATCAAACCCTGAGCCATTTCTGCACTAGACTGTTATAGCGCTATTATTCCACTTTCAACATCCTATGGAATTCTGGGGTTTTGGGAGGGACCGGCTGGAATGTGTCCTGGCTGACCCCTCCCGGAACCGCAAACCCCAGGATTCCATAGGATGCTGAAAGTGGAATGATCACGCTATACAGTCTAGTGCGGAAATGGCCCTGGTCTCCAGGGTCAGTAGCCCAAGGCTCAAACCACTACACCACACTTTGACATACAAGATTTCTGCCTCAAATGGCAATCGGGTATCTCCCTTTAAATGTCTTTTACAACTAAAGTCATTTCCGCACTAGACTGTTATAGCGCGATTATTCCACTTTCAACATCATACAGAATCCTGCAATTTGCCTTTGAGGCCCCTCTCTAAACTGCAAACTCCAGGATTCCATAGGATGCTGAAAGCGGAATAATCACACTATAACAGTCTAGTGCAGAAATGGCCTATAATCATGTCCCGATGTCATGCTGGGTGCTTCTCAGGCCCAGCGCTTAGAAAGTTACTTTTAAGAAATAATAAGTTCCCATTACAGTTTCAAGCACATCCTCAAGTAGTTTTCTTCTAAAAAGCAACTCTCTGCTTCTCTCTATTCAAAAATAAGTTGTTGTTTTGTTTTGTTTTTTAAAAAAGGGCAGACTGATACAAGCCACTGGCCTGTGGTATGCAACACATCTAAGGCAAGAAGCCGTACATCCCATCTAACTATAAACGTTACTGAAAGTTACAGTGACAGCACAAAAGAAGTTGGGCAACAATTGTAATGCAACTAGAGTATGTATTGTTGTCCTATGGAATTCTGGGATTTGTAGTTTGGTGAGGGACTTAGATTCTCTGCTGGACAGCTGTAGTACTACAGTTCTGTTGTGTTGACTAGAGTGATGCAACTCAAAGGGGTGCTCCCTGGACCACGACTGGTCCTTGATGAGTTTCCAGGAAAGAAAGTAGCCATTGTAGCCATTGGGCAGAAACATGGGCCATTTCCGCACTACACTATTATAATGCTATTATTCCACTTTCAACATCCTGTGGAATTCTGGGGTCTGTAGTTTAGGGAGGGGCATTTAGAATTCTCAGCCAGAGAGCTCTTTGGTCTCAGGAAACTACAAACCCCAGAATTCTACAGGAGGTTTAAAGCGGAATAACAGCACTATAACAGTGTAAGTGCAGAAATGGCCATGGTGTCATCCCCTGGCACACTGGAAAAAAATAATTGCCTGCCTCACGTCAGATGGCCTGAGAAGCACTGGACTAAAGCTCCCCAAAACAAAATTCTAGATGCTTCAGCAAACTACTAGTCCCAGAATTTCATAGGATGGAGCCACAAACAGTTAACAAGATCACAAATTGTTATTACTGGATAGGGAAGAATCACTATGCCTTAGTTATGGCCAAAACCCATTAATAATAAGTAACTTGGTGATTATAATGAGTTATTTCTAATCTCTGCTTTAAGGGGTCTTCCAACAAGTTGGATGAGACCTCATCTCAATGACAGAAGGACCATGCACTTATGGAAGATCTCAGTTTAGAGTAGGGCAAGGGGGAGATTGAAAAGATCCTGAAGGATGCCTTTGGGACCTATTCCAAGATGACAACGTGTGCCCTGAAACTCCTCCTCGCTCTGGGCCTTCTGTTTTGAATGGAGGCAGAAAAATGACTGATCCATACTCAACTACATCTCTGGAGATACAGCATTGGTTTGGTATACTCAGGCGTCTCCTCCCTCCGCCTTAAGGCCTTTTCACACTACACATTTATGGCACTACAATTCCACTTTAACTGCCATGGCAACTTTCTTTGATAACCCTGGAGGTTGCAGTTGGTGGAGGCATTATTGCTCTTAGGTGGAGAATTCTAAATGCCCCTCTCTGAATTTCCAGTCCAAGGATGCCATAGAATTGAACTGCAGCAATTAAAGTGGAACCATAGCACTATCATTGTGTAGTCTGAACGGCCCTCTTCTTAGGAAGAGGGGAGGAGGCACGTAGTAAAACATGATCTGGATAAAGGCCCTGAGGAATTTTCAGAAACAGGCTTGAGATGGGAATCTCTGCCACAACACTGGGCCAAAGCTCCTGGCATAGCCTAGCAGCTAAACTATCCAACTCTTTTGTTCGTCTTCCATTGATGCAAGATGCCATCAAAATTCTTGTTCTGATGACTTTTGCCAGAGTTGGAAGAAGTAGAGGAATTTCCCAACACTGGTCCATTTCAACCCCTGCCTGTTCCTTGGGCCAGAAGGGGAGCCCATGGACTACAATGACATTTGGCGACAGGTTACATCATCATGGATAGAGAAGGACACGGCTCTCCCAGTTTCACACCACATTTTGTTCTGCTGTCTCAGAGTTGCATCAAAACCCAGCCTGAACGGAATTTCTCACAGTTCCACAACCACACTGACAGAAGAGGAGTTGTGCCAGTAATGTATAGTTGATGGTCACATGTTGTATTTCAATCTATCCAAAAGCAAAGGCATTAGCAGATTTTACAAGTCAGTCCTGCCATCCTTCAAACCAAATATGTCCATCTGTTCTTTTTAGGGATGTGAGCAAAAGCGTGCTTGTTCCTCTCCCATTCAGTCCAGATTTGCACGACAAAATCAGGACCAACAGAAAAGAGTCCAGCAGTGTCAGGGCAATGCAGAGTTGCTCCAGTCCTTCGCCTTCATACAGTAAGGCTGAGATCTTGCTGTCACGCTCAGATAATTTAAATAATATACAGTTCTTTCAGTTATAATAATTATTAAACTATTATAAAACACACAGCCATGATGAGAAATGTTAAAAGCAGCCATTGACAGTCTCTTGCAAGTAGGTTCAGAATGTCAGTATAAATCAGGATACAACAAAAACTGGAGTTATATCAATAGTTACCCAGCTAAAAGAAATCCTCCCCAATTTTGCTTTCCTTTGTCTCATAACCATTGGTACGACGGAGGCAAGGCTCACAAAGTCAAGGGGCTGGGACATTCAGATTAACAGGGACAACGACATCAACTGTGACACATTCACAACTCGGAGCATCAGAATCATAGAACTGGAAAGGGCCACAAATGGCTGACTTGTCTATCACCCTGCCACACAGGAATACAGATAAGGCACTCCCAAAAAACAACTGTCCAACTTTTGTTTAAAGAGCTCCAATGAAAGAGAGCCCATCTTAGGAGATGGGGATGAATTTTCCTAGCCATCATATATTGTTGTGACCTATACCTGTGATAATGCAAAATATTTTGGAGTTCACTTGGTCCTAAATGGCAATTAAGATACCTAAGTTTAACAAAAGACCTGGTTGCAATGAAACCTTATGGGTACTGGTTTGTAGGTCTTCATCAACACAACAGCCTGCATTTCTAGAATCTCCTTGAGTGTTTGGTCATGAAGACTGTCTTGATGTCCTGCCAGATTTATTACTCTTTTTAGTCCTGTTTCACTTGTCAGACAAGATTTTGGCTTTTTATAACATATTATTCTTCTATCCCATGTTTCACTTGGAGAAGTTCCTAGCAGATAACTGGGGAACCCACAGTAACTCCAAAGCCAGGAATAAATTGATCCAAAATCTATTAACTGCAACAAGTTCAAGGGAGTTCTATTGCAGCCTGGCAAACACAGAAGCCATTTTGTATGGCACACATGAACATCAGAAGGTTGGCAAGAAGAAGAGAGAGATTAAGTCTGTGGCTGTGAAAAATGGAGGGGGGATTACACCAGAAATTAGCCCAACATTTCTAATTGTGCAATAAAAATTCTTTTTTACATCTTGAGATTTAGTCTCTCCTTCTGTTACAGTAAAATTGTTTGCCATGAAAATTGCACACTGGTTTAAAATGCAGGAAGCATGTAGCATCACAGAAGTTGAAACACAGGAAGTCTGTAACATCATGAAACTCCCCCTGACTCCACAAACACCCCAGGCCATCTAGCTCAATATTATCTACACTGGTGGATAGAGATTCTGTATGGACTAGCCCCTAATCTTGCCAGAGCGTGGGGGCCCATCAAGGCTTGGGAAGTGCCAAAAATGATCAATCTTTGGTGTGTTCTCACCACTGTGTTACTCTATTGATCAATAGTGTCAGGACTTAGAGATGGAACCAGATGAGATCTTTATGCTAGAGGAAGAATCTATCACTGGCCAGAGCCTGGATCAAGAAAAGAAAGAGGCAAAGTTTTTCTGGGACCACAGAGTTTGTTCTTGATGGTGCCAGGCCCAGCCATGGGGACACATGTGTTAGTATATCTAAACTGGATTACAGAAGCGCTCTCTACCAGGGGCTAGGTTTGAAGAGTCTTCTGGAATTTCAGTTAGTCCCAAATGCTGGTAGAATCTCACTTCCAGGTTCATGCTAGAGGTTGAAACTGGGACCATCTGTACCCAATGTGTCAGGCTCTACAAGCGAGCTACTTTTGACCACTTTAGCCAAAACACCCAAGGGTCTAGGCTGGATTAGATAAGAAGCATTTCCATAACTTTTTTTTTTTTTAAACCAATCTAAACTAAACCTGGTTTAAGGTCTCAGAACTGAGATGGTTGATCAGGATCTGAGATCTAAAATCCATCATGGGAGAGGAAAACCTAATCTGGGCTTTGGATCTGGACCACATGCATTATCTCCCAGCATTTTCTTTCTTCAACTGTTCTTACATCTTTTGGAAGAAGAAAAAATAGATTTGCTTCATTCAGTTGCAGAACACCAGTGGCAAAAGGAAGCAATTGTCCAGGCATAGGGTGCATCAAAGTTCAAATATGTAGACAAAGTTCGGACAGGGTCTTCGGATTAATTTCTTTCCCCACTTGGCCACTCTGTGTTGTGACTTTGTCTGGGATCAGACTCCCACAAGCATCCCCATGAAATCAGAGCCATTCTGAATGGTGATAGGTGCCCCGGCACTGTTGTCGACAAATATTGAAGTATACTGTCCAGCCTGTGTTGTAGAGAACAAACACAAACACAAATTAGAGTGAAAGGATTAGCTGCCAATACCCATTTTGATTGGAATTAGTTGCTGATACCAATTTTGGCTTTCATATAAGCCAGAGAAGTAGGATATACATCTTTGTATAAATAAAAATTTATGTGCCCCCAGAACAATATGCTAAATCTAGGGAATTAACCAATGGCAACCAATGGTTTCCATATTAGTGGGGCATGTAATCTCTTCTGCTTTCAGTTTGAAGTCTAGAGGAAGTGTCCAAGGTGCTAGATCTATCTCGGGGCTTGGGTTCAAGACCTTGGATAGCTCCTTTGGATAGCTTCTTGGACTCACTATCCCTCTGGCACAGAAGTCACCAGTTACCATTGGAATTAGCAGAATCTAATCTAACTCTAATGTTTCCCAAATTATAGCTGAGACTCTACATAGTCATGGATAGCTTAAGAATTCCACATGAAGAACTCCCAGGATTCACCACATTATTCTGGCAGCATTCCCACAACAGTCATCTCTGGATGGTGGAGAGCACAGAGGACAGGAGATGTGTCTGGTCATGTCCCCACAGCCAGACAAAGACTGAGAATATCTTCTACTGAGATATCCCAGAGTCCTCCAGAGATCTCAGCAGATGATGTCACTGGTCTGTGTCTGGTTATTGGAACCTGGTAGATGCTCTTCTGTTCCCCTCCACTTTCCTTTAGCAATGGGATGACCATTAGAGGTGGCTGTCACAGCAACAGAGTGAGTCCGGCAGAGGAAGGAAGGCAATATAAACCTCTGTGATGACCAAAATGATGCACGTACAAATCTAAGGTGGAATTATGTTTGTATGTATTATCAACAGAATACTGGCTTCTGCTTCCCAAATAATTCTGGGCCCTGCCAATCATCACATCAGGTTCACAAGAGAACAACAACAAACTCATTTTGTACACCACAGACCTCTCTTGGTATCTGTACTTGGACCAAATAACATATAATAAAATATTATATAAGTCATATCTCATTAGAAGAACCATGAGTATGAATACAGTTGGGATCACGACCCCATAGGTAACTCCATGAAGAGTGAGGACACCAGGCTTGTTTTTAAGTAAGGGAAACCACCACCCTTTTGATGTTTTGGACCATACCTCCCAGAAGCCTAAGCCACCATGGCCAATGGGGGATAAGGGATTGTGGGAAATGTAGTTCAAAACACCTGGAGAGCTTGACGTTGCCTACCATGGACTAAAACAAATTTCCAAGCTGAAACTGTTGGTTTAATCTTTAAACTGCCAGCTGCAGCCTGGAAACTGCTGATACAACCACCTCACTTTGTAAGATGAAGGACTGCAGATCACAGAGAACCTAATTTAGTCAGAGCCTTAGAATCCACTGGCTGGAAGCTCATGCAAAATGGTGATCATAGGGGTGGAGCTTCTTTTTATATGGAATCGCTGGAGGCAAAGTTTGCCACTGTCAAGCGGGGAGGTGAATCCACTTGGAGCTCAAAGAAGTTCAGCACCCTGGATAACACCTTTAAAGTTCAGGCTAAAACCCAGAGTAGACATGGGTGGCCCCATGTCATTCCCTCTCCAACATGGAAGCCATTATCTGCATCAGCTGAAAGCCCAATGCCATATTACTGTAAGCTGCCTGCTACATCCGCCTTACCTGTAGCTGCAGCAGTCCATGGACGTTGACAGTGAAGATCTTGCTATTGCTTTCCAGGCCAGCAATGACTTCCAAAGACCTAGAGAGATGAAACAGGGTGAGGAAAAGAGCATTCGTTGGCCAGAGTCATCATTAATGTGGCCACTAAGAGCTAAGCTCTGCGTCAGGATGTCTCAGATTCAAGTCTTGCATGCCTTGAATTGTTTCATAGTCAAAGGAACATATTTCAGTACACACAACAGCAGCTACAGCAGTACAATTGTAAACTGCTTTGCATCCCATGTTGAAAGCAGGGTGAGATATAAATTAAATAAATGAGGAGGAGGAAGAGGGGATCCCAGAACTGCTTTTAAGGAAGCGCTGAGCATTGGCAGAAAGGTTGTTATTAATTCATCCTGCTTGCACAGAGAAAGCAGCTGGCTTCCCCCTCCATTATCACTGAAACATTTTTAAATGTGAAGCCTGTTACAAGCACAATGTAAACTGGAGTCCTCTCCATGTATTCAGAGTACCCTACAAATAAGAAAGCACGGGATGGATGGCCGAGAACCTTTGTTCTTCTTGGTCAAAATCAACAACAATCACTGTTCTCATATTTCTAAGGGCTGGACCATTTAGTACACTTCTGTCAGATCATAGAATCATAGAAATTCAGAGTTGGAAGAGACCACACAGGCCATCCAGTCCAACCCCCTGCCATGCAAGAACACCCTCAAATCAATCCCGACAGATGGCCATCCAGCCTCTGCTTAAAAACCTCCAAGGAAGGAGACTCCACTACACTCCGAGGCAACAGATTCCACTGCCGGACAGCCCTGACTGTCAGGAAGTTCTTCCTGAGGTTCAGGTGGAATCTCCTTTCCCGCAGCTTGAATCCATTGCTCCTTGTCCTGGTCTCTGGAGCAGCAGAAAACAAGCCTTCTCCCTCCTCTACGTGGCATCCCTTCAAATATTTAAACATGGCTATCATGTCCCCTCTTAACCTCCTCTTCTGCAGACTAAACATACCCAGCTCTCTAAGTCTATCCTCATAGGGCATGGCTTCCAGGCCTCTCACCATTTTGGTTGCCCTCCTCTGGACTTGCTCCAGCTTGTCAATATCCTTCTTGAATTGGGGTGCCCAGAACTGGACACAGTATTCAAGATGGGGTCTAACCAAAGCAGAGTAGAGTGGTAAATCATTTGGGGAGACACCCAGCTTGGTCTGGAGAGGGGCTCACACCCCCTCTGCCATGGAGGAGGAGGAGTTAGCAGAATTGGCAAGTTGGTGCTCTGTAGAAGTCTGGGACTACAGTCCTATAATACCTGACTTTGGGCTATGGTGGTTGGGCCTCATGAGATTAAAACAACCGGACGCAATAGCAACTGGCAGCTGCAATGTCACTAGGGGCTGGAAATCCGTTCTGAGTCTGAATTAGAGCTCTCCAGGGTGTTGGCCTCTATCCCCCCCCCAACAGATATACCTTGAATAGCTCTGTCAAAGATTGCACTAAAACTCAGAATGGACTCACCACCCCTTAATGTTGGAGCTACCCGCCACCACTATCTGGAAGGCCAGAATGATGACAATGTTTACATTTAGTTTTGTAAACTCTGCTTTCACCAAGTGAGCCAGAACTGAGAGAAGCCTTCTCCTGTAGATCTTAAAACTCTGGCAGGTTTGTATGGGGAGCTATGGTCTTTCAGAAAGTCAGCATCTGAGCCATATAGGGCTTCATAGGCCACGATCAGCACTTTGAATTGTACCCAGAGACAAACCAGGGAAGCTGTTTTAACAAGGAAGTTATATGTTCCCTATAACTGGCCCCAGTCAGCATTCTAATTGCAGCATTTTGAACCAACGGAAGTTTCCAAACAGTTTCCAAAGGAAGCTCACGGTGAGTGAATTACAGTAATCCAACTGAAATGTAATGAAGGCATTTGTAACTGTTGCCAGACCTGATGTCTTAAGGAATGGGTACAGATGGCCTGTAAGTTTTAGCCGTGCAAATGCTCTCCTGGACACTCCTGAAACCTGGGTTTCCAGGCTCAGAGTTGACTCCAGGAGAACACTCAAGCTGTTATTCCAGAGCTTTCCAAGCTGTGTATCATGATGCATTAGTATGTTGGCTGCAACACGTAGGTGTGTCATGGGAAAATAATGGGCAGAAGGGTTGCCTCTCCTGCCACTGTGGCTGGCCAGGCCTGGGTGAAGGGAAGCTGCCTCTGCCAACACACCAGGCTAAGGAAGACCCTGGTGAGGGCAGCGGTGGTGGGGCAGGCCCGGGTGGAGAGGCTGGCTCCCCCACGGCCCCAGACAGAGGAAGACAAGGGCGGCGGTGGGCCAAGTCCAGGTGGAGGAGCTGCCTCCACTTACTGAATTACTTACTGAATTGCTGTGTCATAAAATGATGCATGTCTAAAAAGTGTATCACCAATATGAAAAGTTTGGAAAGCTCTGTGCTATTCTATTCCAAAGCCCTCATTCCCCCAACAACTTACACTCCTGGTGTGTGTGTGTGTTATAGAGAGAAAAAGAGACACAGAAAATGTGCTCAGGCTGGGTAGACATGGAGTCCATTCACACTATGGAATTATAGTGCTATTATTCCACTTTAACTGTCACAGTTGCATCCTATGGATTCCTGGGACTGACACTTTAGGGAAACTAGAGAATTTAGAACTCTTACTCAGAGAGCTCTACTGCCTCACCAAGGTACCAATCCCAGGATGGAACCATGGCCATCGAAGTGGAATAATAGTGCTATAATTACATAGTGTGACTAGGCCCCTGGTTTAGGTGGACCGATGATGTGACATGATAGAACAGGAATGGGCAACTATGGCTCTCCAAATACTGATGGACTGAAACTTTCACTAGCCCTAGTCAAGATAGCCACAGTTGCCTTTTCTGTGGTACAAGCAGGCAGTATTGTAGGCTTGTAAACTGAAAAAATTATCACAACTCCATGCTATTGGACAAGAAAGGAACAACAATCCCATGCTAGCAATAGCGAAAGCCCTTGCCAAGCCACTGGGTTAGTGGGGATTCTGCTGCCTGGTACCACCTTAGCTATAAATATGAATTTTATTATACCCAAATGGTCTTCTCCAGCCAACAAAAGAATTTACCCTTCGAGGCTCCACATATTCTGCTCCATTCTCCAATAAACTGTTTAAATTAGAACTTTTAATGGAGAGATTGGATCCGTTTGAGACCCAAGGAAGAGGGGAAAGGGCACGTCTCCATTCCAAAAGCTTGCACGAAACTCTGCTTTACGAGGACCATGGGATTTCAAGGGCTGCCAGTAGACCTGTCAGGTTAAATTTTTCTTTCTTTGTTTCAGCAGAGTTCTTTCTCCTAGTGCTAGGTGGGGAGGATGAAGAACAAACAGCTGAGAGAAGATCCAAAACGGAAATTCTTAGCTAGAAAAACAGAGAGGTCATTTTGGGAAAGAGTGGGTGAGCACCACTGTCCTGTTCTGGAGGGACACTTATGTTTTACATGGCACAGGGGGTCACAAAGCCCTGCTGAGGAACACAACAGCAGTAGCAACAACAAAGATGCGGTAGAAGGGTGTGTCTGGGTGCAAACAAAGATCAGTTTGGGCTCGTGCACACAACCCCCCTGCCGCGTCCCTGGCAAAATTGACACAGTGGCAGGTGTGTGTGCATGTCCAAATTATGACTTTGGAGGCTAGGATCTGGACATGGAAACCTACTGGGTGACCTTGGGCAAGCCACATTCTCTCAGCCTCAGAGAAAGACAAAGGCAACAAATCTTACCAGGAAAATCTCCATGACAGATTTGACTCAGGGCCTCTCTGTCCTACATTGTTTTAGTGCTCTTATTCCACTTCCAACACCCTGTGTAATTCTGGAGTTTGTAGTTTTCTGAGGCCCAAGAGCTCTCTGGCTGAGAATTCTCAAGGCCCCTCCCTAAACTGCAAACCCCAGAATTCCACAGGATGTTGAAAGTGGAATAATAGCACTATAACAGTCTAGTGAGGAAATGGCCCAGAGAATGGAAACGTTACTATTTTTGCCCACAAGACCCAGACTCCAGTGGCATGCTTCTTGGAGGATTCTGGGGATTTTGTAATCCATAATTTATCTAAACTTCAGATGAGACTCCAGTATATGTCTCAGGGACCACCTGTACTCTATGGCAGTAGTTCTCAGACTCTGAGCACAGTTCTCATAATCCCTTAGCGCTAGCCATATTGGCTGGGGCTCCTGGATGCTTAAGCCCAAAAGAGATGGAAAACTCATGTTTGCTCTGTGCCAGTGGTTCTCAGATTTTGGTCCTCCAAATGTTTTGGACTTCAACTCTTAGAAGTCCCAGCATGGCTAATAGTCAGGGACTCTGGAAACGAAAGTCCCAAACATTGAGGCAAACTGCTGTGAACCATTCTCTGTCATGCTCAGGTTGTGAATGCTAAAACCACAGTACCTGTGTACAAAAGGAATATATCAGCATGTCTGGAGGAAGCCCAACCTTTGCAGAAGTTGTGTGTGTGTGTGTGTGTGTGCATGCGTGAACCTTAGAGAAAACAGTCCAGCAAAGAAACAGCTCAATAAGGACCACAGCTGGTCAGGGGTCACAAAATATTGGAAGACCGTTGAGAAGAAAAAGATTGAAAGCCAAGTGGGAGAGGGACTGCAGTTGAGCTACTGAGAAAGGACGGTGAAAAACAAACATGAAAGTATCAAGGGTGGGCAAAGGATAGACTTTGGGCTACATCTGCCCCCCAGGACTGATTTTCTGACACGCTGGGGCTCCCAAGATTTTTTTAAAAATATTATTTTTTTAAGTTACAAAATGCTCTGAAATGACCTCTAGAGGGTATGGAAGACATTTTCCCCACAATTGGAGGCACACAGCCCCCAGGGGTCAAAAATTTCATTTTTTCACTTCCCCCCAAAATGTCCTCTAGGAAGGAGAGACATTTCTACCATGTTTTGGCTACTCCAGGGCACTTTATGCCCAGTAAAGACCTTTTTTTGAAACAGGAAGTGACTTCTACTCACTTTCTGTTGTTAATCACTTTCTCTTGATCCTAACATAGGACAGAAAAGCCCCCCCCCAAAAAAATGTGGTTCCCCCCCCCCCCAGAAGTAGTTGCAGGGGGAGGTGCAGCCCACCATGGCCTCCTGGGGATGCTAAGGTGGCCCCAATCCTTCCCTGGTTTCCCAGCTCTGGTGCAGAAAGAATTATCTCATTTTGGGGGTAAGTCAGCTCCTAAGTTGCACTGAGAAAAACAGAGAGGGAGAAAAACGTAAAACGGAAGGATTGGAACCCTGAACCAGAAGCATTCCCCCACCACTGCAGGCACCACTTGTCTTCTGCACAATTTTTTTTTTTGAAAAAGATGTTACTCACGTGTAACGATGGCAAAGGGATTCAATGCAGATCAGTACCCGGATGTTGTCTCTTGCTCGAAGCTGCAGTTTACTTTTTAGCTCACTGTGATCTTGGAAAGGAAGAACGAACAAAACTTGAGAAAAAATGAAGCACGTTTTACGGAAAGCTGGACACTGGTGACATTTCAGAACCTCCCACCCCCCAAAAAAAGATTTTTAGATGTTTAACATAAATACTCTGAAAATGAACAAGGAACTCTCTAACTTTTACAATAATTGGCTGATCAAGTTAAGGTCAGTACTAAGCTAAAAAGACAAATGAATGGGTGCTAGAGCAAATCAAGCCTGAACTCTCTCTAGAAGCAAAGATGGCTAAACTGAGGCTGACCTACTTTGGCCATATCATGAGAAGACAAGATTCACTAGAAGAGACGATAATGCTTGGAAAGGTACAAGGTCAGTAAGAAAAGAGGCGAAACTGCATTACAGATGGATATACTCAATCAGGGAAGACACATCCCTGAATCTGCAAGACCTGACCAGGGCAGTTGAGGATAGGGTGACTTGGAGGTCTCGCATACATAGGGTCTCCTTAAGTTGAAGCCAACTTGACAGCCATTAACAACAACAAATACTATGTCAGCCCTGAGATGACTTTCCAGAAGTTACTAGCTGGCCATCACGGCCCTGAACAGAAGCCAAGGCTGAAACAGAACTGATCAGCAAGAAGCCCTTTAAATTACACCCTTCCAGACTCTTCACCATTTTGGTTGTCCAGACGAGGGCGACCAAAACAGTGAAATGTCTGGAAGCCATGGCCTATGAAGAACACCTTAGGCAGCTAAGTATGTTTAGTCTGCAGAAGAGAAGGTTAAGAGGGGACATGATAGCCATGTTTAAATATTTGAAGGGATGTCATGTTGAGGAGGGAGCGGGCTTGTTCTCTACCGCTCCAAAGACTAGGAAAAGGAGCAATGGATTCAAGCTGCAGGAAAGGAGATTCCACTTGAACCCCAGGAAGAACTTCCTGATGGTCAGAGCTGTCTGGCAGTGGAATATGCTGCCTCCACAGAGTGTGGTGGAGTCTCCTTCTTTGGAGGTTTTTAAGCAGAGGCTGGATGGCCATCTGTTGGGAATGCTCTGATGGGTGTTCCTGCATAGTAGGGGGTTGGACTGGATGGCCCCTGGGGTCTCTTCCAACTCTATGATTCTATGATTCTGTGATATGAGCCTGCCCAAGTTTTAAGATGCTTACGGGAGGGCTTTCTCTCAGTCCCACCATTTGAACAGGCATGCTTGGTGAAGACACAGGAAAGAGTGTCTTCTCTGTGGTTACCCCCAGGCTATAGAACTCTCTGCCACCAGAGACCAGGCCTGCCTCCTCCATGCTCTCCTCCTGCCAGCAAGTAAAGATGTTTTTTAATTATTACTTGAACAACTACTTAGTGACTAAGGGGCCACAAGGAAAGAGCTTTAATGGGCTGCATGTGCTGCACTGTATTTTTAAATTGTACTTTCCATTACATCAAAGCAACAGAAAACCATGTAAGACCATTATGTTTAAATATGGAATTTTATTTAATTGCATTTCAATATTTTAACTCTGTGTGTGTGTGTGTGTGTGCGCGCGCGCATGTGTGTATGTGTGCGTGCGTGTGCCTTCACGTTTCCTGTCAACTTAGGGTGACTCCATGAATTTCAGAGAGTTTTCTTAGGCAAGGGATTTTCAGAGGGGGCTTTGGCGGTCCCTTCCTCTGACAGATAGCTTTTTTATTCTTGTTAACTGCTTTCAGGTCAACTTCAACATAATGGAGACCCTATGGATGAGAAATGTCAAAGTCACTCCATCCTCAACCACCCTGCTCAGGTCTTGCAAGTTCAGGGACATGTCTTCCTTTATTGAGTCTACTCAACTGTAATGGGGCCTTCCTCTTTTTTTACTGCTTTCCCAAGCATTATTGTCTTTTCTGGGGAGTCGTGTCTTCTTATGATATGGCCAGAGTACGACAGCCTATGTTTTGTTGTCTTGGCCTCTAGGGAGAGTTCAGACTTGATTTGCTCCAGGATCCATTCATTTGTCTTTTTAGCAGTCCAGGGTGTCCGTAGAACTCTTCATTTCAAATGAGTTGGTTTTCTTTGTATCAGCTTTCTTCACTGTCCAGCTTTCACAACCATAAAGGAAATAAGAAATACAATGGCATGGACAATCCCAACTTGTTAGTGTTAGTGAATACAAAGTGATTTTAAGAAATCATTTGTTCTTGCCTTGTGATAATGAAACCTATGAAGATGTGCATTCCTTGCCCTGGACTTGAATCAGGAATCTTAGGGTCCATTCACTAGTTTCATATCCAGAAGTGTTACTTTATGGATGGACACGTCCCCAGAATCCCCCATCCATCATGGCCAGTAGGCTGGGGGAGTCTGGGTATTGTAGTCCAAAAAAGAAAGGTTTCCAAATGTGTGGTAGAATAAATAAATAACCAGAACTAGGGTGCACAGCATCCCCTCAAACTCCCTAATACAGGGGTGGTGAACTTCAGGCCCTGCAACCAAATCCTGCCCTTCCGGTGTCCCAGTCTGTCCCTCTGTTGTTTCTCCGATGACTTTGCTACCTTCTCCATGTTACTATCGTTTAGTGGTTTTCCAGCTTGTGTGCAGAAACACCTTTCCTCGGTTATTAGCAATAAGATCCTGAAGCTCAGCTAGGCTGGCATTGTTGGGTTCCACCTCATTTGCCTTTGGCCCCACTCATCTCTGGAATGTGGCCCCTGAGAATTCATCTGAACTTGAATTGAACTGAAAGAGGCTCTCTGGCCTGGCCTAGGACCAAATTCACCGTGCAGTCAAAGCACAAGGAGGGAGCTAGCTGAGAGGCCACGGGGGCTGAACTGGAGGCTAGGGAGGTACCCTTATAAGGCTGTCCACCCTTCTGGAAGAAGGTGGAGCCTGGTGGAGCCCTATGGTGCCAAGGGGGAAGAAAGGTCTCAGTAGAGCCACAGACTGTGTGCTGCTTGGAGCTGTCCAAGGTCCTGAAAATTTCAGGACCTTGGACAGCTTGTGCCTGCTTGTGGCAGCCATTACAGCCTAGAACAGAAAGGAAAATGGTGCCCCCCTCCTCCCCCAAAAATGTGTCCTGTTTTAGGGTTTTTCAGATTGAAAAGTGGAGAAGACTCTTGTAACTTTAAGGGTTGTGCAGAAGAGGGAATTTTGGCAGGTTTTGCTTGTAACTCAATTAGATAACAAACCACTCTACCTGCTGAAATCCACAGGTATCAATGTGGCAGGGCCTTCTTGGTGTTGGTACCCCAACCCTAGATCTCCCTTCCAGCAGAGATGCCATTATCCCCACAGCATTGACATTTAGGGATAAAAACAGATCTATTTTTTCAGGTTTTTTAGAGTGTGAACAAATTTTTTATTTAAGGATTGTTTTATTGTTAGGCTTACTGTATGCTACCCAGCCCTTTCTCAGAATATGGTCTGGAAATTATAGTCCAAGAAGCATCTTTTCCAAGCTCTGGCCCCGTTATATGTATGTACTACTGCTTTTTGTTATCTGCTGTCAAATTGACTTCAGCTTAACGGTGACCCTACGAATGAGAAATCTCCAACAACACAACCACTTTGATCTAATGTTTGTTATTCATTCATTCATTCATTTATTATATTTGTAGGGCCCCTTACTCCCAGAATGGGATCCAATAATAAATAAACACATTAAAAAAACATTTGAAACTGTTAAAAATATTAAAAGAATATAAAATCATAAAAAAACTAATATTCACTTTAAAGCAAGCTAATAAACAAAGCTCTCCAGCTTACATAAAAGCCTGTTTAAAAAGAAAAAGTTCAAAAAGAGAAGTTTTCACCCACTGTGAGTGTCAGCACCAAACTGAGCTCAGATTCTTCTACCTGCACAAATGAACTTCTGGTTTCTGGAAACTTTCTTCATTTCAGCAATTATAGCACAGGGCAGAAGGAAAGCTATTTCTGTGGTTTTTCTAGTCTACTGAAAATCACCAGTAGATCACAATTTGCCCATACCAAAGTCTATTTTCCAGACCAGAGACCAGAGTGAGTGCTGGAGGAAAGACAAAGGGCAGCAAAGAGATGCCACTCACCAATATGGACGTTGGCGGAGAACTGATAGATGCCCGATATGGATGCCGTGAATCTCCCAGTGGTTAAGTTTAGCCCAGATCCTCGGAGGAAAGCCCCTTTGGCCAAAGGCTGTGGAGGGAAAATAACACAGTTTTGAATAAAGTGGGCCAGAATTTCTCCTCTTCTCCTTTCTATAATAAGTCATCACCTTCATCTCAGGCGTCCTTCCTTTTGGTCCATTCTGTATTATATATTATTTCCCAACTGTTTGTTTCTGTCCATAATTTGGAAGGCAGCAGTAGGAGAGGGTCATTGCCTTCCAGGCCTACTTTATAGAGTCCCAGAGGCTTCTGCTTGGCCGCTGTAGCAAACATGATCTCCAACTAGTTTAAAATTCTTGATTACTTTGGTCTGCCTTCGGAGCCAGTTTTGATCTCAAGAGTCCTCCGCCATTGAACACAATCTCCCTCTCCCATTCCTGCTTTCCTTCCCAAAAAAGTCACTGGCAACTCACACTGCCAGATTTCAACAGCAAGCTGATAAAAGCCCTTCAGAGAAAGCAAGAAAAAAAAAAGATCTTTTTAAAGCTGGGTAAGAATCATACAGGTGGCCTAAAAACCCTAAAGACACCAGATCCTATGTGATTGTGGAGGCTAAGCAGGGTGAGCCCTAGTTACTACTTGGACAGAGACTGCCAACAAATACCAGGGGCTGTAGGTTATATTTCAGAGGAAGGAACTGGCAAAACCACCTCTGAGCAGTCCTTGCCTAGGAAAACCCTATGAAATTAATGGGGTTGCCATAAGTTGACAGGCAACTTGAAGTCACGTTCACATAGGATTCATACAGCCTTCCAGATACCATTGGACTACAACTCCCTCACTAACACAGCCAACATGATGAGAACAGCTGGAAGTTGCAACACAACTAAATCCAGAGGGCCAATTATTCCTGATCACAGGGCCCTTTCACACTGCACAATTATAGCAATTTGATTCCACTTTAGCTCTTTGCCTGAATTCTATTGCCTAGGGCTTGTGGGTTGGGGAAGCACTGGAGCTCTCTGACTGAGAATTCTAAGTACCCCTTCCTAAACTATAAATCCCAGGATGTAACCATGGCAGTTAAAGTGGAAACACAGTAATAGAGCTTAATGTTTAAAGGTTTTTCATGATTTGCCACTCAATCGTTTAGTGATCTATGTAAAGCCATTTCATGCAACCAACTTCAGATCTTGGTTTGCAACCAGAACTGAGCCACACAGATTTTGGGAAGGATAAATGTACAAGTCGTATACTACTAAAGGATTCTGGTCTTATCCATCTGAGCTGCTCTACACAGAACAGAACAATCACTTGCTTATATTCCTGGAAGACAACACTTCTGTCTCACAGATCTTGGATGGTAAATCTGTCCTCACTTCCATATATAATTTCCTAATCTAAAATGGCCAACAATAGGATTATATATAAACTTAACAAAGGTGGGACACCAACTTCATTTTTGTATAGCCACTCACACAAACACTAATACAGAACCTAATAATGTCAACAGTACCATCAGAGTGCACTCATCTCTAATGTGGCATGTGCTACCAACCTGCCAACAGTGCCTTTTTATAGCTGTCTACATGGGAGAAATGACAAGATCTTTAAGCTAAAAACAAAAACAAAACCTGGCACAAATTTCACAACAAAATTAACATTTCTATCTGAAAGGGCATTCCAGTGTGCTGATCTTGAAACCATCATTCTCCAGCAACAGCGCTCTTGTATGGATACATTTCTGAAACACAGTTCATGGGCAAATTTGATTCTACCAGTTTGGGACTCAGTCTAGACCAAGGTTCTCTTCCCCAACACAGGAACAAGGTCTCTTAGCTAATTGCGGCTGTTGTGAACATTGCTTATTTCAGAGTTTAGGGTATTTGTGATTATTTGGAGTTTTGCATCCAAATATCATAGATCAGTGCTCCTTAAAGTGGTGAGTCAGTTGACTGGTACTGGTCCATGTGACAACAGCTGCCAGCCCGCAGCAAGATTTCAGGAAAGATTTTGGCCAGTGGCATAACTCCTGGAACTGGGCCCAGGGTAGAACCCTCTGGTACCCCATTAGTAACTTCTCTCCAGGATGAAGAGGAGCCATTGCTGAGCTCCATTTGGGTTCACCGAATCATAGAATCATAGAGTTGGAAGAGACCCCGGGGCCACCCAGTCCAACTCCATTCTGCCACGCAGGAACACACATCAAACTATGCTGAACAGATGGCCATCCAGCCTCTGCTTAAAAACCTCCAAAGCAGGAGACTCCACCACACTCCTTGATGCAGCATATTCCACTGCCAGACAGCTCTGACCATAAGGAAGTTCTTCCTGAGGTTCAGGTGGAATCTCCTTTCCTGCAGCTGGAATCCATTGCTCCTTGTCCTTGTCTCTGGAGCAGCAGAAAACAAGCCCTCTCCCTCCTCAACATGACATCCCTTCAAATATTTAAACATGGCTATCAGGTCCCCCTTAACCTTCTCTTCTGCAGAGGAAGCATCCCCAGCTCCCTCAGCTGCTCCTCATAGGGCATGGCTTCCAGACCCTCCACCAGTTTGGTTGCCCTCCTCTGGACGTGCTGCAGCTTGTCAATATCCTTGAAATGAGGTGGCCAGAACAGGACACAGTATTCCAGATGAGATCTAACCAATGTAGAATAGAGTGGTACCATTACCTCCCTCGATCTAGACATCATATTCCTATTGATGCAACCAAGAATCGCATTGGCTTTCTTGGCTGCCGCATCACACTGCTGATTCATATTCAGTCAGTCAACCAGTTACAAATCCACCTAACAATACCATTGTCTAGCCCACATTTCACTAGCTTGTCTGCAAGAATATGTTTCAGGGTTTTCAGAAGGAGGAGCTTCATGAGATCCAGTTAGATTTCTCAGGGTGGTTTCTCATATCCCTAGGTCTACCTAATTGCTTTCTTCTGTGGAGGGGGGGCTTAGCAGTCTCTGTTTTTCTTTCTCGTCATTTCTAAATTTCAGAGGAGGAAACGGGCAGCCCTAAAGCCCCTGGTTTAGCAGCTCCCATGCGAGGGAGACGTCTCCAGTCCTACAGCTCACAGGAGAGATTATCGGACTTAGGCTAAAATAAACTCAGCAGCAGCATGCTTATTGTTATCGTTGGCTCATGCGGTGTGGGTTTGGCTGAAGCTACGGGAGAGAAGGAAAAAAAATAGCTTTAAGATGCTAAAAAAATAAATAAATAAAAGTCTATTAATTGCAGGTTCTAATGCTGTCACATCAGTTTTGGTGGAGTCCTGCAATGCTCTGTCATTTCCGCACTAGATCATTATAGCACTCTGATTCCACTTTCACCATCCTGTGGAATCCTGGGGTTTGCAGTTTCGGAAGGGGCTGGCTGGCCCCTCCCGAAACTGCAAACCCCAGGGTTCCACAGGATGGTGAAAGTGGAATCAGAGTGCTATAACAGTCTAGTGCGGAAATGGCCTCTCGTCTCGATTGGAACTAGACTTTTTTTTTGACTGAGTAGTATGGTGTAGAACTACCATTCTCAGCGGGGCCCATACGGCCCCCAAGGGGGCCCTGCCCTTTTGAAGGGAGTCACAGACTGAAAACTGTGGGGTGCCCCAAGGTTTTACGAAACCATGAAATACACCAGCAACAACCTTAATTAGAGTCACTCACTTCTCTCCTATCTGTAATATCTTTCCTATGCACCATATGAATTCACCTGGTATATTCATTGCTTAAGCTCTTCTTACATCTCGATTTAAGAGGTAAAATCCACAAAATTTGAGGCTCTTGCAATATATATCATAGCTCGTAGGAGCCATGCAGGGTCTCTCACACAGCCTCACTTCAGAGTCAGTTCCAAGCCAGACTTCACTGGGTCAACATATTCAATCAAGCATTCTCATCTCCCGAAAGATGAACATGTCTTGCTAGGCTTTTGTTAACCTAGTAACTTTGGGTATATCATACTTCAAAGTAGCTTATGAAAAGTGTTTAATGGCTTTTCCCTCAGGTTATTTGGTTGAATGAAGATTCAGCACGGTAGTTTCCTTGACAAAATCCAGGAACAGAACCAACATTGCAACAAGAGGCTCCAAATGTCCAGGGCCATTTCCACACTAAACTGTTATAGTGCTATTATTCCACTTACACCATCCTATGGAATCCCAGGGTTTGCAGTTTAGGGAGGGGACTCAAAGGCTTCTCCCTAAACTGCAAACCCCGGGGTTTCATAGGATGTTGTAAGTGGAATAATAGCATTATAACAGTCTGGTGTGGAAAATATCTAATTTGGAGCCCAGAAATCATGAAACTTGGAGAAAAGCACCAAGCTCAAGGATTGCATTAGGCCTAATGGCAAAATGGGGTGGGGCTGGATGCCCTTCGGGTCTCTTCCAACCCTATGATTCTATGATCTTGTCTAGTTCCTTCGTAGCTGTCCTTCCAAGTCCTAGGCCATTTCCGCACTAGACTCTTATGCACGATTATTCCACTTTCAACACCCTATGAAATCCTGGGGTTTTTGGGAGGGGCCAACTGGCTCCTCTCGAAACTGCAAACCCCAGGATTCCATAGGATATTGAAAGTGGAATAATTGTGCTATAAGAGTCTAGTGTGGAAATGGCCCTCTAGTCTTCTTCGGATTTCTTGACTATTGTCTCTGTTTTGATTAGCAGGCAAGATAATGCATACAAACTCTTTTCCAATTTTGGTATTTCAACCCTGCCTCTCAAAAAACTGCTTAATGGTGTTTGTGCTAGGAAAAAAATGTTGTATCAGTTCTTTTTCTTCATGATTCATGAAGACAAGCACTTAGAAATAGAGCTAGGCATCCCAAGAATAGGGGAAGGTGAGATGACCAAGGGAATATGAACACAGAAATTGAATGAATGACTGACAATGTCTCACTCACTGTATTCATATTAGAAGTTTGGGGACTGAAAGGGAATTTCAGGAAGAAAGAATTTTATCTGGGGTAGGCAATGCCTTCATTTTGCCCGTGCAGCAAAATGTGTCCCTGTACCCTTGGACTCAGCACACACTGACTCAGAAATTGACATCCTTCTGAGGCTTGTTGTGGTTCCTTTTGGAGAAATAGGGTACCTAAAGCCACACAGCCTCACTTCATAGGGTACCTAAAGCCATGCATGCATTTTTTAAAATATGTCAAACTGAAAAGTGCATGCAAACATGCTTTTATCAGTGAGGAAAATGGGCTGAAAAACTGAGAAAAAATGTTTTATAAAAAATACGCACAGATTACTCCCAGGAGAAGGAAAAGAAAAACCAAAACTTTTGCAACTTGGCATGAATGAAGGATAGTTGAGAACACAGGTGGGATTTTGGGGGCAGAATGCAGGCTAAAGAGGGCTCTGATCCCTTTAATGGTTGAGCAGAAGAGTGAATTTTAGCAGGTGTTGCTTGTCACACAACCAAATAACAAGCCATGCCTGCTGAAATTCTCTCTTCTGCGCAAGCATTAAAGAGAGAAGAGCCACTTTCAGTTGGGAAATGCAAGAAGATCAAGGCCAAAAGACTTCCAGGACAATCAAGCTATGTGAACAGCAGAATCATGTGTCGTAGCTGTTGCTGGACTGTACCACTTGGGAGAGCCAGGAGGGACACTAAATCTAGCCGCGGACATCTCTGTATTTCCAAATTTCTCTCTCAGCACCCATGGTGGGCTCTTGGGGGCTTCCTACTCCCCTTCCAGATATACTCCCAGTTTTAGCAGAAGCTGCCAGTCCCCTTTGACAGCTCAATTTCTTCCCTGTTTCATTAAAAGCAATTAAACTAAACAGAGACAGAGACTTAATTCCCCTGAAACCACTGACGTGAAATGGAAGGCAGTTTTCCGGCACCAGTAAATTGCCGCTTGATAAAACATTCCTGTTTCTTCACGTCCCGTTCACTCATCCTTGCTTTCTCTCTCCCTTTCCTCCGTATACGTAGACATAGACAGAAAGAATCAACCAGGAACTCAAAGAAAGAAAAATGTGGTGTCAGCTATGATGAGCTAATCGGTTAAACTCCTCATCAATTATAACTCCTTGCCAGATCTCCTACCCCAGTGTTTCTCAACCTGTTCCCAGAATCTTTGACCACTTTGACACACTGTCTTAGAGGTGAAGTCCAAAAATATTGAGGACCAAAGGTTCAAAATCACTATTGTGTTATTGTTGTTGTGTGCCTTCAAGTCATTTCCAACTTATGGCAACCCTACGGCGAAACTATGGCCATTTCCGCACTACACTCTTATAGCGCAATTATTGCACTTCCAAAATCCTATGGGGTTTGCACGTTAGGGAGGGGCCTCAAAGGCATTTAGAATTCTCAACCAGAGACCTCTTTGGCCTCAGGAAAACACAAACCCCAGAATTTCACAGGATGTTGAAAGTAGAATAATAGCACTATAACAGTGTAGTGCGGAAATAGCCCTAGAGATGGTCCCTTCTGATGTCTCAAGTGAAGAGCTCTGGCGGTATTAGAAGGAGCAACCCCTGTTGAAATCATTAAGCATGGTACAGTCACATTTGCACTGAGTATGCCACTGAAATAAAAAACACCATGTCTACCAAATGATGAAAACGTATATATAGTTGACCCTCCACAGTCGCAAGGGTTAGGGCCAAAGGACTCCCACAAAAGTGGAAAAGCTACAAATATCAAAATGCATGTGCATCTGTGGGAAGAGGGCTGAGACACAGTGGGGACAGAAGGCACCCAGGATCCAAAGCAGGGCCATTTCCACATGACACTCTTATAGAGTCATGATTTCACTTTCAACCTCCTGTGGAATCCTGGGGTTTGCAGTTCCGGGAGGGGCCAGCCGGCCCCTCCTGGAACTGCAAACCTCAGGATTCCACAGGAGGTTGAAAATGAAATCATGACGCTATAAGAGTGTCATGCAGAAATGTTCCAGGTCAGGGAAAGGAGAGGAAAAGGGAGTGGGTCAGCGTAGTGTCCCTATACTTCCTCTCTCACTCCTATCCTTTCTTCGGTGTGGGAGAGCATCAGGAGAGGGTTTGTGGCAATGAGAAATTGGGTTGTGATCCATCCTTAACTGGCCAGGCTGGTGGAGGAGGAGGACTAGAGACACATTTTTAAAGACTGGATCAGAGCCACTGATAGGAAAGATTCCCCCAGAAATGCCTGAGTTAGGGGGCGGGGGTGGGTTGAAGAAACTTGGAAACAATCAAATCTGTGAAATTCAGACCCACAAATGTGGAGAACTAACTGTACATACACTTCGAGGGCAGTGGTCTCACCCTCAAATTCTTCCCCTTTGCCTAGAAAAGAAAAGCCAGACCCTGAGATCTGGTAGCCCTACTTATATTGTTTTTAAAGGTGACAGCTTTCTCATTCACAAATAAAACTACTTTTTATATATATATAGAATGCAACTAGTTGCCAGCTTGTAGCACAAAATTCCATCTCCTCTTGCCTATCTTACCGTCATCGCAAAACGCACAATAGTAAATGAAGCACACAGCACAACCCAGTACTTGAACCATGGGATATTCTTCTTCCATCAGTCAGTGAGGCTGCTGTTTCTTCCAATAAAAATGCTGTTTTCTGTGCACATGTGCACACACATGCACACACACACACAACACAACCAGGAGTGGACCTTTTGCTGAATAAGTCCCAAACTGCAAAAAAATCTTACAAGTCCAGAATTCTCATTAGCATTTCCTGACACTCAATAAAGACATTTTTAAGTCATTTGCCAAGCATTTTTGAATATTCTTCCATCTCCAGTGGATGACTTGTTCGTTACATGAGCATCAACAATCAAAAAATGAGTCCATTATCCATATGTACAACTAATGTGTATACCCAGGCCATTTCCACACTACACTGTGATAGTGCTATTATTCCACTTTGAACATCCTATGGAATCCTGAGCTTTGCAGTTTAGGGAGGGGACTTTAGAATTCTCAGCCAGAGAGCTCTTTGGCCTCCCTAAACTACAAATCCCAGAATCCCACAGGATGTGGAAAGTGGAATAATAGCACTATATATAACAGGGCAATGCGGAAATGGCCTCAATCTGAAACACAAACTGACCATATATATGTGTGTGTGTGTCTGTCTATCTGTCTGTCTTTGTCTGTGTTTCTGTGTGTGTGTGTACTGTTTCATTCACACCAGAGCAGTTGCACTGAACCCATTGCTGAATGTTGAGATTTGCTGTTGTTGTGTGTTTTCAAGTCATTTCTGACTTATGGCAACCCTAAGGCAAACCTGTCATAAGGTTTTCTTGGCAAGATTTGTTCCGAGGGAGTTTGCCTTTGCCTTCCTCTGAGGCTGAGAGAATGTGACTTGCCCAGGGTCACTCAGTGGTCAAGTACAGATTTGAACCCTACTCTCCGGGGCCATTGTCCAACACTTAAACCCCACTAAATCTCAGGTTGAGGTTTAGACATAAATACAATAAATACCATTTATATCTAAGTGGTATATACCATTCATGGTACATACCATTTCTGTCTAAATATCATGGCACCAGTAGTAATTTTTTTGCTCTATCTGCCCCATTCTGGCTGCGGGATTCTCTCAGTTGTAATGCAAAATAATAACAAGGGCCTAGTTTTCCTTTCGTCACACAGAGACAGCACTCTGTCATCACGTCAACAATGCCTGTAGCTGAGCCCCAGACATGCGGCTGCAGTAAGTCTCCAAACCAGGGCCGCTCGGGTCTCAAGACATTGGCATGAATGGACCTGTTGGCACAGAGAGGCACCCGGTCTCCGCCAACTGTCTTTGGAAAAGAACTGACTCCCTCAATTAAAGCCCCAGTCTGATGGCTATTAAGATGTCTTGAGTCTCATTCTCAGGGCCAATTAGAGTGGCACCAGGAGGATTCTTCCAAAGGAACTTGGCCCCTGCTAGGGCTTAAAGGGACAATCACAATCACTTCCTCCCTCCCCAGGGCATGAAAAAATATATGCATGCAGTAGAGAGCCAGCAGGGAATAGTGGTTTGAGCATTGGACTGCCATCCTGGAGACTGGGGCCATTTCCGCACTAGGCTGTTATAGTGCCATGATTCCACTTTCAATATCCTATGGAATCCTGGGGTTTGCAGTTTCGGCCCCTCCTGAAACTGAAAACCACAGGATTCCATAGGATGTGGAAAGTGGAATCATAGCGCTATAACAGCCTAGTGTGGAAATAGCTTGAGGTTCAATTCCCTGCTCAGCCATTGAAACCCTCAGGGATGTTGAAAGTGGAATAATAGCACCATAACAGTGTAGGGCGGAAATGGCCATAGACTCACCCTAGAAGACCTACTTGTCCCCTAAACTGAAAAAGAGACAAAGGCCGTTTCCACTCTACACTGTTATAGCGCTATTATTCCACTTTCAACATCCTATGGAATCCTGAATTTGAGATTTAGGGAGGAGCATTTAGGCTTCTCAGCCAGAAAGCTCTTGGGTCTCAGTAAACTACAAACCCCAGAATTCCACAGGAGGTTGAAAGTGGAATAATAGCACTATAACAGCGTAGTGCAGAAATGGCCTTACTGTCTCAAGGTAAGTTCATCCATGCACACACCCAACATTAGCGGTAGCTGAATAGTTTTCTCACCATCTGAAAGTTCTGGAGCTCCATCAGGGTCTTCTTGTCCACCACGATCTGTCCCTTCAGTTTACAGTGGAAGGCCTCTTCCACGCGCTTGTAGGGGGAGAGTTCCTCCAGGGAGAACAGCAATGGTGGCACCTCGCTGGGATGAACCGGCAGATCTGGAGATGAGCGCCGTTCAGTGGCTTCTGAACAAGAGGGATAAATTAAGAGGCAGTCAGCAAATTCTCAACGCTGCAGAGTTTGGAAAGACACATGGTCAAAGTGACTACAGCTGTAGCAGAGATGGAGAATCTGTGGTCCCTTCCAGACACAGGCCATTTCCACACTACACTGTTATAGTGCTACTATTCCACTTTCAACCTCCTATGGAATCCTGGAGTTTGTAGTTTACTGAGGCCAAAGAACTCTCTGGCTGAGAATCCTAAAGGCCCCTCCCGAAACTGCAAACCCCAGGATTCCATAGGAGGTTGAAAGTAGAATCATAGTGCTATAACAGCCTAGTGCGGAAGTGGCCTTAGTGAATGGGGTGAACTGCACTGCGCAGGGGTAAGGGTGGCCCCCCATTTAATATTATACCCAACATAAAAAGACTACAAGGCTCAGCCGGGTCTTTTTAGTCTGTTTATATTAGGTATGATATTAAATGGTGGTGTGTTTCAAGAAAAATAATATTACCTGCTTTGAATGTAGAAAAACGTATGAATTTAGGAAGGATTTTGCAGAAGTTCAAGGAATCAGTCGTCCAGGGAGTGATCTTTACTAGGATTTACTGCAGTCTTATAGTGGATTTTCTGCTGTGCTGTTTTTACTGTTTGTTTGCTGGGAAGGATTAACATTTTTTTGATTGGCCAACCCAAGTGGACTTAGGTCACTACAAAGAACCGCAGCTCACATTTAGCAGGGAAATAGCATCTACCCCGTTCACCACCATAAATAGATAAAAGAGTCACATATTTTAAAACCATGACCGTCTAACGAGTTTTTACATCATTATACCGCAGAATACTCAGACAGAATTCATACTCAGAAAGAATTTGTACGACACACTTACTCGTAAGCTGTAATATTAGGGCTGGAATCCTATTGTTACTTCCTGCTAGAGTTGACCCTTTGGATCAGTGGGATTTGCACACATGTTGGCATGCCATTTAGGAGGTGATTCAGTGGGTTTACTCTTGTCAGGATTAACTGAAAAGACTGAGGCCACTGTCTGCCCACTCAGAAGTAAAGTCCCACACTAAAGTCCTGGGACACTGTGTCCAGTTCTGGGCATCACAGTCCAGGAAGGATATTGACAAGATGGAACGTGTCCAGAGGAGGGTGACCAAAATGGTGAAGGCTCTGGAAACCATGAAGCCCTGTGAGGAGTAGCTTAGGGAGCTAGGTATGTTTATCCTGATGAAAAGACGGTTGAGAGGTGACATGATAGCCATGTTTAAATATTTGAAGGGATGTCATGTTGAAGATGGAGCAATCCTGGATGGAAGCCTGGGGTTTGCAGTTTTTCTAAGCTGCAAACCCCAGGATTCCATAGGATGCTGAAAGTGGAATAATAGCACTGTAATGGTCTAGTAAGAAAATGGCCCATGTCTCAGGTTTTTTATCTGTGAAAAGTTGGAGGTTTTGCAATCTGAGCTAGGCCATTTCCGCACTAGACTGTTATAGCGCTATTATTCCACTTGCAACATTCTATGGAATCCTGGGGTTTGCAGCTTCGGGAGGGGCCAGTCTAGTGCGGAAATGGCCCCAGCCAAAAACAACTGTTACTGCTGCTAAGGAGCTCAGAAGTGACCGTTCAAAGGACAAAGATGGAGGATGAGTGTGACACCAACCCTTGAAGTTGCTCTAGAACTCCCTTACCTTTTAGCATCTCCTTAAACTCTTGCAGTAAGACTTCCTGGGTGACTTCGGCCCCAGGGGCACCGGGGGGACCTGGAGGGCCCGGCGGGCCTGGAGGTCCAACTAGCCCACGCTAAAATAAATAAAAGCAAAGGGAGGGTGACTAGAGAGAAGACACTGAGAAACTCCATTAGGCACAGATATGGAAATACTTGCTGTTGCGATACTTATAGGTAGCATCCTGTTTGGAAGTTACATCATCATAAACTGACTTATAATAATCTGAAGTTGAGTATGCAGTCTTGTGCAACAGTTATGTTCTCATGAGGTGCGCATAGCTGCATTGTTGGGACCATTGTGCAAGTGGAACCAACAGCATGGCCACCAAGCAATGGCCTTGATGCACCAAGAGTCCCATTGCACAGTGGAAGCCCCAGGTGTGCGATAGGATATCTTGCACAGTGCCCCATGGTGCACAATTCACTGGCAGGGTTGCGTAGCATGTCAGTAACACAGCTGTGGTATCATAAATTTATGCATCATAGGCCATTTCTGCATGACACTCTTATAGCACGATGATTCCACTTTCAACCTCCTACGGAATCCTGGGGTTTGCAGTTTTGGGAGGGGCCAGCCGGCCCCTCCCAAAACTGCAAACCTCAGGATTCCGTAGCAGGCTGAAAGTGGAATCATCACGCTATAAGAGTGTCGTGCGGAAATGTTCATAGTCTCTGAAGGAGGTTCTCAGCTATGCACTGCCAAGTTCCACATCCCAAGGGATGGAGGAGATTGCAGGTGTGTTGCCTTAGAGATCAGAATTTGGAAAAGTTACTTTCTGTGACTACCATTCCTAGGTTTCCCTTACTAGCACTAAGTGTTTAAACTGCACATTCTGTGCCCACGAGCATTCTTTAAAATATTCCTCCCGAACTAATGAGATTCTAGCCAGTTTCATTTGCATAGTTTGGGTTCTGATCATTCATCACACTATGGTGTGACGGAAGGTTAGGAGTCAGAATATTGAGAGTGTAGTGTAGAAGTTTGGAAAACAATTGTTTTTCTGTACAGAGGATGTATTTTCATGCAGGTTGAATATCCCTTAATCAAAAATAAAACATGCTTCAAAATCCCAGATGGCCATTTCTGCACTAGACTGTTTCAGTGCTATTATTCCACTTTCAACATCTCTCAAGGGCCCCTCCCTAAACTGCAAACCCCAAGATTCCATAGGAATGTTGAAAGTGGAATAATAATGCTATAACCGTCATGTGCAGAAATGGCCCTAAACCCAAAGCCAAGCTGCATGGAACACATGTAGCTTCTTCACACAGCTAATAGTATTATGAAAACCTCCTGGAAACACAGATTGTATAATTTTGGGAAGGCCTATACACAGAGAGAGAGAGAAGGAGAGAGAGAGAGAGAGACTGAGAGAGCAGGAGACTGTGAATTCTATTGGTCTATCAGCATAGAGCACCCGAGAAGTACTAGCTTCATAACACACACATACAAAGGCTGGCATAGATACCGTTTCACAAATGGTGGCAACTTTCTCACAGGCTCTAATATTTTGCAAAAGAAAACTGGGACACTTGGGGCAAGCAAATTCAGGGTGGGAATAAGATAGCAAGAGTTATTAAGAGAGGAACAATAGACAAGCTCAAAGAGGCTGCAGCGGTGCTTTTGCCAGAGCCTACTGCGAAGGGCAAGACCACGGCCATTTCCGCACTAGACGGTTATAGTGCTATTATTCCATTTGCAACATCCGATGGAATCCTGGGCTTTGTAGTTTCGGAAGGGGCCTCAAAGGCCTAAACTGCAAACCTCAGGATTCCATCGGATGTTGAAAGTGGAATGATAGCACTATAACAATCTAGGGCAGAAATGGCCTATGATCCCAGCTCTGCTCTCTCCCTAACTCAGTGAAAACTACATTGCACTTTGGACTCAGTTTGCAGCAACTGAAAGGAGGGACAGGGGAAGAGGTGAAAGAAACCAGGGCATTTTAAATGCAGCTTTCTAGGCCATGTCTGCCCTTCCACTGTTCTAGTGCTATTATTCCACTTTCAACATCCTCTGGAATCCTCCTGAGGTTTGCAGTTTAGAGAGGGGTCTTTAGAATTCTCAGGAAACTACAAACCCCAGAATTCCACAGGAAGTTGAAAGTAGAATAATAGCACTAGAAGAGTGTAGTACAGAAATGGCCATAGCTTGTATGTTCCTCCTTATTCATTACCCTTGCTGTCTTGACCACACTCTGATGTTGTTCAGCTACACACATCCTGGGTTTCATCTGTAAAATATTGGGGGTATACTATAGCTGAGGCCACTTCCACACTAGCCTGTTATAGCGCGATGATTCCACTTTCAACATTGTCTGGAATCCTGGGGTTTGCAGTTTCGGGAGGGCCCAACTGCAAACCCCAGGATTCCAGACGATGTTGAAAGTGGAATCATCTCAGTCCAATATTTCTTGACCTTTGGGCACGTCCACCACATATGATATATCGTATATATCACGAGTGTCCAGATACCAGAGCCAGCATGTTGTAGTGGTTTGAGCATTGGACTACAATCCTGGAGACCAGGGTTCAGTTCCCCGCTTGGCCATGGAAACTCACTAGGTGACCTTGGCGTATCACACCTTCTCAGCCCCTGGTAAACCCCATTATAGCTTTGCCTTAGGGTTGCTATAACTTGGAAAATCACTTGAAAGCAGAGAATGGTGATGATGGCATCATCATTTGGACATCTGGAGGATCCCCAGGCTGTCCCAAAAGGATGCTATTGGTATTGTGCATCTAGATCTAGTGCCATCACTATTCTCCACCCCTTAATGTATGTGAAAAGAGGGGACAAGAGGCCAGGTAAGTGTTGATGCGGCCGTTGCATAAAGGAGACAGTGAATTCCTCCTTCTGCAACAACTCTAAAAAGACTTATGCCAGCACCAAGTCAACGTATGCCATTAACAGAACGCTAGCCACTATCGGAAAAACAATGAACCGGGAGGAAGGAAAATGGAATGGAGGAGACTGAGAAAAGGCAAGGCTGCTCAGCTGGAACTTTGACTAGAAACACTGTGTTGCAATATTATTATTATTATTATTATTATTATTATTATTATTATTATTATTATTATTAGCCTGTGAACATTTCCAGAAATAACCTACTAATTTCTTATCTTTCCCTTTGCATTTCTTTTTGGAGTTGCTGCCATCCCCAGGACGCTGTACAAATGAGATCCACGTCCGGCGCGGGTCTGTGATGCGAGGGTCTGAGGACTCTAGCATCTAGGGAAAGAAGAAGAAGCATTGAGAGCGGGGTGACGCCACAGCCAACTCATTTGTTATCTTTTCAACATTCAACATTTCCTGACTCTCCTAGGAACCAGGAGCACAGAATTCTCAAAGAGCCCAGAAAAGACACTCCTTGGAATGCAGCTCCCAGAATCCCCAAACCAGTTTGGTCAGTGGATTCCGGGAGCTGGGATCTAAAAAGTAGATTTTCCTGGTGGAGTAAACAGGCATAGGATTACACTGTAACTGTGTGCAGGACTGTAGGACTTGATTTATTTTTGATTCCAAGATTGTTAAATCATGGGGAGTCAGTAATCCTCCCTGATCTCCTGCAAAAGACTCAAGAGATCTGCCAAAAGATCTCAACCTGCCAAAAGATCTCAACCTGCCAAAAGATCTCAACCTATCTTCTGCTATAAGCTGTGGGCTGGAGGTTCAGAGAACTGCCTATCTTCCAAGTCTCTTGGTTCCGCAGGGACAGTCTCAATTAACCTTCTACCATCCCTCTTTCTCAGCCGCTTTAAAACATCTCATTTTCTCTCTCCTCTTCCCATTTCCCCCTTTGTTGTTTGCTTACATCAATTGCTGCAAACTAAATTCCAAGCACAGAAGTGGTTTGCTGTCAGTTAACTCAGGAGGAGGGAGGGGAGAGAAGGGGGATGAAGTCTTAGACAACAATGTAGAGAGACTCTCATCAAGTGTGCAGATGATATAAAATGGGAGAGGGTCTGGCAAGTAGAAGACACGAGCAGAATTCAAAGGAACTTAGATAAAGAAAATTGGACTGATATTAATAAATGATATTCACTAGAGACAAGTGCAAAATTCTACATTTAGGCC
This sequence comes from Ctenosaura bakeri, assembly GCA_948474755.1. NCBI lineage: Eukaryota > Metazoa > Chordata > Lepidosauria > Squamata > Iguanidae > Ctenosaura > Ctenosaura bakeri. The sequence continues at coordinate 651,621 of CAOLHI010000685.1, forward strand.
ACAAAAAACAAATACACAGCTGTAGGAGGGGAGGAAACATGGCTGAGTGGTAGTACATGTGAAAAGGACCTTGGGATTGTTGTTGATCATGAGCTGAACATGAGCCAGGAGTGTGACGCTGCAGCAAAGAAGGTGAATCCTATTTTAGTCTACATTAATAGAAGCATACTTTCCAAATCAAGAGAATTAATAGTCCCACTATATTCTGCTCTGGTCAGGCCTCTTCTAGAGTACTGTGTTCAGTTCCAGAAGGATAAAGACAAGTTGGAGTGGGGTCAGAGAAGGGAATTGAGGACGGTAAGAGGTATGGTGAATAAAACATGCGAGGAAAGGTTGAAGGAGCTGGGCATGTTCAGACTGAGGGGTGACATGATTGTAGTTTCTAAATACCTCCAAGGATGCCACAGAGAGGAGGGGGCAAGCCTGCTCTTTGCTAGCCCAGAGGGTGGGACCAGGTTCTAATGGTGTGAAGTTACAAGATAATAGATTTCCATAAAACATTAGAAGAACTTCTTGACAGTGAGAGCAGTTCAGCAATGGAACCAATTGCTTAGAGAAGTGGTGGGATCTCCTTCTCTGGAGAGGCTGGACTCAATGGCCCAGGAGGCCCCTTTCAACACTGTGATTCTCTGATCCTTGCCCTTCCTAAACTCAGCACATAAATCCAGGGTTTCTCCGCTTAAAAATAGCAGTTGTGTGCTCAATAACTTTTTTCCTCTTTTTGTCCGGCCCACACCCTTTTAACAACACCGTGTTGTAGCTCAGCCACATGGATTCCAGTTTTCATCTGTGAAATTCTGACAGAAATGCTAGCCATGTTCCTGGCCATTTCCGCACTAGACTGTTACAGCGCTATGATTCCACTTTCAACATCCTATGGAATCCTGGGGTTTGCAGTTTTGGGAGGGGCCAGGTGGCCCCTCCTGAAACTGCAAACCCCAGGATTCCATAGGATGTTGAAAGTGGAATAATAGCGCTATAACAGGCTAGTGTGGAAATGGCCCCTGTATCCTGACACAGAGTGACTGCCTTATCCACTGATATCTGTTGGAGTCCTCCAGAGGTCTCTGCAAATGGAGTCATCGTTCTGGATCCGGCTACAGAGGCACAGCCGTAGGTTTCCGTGATCCCTACCTCACTCTCACCAGCCACAGAATGGCTGTGGGGGGTGGAGGGGGTTACAGTGCCTCAACTGTAAGTTGGGAGAGCTGGGATCATTGCAGAGGGATGAAGAGAATACTTTGCAATGGCCAAAAATATAATACAGTTGGCCCTCCACATTTGCTAGGGCTAGGGGCACAGGATGCTCACAAAAGTGGAAACATTTCAAATTTCAAAACATGCAATGTGTGTATCTGTGGGAAACTGGCCAAGGCGTGGGGGGAGAGTAGGCATCCAGGGTCCAAACCAGGTCAGGGAAGGGGGAGTGTTGGCACAGTGGCCCTATACTTCCTCTCTCACACACATCTCCTTCCTTGGGTGAGGGAGCATCAGGAGAGAGTTTGTGGTGCTTAGAAATGGGGCTGCCAGTCATCCTTAGCTGGCCAAGCAGCAGCTGGTGGTGGAGAAGGACCAGAGGTGACTTTCTAAAGGGTTGCGAGGCCTGATCGGAGCTGCTGAGAGGGAAGGTTCCCCCAGAAAAGCAGTTGAAGTTGGGGTGGGGCAGCAGTTGGAGAAAATCACAAATAAATTCATGAAAGTTAAACCTGCAAGTGTGGGGAGTCAACTGTACATATGCCTGCATGTGCCATTAATAGGATGTTATCTATTAAATGTTAAAGCTGGAAGCGACAGCACACTTCGTTCAAACCTTTACTGTTATGTTTACAGGGCGAAAAAGCAGCTACAAGATCCCGATGGGTGGCCCTCCACGTTCTGCTTAATACCTCCAGCCAAGGAGACCCCACTACTTCCCAAGGCATTGTTGCAATGTATGTTCGGTCAATGTTGCTTTTCATCCTTCGCAAACATCTTACTAACAAAGAAGGCATAGTTCTTTGAAATGAGGAGACAGGGGGCTGCAAGGAATGGCCTGCCTTCCCTGCTCTCTTGGCCACCTCTCCAACTCTCATTTGGACAGCAGATTTGGGTCAGAAATGTTGCAACTGGCAGAGATTACAGAGACACATGCAACGGGTAGCCAGCAAGAGAACGGAATGGGCCTGGTTGGCCTTGATAAGAGGTTGCAAACTTGTGAGGTTTTTTGGTAGCTGCAGTCGATCCACCACCAAAGGGCCATGAACCTTCTCCAGAAGGTGAGGTGGACGTGAGCAGCGGCTTCTCTTATCTTGTCAGTTCCTCCTCACTCACAACTTTTGCTGTCTTTTGGGCACACTCTGATGGGGCTTGGCCATACATGTCTCTGGCCATTTCTGCACGGGACTGTTATAGTGCTATTATTGCAACATCCTATGGAATCCTGGGGTTTGCAGTTTTGGGAGGGGTCGGCTGGCCCCTCCCGAAACTGCAAACCCCAGGATTCCATAGGATGTTGCAAGTGGAATAATAGCGCTATAACAGTCTAGTGCGGAATGGGTCTCTATCTGCGTCTGTGAAACACTGCAATGTACAGCCAGCCCTCCATATTTGCCACATCTGACTTGCACAGATTTGATTATTTGCAAGTTTCTTCAACTCCTGCCCACCCCCCCAACAGTGCTTCTTTTCCAGGGGAATCTTCCCTTTCAGTGGCTCTGATCAGGACATGCAGATCTTTAAAAACCCGCCTCTGGTCCTCTTCCTTCTCCTCCACCAGCCACTGCCTGGCCAGCTAAGGACTGCTTGTAGCCCCATTTCTCAGCCCCACAAACCCTCTCCCAGTGCCCCCCTGCATGCAAAGAAGGAGATGGACAAAAGACAGGAAGTATAGATCCACCATGCCAACCCACCCCCTTTCTCTCTCCTTTCGCTGACCTGATTTGGACTCAGGGTGCCCATTCCCCCCACCATGCCTCAACCCCTCATCCAACAGATACACACACACATTTTGATATTTGTGGTTTTTCCACTTTTGCAGGAGTCCTGCCCCTGAAACCCTAGTGAATGTGGAGGACCAGCTTTATATTCTTCGATTTGCTGCAAACCAAGGCCCTTTCTGCACGAGGAAGTTAAGATGGGCCAAGGCGTCCTGTCACGGAGGTTGTCCACATCTTGGATCGGACTAGGTTTGGACTATTTACCTTAGTTCCGCACCTAAGTCCAATCCAAAATGCCCCCAAGTGGTCTTCCAGAACGCTATGTGAAGACTGGAAAAAAACAGTCTTTCAATTTTCCAGAGCACGCCATTTTGTTCCTGCTCAGTTGTGCAGATGCGCAGATTCGCACCAATGCGAGCCTGCGATCAGCGGAGGGTGGGCTGTGGACATGGTCAGCTTCCGCGGTTGGTCCGGACCCACAAACAACCGGAAGCCGCCATTTTGTAAGCCTCACCAGTGCAGATCTAAAGACCTCGCACGGCTCCGCAACGCCCTGGAACAAACAAGGAGCCCTGCAGAAGCGCTTAAGGGACAGTCCATGTTGCTTCGAGCCCAGAAGAACCAGTAAGTAACGGCACGGAGCGATTCACTCGCCTCGTGCGGAAAGGGCCCAAAATTATGTCAATCCCCAAATATATACCTTTTGCAGTATCAAATCAATTGTGTTTTTAATCAATTTTTCTGAGTTCTGGAGACATTTCTTTTTTTGTTTTTTTCCAGTTCAGATATTTTTTCTGGTACTGGGAAGGTAATAAAATTACCAAGATACTGGTGTGTGTAAATTTATTTGCAGCCCTATATTGATTTCCTCAGGAAGTTTGAATACCATAATGGCATGAGAGCCTGTCTGATCTTGGAAGCTAAACAAGGTCACCTCTGGTCAGTACTTGGATGGGAGACCATCAACAAAGAACAGGTACTCCCTCTGATCAGAGGGAGTTATTATTTAATTCTTGTATTTTTTGTACTGTTTTGCTTAGTTTGTTTTCTCTTTCCAGTTTCTGTTTTTCTTTTCTTTTCTTTTCTTTTCTTTAAAGGGTCTGAATATATATTTGCACAATCATATATAAAGTTTGGGGGGGAAATGTACTCTGAAAGGACTGTAAAATGCAGCAGATAAGTTAATGTAAAAAGTATTATAATGTTATATGATGTTTACAATAGAAATGCTGCACCTTTACTCTGTATTAATAATCGAATATAATTTAATATCAATAAAAAATAATGTAAAAAAAAAACAAAGAACAGATACTGTAGATTATATTTCAGAGGAAGAAAACGACAAAACCACCTCTGAGTATTCCTTGTCTAAGAAAACCCTATGAAATTCATGGGATTGCCATAAGTCAACTTCAAGGGACACACACACTGACTTCTTCTTTTCTTTTAAAAAAAAATCACTTTCAGCACAATCTGATGATGAGGATTGTATTAGTACAGATGCTTCTACTCAAGGACTTTTTTAATGGGAGAATGGACATCCAGTTTTAAAATATCCTGGATCAAACTTGGAACCGTCTGCTACAAATGCTCCAAATGAACATAGGAAGTGGCCTTTTACAAAATCCAGACTATTAGTCCAGAAAGGAGGTATCAGTGCCATTCTATTCTGCACTGGTCAGACCCCACCTGAAACACTGTGTCCACTTCTGGACAAGCTGGAATGTGTCCAGAGGAGGGTGACCAGGATGTCAAAGATCTGAAAACCATGACATTTGAGGAACAACTTTGGAAGCTGAATATGTTTAGCTTGGAGACAACAAGACTGAGAGATGATATGACAGCTATTATTAAATGCCTGAAGCATGTCAGGTAGAAAATGGAGTGATGAGATTGGCAAAGACTTGGTAAAGGCTAACAACAAAGTCATTCTCAGGGTCCTGAGACCTTTCCACACTATATAGTGATAGCTCTGTTATTCCACTTCAACTTCCATGAGTACAAACTATGTACTTCTGGGATTATTTGTTTATGGAGGTATTTAGAATCATCAGCCAGAGAGTCCTAGTACCTCACCAAACTACCTCTCACAAGCTGGAATGTCTTCAGAGAATGATGCTCGAAATGATCAAGGTCTGGAAACCAAGCCTTGTGAGGAACAACCCAGGGAGCTGGGTTTATTTAGCTTGAAGAAAAGGACACTGACAGTTGACCCTATAGCTGTCTTTATATAGAATCACAGAGGCATAGAGTTGGAAGAGACTCCAGGGGCCATCCAGTCCAACCCCCTGCCATGCAGGAACACCCTCAAAGCACTCCTGACAGATGGTCATCCAGCCTCTGCTTAAAAACCTCCAAAGAAGGAGATTCCACCACACTCCATGGAGGCAGCATCTTCCACTGCTGGACAGCTCTGACCATCAGGAAGTTCTTCCTGAGGTTCTGGTGGAATCTACTTTCCTGCAGCTGGAATCCACTGCTTCTTGTTCTAGCCTCTAGAGCAGTGGAAAGCAAGCCCACTCCCTCCTTGACACGACATCCCTTCAAATATTTAAACATGGCTATCATATCTCCTCTTAACCTTCTCTTTTGCAGACTAAACACACCCAGCTCCCTAAGACAGTCCTCATAGGGCTTCATGGTTTCCAGACCCTTCACCATTTTGGTCCTCATCCTCTGGACACGTTCCAGCTTGTCAAGATCCTTCTTGAAATGAGGTGCCCAGAACTGGACACAGTATTCCAGAGGAGATCTAACCAAAGAATCTGAAGGGATGTCATGCAGTAGATGGATGACGGTCAGAGCTGTCCAGCAGTGGAAGATGCTGCCTTGGAGTGTGGTGGAATCTCCTTCTTTGGAGGTTTTTAAGCAGAGGCTGGATGGCGATCTGTTGGGAATGCTCCGATGGGTGTTCCAGCATAGCAGGGGGTTGGACTGGATGGCCCCTGGGGTCTCTTCCAACTCTATGATTCTATGTTTTCTGCTCCTGCATACCATAGAGTTGCAACAGTTCCTGCCCATTTTCAACAGCAACTACAGCCAGCCGATTTGAGGAGACTGGGTGTAGAGCAACTGATTTTCAAAAATGGCTGTGGGTCAGGCCCCAAAGCCCCCTGCCCCTGCAAAGATGGTGACTCCATCTGTACAGGATCACTACAGTCAAAATGCAAGCCTGCCTTCCATCACTACCGCCAACTTGTCAAAAGCCGGCAGGTTTGGATGATCAGAGTTCCCATCTTTTCTCTCCCATCGCTTGCCAAATTCCTATCATCGAACAGGGCAGACGAGACAAGCCCCGGAGAGGTAAACTCCTCCGACGAAGAAACTGACAGCTCCAAAGCTTTTATGAATCACCTCCTGGAATTTGAGCTTGTTAATGAAATGCTGGAAAGAATGTATCAAAAACCTGAAAACAAGAATGCTTACTGATTTTTATTGAGGTTTATCTAAGGGGTGGAAGGGGTGGGGGGAGTTGCATCCTTCTCAGATTAGGGTGTGGACAAGAAGGTTTACACAGGAAATCAGAAACAGTCAAACCAGAATTACTGGATGGTCTCAAAAACCTCAGAGCCCCTCCTCTGTGATTTTTCCCCCCTTTAATTTAAAAAGCTGTACGCTATTAGCCTCTCAAAAACCTTTACTGTATTCACAGACACCGAAACTGATTAATTTTCCCAGATTTCTCCAGGAAAAGTTCCTTGACAGTCAGTAGGTGAGGGTGAGGCAAAGCCATTTCTGCACTACATTGTTATTATGCTATTATTCCACTTTCAACATCCTGTGGAATTCTGAGCTTTGTAGTTTCCTTTGGCCAAAGAGCAATAGCTGCGAATTCCAGACGCCTCTCCTGAAACTGCAAACCCCAGGAATCCATAGGATGTTAAAAGTGGAATAATAGTACTAGAACAGTCTAGTGCGGAAATGGCCTTAGTGGCAGCCACGCACCAGCGGCCCTTCCATACTACACAGTTATAGCACTATGATAGCACTTTAATTGCCACAGTTCTATTCTGTGGATTCCTGAGATTTGTAGTTCAGGAAGGTATAATTTGGAATTTCCAGCTAGAGAGCTCTAGTGCACCTCAATTACAAACACCAATATTTTCATATGAGGTTGCCACGGTAATTAAAATGGAATCATACTGCACAGGGGCCATGCTAATCTTCTCTGTATCATTCCAATTTTAGTATATGTGCTGCCAAAGCGAGCACAGTGCTCAATTTGGTGGATCTTTGGTTATTGGATATTAATCATTCACTACATGTATATCCCTCTTTTCCACCAATGAGCTCAAAATAGCATACGTAACTGTCTTCCTCTGGTTAGACCTCACCTGGGATCCTGTGTCCTGTTCCGGGCACCACAATTCAAGAAGGATATTGACAGGCTGGAATGTGTTCAGAGGAGGGCAATCGAAATGGTAAAGGAGCTGGAATCCCTGCCTTAGGAAGCTGGGTACGTTCAGCCTTGGAGAAGAGAAGGTTAAGAGGCGACATGATAGCCAAGTCTAAATATTTGAAGGGATGTCATGTTGAAGATGGAGCAAGCTTGTTTTCTGCTGCTTCAGAGACTAGGACACAGAGCAATGGATTCAAACTGCAGGAAAAGAGATTTCACCTAAACATCAGGAAAAACTTCCTGATAGTAAGAGCCGTTCGACAGTGGAATACGCTGCCTGGGAGTTTGGTGGAGTCTATTTCTTTGGAGGTTTTTAAACAGTAGTTGGATGGCCATTTGCTGGGAGTGCTTTGCGTGTTGTTCGTGTGTGGCAGAAGGAGATTGGACTTGATGGCCAGTTCTATGATTCTATAGGTGGTAGGTCTAGTATTTTAGATTTGGCCCTTGCACCACCACAGACAAAAATATTAATGAAGCATTCTTAGAGATGTGTATGTGTGTGTGTGTGTGTATTAAAAATTAATTTTCAAAACATAATTTCAACACACAAATTATGTATTTAACACATCTAAATCCTGACCCACCCTAACTACCTCTCATAAGCTCTCCAAGGTGCTGAAACCTCCCCCCCCCACACACACACACCAATAAATTCACCACTTTTGACTAGCTCTTTGAAAGTTCAGACCTAAACGCAGGGCAGATTCACCAACCCCTCCATTGACAAGGAAACTCCAGCTGAGATTTTTAAGGTCACCCCAAGACATTTTGCTGCCTGAGCCAAAGAAGAAGATGCTGTTTCTCTCTCATTCTATGTACAAAAACTAACCATAGCAGACCAGATGGAAAAGCACTCCCCATTGCACCTGAAAGCATCCACATAGCTTGGAAACATGGGGGGGGGCACATGGAACACAGCTCTCTCCTCCAGCACTTTGCTGTCAGCATCCAATATTTGCTGGCATCGGGAAACACCTCATTTTGCCTCATGGTAAAGCTGGTCCTGTTTGCAGTCCAAGCAAGACCGGTAACCTCTCTTTCTCTCGCTTTGTTGCTATGAATTCACTGGTGCCATAAATGCAAATAAACTAAAAACAGAATTCAAAGATTACTGAATTGGACTAATAGTTGGTTTTCATAGAATCATAGAAACATAGAGTTGGAAGAGACCACAGCAGCCATTGACTCCAACCCCCTGCCATGCAAGAACATATACTCAAAACATCCCCACCAAAGGCCATCCAGCCTCTGCTTAAAAACTTCCAAAGAAGTTCATATGGTGGTGGTCATGTCCCAATGCACAAAAATACTGGAAAGAAATACACAAGAAAATAAGTTCAATTTTGAAGATTCAATTTGGGATGATACCTGAATTTTACTTGTTAAACATGACATATATCTTAGATGGAACGTCAGTCAAGAAATGTTGGAGAACAATATTATATATGGTGACGACAGCCCGCATTGAGTACGCATGACTTTGGAAAAATTAAACTACATCTATTATTGAACAGTGGTGGACAACCTTTATGGAAAATAGAAATGCGGACATTCTTACACAAAGACTAAAAGGGAAATCAGATGAAGACATTAATAAAGAGTGGAAGATTGTTACAGATTTGGGTTGGGTGTAGACAGAAGACAATACATAATTCATGATATCAACTACTATACAGGGTAATAATCATTGAAATATCATGTAACAAGTAAAGTAGAGAAATATAGCAGGAACTAATGAATTATTGATTACTAACATTTTATTGCGATATGTGGTATCATAAATAGAGGAAATATTAATAATTGTAACCCAGAAAGGAAAGGAAGAAGAAATAATATTGCATGTAAACATTGCAGAAATAATTGCTTGTTTTATTTGTTGAAACTTTAATAAAATTATTTTAAAAAAAACTTCCAAAGAAGGGGACTCCGCCACACTCCGGGGCAGTGTATTCCACTGTCAAACAGCTCTGACTGTCAGGAAGTTCTTCCAGAAATTTAGGTGGAATCTCTTTTCCTGTAGTTTGAATCCATTGCTCCATGTCCTAGTTTCTGGAGCAGCAGAAAACAGGCTTGCTCCATCTTCAACATGACATCTCTTCAAATATCTAAAAATGGTTATCATGTCTCCTCTTAACCTTCTTTTTGTCAGGCTAAACATACCTAGTTCCCTCGGCCTCTCCTTATAGGGCATTGGGTTTTAAGGAAGTGTGGTCCAATAAGGCAACTTTTCCAGCACTGGGGGGAAATGCCCCAAACTGTGCATGCTGTACCCATTGAATTTTCCTTTAAACTCAGGCATGGTCAAAATGCAATAATGCAGATGTGGCTTTACAACTCCTCGCCAGGGGCTCTGCTGGCTAGGGCTGATGGGAGTTGCAGTCCATCACCATTTTGGAGCACCTCGTGATTCTCATCCTTAAGGGGAAACAGGAGTTAAAAGCACACACCCTCTGTTAGACCACAGTACTTTCAACAGTAGCCATAACCTATGAAACCTAAGAATTTTAAGAAATTTAGAAACTAAGATAATTTAGGAATATAAATATAATAAGCAACAAATTTAAAACAGTAGAAAGTAATGAATTTAAGTTCATTTATGCAACTTGGAGTTGTCTGCAACAAGGGTTGGAATCACTTTTAATTAGACGTAGAGTTTTTTTAAAAATTTAGTATAGTTTAGTTAAGTATAGCACGAATGTTTGTTTAGTTTGAATAGGGTATATATTGTGAATGTTGATGTCAATGGATATGTGTTATGTTATGTGTTTTGATGTATTGGTGTGATTTGGTCTTGTTTGTTTTCGTTCTATGTATTTTTGTTAACTTTTAAAAATTTCTGGTTAAATACATAATGCAAAAAAGAAAAAGTAAAAACAGTAGCAATAACCAAGAGGAAAACACTGGATTTTGTTGGCACGGCAATTGGGAATAAAATACACACAAATTTACAGGAGGCAGGCTTATTTTAAAAACAGGGAGGGGGGAATCATGTGGCTTTCATTGAGATTGATATTATTGAGCTACACTCCCCAAATTTCTCACCATTAGGAATGGCTTCTGGGACTCACACTCTTAACAGCCTTTGGGATTTAGGGCACCTAGGTATTATGGCTTAGCCCCTCTTCTCTGCTCCTTGGGGCAAAAGGAAGGAATCTCAGGGCAAGAACACAGCCTTGAAAAACTTGTGTATGTATATATATGTATATATATATATATATACATACACACACACACACCCTCCAACTGCTCTGACCGGGCATGGACAGTCCCAACTAAACCTCTTCTCTTCCTTCTTCAGCTGCTTTTAAAATGTCCCAGTTTCTCTGCCTTTCTCCCACTTTGTCCTCAACTTACTTCCACTGCTGCCAACTGAGTTCAAAGAGCAAAAGCAACTTTCACTCAATGAATAAGGTTAAGAGGGGACATCATAGCCGTGTTTAAATATTTGAAGGGGTGTCATGTCAAGGAGGGAGCAGGCTTGTTTTCCGCTGCTCCAGAGACCAGGACAAGGAGCAATGGATTCAAGCTGCAGGAAAGGAGTGTGATACTGGAAATTCCACATCCCACCATACGCCACCATGTGTGAGGCTGGAAAATGACACCATGCGCTGCTGGGATGTATATTCCAGCCTTTATGATTTTTAGCTGTTAATTCGTCTTCGCCGCCACCACCCGCTGAATTATGAATTATCTGGACCCTTGGACAGTACAGCGGGACCCTGTCCAGCCACGTACATCCCTAAGCTTAAGGATCTTCCTTTTCCCCCAGTCTACCCAGCTTGGCGTGGGAAGGAGAGAAACGGGGTCTTTTACAGAAAGTATTTATTAAAGATAGGTAAATAAACAAGGCAAATTAACACACATGGGAAGCTCCCTCTTCCCAGGCACGCTTGGTTACAGAAAGAACAGATATGAAAGCACAGATACATACTTTAGATCAGCCAGCCTCCAAAATAACAGAAAAGTCCCTAACGCGACTAGATAACTTTAGTCTAGTACTCACAGATGGTTCTCAGGCTTAGATGTTCTAAAAGGAAGGGCCAGGAGGCGAGGCCTACGGCCTCCAGCCTGCTACTGGCACAGAACCCCCTCCAGGAGGCTCCTTGGTTGTTATCCCTTTGTTATCTCTCTGTTGTCTCTCCCCCACATGGCCTCCAAGAAGTTTTTATCACTTCTCCCTCGAAGCATCTCGAAGCATCCTGAAGATGCTCACTTCTTTTCTTTTTGATTGGTCAGTTCTCACCCTATGACCTGTGATGCTGAACCACATGACCTATGATGCTGACCACATACTAAAATGTAATCTAATCCCAGCACCTTATTAACCCTTGGTTTACCTGAAGAGGGAAATGTCCCCCTTTAGCTAAGTCTAGATAATGTGAAGCCCCATTATCACAAGGAGATTCCACCTGAACCTCAGGAAAAACTTCCTGATGGTCAGAGCTGTCCAGCAGTGGAATCTGCAGCCTCCATGGAGTGTGGTGGAGTCTCCTCCTTCTTTGGAGGTTTTTAAGCAGAGGCTTGATGGCCATCTGTTGGGAGTGCTTTGATGTGTGTTCCTGCATGGCAGGGGGTTGGACTGGATGGCCCCTGGGGTCTCTTCCAACTCTCTGATTCTATGATTCTATGTTTTGTAGTTACATCTCCTGGTGAATGATCACAGCCAATATTTTGCACAAAAGTAGAAAAATGCATAGTTGTGTACACAATTATTTCAGCAGAAAGGAGAGGAAGGCAGGGAATGGAGTCTTGCCCTTCCCAGTAGGGCCAGGCAAAAGCAAAATGCAGCAGCCCCTTCTAGCTTTGGTGTTCTTCCTCATCAATAACCTTTGCCTTCTTTCCCATGCTCTGATGCTGCTTCACTGTCTGGGTCCTGGTTTTCATCTGGGAAATGTTGGAGGGTATACGACTGGTGCATTGGACTATCCCTGGCTTCTTAAATTACAAATCCCTTGTCAGAAAGGCAGCCAGGGTCTGCTCCCCTATTGCCATCACCCCCAGCTAGCCAGCATGACTGACAGTTAAAATGAATGTTCTGTCTTTGTGGTATTATTATTTAATTACTACGGCATGCATGAGCAATCCGAGGAATAAGCCATGTAAGTTGCTCTGTTTATCTTGGCGGCAGGAAACTCGGGGAGCCAAAGAGAGAGGCGTGCAGCCAGCTTAGGGATAGCCTGAAAGACCAAGAGCTTAGAAAAGTTACTTTCTTGGATTACAATTCCTAGAATCCCCCAGCCAGCCATTCTAGGGGCAATAATTTTTGTTTCCAAGTCCTACTCATGACTCACTGGATCAAGTCATATTAAAACTTTCTCAGTCTCAACTAGTGCTGGGTGAAAATAGTGAGGGGTGACAATTTTGTTTGTCTTGATTTCTTATACTAATTTACCCAGATTTTCAGATCCTTTCACCTTTGAGATGGAAAGAACCTGGCTTTTTTTAAAAAAATAAATAAACAAACATTAGAGAAACCAAATAAGATACATTTGAACATCTAGGCCCAGGGCCTTGGGTGCTTAAATCTTCAAAGTCTGGCTTTGAATTCTGTATAGCTATCTTTTCACACTGTCTTTTCCAGATCTGATCCTCAGCTGTCCCACTTTTTCAGCGGCTTGTAAAATGACCCAGTTTCTCTCACTTTCTTGCACTTTTCCCTTTGTCTGCAGCTTACTTCAAACTGCGTTCAATGTTCAAAAGTAGTTTGCACTCCATTAATGGGAGGGGGATGATGGGCACAGAATCTTGCCCTTCCCAGTAAGATCTGGCCAAAGCAAACTGCTCCAGCGTCTCCTGGCTTCTCCGTTTTTCCCCATTAATAATATTTGCTTCTTGTTGCCTGGTCAGTCTTTCAACCACACTTTGATGTGGCTGAGCCATGGTGCCGTGGGTTTTGTCTCCAAAATGTTGGATGATATGTGTTGGTGTGGATTTAAGGTTGCCACTTTTTTCTGAGAGGCACCTCGTCTTTAAGAGCTATCTGGCAGGCAGAACAGAGAGAATTTTGTTTAAGTTTATTTTCCAAGAATGAACACCATTTGCAAAGATCTTTGTATTTGGGACAAAAGAACTTGAGGTTTAGAAATCCAAAGGCAGAAGACAGCCAAGCTCCAGATACAGGGGATACACAAAGGGGAGCACAAAATGAAGATATTACCCCCTCCCCATCGCATAAAATTTTCATTCCATCTCCAAATTTCTAGCATTGCAATCCTAGCTTAAAACTTCTGTTGAGTATTTGGAACTATGGCTTCAGCATCCAAACAAAAGAGTCAGGTGAAATGACCAAGGAACGTAAACCCAGCAAATAGAAGAGTCCTCAGTGAACATTTTTCACTCTCTGACTTTCTGCAATGCTAGGAATTTGGGGGGCTGAAGGAAGATTTCATTGACGAAACAGAATTGTTAATTGATGGGACATGCCTCCATTTTGTCCCTTGCACCTTTGAGTAAGCTGACCTGCCATGTCAGAAGAAGGCCCATATCCGTGGTGGTCATACTGAACGCCAAAAAAGCCATTTTTTTCCAAGCCAGAACAAATCTCTGCCATGGAATATGGTAGGGATGGAAGAAGGAGGTACTTTTAATGGTGATCAGTCAACCCGATGTTGCATGTGAGCTGCTTCTGTTCAGGATTTCAGGAAGTGAGCTATGCCTTTCTTCAGAATACTCTGTCCTGTTCTTCCTTTTCCTTGACTTACTATTCCTGCTACAATAGAGATTGAAGAAGTCCTCCCTTGGTTGCTGGAACCCCCATAGGTCTGCCCTTCAGATTTCTGTACTTTTACTATCTTGGGCCCCCCTCTGATTCTGCTGATGGTTCTCTCTCAGGTATAGACAATGGACATGAATCAGGATCCTGTTGCACTACACAATCATAGCACTACGCTTCTACTCTAAAATGACATGGATACCTCCTATGGCATCCTGGGATTTCTAATTTGGTGAAGGTCTTAGAGCTCTCTGGCTGAGAATTCTAAATACCTCTTGGAATTCCATGGGTTGGAACCATGGCAGCTGAAGTGGAATCATAGCTCTATAACTGTCTGATGTGAAAAGGCCCCAGGACTCTGAGAATGAGTTTGTTGCTGGCATATACCAGCCTTTGCCAACCTGTTGCACTCCAGATATTTAGGGGTGCAACTGAACTGGAAAATTCTGGGATTTGTAGTCTGCAGGGCACCAGGTTGGCAAAGGGCTCTACATAAGACTGCAGGCATTTAACGACTAAATACCAGATGGCACCCAAATGTTGTCAATAGCTTTGCTTGTAGATTTTCCCCTGGTGCTTGTCTGATGTTAGAGAAAAAATGATAGATGGCTTGGCTTAAAGGCCCACCAAGAGCTAAACAAGAGTTCACATGGCTGGGTGTAAAAACATTTCCAAGAATTTAGCTCTTTATTTCTGAGTTCTATGTTAAAAATCTTTGAATACAATTTGACTTGAGTCTGTTCTTATTCTGTCTCACTTCTTGCAAACTGCTACTGCAAAGAACTGTGTAAAAAGTCAATAAGATAAGAACAATTTGATAACTGACTGTTTTGCTTGAAGGCCTCTGTTTGCACAGAAAAGATGATGCTTACACTAAGGCCCTTTTCGCACGGGCCTTTGCTCGCGCGACAGCCCCGTGAGCCTCACGGGAGTGGGAGCGTCGCTCCGCACGACGCACTCCCACTTCCGCCCGGCTCACGGGGCTGAAGCGGTGCGAGCGCGGGTTTTTTGATTTTCGCGTCCAAGCGAAAATCACCCCGCGCTTGCGCAACGCTCCCGGCGCCCACCCGCACTTACCTTCGTGCGGAGCCTCCAGGAGCCGGCCGGGTCGCGCTTCCTTCCCTCCGCCCCTGCGGAAGGAAGGAGCGGGGTGGGGAGCTAGTGCGACAGACGCGACGCCCGCTTCGCGCGCGCGGGGGGGAATCCGGTGCGCGCGGGGGGAATCCGGTGCGACACCACCCGCTTCGCGCGTGCAGGGGGGAATCCGGGGCGACGCCGCCTGCTTCGCATGCGCGCGGGGGGGGAATCCAGTGCGAGGTCTCCCGCTTCGCACGGGGGGGAGGGCGGCTTGCGCGGCAAGCCTCCTTCGGTGCCGCTTCCCCGCTCGTTCCTTCGCCTGCGGAAGGAAGGAGGGGGAAGCGGCAGCCTCCCGGAGGAGCCTTCTTGCGCTTGCCGGCCTCCCCGCTTGCGCTAGAAGCCTCAGTGCGAAAAGGGCCTAAGAATGGTCGTGAAGACTCAGTTCTTAGATCTCGCAACTTTGTTAAGCAACTCCCATGTACATATTCTATCTTTATTCATGTAACGCTGAAAGTTCTATAAACATGCTATTGTTTTAAATAAGCGTTGTTCATATGACTGATCTCTTGCTATTCAGCTGAGTTCATAGGACTGGATCCTTTTTGCAAAAAAATGCTTGTGTGTGTTTGTGCAATTCTTTCTTAACCTGATTCAAGGCCCCAGTCCAGTTCCATGCTTCACCTGGGAAGGCACAGTTAGACTGGTACTTCAGTCTATCCCTACAACATAAAGTTCTTATCAGTTAATTCACTGTTCTTTGGTTGATAGCCATCACTAGCTATCCTCAGGGAACTGCAGTCAAGAATCCACTCTACTGGGTCTCTTCCAATTCTGCGAGCCTTCCAAAAATGTGTCCTTTTTATCCCCATTTTACAGAATCAGGAAAACTGTAGCCAACTTGACAACACCATTAAGATGGGAGGGCTTATGGGCTGTCTAGCCTAAACCCATGTAAATTACAGGATAGCACCCAAGGGATCTATGTATATCCTGGTGATTCAAGCCATCTTTTCCACAGCTCTCAGATTCTTCACCTCATCCATCCACTAGACCGCACTGCCTCTTCCAGCAACCAGCAAACTTCCTTTTGGTAAAAGAATGACTCAGGGTATGTCTGGCAGATTTAGACAAATAGATATAAAAGAACACCTTCCCTGACTAATTAAGACATATTCCTAATTGTGCAGGTAAAGAGAGACACCATTGCCTTGAGCTTTGTTGTCTACAAGCAAAATCTGTTTTTCCTTCCTCTTGGGAGGGTAATGAGGTCCGGGTAAGCTAATTAACCACAATGGAGTAATTGTCTGCTCCTAAGCAGTGTGCGTAGACACCCACAGATTAATGAAACGACACCTCTAAATAGTTCCAACCAAGCCCCAAAACGGAAGAAAGGTATCGATAAGGGATCTTAAGTCTTATATCTTTGTGGTCATGCCCCTCTTAGTTGAAGATAAAGCAAGCTCCATATTGTTCCGTGTGCCACATCCAACTCTGCTTTGTGTGTTTCTTCATGTGCGGTGGGGCAGCTTTCCATTTGCTTGAAAAAGATACCAGTGAGAAGAGGCAGAGGAGTTTTTGGCTCACATTGTCCATGTTTGGTCCTTGGCATCTCTAGCGGTAAAGAAGGGCATCTAGCCAGTGATGGGAAAGACCCTTCTCTGAGACCCTGGAGGGGTATGGCAAAGCATATATGCCAGCGGTTTGCAAACTTTGGACTTCCAGGTATTTCAAACTTCAGTTCCCAGAAACTCTGGCCAACATGGCCAATGTTCAGGGTTTCTGGGAATGGAAGTCCAAACAATCTGGAGGGCCAAAAGTTGAGGGATAAAAGCATAGAATCACTGAGTTGGAAGATACCACAATGTCTATCAAGTCCAACCCCCTTCAACCATGCAGGAACACACATTCAAAGCACTCCCAGCAAATGGCCATCCAGACTCTCTTTAAAAACCTCCAAAGAAGAAGACTCCACCACACTCCAAGGCAGCAGATTCCACTGTAGAACAGCTCTTACTATCATGAAGTTCTTCCTGATGTTTAGGTGAAATCTCTTTACCTGTGGCTTGAATCCATTTCTCCATGTCCTAGTCTCTGGAGCAGCAGAAAACAAGCTTGCTCCATCTTCACCATGACATCCCTTCAAATATTTAAACATGGCTATCATGTCACCTCTTAATCTTCTCTTCTCCAGACTAAACATACCCAGCTCCTAAGCTGCTCCTCATAAGGCATGGTTTCCAGATCTTTTACCATTCTGGTCACCCTCCTCTGGACACATTCCAACTTGTCAATATCCTTCTTGAATTGTGGTGCCCAGAACTGGACACAGGATTATTCCAGGTGAGGTCTAACCGAAGCAGATTCAAAACATTTTTCAACTGTCCCAGTTTGGCAACAACTAATCTTCTGCCATCCCACTTTTTCAGCTGCTTTTAAAATGTCCCATTTTAAAAACCTCCCTCCTTCTCCCACCTTCCCCCTTTGTCTTTAGCTTATCTCAATCACTGCAAACTAAGTTCAAAGTAGTTTGCAGCCCATTAACTCTGCATGGGGGAGAGGAGAGAAGGGGATGGGAACCCTCCCTTCCCTGTAGGCTCAGGCAAAATCAAATTACTGCAGTCTCTCCTAGCTTGTGTGTTTTTCCCCATTTATAACTTTTGACATTTTGACCATACTATGATCTTGCTTGGCCACACGTGTCCTGGTTTTTACCTGTGAAATGCTGGAAGGTTACGTAGAAGGCAAGACTTCTCACTGCCTTATTAACATCCATTCCATTATATTATCCTAGAGATGTTATCTGGAGCTGAATATTTTATTGATGGTGTAACTGAAGTGGGTAGATGGATGGGAGAGACAGAGAGAGGGAGAGACAGAGAGAGGGAAAGAGATTCTGTCAACTACCACCATCGCAGCATCAATTTATGGCAACCCTGTGAATGAGAAACCTCAAGGTATTCTCTTGTTAACACTCTTATTAAGATCTTGCAAACTCAGGGGCCATTTCCGCATTAGACTGTTATAGCGCTATTATTCCACTTGCAACATCCTATGGAATCCTGGGGTTTGCAGTTTCGGGAGGGGCCAGCCGGCCCCTCCCGAAATTGCAAACCCCAGGATTCCATAGGATGTTGCAAGTGGAATAATAGCGCTATAACAGTCTAATGCAAAAAGGGTCATGCCTTAATTTAATTTCTGTTTTAGGGAAACAATTAAATTCAATGGGTTTTCTCAAAATGGTACTAACAACTGGAATTAGCTCACAATCATTAAAGATTCTGATCTAGTGTGGTCAAGCAGTTTGAACGCTGGACTAAGGCCCAGAAAACCAGGATTCAAATCACGGCTCAACCATGAAAGCTCACCCATTCACTAACTATTTCTGAATAAATCTTGCTTAGCATGTGTTGTGGTTTGAGTGTTGGAATACAACACAGGAAACACACTTGGCCATGGAAGCCCACTGGGTGACCTTAGGGGAGTCACACTCTCTCAGCCGCAGAGGGAGGCAAAGGCAAACCCCCTCTGAACGAATCTTGCCAAGAAAACACTATGATAGCATCTCCATAAGTCAGAAATTACTTGAAGGCACACAACAACTGCATCTCCCTAGTGTTCTGTCAAACCAACACCGCTGAGGGCTAAAGTGCACCAGATCCCACCTGATCTTGGAAGCTAAGCAGGGTCATCCTTGGTTAGTACTTGGATGAGAGACCACCAATGAATACCAGAAGGTGTAGGCTCTATTTCAGAGGAAGGAACTGGCAGAACATCTGAGTGTTTCTTGCCTAGGAAAACCCTATGGAATTCATGGGGTTGCCCATTTATTTATTTATTTATTTGTAAGCCGCCTTTCTCCTGGAATGGGACCCAACAGGGAACTTGAAAGCACATACATGCAGAGAGAAAACCCTATGTCGGAATCCACTGGAACACAAGTAACAACAATAGTAAAGTTTTTGCACCAGACGGGTAAGTCTTCCCTTAAGCCATGAAGTCTTGCTCTGAAGTCTTGTTTCAGGCAAAACTCAGTGACAACTCATGCTAAGATGCTGGACATTTAGACACATGGAACACAGAAAGGAAAACAAGCATGAAAGGCAAGCAGAGTGAGAAAGAATGACATTCCTTCAGTTCCTTTCCACAGAGACAGCAGGTTTGAGCGGGCTGCAGTACTACTCCTCTACCCTCCTCATCGTCTTTTCCTTTTCCTTTCCACCGTCTTTTTATATTATACGCCTGAGAACAAGAATTGCCTTGCTTTGTCTTATTAATATCTAAGCCACTGCAAGAACCAAAAACATTGTAAGAACCTTTCTTGTACAGTGGGATATACAAATACACTCATTACAAGTCAAAAATTACCCACTGACTCACTACTCAGTTCTTCTAAACCGTGCCTCAGCCTTTCAACTGGTGTTTGAAAGACTTTGGCCATATCCACACTAGACTGTTATAGTACTATTATTACACTTTCAATATCCTATGGAATCCTGGGTTTTGCGGTTTAGGGAGGGGCCTTTGACGCAAATAAAAGCCATTTCTGCACTAGACTGTTATAGTGCCATTATTCCACTTTCAATATCCTATGGAATCCTGGGTTTTGCGGTTTAGGGAGGGGCCTTTGACGCAAATAAAAGCCATTTCTGCACTAGACTGTTATAGTGCCATTATTCCACTTTCAATATCCTATGGAATCCTGGGTTTTGCGGTTTAGGGAGGGGCCTTTGACGCAAATAAAAGCCATTTCTGCACTAGACTGTTATAGTGCCATTATTCCACTTTCAATATCCTATGGAATCCTGGGTTTTGCGGTTTAGGGAGGGGCCTTTGACGCAAATAAAAGCCATTTCTGCACTAGACTGTTATAGTGCCATTATTCCACTTTCAATATCCTATGGAATCCTGGGTTTTGCGGTTTAGGGAGGGGCCTTTGACGCAAATAAAAGCCATTTCTGCACTAGACTGTTATAGTGCCATTATTCCACTTTCAATATCCTATGGAATCCTGGGTTTTGCGGTTTAGGGAGGGGCCTTTGACGCAAATAAAAGCCATTTCTGCACTAGACTGTTATAGTGCCATTATTCCACTTTCAATATCCTATGGAATCCTGGGTTTTGCGGTTTAGGGAGGGGCCTTTGACGCAAATAAAGACCATTTCCGCACTAGACTGTTATAGTACTATTATTCCACTTTCAATATCCTATGGAATCCCGGGTTTTACACTTTAGGAAGGGGCCCCTAAACTGCAAACACCAGGATTCCAGAGGATGTTGAAAGTGGAATAATAGCACTATAACAGTCTAGTGCAGAAATGGCCTTTATCTGTTTGCCACACATGACTTGGTGTCTAAAGGGAGGGAAGGTTCTGTAAAGTTGTAAGTCGAAGTCAACTTGATGGCAGTTAACAACAGCAATATCACTGAGCAGCCATCCACATTTGGCCATGTTGTCAATGAGGACTCCAAAACCCATCTGCCTCATGGCAGGGGCCCAACTCAGTACTAAAGGGTAACTGATTAATAAGACAAAGCAAGACAGTTCCTGTTCTCGGGTGTGTAGTATGAAAAGACATGGCACAAAAGGAAAAGACAATGAAGAGGGTAGAGGAACAGTCCTGTAACACACTCAGACCTGCTGTCTACATAGAGCAATGTCATTTTTCCAGAAGACACTCATGCCGCTGCTTTAAGACTATTTTAACCAGAGTTTTCATAGATTATAAACCTCTTCTTCAGATTCACGGAGTAAAATGCCCCATTCTTTTTAGACTATGCATCGGAAGGAGTGGATTGGAGCCCCAAAAGAGACACATACTAAAGATAGGTCTCTCTTAAATTCTGTCATGAGAATCTCTTTTTGGACAAGCATCAGCCCCAGGGTGGTCCATGTACAACCTTCAGATGTTGGTGGACTGCAACTCCCACCAGCCCTACCAAGCCTAGCACATGACAGAAGTTATGGATTATGGGAGATGTAGTACGAGAGAAAGCCAGCATAGTGCATCAGTTTGAAACCGGGGTTTGATTCCCTGTTTGGCCATGGAAACCGACTAGGTGACCTTGGGTGTGTCACACACTCTCAGCCCCAGAAAACCGTACGATAGGTTCACGTTAGGGTCACCATAACATGAAAATGACTTGAAGACACACAACAGCGACAACAACAACAGCACAACATCATCCAAAGGGCCAGATCTTCTCCAGCCCAGATTTGGAAGTTTAATCCACCTTGATTTATTTCTGTATTCATTTTTAGTCTTATAGACTATCCAGATTGTGCGTTTTTGCTTCTTAGCCGAAAGAAAAGATTTTGTTTCTCTGAATTACTTAATCAAGCAAAATGTGCCTGACAGATTTAACGTCCATCCCTGCTTTTGCTTTGCCGCTCTTGGCCTGATCAGTTGGGTTGGGTCTTTTCCATTGTATTTTATATATACAGGCATACCTCAGTTTGCAAAGTAGGTGTGTTCCTGGGCATGACTTTTTTTTAACAGGAAGAACAGAGAAAAAAAATCAGGATAGCTTCCTCTGTCCCACAGAAGAAGAGCAGTTCAACATGTTTCAGCAGACTTTTGATTCAAAATGAACAACAGGCGCACGCAAAGTGAAACAACCAGGTCAGGGGAGCCCTGCTTAAGGAAACAAAAAAGATGCTGAGCTTGAAAGCTTCTTCCAAAATGCATCCAGGGAGGATGTTTTTAATTTCCCCAGTTTCTGTTTTTCTAAAAGAGTTCCATTTTTGGTGGCCAGACTTATCAATCTATGTTGCTTTAACATGCTAGTGGAATCACAGCGCTATAACAGTCTAGTGCGGAAATGGCTTATGTTCTGAACCAAGCTGCTGTTTATCTTGCCTGCAGGCATGCATGGCTACACTGGAATAGCCTAGAGCAGAATCCAGTTTTTGCTTTGCTTAAGCTTTACCGCTCTGTTTACTACAGATTTAGATGGCAGCAACCCAGCCCTAGAAGTCTGAGTTTCTCCAGTCCTCCAATTTTGCCTTAAAAAGAAAGAAAGAAAGACTTCCTGCTAGACAGAGGACGAGTACGAAAGGAGGCTTTCAGAAGCCCAGTCAACTCAAGTATGCCTGTATATCTTTGTTGTGTTTTTTGTGAGCTGCTGTGTTGGCCTTTGGGAACACCAGGAGTGGGGGGGGGGTTTACAGGAGAGGGCAACTTTTGTCCTCTCATTGGACTACAACTCCCATCTGGCTATGCTGGCTAGGGTAGATGGGAGTTGTAGTCCAACCTATTGACGAATCCAGGATTGCTTTTAGGTGTTTTTAAAGAGTATTCTAATGTGTTTTAATTTATTTTAATCTTTGCATTGTTTTAATTGGTTTTTATTGGCCACCTAGGGAGCCCTTATGGACTGGGAGATGATACAGATATACCTTAAATAATAATAATAATAATATTGACAGGACTGTCATTATCTTTGTCCCTCTTTTAAGAGAAGTGAGACTTATATAATTAGTGTCTAACAGAACTTAACCAAAAACAAAAAAAATCAGGGAGAGGAAAAAGAAATGGCTCACTCCTTCCATTCCTTTCCATCTCAAAAGTTTAGAACAAGAACTTGAATTAGAACTCAGTTCCCAGTCATTTGAAGTTATGTGATATTTCCACAACATATTTTTTCCCAGCTTTAATGACTTGGAGGAGCTGCTTTGAACAGGTGACTGGTACACACTGATCTAGGAAATAGTTACACATAACACAGTTACCTACAACTAGTTCCTTTTTTAGGCTACACAGGTGTCCCAGAACTACATTTCCAAAGCAAAATTAATGAGTGACAGAATGTTGTTTTCTGAGATCATTTTAAGAAACCTTTTGACAAGAATTTTCCAAATGTTATGCCATTTTCTTATTCATTTTCTTACCATTTTCTATCCTCTCTCAGGAAAAAGTAACAGAAAGGAATCAGAAAGTAACAAGTAATGCAACAAGCAGTGTCCACAAATCATGTTTTTCAGCAGAGCATCAAGTAGCAGCCGTGAGTTACTTTTCCAATACTGCAACAAGCAAAGGGGAGGAATTACTTTTTAAAAAATAACTAAGCACACCTTTCTCTTCCCCATCGCAGAGATCAGAATCACTCTGCGGAAAGCCCTTCCCTCTTGATGCCAGACATGCACCAAGAATTCTCATTTTAATGCTGAAGATTTCTGCAAGATGTTCAGCTTCAGTTCCGCTTCCTTGTCTGTTGGAGGGACAACAAAAGCCGGAGATGGTATAACAGTGAGAGGATTGCACCGGCAATTGGAAAACCCAAGTTTCAGTCATGAAAACACACTGGCCTTCTGGTGGTGTGCCTTCAAGTCATTTTTGACTTGTGGCAATCCTAAAGCGAACCTATCATGGGGCTTTCTTGGCAAGTCTATCCAGAAAGGGTTTGCTATTGCTTTCTTCTGGGTCTGAGAGAGTATAACTTTTCCAATGTCACCCAGTGGGTTTCCAAGGGCTGAACAGGGATTTGAACCTTGGTCTCCCAGAGTCCTAGTCTAACACTCAAACCACCGAAACCACGCTGATCTGGGCTGGTGACCATCTCTTTCTCAGCCTGGCCTACCTTATAGGGTTGTTGTGAAGAGGATAAAGTGGACAGAAGGAGAAATATGCAACCCACCTTGATCTCCTTGTGTAACAAATAAATGAACCAATAAATAATTGCAAGGAATATATGTGGTTGCTTGTGCCATGATATTCTTCTGTACTGGTTTATGTTATACATTGGATTATTTGTTGTGCATCATTAAAAGATATGTAGATAGTACACAGATAGTGGGTAAAGATCCCCAGATGGATGGATGGATAGATAGAGAGAGAGAGAGAGAGAGAGAGAGAGAGAGAGAGACAGACAGACAGACAGACAGACAGACAGACTGATTCTTGTGGCAATGAGTTCCACAAGCCACTCTTGTCTTGGGTAAAGAAGTGTTTGTCTGCCCTGAACCTATTTCCTATCTGTTGGAGACAGGGAACAAACAGAGGAAATAGCTTCCTTCCTTCTGCTTTTTGCACATTATTCATTTTACAATTGCTGACAACACCTACACCTTAGTCAGTTTTTCCCTCTTCCTCTGAACCAGCTTTTTCCCAAAGTGGTATCCTCCAGATGCTGTTGAACTACAACGGCTGCTAAAGGAGGCCATTGGTCGGGCTGGCAAACACTGCCCTAAGAGCCAAACCAATCCAAAGCTTTTAGAGCCCTTCTGAGACTCCAGCTCCCATCCATCCCAGCCAACATTGAGGCCATTTCCACATCACACTCTTATAGCGCGATGATTCCACTTTCAACCTCCTATGGAATCCTGGGGTTTGCAGTTTCGGGAGGGGTCGCGCTATAAGAGTGTCATGAGGAAATGTTCTGAGAGAAGCAAGAAATGATCAGAGTTGTAATCCAATATCATCTGGGGAGTCCTGAGTCTAACCTGCAAGAGAAGTCCTTGAATCGTTGGACCACAAGTTCATTATGTGGATATGTGTGTCAAAAACAGAAAAGCAATGGGGTTTCTTGGACTACACTCCCTGAATCTCCCAGCTAGCATGGCTTGTGCCAGCAGGTTATAATGATAAGAACAAGAATTCATGCAATCAGGTGAATTATCTATTTGTTCTAGCACTCTGTGGTGTCTCTGGGAATCCCACAAGTAGGACAGGAGTGAGGTTTCCTCCGGCAGCTGATATACCACAGCTGGGATAAGAAATCCTGTTCTCAACTCTAGCAGCCCCTAGCCACTCATCTCTTTGTTGATTCTTTTCTTTCCAGTCCACTAATGAAGCAAGGCTACTCTTGCATCTTGTAGTAATGAATTTTGCACAGACAAGCCAAGGATCTACCAGATGGCTCTGTTACTCTAGTAATGGTGCCTTCAAAAGATGCTGGGATTGTCAGCATTTTGGGTTATTTGCCCGGGCCAACCATGTCTTCTTCACCTCAGTTTTCCCCATCTATGAATTGGGAATCCAGGCATACTGCCTTACAAGGCTACCGCAAGGATGGGAAAGAGGGGGAAGGAATCCCGCTTGGCCTGGCCATTGGCAATTGTCATAGAGTAATTTTTAAAAAAATATCATGCCCTAAAATACACCACAGCATGTCATGGTAGCACATCTCTTTTGCCACCTACCTTGGAATGCCCATTTAATTCTTCACTGTTGGACAGAGTAGTGTTGAGGGGCTCTGTATACTGATTTGGTTCTTTCAGCTTCTTCCGCTCTTTCTTTGCCACCACAACCTGGAAGTGCCAGAACTCCTGGCCCAGCAATGCTGCCAAAACAAACCAGCTCCAGTACCTTATCTTGGTTTTGCTCGACATCTTCTTCTGGGTAGGAAGAAAGGAAAACACCCTCCAGGACAAAAATCACTTGCAAAGCAAATCTTGGAAAGGTAAAATAGTTCAAGTGTCCTTTACCTCTTTTTTTATAAAAAAGAGAGACTGAAAAATGTCTTCCTCTCTCTGCCAACTGAGTCCCAATCACGGATGAGGAATGACCATTACAAGTAACTTTGGTGCCTTCTCTCTGGCGAGACAGATGATCCGTCAAGCTGGAGGAGCCAGAAAGTGATACACACACTCAGCAAAGTTCCTTCTTGTTCATCGCTACAGCTTGGCGAGACAAAAATCAGAAACCAAACTGCATGATAGAAATAAGAGGATGACCTGCCCACGTTTCACATTGGGTCTCCTTCCTCAACAAAATAATATTACCAAAACCAAAACTTTCAAATCTCAAACTTCAAACTCCAGAGAAAGAAGATTTGTTAAAAAATGGAATTAGCAGCAAGCATAGAATAAAAGGAGAGGTGATTCTTTTTTTTCTTTCTTTCAGTAACAAAGATCACCTCCTATTACATGTAAAAATCTCCACGTTTGTCCACCCATCTGGAATGCAGGAATATGTCCCTTCCTTACCAGTGGAAAAACTTCACATCTGTAGACAGATGTTCATGGCAATATCAGAATTCCCAAATCAACAGCTTTCCCCCAAACCAACAGTGCTCCAAATCCCCACAATTTAGCTCCTTCTACAAGCTTGAAATTTCTTGGGCACGTCGGAAGAGAAACACTCCCCAAAACTGAAGTTCCAGTCCAGATCCAATCTCTCCGTCTCTCTCCCTCCTTGCAGCTGTCTGTTGCCAAACTTCCTTGCTCGCCTTTCTCTTTGTAGGTGTTCCTGGGTTTTAGTTCTTCAGTTCCTTTCCTTCCAGCAAGGGACTTGCAAAAGGGGGGAAAAAAGAATCAAACTCTCCAGAGTTGTAAGTCAGCAAATAAATATGAGTTTGGTGGGAGCGTTTTCCATCAACTTGAAGGAAGGATGAAGA
Organism: Ctenosaura bakeri; assembly: GCA_948474755.1. Lineage (NCBI taxonomy): Eukaryota > Metazoa > Chordata > Lepidosauria > Squamata > Iguanidae > Ctenosaura > Ctenosaura bakeri. The sequence continues at coordinate 678,058 of CAOLHI010000685.1, forward strand.
AAAGAAGGAGGGAGGGAGACCTTTCCTCGAGAGGGGAGGGATCACATTCTAATGAGCTGTCAGGGCTAGTCTTTTCACACTCCTATTAAGGGGAGACTGGCGGGGAAGTGGAATCTTCTCCTTGTGCCAAAGAGATTTAAATCAAAAAGAGACTTTCCCATCCCTTCCTCTCTCTCTTTCCTTCCCTCCCAACTCCCTGTCCCAAACCTTCATCCATATAATCTCCCAGAGGGATCTTTCGTCTTTGGTGCACGTGAGCTCTGTGTAAAATAGGGCCACTCTGGCTCACAGGTTTCCTAGCCTTGGGGCTTCAAAGTAGAGCAGGTTGGCCTTCAGACTGGATTAAGGCAAGTTGAGGCCCTAAGCAGTGTTTTAAGGATTAAGTATTGCAACTGCGGATTAAGTATTGCAACTGTGCATTAATCCTGCGCAACAGGATTAAGTATTGCAACTGTGCATTGTTCTAGCAGTGACGGGGAAAACCTGAGTGTGTGTCTGTGCATGCTTATAGCAAGGAAGGGCAACTTCTGCAAGGGACACTTTTCTGTCCTGGGGTCCCCCAGGGGGCAAGTGGATTGCCACAAATTAGAATAACCAAATCCCAGTCTATTTCTGATTTTGGAAAACAAAAACAGGTTTTTTTTTATAATGTTAGACAATGCAGGGGTTATGACTTTTGTAGAATGTGAATCCCCATTCTAGGCTCTCCAACATTTTGAAAAGGAAAACTGGGACGCATGTGGCCAACCAAGATCAGAGTGTGATCAAGAAGGGAGAAGTTATTAGTGAGGAATAACAGGCAAGTTAGGGGTTTGCTTTTGCCTGATCTTACTGGGAGGGGCAAGACCCCATCCTCTCCTCCCCTCTCCCCACTGCTGGGTATTAACTGCTTTAGCACTTTGAATTCAGTTTGTAGGAAGTGAAGTAAACTGAGCTCATAGAGAGGGGGAGAGAGAAATTCAAAGGACAAAGGATTAATGTTGTGGGAGAGGGAGAAAAGGAAATCAGATATAACAACACAGCACATGAAAGGCCCTTTCCCCCTTGAACAGTAACCCCTCAAAGGTCTGCTGAAACAAAAAAAGTCATCACTCACCTACAGAAGGACAGAAGCATAGAGTTGGAAGAGACCACGGGGCCATCCAGTTCAACCCCATTCTGCCATGCAAGGAATACATCATCAAAGCATTACCAACAGATGACCATCCAGCCTCTGTGTAAAAACCTCCAAAGGAGGAGACTCCACAACGCTTTGAGGCAGCATTTTCCACTGTCCAACTTCTCCTACCATCAAGAAGTTTTTCCTAATGTTTAGGCAGAATTACTTTTCCTGAAGTTTGAAGCCATTGCTCCATGTCCTAGTCTCTGGAGCAGCAGAAAACAGGCTTGCTCCATCCTCCCTATGACATCTCTTCAAATATTTAAACATGGCTATCATGTCAGCTCCTAACCTTCTCTTCTCCAGTCTAAACATACCCTGCTTCCTAAGCTTGTTCTCATAGGGCCTCATGGTTTCCAGACCTTCTACCATTTCAGTCACCCTCCTCTGGACACATCAGCTTGTCAGCATCCTTCTTGAACTGCTAAAGAACTGGACACATTCCAGGAGAGGTCTGACCAGAGCAGAATAGAGTGGTATTATTGTTTCCCTTGACCTAGACACTATACTCCTATTGATGCAGCCCAGAATCATATTGGCTTTTTAGCTGCTGCATCACACTGCTGTCTCATACTGATGGTATCACCCAGCAGATAGTAAGGAGCCCACCAGACTCACCTCTCTAGGAAGTAACTTCCAGAGCCTGGGGCAGCTACCAAGAACCCCCTCTCTCATGTTCCCTCCTTCTGGATCTGGGAGGGTGGTGATCCATAAAGAAAAGCCTCTCCAGAAGATCTCAAGACATGGAGAGAGAGATACAATTCTACAGATAACCTGGATCTGAGCCATATGGAGTTTTATAGGTCACCAGCATACATACTAGCATAGCATACCTGGCATTGGCCAGGATTTTATTTTCTCATAGGTAATAGCTGTTAGAAAAACTTACGAATTACCTTATCTTAGGAATTAGATGTGGTTGAAATACACAGATTTAAGATCCTGTGTCTCTAATTCCCTGTACTGTGTAACTTTTCCCCATATTCCCCAATCCAATCTGTATTCAGAGTTATTAACATACAGAGTTTGGTTTCCTGAGGGAATACACTGCCCTCCTTCTTGCTGCTAGGCCTTGTCTCCACAGCAACCAGCCTGAGGCTCAAGAGCTCTCTGGCTGAGAATTCGAAAGGCCTCTCCCTGAACCACCAACCCCAGGATTCCATAGAATCTTCACAGGCAGCCAATCATATGAGGTCTTTGCCTGCCTGATGCAGACAAACAGACAAACTCACAAACAAACTTTGACTTTTCATAGAATCCTAGAATCATAGAAATGTAGAGTTGGAAGAGACCCCAGGGGCCATCCAGTCCAACCCCCTGCCATGCAGGAACACCCTCAGAGCACTCCCAACAGATGGCCATCCAGCCTCTGCTTAAAAAACTCCAAAGAAGGAGACTCCACTACACCCCATTGAGGCAGCATCTTCCACTGCCAGACAGCCCTGACCATCAGGAAGTTCTTCCTGAGGTTCAGGTGGAATCGCCTTTCCTGCAGCTTGAATCCATTGCTCCTTGTCCTGGTCTCTGGAGCAACAGAAAACAAGCCCTCTCCCTCCTCTCCGTGGCATCCCTTCAAATATTTAAACATGGCTATCATGTCCCCTCTTAACCTTCTCTTCTGAAGACTAAACATACCCAGCTTTCTAAGTCTATCCTCATAGGGCTTCATGGCTTCCAGGCCTCTCACCATTTTGTAGATAACACTTTGTAGATACCACCTTTTAGTAGATAACACTTTGGAACAGTGGAGCCCAGGAACAGACCAGAAGCCAGCAGAGCTGTCTCACCAAAGAAAATTTTGCGACACTCATGTCTTTTGGTAGCTGCAGATTCATTGTGCACCGTACATGTGTTCAGGGAAAAAGGAAACATGCTTTTCTTTGTCTGACTTGACATAAAGAAGATCCTTGCTAGGCCTTAATCTAACATCCTGTTTCCAGTGATGCTCAGCCAGATCCCTTGGGAACGCAGCGGCCTTTTGGGCATTTGTCTCCAGCCTCCTGCCTGTGGAGATTTGTGGACTAATGGCCATGGACAGCAGCTTGAATAATCTTGGATAATGGCCTTTGGTCAGGGCTCTTTTAGAATGGACCTCAGGGCATCTAATCTCTCTCCTCTAGTAGAGAAAACACAACCAATACTGCTAGAGATATTCACAGATTTTGCCCACTCTGCTTTTCTTAGCAATGTGACCTGATTGGTGGTTCTCAGAACAATATGCAGATTGCAAAACACCCAGACAAGGTAGACTTGTGAGTTTCGAGCTGGAGAACTTACAGAAGAACAGCAAGGAACAGATTGGGAAAGGGGACCAAATGAGAGATGGGAGAAGACTAAAAAAATACAGTGGGTCCTTCTTACCTGCTACCTCTGCGGCTTTGAATAACCTTGGAGCATTATGTCCTATACCTAAAATGGTGGTGATGTGCACATTGATGCACTGAAGCATCCAAGTGCATGTCACCACCATTTAATACAGTGGAATATGAGTATTTGCTATTTCCAGTATTTGCAGGGGCGTCTGGAATGGAACCCCCAGAAATGCAGAAGACCCATTGTATTCTAAAAATGGGTCAAATCTCTGATGAGAACAATCCTGGACAGATGGGAATCTTCACAGTTTGGAACACATTCTGTGCAACACTCATACACAGTAGTTTAGAGAAAGCAGCGTTTTCTGCACAGGAAACAGCACTTTCTACGCAGAAATATTCTTTTCTGCACAGAAAATGATGTTTTCTGGACAAAACCACCCTCTGCAAAACCACCTTTTGCACAGAACGTTTTGAATCACAAACAAACTTCTAAAGCCTGCAGTTTTTGAAGATTTTCTGAAAGAGGAATGAAATTGCTAAAATTACTTGTTACTTCCTTTGAAAAGAAAAATTAGTGAAGAATTGCATCCTGAGTTTGCGATACAAAAACCCAGGATTCCTTCTTATCTTTCAGCAACAGATCTTCTTCTCTCCGCCTTCCCCCATCAATCCCAGCAGCAAAATTGGGCTATTAGACTCCTTGGTCAGATGTTCCACCTTGTATTTGAAGCTGTGTAGTTCATGGGAGCCGAGTTAGTAACTGATTCCACCCCGCAGGCTGCCAGTGTTGTGTCCCCAAAGACAACCCTATAAAACTGATGCCTACCCACTGCTGCATTAAACGATTAACTGCTACAGAGAAGTCTTTTCCAACCTAATGTTCTCTTCATTTGCTAGACTACAACTCCCAGAACTCCACAGCCACCACAGAGAGAATCAATGCAACAAGCATGGGATTCTGGAAGCTCCAAAGGGTACCAATATGGAGAAGTCTTGAGAATAGATTGACCATACATAGAGCTCTGCATAACTCCTGCTGCAAGAAAAGCTGGCCCATCAGTCATACATTTGAAGAAAAGGCTTTGGGGTTTTCAGTGTCCAGGCACCCCAGGCTACTAGTGCCACCTCTCCTAGGAGGGAGAAAGAAGCTCCTGACAAGAGAAAAGTCATAGACCCCCCATCATATCCATATCTTTAAGGGTCTCCTTTCAATCCAGACAAACATATCTTCCCACTGTCCCAATTTGGTAGGGACAGTCCTGAGTGATTCTTTGTTGTCCCATTTTCTAAGCTGCTTTTCAAAAGTCCCAGTTTGTCTTCCCTCTTCCCATTTTTGTGGTTGGCTTTCTTCCACGGTGCAAACTGAGCTCTAAGTACAGAAGCAGATTGTGCTCAATTAACAGCTGGATGAGAGAAGGGGGTCTTGCTCTTCCCTGCAAGCTCAGACAAAAGCAAACCGCTGCAGCTCTCCTAGCTTTTCTGTTTCCCCTCACTGACAACTTTTGCTGTCTTGATCACATTCTGATGTTGCTGAGCCACACATGTCCTGGTTTTCACCTGTGAAATGTTGGAGGGCATGCAGGACTGCGAAGCCTGGTTTGCCACAGCACAAAGCCAATGGGCGAGCTCACACATGTGTGCAAGGGGGGAACTGTTCGAGAAATGCTCCAGGGTCCCAACCACCTTAATCCTTCCTTGGCTGCAAAGAAATAGGAATGAATATAAAGTCTGAGATTCTCCTTGATGTGTTCCCATCAATATTAGGCTGGATCATTTTAGTGGAAACCAAACAGTTTAAGAGAGAAGTTACCAATCAGGAGTACCCAAGGCTCTGAGATTTGAGGATCCAAAATCTTAGGGATAGCTCCTGGCGATGTTACAGGTTGCAGTGATGTTATAGAAAGCAGGCCTTTTTAAGGCAACACATTTTTATCCTGAGATTTTTCTCTTTACCCTGAAGAGAGAGGCCTGGCTCTAAATTCTAGGAACCCTAAGAGAAAGGGTTATCCAGCCAAGCTATATGATGCTGAACAGATCCACCATATCTAGGTATAGAACAGGACTGGACAACTACCGCCTTCAGTTCCCAGCAGCCCTAGAGAATATAAATAATAATAAGGCATTATGGGAATTGAAGTCTAATCATAACTGGAAGAGCAGTTGTCTACTTGCAGGTATGGAGGGACAGGCTTAGGCTCCTGCCTTCATATCCCTACTTGTTGGCTTCAAGAATCTGGCTGGCAGTTGTTATAAGCACAAAGCTAGAAGAGATGACCCAGAAGGGAGAGCCGGATGGTGTCTTCGAGAACATCTAATCTGATCCCTTGCTTAACACAGAGCAGGAGAAACCCCAGCGGACATCAAGTGAAGGAGAAGCCACTATCTGCCTTCTGGGTCTCAAGTTCCCAAACTTGGACTCCGGATGTTGTTGGACCCCAACTCCCAGAAGCCCTAGTGAGCATGGCCAACTGTTGAATTGCACATGAAAAAAGGAGAGGCAAGTCTCCACGGGCTCTGTAGATGGTCTTTATTTATTATTTGAAACAAGCCCAATGTGTTTCAGCCTAGGTAACTATTTCAATGGCCTTCTTCAGGGTCCACGTTAAAAAACAAATGTAAATGACAATTTTAAAAAAATCAAAAGGACAATTTTCATTTTGCAATTTGTCTTTTTTTCTTAATTTGTGATTCTCATTTGTCATTTGTATTGTCTCTCTGTGTGTGTATAGATAGATAGCCCCTGAAGAACACCATTGCAGCAGTTGCATAGGCCAAAAAACATTGGGTTTGTTTCAAATAATAAAGACCACCTACAGAGAACTTGGAGATTTGTCTCCCCTTTTTTTCCTGTTTTTTCCATTACATGCTCTTCAGTATTTGTCTTTGGTTTCAACTGTTGAAATGCTCTTACCCTCCAGAGATTTTTCCTGATGGTCAACCAAAACCCGCTGTCTGGTAGGTTAAGTCCATAAGATCTCGTCCTGCCCTCTGAAACAGGAGAGAACATGCCTTTGCCCTCTTCTATGTGCCAGACCTTTAGATCTTTTAAGACTATCGTTATGTCTCTCCCTCTTTCAGATTTGGTCTTAGGCCATTTCTGCCCTGGACTGTTATAGCGCTGTTATTCCACTTTCAACATCCTATGGAATCCTGGGGTTTGCAGTTTAGGGAGGGACCTTTGAGGCCCCTCCCTAAACTGCAAACCCCAGGATTCCATAGGACGTTGAAAGTGGTATAACAGCGCTACAACAGTCTAGTGCAGAAATGGCCTTAGCTTCTCCAGGCTAAAATTACCTAGTTCCTTCTTTCCTTCCTCCAGGACCTCTCCTTCCTCCCATTCGCCATCTTCCTCTGATCACAATTTCAATCTGTCCAACATCCTCCTCAGATTGCAATGCTCAGAGTTAAACACAACGCTTCAAATGAGTTCTTCTGACTAGTGTAGAATGCAACAGAATTGGGAAAGGTTACCTTTTTTTTGGATTAGAATTCCCAGAATTCCCCATCCAGCAATGGAAGTGGAACCATGATTGGGAAAGCTCTATCACACTGCATAATTATAATGCAATTCTACTTTAACTGCCATGGCCTCATCCTATGGAATCGTGGGATTTGCAGCTTGGGAAGGCACTAGAACAGTGGTTCTCAACCTGTGGGTCAGGACCCCTTTGGGGGTCAAACGACCCTTTCATAGGGGTTGCCTAAGACCATCGGAAAATATGTATTTCCGATGGTCTTAGGCTCCATTCCCTCCTCGGTGGTGGTGCGCAAGTGTGAGGCACGTGCTTACGTCCTCCTGCCCCCTGTTCAGAAGGGACTGAAATCGCTCCCCTTCTCCACTACCGGGAGAACCTCCTGTCTGACGGGCCAGCTTGGGGGGGGGCGGTGGCGGCACAGGGGGCAGGCCCCCTCCTCGCCACAGCCCCTGCCCCACTCGCCACAGAGGGGGGCGCTGCGGAAGGGCCGGGGGGCCGCAAGGCGGCGCTTTTCCAGGGGGGGCAAGCTGCACCCAACACAAAAGACAAAGGCGCTGGGATTCCTCCCCACCCCCCGGCCAGGGTCAACACTCTGGAAACTTTTCCTACACTGCACCCCCAGCGGAAACAAGAGTGAAGCAGAAGCAGAGCCCGGGGGGTTTCTCAGATTTTTTTCCCGGGGGAGACACGCGGCTCCTCTTCCCTCCCTGCCACCCCTGTTCCTAGCTGGCGAGGCGGCCTTTGCCGGGGGGGGGGGAGGCATTGTAAATAATAAATAAATAATTTTATGGTTGGGGGTCACCACAACATGAGGAACTGTATTAAAGGGTCACGGCATTAGGAAGGTTGAGAACCACTGCTCTAGAGCCCTCTGGCTGAGAATTCTAAATATCCTTCCCCTACATTGCCAATCCTAGGATTCCATGGAATGAAACCATGGCAGTTAAAGTGGAATCAGAGTGCTATAACTGTGTAGTGTGGAAGGGCCCAGAAATTATCATCCTACTGATGGTAGAGTAAAACCCTACCTTCTCCTCCTTTTTTAACAGCTTCACCATTTTCCCCAACTCATATAGCCAGCCTGTGTTCACCTGCAAACCTAAAAACTTTTTGCCTGTACTTCTGCCAAAACAGAGATGGAGAGTTTGAGTTGTCTTCTGTTTCTTGCTACAGCAGCAGTGGAGAGAATATTTGGGTCTCCAACTAGTTTGGACTACAACTCCCACAGTTTCTTCTCATTGACCACTCTGGGTGGGGATGATGAGAGCTACCGTATTGACCAAAATATCCAAAGAACCAGAGGCCTTCAAGGCAGAACTCAATTTGTTGTATTCAATTTCAATTTTGTCCATTTCAGTCCAGTTTCCAATCCTGTTAAGGCTGGCGTCCATTTTAAAAGCATCAGGCTTATATTTTTATATATCTGGGGATGGACATCCCACAAACATTTTTAAAAAGGAAGACAAGAAGTTGTTTAAGGGAGGGAGGAGTGAAGAAAGGATGAGAGAGGTGGATTTTTTTTTCTTTTTAAAGAGTTTTTTAGCTGCATTGGTTTTAATTTTTGCAAATCACCTTGAGTTCTAATATTAATAAGAAAGGCAGGAAATGAATGAGGTTGTTGTTGCTATTGTTGAACCACATCTGAGTGAAAGGAGTTCCCGGCAGCTAGAAAGTCTGCCCCAAAATGATAATTGGGGCGGCGGGAATCACATTTTAAAAAAATGAGGTTTCCATAATTTATTTCAAATTGGAGATGTCAGGTCTCTTTGGCACAGAATCTATTTATCTTTTGGTGCCAAATACGCAAAGATTCAACTCTAGACATGCACAAGAGACGGTTGCATGCAGACTCTGAGCACGGGGAGGGGAAGGAAAGATAGGGCAGAGGGGTGGGGGTGTCAGAGTCAGGGGGGAGAAGAGAAAGAAGAGAATGCAGCACAGCTCCAAGACCCCTTGGTCTCTGCCATGGTCTGCGGAGCAGTCTGAGTTGTTTAGCTGCGATCTGACAGATCGTCCTATTAACGTGTCATCAAGTACACTTACAGATTCGTGGCCCGTCTACAGCAAACCTGAACAGGGGCATAAGTACGAGGAGACGCCAAAGCGAGTTAAATATTATTAACAAAGAATGGCTGCCACATAGTTTGCAAGGAATGCAAGATAGTTATTTAGTAGAGGGGTTGGGGGAGAAGGAGGAAAGCTGATGATGTGGTTGGTGGAGGGGGGGACCTGTTAACTCCTTAATCCCTTTAACAAATTTTTACTTTTTTAGATTTTATTTCAGTTGGTTTGTTCAGCTTCCTCCATGGCTTTAGCCAATTTTGGAAACAGAAAAATCATCAGGCCACCAGTCCCGCTAGCTCAAGATTGTCTGTGTTGGAGTGGGATGCCTGAGGCCTTCCAGATGTTGGATTGACACTCCCATCAGCCCTAGCAATCCAACAACATCTGGAGGGCTAAAGTTTGTCTTCACCTGACATTAAAGAAAAATTGAGGTGACACGATAGCCATATTTAAATATTTGAAGGAATGTCATGTTGAAAACGGAGCAAGCTTGTTTTCTGCTGCTCCAGAGACTAGGAAACAAAGCAATGGATTCAAACTGCAGGAAAAGAGATTTCACCTAAACATCAGGAAGAACTTTCTGATGGTAAGAGCCGTTCAACAGTGGAATCTGCTGCCTCGATGGAGTGTGGTGGAGTCTCCTTCTTTGGAGATTTTTAAACAGAGGCTGGATGGCTATTTGCTGGGGTGGTTTGAGTGTGTGCTCCTGCACGGCAGGGAGTTGGACTTGATGGCCATTGTTCTCTCTTCCAGCTGGATGATTCTATGATTCATGGAGATGCAGCATACCCAGTTTGGGTTTCCTTTTTTCAGTGTTTGAAAAAATTCCCTTTTTTTGGACTACACCTAAAGCCAACTGGTAGTCCAAATGTATAATCTTTCAAAGTTCTGTTTTCAGTTCATTTGCATTTGCATTACCACTGAACTCACAGCAATGAAGCAAGAGAAAGAGAGGAAGCAGCAATCTTGCTGGACATGTAGACAAGGCCAGTTGTATCATGAGGCAAAGTGAGAGGGTTGCCTCAGGGGGCAGATTTTGGGAGGTGGCAGCAAAGTGATGGAGGAGAGAGCTGTGCTACTTGTGTCCCTCCCCCAGACTTGTCCCAAAGCTATCTGGATACTTTCAGGTGCAACAGGTCTGGTCTTCTCTGTTTAGTTTTTGTCCACGGAATGGGAGAGCAACAGAATCTTATTTTTTGGCTCAGGAGGCAAAGCATCTTGAGGGCAGTTAGGATTCCCACACCCATAGGGGTGGTGAACATATCCTGGGTTTTAGTCTGAAATTTTCAAAAAGCTATCCAAAGTACTGAACCTGTTCAGGGTGTAGATTTCAGCACCTTGGAGAATTCCTGTAAAGTCTGGACCAAAATCCAAAGTAGATTCACAGCAGTGTTGACATAGGACCTTTCCACACTACACAGTTATAGTGTTATAGTATAATTCCAGTTTCAACAACCTATAGAATCCTGGGGTTTGCGGTTTAGGGAGGGGCATTTAGAATACTCAGCCAGAGAGCTCTTTGGCCTCAGGAAACTACAAACCCCAAAATTCCCCCAAGGATGTCAAGTAGAATAATAGGACTACAACAGTGTAGGGTGGAAAGGCCCATAAAATCCACCAGCAGCCGCAATGAGACTGGCTAGATGTGCAATTGTCTTGAAATTCCTTTAGAAAGGTTTTTAAAAAACCTACGGTATATGTATCTTACCTTGTAGCATTAAAGCAAAGGACCAAAAGGATCTGGATACAATCAATCAGAGACCATTTTTCACTAGCATTCTGCATGCACATTCATGGTGTTTTATCCAGTGTTAGCTGTGAAGTCTGTTCAGTTTGCATTTCTATGCCAACTTGTCAAAATCGCATCCTAACTTAAAAATGAAGTGACACATATTTAAACTTCAATATCCACACCCTAAGGAAGTCTGCAATTGGTGGGCAAATATGCACCACAATGGCACACCGAAGACATGTATATCAAACATGCATACAGAGTACAGCCAGCCCTATACTTTTGCGGATTTGATTATTCACGGATTATTTGCTGTCTCCTCTGTTGCCTCCCTAGGCCATTTTTAATAGGGACTGCAAGCCTCATGAGACTGAGAAACTGCAAACAAGGCTTGTAAGTCCCTTTAAAAATGGTGTGGGGCAGCAGTGGAGGTGGCAGAAAGCCTCACCAGCCCCCCACTTCTGCCTTGCAGAGGAACCCAGGTGCCTCAAAGGAACCCATGGTGGGTTGAATATGGCAATCATACTTTTTTGTGTGTTACATATGGTTTGGGAGGGCCTAGAGTTATTCATGGGTTTTCCACTTTCACAGGGGTCCCATGCCCCTTACCCTAGCAAATGTGGGGGGGTGACTGTACATTTAGTTTTAAAAATTAAAAATAAGTAGGCATAGCATGATTGCTTGAAATTCTTTAGATAAGTTTTAAAAAAACATCTAAAGGGCTGCATAATTCCCAGCCCCGATTTTAATTGATTGTGCACACTTCTCCATATGTATGCATTTTCCACACTATTTTCCTATCAAATAAAATGTGCTGGTGCAGCTTTTTCAGAATATACACACATGGCTATGCATGCACTGTTTCAAATATATGCCCTTGTTGTGCATAGCCCTGGTCTACAAAGTTTGGCAAGGGTTCTCCAGGGTTTCTGGGAAACATCTTTTCCCCAGTCCTTCTCGGAGATGCTGAGGATTGAACCTGAAACCTTCCCCCATACAAGGCAGCTGCTCTGCCCATGAACTATAGCTCTCCTCTTGAAGATATAGGCCAATATCCTGCTGGTGACATACACATTTTGCATCTGGCTACTGGGACATAGCCAGGTGGTTCTTCAATCCACCCCCAGCAGCCACTGAAAGGCCAGGGACAGCTGCAGAGGCCAAGCAGTTGAGTGGAAAGATGCAGCAAAGTTTTGCCGGCAGAACTATTATGCTACACCATGTCATAGAGGTTCTCAGACACATGGAAAGATTTTAGCCCTCACAGAGAATGACTTAACTAGAGTTTTGTTAACAGCAGCACTTCTTATGCTATTTGATGTGGCAGATTGGGAGGAATTTTATTTCTCCAGAGCGCCATGGACTGGTGCCACATCTGTGCTCTTTCTTTCTAGCGTGGGTCCTATTTTGGCTAGAAAAAGGGCAGCCTGGGGATTCTTAAGGAGTTCTGCTTTGGTTAGACCTCATGTGGAATACTGTGTCCAGTTCCGGGCACCACAGTTCAAGAAGGATATTGACAAGCTGCAACGTGTACAGAGGATAGCAACCAAAGTGGTAGAAGGCCTGGAAACCAAGAAGCCCTGCGAGGAGAGACTTAGGGAGCTGAGTATGTTTAGCCTGACAAAAAGAAGGTTGAGAGGTGCCATGATAGCCATGTTTAAATATTTGAAGGGATGTCATGTTGAAGTGTTTTCTCACTTCCGGAGACTAGGACACAGAGCAATGGATTCAAACTACAGGAAAAGAGATTTCACCTAAGCATCAGGAAGAACTTCCAGAAGATAAAAGCCATTCGACAGTGGAATATGTTGCCTTGGAGTGTGGTGGAGTCTCCTTCCTTCTTTGGAGGTTTTTAAAGAGAGGCTGGATGGCCATCTGCTGGAGGTGCTTTGAGTGTGTGTTCCTGCATGGCAGAAGAGGGTTGGATTTGATGGTTCTTGTGGTCTCTTCCATAGAAGGGCCATAGAAACATCCTTGGGGGGGGGAACCTGAAGTTCCAGGGCTGCACTTTGCCCATCCAGGACTATAATTCCCCTGTTTTGGGGGTGGGGGTAGGGGCAGGATCCAATCCCCTCTTTTTATGCCCACCCCCAGCAGTGCAATATCCAGAGGCTATAAAAAGTTCTGCCTGGAAGTGACAGGAATTTGAACCAACAGCATTCATGGTAAAATAAATGCTGTCTGCTCTAACCTTCAGCCTGATCTTTGCTAAAAACTGTCCATGGATCGCAAACTACATGCACAATCCTCCCCTTGCCTTTCTGATTTACCCCAGTACTAACAGCAAGCCAGACAACAGAGCAACAACTGCATGGAGCAGAACATGCCTGAGTGCCTGCATTCTCTCTTGCACTCTCAGATGGAGAGCACCTCAGCACCACCTTCTGGATGAATCTTTTTCAGAAACATTCATTACCAGGGACATATACTGAAAGGAACCCAGGAAGCAGGTACAGCAGAGAGCCAGCATAGTGTAGTGGTCTGAGCATTGGACTACCCCTCTAGAGACCAGGGTTTGAATCTCCGCTTGGCCACAGAAACCCACTGGGTGACCTTGAGCAAGTCCCACTCTCTCAACCTCCCTCTGAACAAATCGTGCAACGAAAAGCCTGAGGGTCACCATATGTCAGAAATGACTTGAGGACACACAACGAAAACAAAGGTGGCACAGGACTGCGAGCAAAGTTCAGCCACCTCCAGGTCTCTTTCTCAGACAAGATGGGCGAGGTGCAAGTTGGGAAGAGGAAGGCGGAGGAAAGATGGATGGACTCCACGTGGAAGCTCTGGAGCCTCTTCCTTCCCTCCTTCCTTCCTTCCTTCCTTCCTTCCTTCCTTCCTTCCTTCCTTCCTTCCTTCCTCCCTCCCTCCCTCCCCATTTTTCTCTGAGACCCAAAGTGGCTGGCATTGCACATTAAAGCCAAACAACTAAAACAGCCTGAATACAGACATTCAAAAAGCTTAAGCAACAACCCACTCAAAAATATTAATTTAGAACAGTTAGAACACATTTATACCTATTACATATTAAAACTGGCACGTTTATTGTAGTACCCCAACTGGTTAAAAGCTGCTGACCTGTGAAAATAAGGTCTGTGTGTATACATGTCTTCAAGTCCTTGTCAACTTATGGCAACCCTATGAACTTTATAGGGTTTTCTTGGCCAAGGAATATGCTAAGGTGTTTTGCCAGTTCCTTCCTTTGAAATATAACCTATGGTAATTTTTATTAACCTTGGTGGTCTCCCATCCAAGAACTAACCAGGGCTGATTCTGTTTAGCTTCCAAAGCTAGATGGGATCTGCTGCCTTTAGGACATTTAGTTTTTCCACCCCATTGGAAATGTATCCCCATGAAGTCCAACAGGTGGCTAGTGACAATGGGTGGCTCCCATCTCAAGATGAGGCTCTGGGTGTGTGGTGCTTGCACACACCCTAGGTTGTAATACAAACTTTGAAGGAGGTGTCCAAAGTGCTGAGCCCTACCTGCTCAAAATATCTTGACTGGGGCCCAGTAAGCAGGCACAGCAGAAAACCAGCAGGGTGTTCCTGCATGACAGGGAGTTGGACTGGATGGCCCGTGTGGTCTCTTCCAACTCTACATTTCTATGATTCTATGATTCTATGGTCTAGCAGTTTGAACTCTATAACTCTGGAGACCGGGGTTCAAATCCCAGCCCTCAGCAAGTCCCACTCTCTCAGCTTCAGAGGAAGGCCAAGGCAAACCCTCTTGCCAAGAAAACTCCATGATAGGTTCACCTTAGGGTCACCATAAGTCCAAACCAGCTTTAGTTCAGCACCTTAGACAGTTCCTTTCAGTTTAGGCTAGACTCCAAAGTGTGTACCCCATCAGCAGTATCACCTCCATCCTTCTAACATGAGAGCCCTTATTTGCCAGGGCTCATACTGGCCAAGGGAGGCAATCCCTTCAGGCAGTGGTGGCAACCCTCTGGATGGTCCTCTTGGAAGACAAGATGCCACTCCTTGACCTGGGCATCCCAAAGTAGCCTGTTACCCCTGGGTGTTACGAGGGACCTTCTCCCAATGGCAGTGTTGAAAGAGGAAACAGCTGTGGTGGAGGGAACTAGTGTGTTTGTTGCCTTGGGCAGCAAAATGTCTGCATGCTGTGCGGACTACAGTAGGAATGAAACAACCTCCCTGTTTCTCTCATCTTCTTCAATCTCTGAGCATAGGAGGTGTTGGACTACAGCCCTGGAGACCATGGTTTGAGTCCTTGCTCAGCCATGCAAATCCTCTGGGTGATCTAAGGGCACATCACTCACTCTCAGCCCCAGAAAACCCTGTGATAGGTTCGCCTTGGGTTGCCACATATCAGAAACTACTTGAAGGCACACAACAATGAGACCCACTGACTTTCACTACTAAGAAAAGATGGGGGACTTAAGAAACATGGCCTACCACAGGAAAGTTGAAAAGGGATCCGTTGCCAGACTACAGCTCCTATCAGCACCCACCATCATGTCTGGTGGCCAGGGACAGTGGTTATTGTAATCCAGGGATACCATCCCTGTCTCAGAGGGTCGCCTTGATAGCCTCACCCTGTCCCACTTGGTCAGCAGCCTAGCAGAACTATCAGGGATGCTTCCAATCCCAGCTGTTCAGCCCCTGCCTCTTGCGCTGAGAGGTACACAGTAGCTGGACAAGGAAGCTCAGTTCCCAAACATCACAGAGGTTAGCTAGGTGGCCCACAGGGCTCCCTTCCTACACTACGATTCTATGACTACTAAGAACTTGACAGAGGAGCAAATGAAGGCCCAGCTCCTCCTGAGTTCTCTTGGGTATGTGTTGTTACTCCTGAAGAGGAATGAGCAAATGTTTCTTCAGAAGTTCCCAACCCCTCCCAAGAAGTTGCAAGCCTCCCTGTTCAGAGGACGTATATCTGTTAACATGCAATATCAGATACATAATAATAGCAGCTGGTGGCTGCCATACTCATGGAGAGGTGAATCCATTCTGGAGTTTATTCAGAATTTCTGTGCAAGGTAATGAATATATTTTGGGGGCTGGGTTCAATATCAGCAATAATGCCTCTGAAATTCAACCTAAAACCCAGAACAGGTTCACCACCACACCAAATAAGAAGCCACCAGCCACCACTGGTTATCATCTCTGACAGCACCCATTTACAGATACACTGCCTCTGAGCACGGGGGCTTCATCCATAACTGGAAGAACTGATAGGAATATAAAAGTTACCCCACTGGATCATCTTAAAGAATCCTGAAGTCCATCTTTCTGTTTGCAACAATATGTCCCCTGAAGATCTCCACAAACTTAATTGCAGTGCCTTGGGGAAGGAGTGGGAACTTCTGGAGAAACATCTGCACGTTCCTCTCCAAGGCATCGCTGCTGGTCCAACATTCATTAAAGACCTGGAGCAAGGCTGTAAACATTAGTCTTCTTGTTTTGCTCTTTCTGCTCCCTCACCATTCCGTAAATCCTGCCTAAATAAATATTTACTCCACCTTCAAGAGAGCCCAAGTTTTCTGGTCTAACCGCTGGGTCAGTTCCAGGTGTGGTAGGATTCTTCTGCAATGGGCTGTGCAGATATTTGCTTGATAAAAACGGGAATAATTTCAACGTGAGTGGACTGGCAAGGAGCACACATTCTGTGCCTGTTCTTCAAGGCGAAACCCACATTCACCCCAGACATTCTACCTCTTCGTTGCAGATGCCACAAAAACAAAACTCAGCACTTTCAGTCTCCCTTCCTTCCCTGGGAATCACCATGCTAGCTGGAGGATTCAAGGAGTCTAGCCCAAATAATGAACTTTTTCAAGCTCCACTGGATGGTGGAATGGTCACTGCCCCACTACAGCATGCAGAGGGTAGGTGCTGTTTTTGAAAGCCTGGCTGCAAACAGTGCAAAACCTCCCTACAAGTAAAACAGCAGGTTGGACAGTTATTGCCAAGTCTGCTTCCTGAACTGCTAGCTTTCTACTTGCATTTTCTGTAAAGGGAAGTCACACTGTATGAACTCAGGATTCCTGACTCAGTAACAGAACACCTGCTTCACATGCAGAAAGTCACAGATTTTGGACCTCAGCTCTCTCGTCAGAAAAATGCAGCCTACATAGCAGTGGGGACGATCTATGGGGCCTAATTAAAAAAGGTGTTTTTGGGTGGAGTAGAACCTTGAGTAGGACTGATCAACCCATCCACCCTTCATTGGTGTTTATGGAAGTCTGCCCCTCTGGGATTCCTAGTGGGTGGAAGAGTTAACCCAACCAGTAAAGCTGTTGTTGAGGAGGGAGACGCTTACACACATTTCATCGTAGCCACAGTTTGGCTCTAGCTCCTAACATTCAGTTTCCAGAGGCAACCAGGGTGGCCACAATTAAATGGGAACATGACACTGATGGAGAAGTAAAACTTGAAACAAACATCATAGTAGAAGACTACTCCAAGTGCCCAGCCTTCCATGATACTCCAAATGCCATTTTCCGTGATACTCTGTTCCGTCTCCGCCTTTTCTTCAACCAATCTTCTGTGGCTCATGGATGTGTTCCATTCTATTTCCAGCCTCATCTTTGGACAAAGTTTGTACTCACACAAAAGTTGGGATTTTGTTACTCAGATCAGCTGCTCAGAGAAGTAGGGCCATATGCATTTCAACCCACGAGCCTCTTCATGGCTGTAGACAAGAATGCTGACCGTGGCCAGTTACAGGGAGCCTACAACTCCCTTGTTAAAACAGCTCCACTGGCTACCCATTTGTTTCCGTGCACAATTCAAAGTGTTGGTTATGACCTACATAGCCCTATAATGGCTTAAGTCCAGGCTATCTGAAAGACCGTATCTCCCTGCACAAACCAGCTAGAGCCTTACGCTGTTGGGGAAGGCTTTCTCCAGTCCCATAACCATCCCAGGCTTGCTTGGTGTGGATATGGAGAGTGTCTTTTTGGTGGCTGCTCCCACCCTATGGAATGCTCTTCCACAGGAAGCTAAGCTGGCCTCCTCCCCGCTTTCTTTTGCCAGCAGACAATTTTTTTTCTTTCTTTTTAAGCAGACTTTGATGTAAGCCGGGATCTTTATTTATTGTTTTCACTGAATATTGTTTTAGGGGTTTTTTTCCTGATTTTATATGTTTTTAGTGATTTTAACTGTTTTAATATTTTAATTAATTGTTGGATGCCACCCGGGGTCCCATTCCAGGAGAAAGGCAGCATACAAATATAATAAATAGACTACAGCTCCCACTGTCCCTGGCCATGCCAGATAAGACTGATGGGAGCTGGCTTTCCACATGATTTTAACATCCACAGGTTCCCCTGAGCATAGGTTATGCACAAAGTTTGCTTGCCCCCAAGAGTTTTATTGAAGCAGTATTTGGGTGTGTGTGTGTATGGAATTAAGCCACAAGAATTCCCCAGCCACCTCCATTTCAAGTTCCTTGGCTTTTTTTTTTCATTCTAAAGGATTGGAATGTCACTTTGTTTTTCAGTTACACCCTGGTTAGCTGGCTGTTACCATACCTGCGAGTCCACTCCAGGCCTTGGTTTAACTGGGCCGTCCAAGGGGCCAAAGCCATTTTGGTAATCGGGCTCAACACTTTGAATAGGAGCTTTAAAGTTCAGGCTAAGACATGGAGCATCTTCCCCGCATCACTGACACAGAAACCCACCAGCCAGAGAAAAGGTTTCCACCCTGCAGCTACTGGCGCTGGCCCAGCCCTGGCACGCCGAGCCTGAGAATTTCTCCGAAAATGAATTCTGCCCCAGGATGAAAGAGGCCCCCTCTCCCTGTCTGAACCTCCATGTTCCAAAGAGGAATACCTCTGGATACAACATGCTAGAAACAAACCAGGGAACACAGTTACCTCCCCACCCTTCTTGCGGGCTTCCCAGAATCCCAAATGGGGTGCCTGACTGGATGTTCCTGGAAAGAAAACGCTCAATTAAAAAGATCCGAGGTTGGCTCCCAGGAGGGCAGTTCCTACATTCTTTAAAATGTATTTTAGCCACACAAATCCATGGAATTTGGAATACGTTCATAAAGAATCAGCTGACGGAGCATGGCCGAGAGTCTCAGGGCTGCATGTTCAATTCCCTGAATAGGCTGTCAAACTCAGTTCAGCATGATGGAGAAAGTGCGGTATAGTGGCTAGAAGACAAACCTACAGATGCAACAGGATCCAGTTCAAATAGTACCCAGCTATGTGTCTTTTCTCCCTAAGGTCACCCTCAGCCAGTCATCATTCCCCATCTGCAAGAAGAGAATTGACTATGCTGAATTCCTCAGCGATGGAAATAACTGTACTGGAGGGAGAGGGAGAAATATATATTTTAATACCCCAATTTGCCATTTCAAATATGAAGAAATCTCCAAGTTAGGACCACATTTCTCAAGAACAAACCAAAATGAAACTCCAGCCCAGCTGAACAGGTAGCCATCTGACCAAAGTATGCCAGGGACCAAACTCATATTTGCTTATGGTAGAATTGCTAAAGATGAGATGCCTCAAAGGTAGGTTTTCCAACAGCTAGATTTACCGTCATACTATGGCAAAACCAATTCTTTTCCAGCCTGCTTATTAAAAGGGGCGCAAATTACATGAAAACTCAAAGCAATAAACTTCTCTTGCAGACCTCACCAATGAGAGAATGCCAAGGGCTCAGGATGGCAGTATGGTACACTAGTTAGTGTGGTACTGGGATTCAGGAAAACCAGGATACTTGCAAAACTTTCTGTTCAAGCTTTAAAGAGAAACCTGTAACAGGTTGTTCTTTGAAGGGTAGGAAAATATTTTTCTCATGTTCGTGCATTTGAGAGGTTTTTGTTTTTTGTCTTTTGCAGGTTGGGGCCACAATTGCCAAAACAATTGCACTATTTTTTTTTCTAAAAATTGTTGGATACGGTCTTCACGGGTTACAACAGTGGGGTCTAGGGGTCACATGTAGCCTATGGGCTACATAATGCCCACCCTTTCTGTGGCCCTAGATAGGCAAATTGCTGCACCCCAGTCCATGTTTTGGACTACAGTTCCATCAGCCCTGCCACCCTAGCCATTGATAAATAAGTATGTGAACTGTATTCCAAAATATAGGAAAAACACCAACTGGCCATTGTTCTTACCTGCTGTGAAGTTAACTTTGACTTAGACCATTTCCGCACTAGACTGTTACAGTGTCATTATTCCACTTTCAACATCCTATGGAATCCTGGGGTTTGCAGTTTAGGGAGGGGCCAGTCAATTCCTCCCTAAACTGCAAACCCCAGGATTCCGTAGGATGTTGAAAGTGGAATAATAGCACTGTAACAGTCTAGTGTGGAAATGGCCTTAGAGTGACCCTATGAGAGACTTCCAAGTCACCTTATCCTCAAGCGCCCCACTCAGGTCTTACAGGTTTAGGAACATGTCTCCTTTGAGTCTATCCATCTGTGATGCAGTTTTCCTCTTTTCCTATGACCTCCTACCTTACCAAGCATTATTGCCTTTTCTGGTGAGTCATGTCTTCTCACGATATGGCCAAAGTACAACAGCCTCAGTTTTGTCATCTTGGCTTTTAAGAGAGACTAAATGTACCAACTGATCATCCCTATGCTTTTAACCATTGCACAATATTGCTTTCCAGGAGTGCTCAGTCAGCAAGGAAACCCTCAGAACATGGAACATCCATTTTCAAAAGACCTAGAGGGCGTAAGGAGGCAAAACCTCTGCTTCTTTGGTCTCCAAAAGTGAAGAGGCCCTTTTCCATTTCAAAATTCCCAACTTAAGATGCATTTGTCTGCCAGGGGACAGTCTACAGAAGGCTCATGCAAACAAGGAAAGCTGTAGCAGTTTATCCAGGCCAGGTTGCTTTTATCTGAAAACTGTAAGGCCAAAATTTCCCACATGCATCACCACCAGCTGCTTTTGCAAACCCATTTCTTTAAAAAAATAAAATAAAATGCCACTTTCCCACCAGGCTTGCAGTGTTACAGACAGGTAATTCTACTAGTTGAGGCTCCAAGGTCTAATCATTTGAGGTTTTACAGAAACCCCAGCGCAGCCAAGATGAGCCCTTGGATAAGTGCACCATGCTGTAAGGAAAAGTGCATGGGTCTGAAGAAGGTGTCCTTCAGAGTTCCTTTTGAAAAAGACATACCTGCACACAGCCTCCACCCCCAGCACATAACTTCTGGATCCAGGATATAGACCTATTTCCCTTTCCTTCTCCTCCCTCTCCAGCTGACCCCAAGAAGCCTACAAGGCAGGCAAGTGTAATAGCCCTCCTCTGATATTTCTCTTTCACCTAGCCCCAGAAACTAGCATTCAAAGAGACACTGGGAAAGTTCAACATGCGAGCATTGCCTTTCAATAAGAATGCTGCCTTCTCAATGAAATTTCCATTCAGCACCCGCCAACCTAGCATCACAGCAACTTAAAAGTTCAGCTGAGCTTCAGGAATAGTTTCAGCATCCAAGGGGACCAAAGGAACACACCTGAGTTCTAGATATTTTTATGTATCAGTGCCTCATTCTCCAATGCTAGAAAATTGGGGGATGAAGGGAAATTTCAGGGAAGAACCCTTACTGCAGAAAGCAATTTCACCCCCAACACACACCTCTAAACCCATCTCCACATCAATGCATCAGAGAGGAATCAGTAGCAATGCCTTCCGCCCCTGCCCCCTTCGGAAGCTGTCTAGAGTTGGTAGCAAGCTGTGTTATCCTGTGGCAGTAGATTCTTCAGTCTGACTACAAATTTTGCCAATGACTCCATTTCAGTGGCCTTGAACCTCCTATCATTCCAAATTTTATATTTTTCTCTGTCACTGAGTGAAATAAGGAACTACACGCTTATGAAGAAAAAATGAAATGCACGGATACAGGATTGGCGACACCGGGCTTAACCACAGTACATGTGAAAGGAACCTAAAAATCTTACAGACCCACAAGTTGAACACAAATCAACAGTGTAATGCAGCAGCTAAAAAAGCCAATGCAATTCTGGGCTGCATCAATATGAATATAGTGTTTAGGTCAAGGGAAGCAGTAATACCACTATTCTGCTTGCTCAGGCCTTGCCTGGAAGCTGTGTCCAGTTCTGACTATGACAATTAAAAAAGGATATTGACAAGCTAGAATGTGTCCAGAGGGCGACCCCAATAGTGAAGGGTCTGGAAACCAAGAAGCCCTATGAGGAAAGGCCCGAGGAGCTGGGTATGTTTAGCCTAGAGAACAGAAGGCTAAGAGGTAGCCATGTTTAAATATTTGAAAGGATGTTGTATGGATGATGGGGCTTGTTTTCTGCTACTCCAGAGACTAAGACAAGGAGCAACAGCTTCAAACAAGAAAAGCAACTCCACCTAAACACCAGAAAGAACTTCTTGATGGTAAGAGCAGTTCAACAATGGAATATGCTGCCCTGAAGTGTGGTGGAATCTCTTTGGAGGTTTTTAAACAGAACATGGATGGCCATCTGTCGGGAATGCTTTCATCGTGTATTCCTGCATGGCAGGGGGTTGGACTGAATAGCCCATGTGGTCTCTTCCAGCTCTGTGATTCCACGATTCAAGATCCTTGTGCTAAAGATAATGACACTTCTCTCTCCAGCCCATGCAGAATTTTATATATCAGTATCAAGTTAACTCACCTTTATTCCCCTGAACTAGAAAGCCTTAAAGATCTCTAGGTCTCTTACCAATTCAAACACTGTTTTCTTAAGAACACCTTCTCTGCCATCAAAATCAGGGCAGTAAAAAAAATGGACACACACACAACATACTTATTTTCTTAACAGAGAAAACAGAAGCCTTTGTAGAAACAGAGATACATTAAGATCTTCCTGTGACAAGAGCAGATGAGGAGCAACATATAGAAGGCTTGAGTTGAACAACGATAAATAAAAAATTGATCCAAGAATGAAAGAAAAAGAAATCAAACACAAAATTTCCAAAGTGTTTTATAAATACAGATCTTAAAATCCTTCCCTACCACACCCATCTCCCCCTCCCCGCCCCCAAAGTAAGGTCTCCTTTAAAGACGTCTCCTCCGTCGTATGGATCTATCTTGTTAAGTTTCAACTAATCCATACCTACTTGCAGAGAAATTGGTCAAAGCACATGTTCACTGATTATCTAAAGCTACGTGGCTCATGGGTTTATTTTATGCATTCTGCCTGACTTTTAACTTCAATCTTCTGCCACAAAGAAATCATCCATAGAATCAAAAATCAATATATATATGTGTGTATACATTTTAAAAAGCTACAAAACAGAACTAAAACTGGCTGTCTAGCATATATACATATTTAAAGGGGGTGTGCGTGTGGAAAAGAGGGATTCCATATGCTTAGACCAAAATGAGCATCTTGGAGTAAGAAGGAAGTTTTGTAAGTGGGCTGCCAAAGTGAGGCCTGACAGACACACAAGGCCCCACAGGGCAGTTTTTGGGGTCTCTAGGGTTCAAAAGGGATGCTCTTTTGTATGTTCTTCCAAAATGTCCCCAAATACTTCCTAGGCAGCATGGGGGGCATCTTTGCCACATTTCTGGGTGCCCAGCCCAGTTTAGGCCCAAGAGAGACTCCCTTTTTTCATTTCATTTCACTCCCTGTTGTTAAAAAAGACATTTCCAGGGCCTAAAATGACCCAGAAACACTTAAAAAGATGACAAAACACCCCAAGGCTCCTTGGAGGACATTTGGGGCAACAACAAAAAACACCCAACCTTTTTTGTCAGTAAGATATGATCCTCCAAGTTTTCCTGTGGGGCTAATGCAGCCCTCACTAGCCTTCCACATTTGTGCCCCTCCGTTTCAGAAAAAAAGTATGTGCCTGTGCGTGGAGGGGCAGCAACTGGGACCAGAAGGATCAGAAGTACAGCAGGCAGTTGAGCCTGCTAATATTCCTTCAAGGAAATCTGCAACTGAAAAGCAGGTGACTTAAGGGCCACCACACACAACTAGCGAAGGCACTCAAGTCTACTTCTGGGAGGAGGCAAAGAATCAGGGGAAGATGAACAGGGGAGAAAAACCCTTTCGGTGGTGACAGAGAAGCTTAGCTTCCAAAGTGGCATGTGTTTTGGAGAAGGAAAGCAGTCCTGCTAGACATCAGAGGGGCAAGCAACTGCTTCTGCTATCTGTTACTTCCCCAAAGTTATGAGAAAAAGAGGGTATGGATGGCAGGGCTCCATCCACAGCTGCCTGGGCTCTGCCAGGCTTGCTAGACCAATTGGAGATGTCAACACAGGAAGAACAAAGGCTGGAGAGGAACACTTTTTGGGCTGCACCTCCCAGAGATCCAGCTGGGGGAATCAAAAGAAGGATTTTGCAGACAGCACTGAATAGGCAGCTTCAAACTGCTTCTGAGTTAGTGGCTGAACTGTGTTCAGCACGTGATGTACATGGTAGCAACTCAGCCTGCCTGGGAGCCTGCTGTATGTCTGACTTCTCCTTGCCCCCAATAAAAACCCTTGCTAGGCCTAATATGTCCTCGTGCCATGCTCCTCTCTCAATGCAGAGGGTCCACTCCTCCAACTCAAAGGGGAAGCAGTGAAAACACACAAACGCAATCACTGCTCTGGAAGTGGTCTGCTCCAGAAGATCTACCACTCCATTTCTTCTAAACCAAATCAAACCAACTGGCTCTCAAAGGCATGCCAGCAAAGAGTTCCTCCAGGATGACTAGAGTTACACAAGCCAGAGGCTGATGAGGAAAAGAGATGCCAAGAGGACAGGTTTCTCTCCCTCACACCACCGCAGGAATCTGTATTTTACTTTAAACTCCTCTGGTTTACAGCAGGAGCAGAAAATCTCTAACCTCCAGATGCTGTTGGACTCTAGCTCCCATCACCCAAACAGCATGGCCAATGGTGAGGGACGATGGGAGACTCAATCCAGCACAGGTTGTCCATTCCGGAGGCCCATTCATTTGTCCTCTGAAGAGGAAGGGTCTCCCATGCCCTGCCAAGGTCTTAAAACTGACCAAAGCAGGCCAGAAATCAGCATCTTGTTTCTACCTCCATTTGGAGGACGAGCCTTTCCTAAGAAAAATAAATAAATAAAGCAGGAGGGACCCAAGTATCACCTTCAAAAAGCCTGCCTGTGGCCTGAAAACCCCAGTTTCACAGAATCACTTCCAACACCAAAGGAATTCATTGAAAATTCCTTCCCAAACTACCCCCTCTAGATTTTTCATCCTCCTTTAACTTCCTTTTGAGAGAAAGCTATTGTACAAGTCAACAGTGACACCTGGTGGCCGACTGGAAAACATAACATGATTCCACTCTGAAATCTGCCATGTTGTTTTGTTGTTGCAGAGGAAGCAGAATATTGTTCTTCTAACCCTTTGTTAAATACACACAGCAAAAGGCTCGCCAAACCCTGTCACAATTTTAGCTACCCCCAGAAATCTTCCTCAGTAACTAGCAAGCAAAGTAAAGCTTGTCTTGGGACAGGACCACAAAGTAAAAATCAAACATTATTATAACAAAAAGACAAAAAAAAAAAGGACACACACTTCTAACGCTACACCCCTGCAAAGGGTCCTCGGTCACCAGGATCGCTGGGATCAGTGGGAGACCCACTGTTCCCTTTTGTGAAACAAACTGAGGGCCACTTTGTTAGCCACATTCGTTTTCCAGGGTGGGGCACGAAGGGTTTTAAAAAGACCCTCATGTTCATCTTTTTAAAGTAAATGTGAGGAAAGTTCTGCTCTCCCTAGTGATGCAATAACAACCTATCATGGAACTCACTTTCTAGAAAACAGTTGCTTGATGTAAGAACAGAACTATTCAGCAGCAAACACTGGCACGCAGGGAAACAGGGGGAATGACCTCTGGAAGGAAAAAGACAGAGGGAAAAGTCGGCCCAGGTTCTTCTCTTTCTATTTTTCCTCTACAACAGGGGTGGGAAAGAGGTGGGAGGGACAACTGAGCAACGCTCTCTAGGTTCTGTCCATACCGTGACTGCCACCACCTTCTATGTTGCAGAACTGCCCAAATGATTCTATATTAATCACAAAGAACTTTAAGGACCTCAGAAGTGGTTCAGGATTTTTTTTTTGAAGAAAAAAAAAGAATACATAAAGATGCCACTTGTAGACCGATAACATTTTAAAATACTGCCAATTTCCCTCTTTTAAAAATCAGGATTTGTTTTCCCTCTCTCTTTCCCCCCTAGGGTTGCCTCCTTTCTTCTCACCATCCCAACTGCATCTTCTTCAAATCCAAAAGGGGGGCTTTCCTCTTCCTCCCCAAAACTAAACCCATGAGCCAAACCAGTCTATTTCATTTTACCTGTACATCACGGTATTCATCCCAGCGTTGGAGGGGTACGAGACCCAAAGAGTCCCAAATGCTTTTTGTTGTTGTTTTGGTTCCTGCCACTACTGCTAATTTTGGTCTTGGAACCAGTTTTGTTTAAAGCGCTTCACTCCTGCGCTATGCTCCTCAGAACGTACTTCACTGTATAGGCAAAGGCTGCAAAACCAACAATCACAAACAAGTTCGCCAAAGCTCCACCCAGGAGTCCGTGGTTCCGATTGGCCTGTTGGAGGCCAGGGTGGTTGTTGGCAGCAGCCAAGGGCACGTGGCCATTAAGGAGCGGGAGGCCATTCTGGCCGTGGTGGGCCTCCCCGTCGGGGACGACATCTGGGAGTGGGAGAGTTGGCGGCCGGTTGTGGAGGTCCTCTCGTGCCTTTTGTTTCTGCTTGATTTCCTGAAAGGGGACAAAGACAGGAACACAGGGTGGAGACAGTCAATAAAAGTCTGTTTGAGATAAAATGGACTAGGTCAGGTTGTAGACCGAACTGGCTCTCTGGCATTTTTGAATTCTCTTACATTAAGAAAAGCTTCCCCACAATACAGAAAACTAAGAACCTCAAATCCTACTTTGCTACTTGTAAGGAGGGTTAAAAAAAAGGCATGGGGAACACTGCAAACTGTGAGCCACAATCTGAAGTGTTATCTTACACAACTATTCTCCACAATTAAGAGCATTCAAAAACCTGGACCTTCAAGGACGCCCTCCCATGTCAGTTTGCCAGCCAAGGGACCCCTGCATATCTGTCACAGATACCCTGTGTACTGCAGACGGCCCTGGGAAGAAGAGAAAATCCTATGACACATGTAGTTTGTTGTTGTCAAGTGGGCCTTGACTAATGGCAACCCAATGAATAAAAGCCTTCCGAGATTCCCCAGTCTCTGCTTGGGCCTTGCAAAATCGGGGCTGTGGCTTCCCTGATTGTATCAAATCCACCTGTAATGTGCTCTCCCTCTTTTCCTACTTCCTCCAAGCATTACTGTCTTTTCCAACTAGTCCTGTATTCTCAAGGTATGACAGTGTCGTAGTTTAATCATCTTCACTTCTAGTGAGAGTTCAGGCTTGATTTCTAGGACTCATTCAATTCTCTTTTTAGTAGTCTATAATATCTGTAGCACTCTCCTCCAGAACCACTTTTCAAATGAGTTAATTTTCATACAGAAAACAGAAATCAGAAATTCTATGGCCTGGATGATTCTGCCTTTAATATTTAAAGGTACACCTAGGCAGAAAAAAATGAAATTCACAATTATAGGATGGCGGACACCTGGGTGGACAACGCTATGTGTGAAAGTGATCTAGGAGTCTTGGTGGACCACAAGCTGAACATGAGTCAGCAGTGCGATACGGCAGTCAATAGGAGTATGGTGTCTAGATTAAGGGAGGTAATGGTACTGCTCTATTCTGCTTTGGTCAGACCTCATCTGGAATACTGTGTCCAGTTCTGGGCACCTCAGTTCAAGAAAGATAATAGCAAGCTGGAGCGTGTCCAGAGGAGGGTGACCAAAACAGTGAAGGGTCTGGAAGCAACGCTCAATGAGGAGCAGCTTAAGGAGCTGGGGATGTTTAGTCTGCAGAAGAGAAAGTTAAAAGGGAACACGATAGCCATACTTAAATATGTGAGAAGAAGAGGGAAGGAGCTTGTTTTCCACAGCTCCAGAAACTAGGACAGGGAGAAATGGATTCAAACTACAGAAAAAGAGATTCCACCTGAACCTCAGAAAGAACTTCCTGACAATCAAAGTTGTCCACCAGTGGATTATGCTGCTTGGGAGTGTGGTGGTCATCTCCTAAGAATCAGTGAATTTTTGAAGACCAGCCTTTTGAAACCCCCCCACTAGCACCACTGGTGCTAGCTAAGTATGAAGGGAGTTGGAGCCTACAATTACGTTTGTTGTACAATTTTTTGTACAACAAGATATAGTATAGATGGCAATTTTTTTATGGTAATGCAGCTATCAAGTGCCCCATCTTCTGTAAAAGACAAGAATAAAAATGTACTGTAGTTTAAACTGTAATAAGGAAGCCTTCAGCCAATTATCTGCCTTCCAGATATGTAAGACTACAACTACCATCTCTGGCTGAAGGTAATGGGAATTGTAGTCTAGCACAGCAGGAAGGTACCAAGTTTCTGGGAAGCTATAATTAAAAATAAGCTTTAGGAGATTGAGAATACCAAGACCGAAGTACTAGGCAGGTGGAAATTCATCTTCTGCATAGCTAATTCCACCTTCCAAATATGCTACCTTACCTCCACCACATCAGGGAATAATTCACAGAAGACTTTGTCTTTCACATTAAATGCTAAACTCTGTGAGGCAAGCTGCCTTTTCTGTGGAGAAGACAGAAACAAAGGAGAAGATCAGTTTGAAATCAGCATTTTATAAACAGATACACTTCTACATTTTCTCTGGAATAAATCTGTTTGGGGAGGGGAAGGAACAATTTTTTAAAAGTTACTGCTCTGGGAAGTTACTCACTGTGAATTCTGATGTTTCTATACTGCCCAAAGTGGGGCCTTTTTCAACCATAAAACTAAGAAGGCCTGTTAGGATTGTCGAGACCGACCAAGCTGGATTCCATGTGTCGGGATGGAAGTCAGTGATCGAAAGACATAACCTGCAGGGAAAAGTACCGGCAAAGTCACCGCAAAGGAGAAATGCAAGGTCAAGGGCTATATTTCCTCATAAGTAGTTTCAGGGGCAGAGCCCTGGGCACTGCCAAAATCAAAACTGGATGGAACCACCCCTTCTCTCCCTTCCTCCCCTCCTCCACTTCTGCTGCCTCTTTTTTCATTCTCTCTGCTTCTACCACCCCCTTCCCCTCTCTCTGGTTTTCCCTCCCTTCTCTTTCCTTCCACCTTCTCTTCCCTCATTCCTGCATTTTGTAGATTCCCAAAGAACAGGCAGTCTGATCTCATTAACTGCAGAGGTCTTTTGAAATTAGAAATTAAGCTGAGGGTCATAAGCTGCCCATCCCTGAAACAACATGCAATATTTCCAAGAAAGGTTTATCAGTTGCTAGCAACTACTTGCTGCTGAGGTAACAGACAACATTGCCAAAGAAACAGATGGTAAGAACAGCTCCAATACTGTAACCACATTTAGGCTAGATTGTAAGGACATCAGGAACTTGGGTAATCCTTCCTCCTCTCCATCATGCACAGACTTCCCTCTACCTTCTCCATTTTGTCACTGACTAATTTCAACAGGCTATTCCTACAGGGGTTTAACCATAACTGCCCACAACTCATGGCTGTGGATTCAAATCCCACCATCCTTCACAGGCCATCTGAAGTTTCAAGAGGAACATCAAATGTTTAGCCTGTACATGTTCTGCAAAAGCCAGAGCCTGATGCCCAATCTCCATATAAAAAGAATCCCAGGAAGCAAAGCTAGGAAACCCCAAGAGTGCGGGAAGCCAGAGCAGATAACTGACCAGACAGATCAGTGAAAGGGCCCTACAGAAGCCACGATGTTGCATCGTCCCATGATGCTGCAATTCATTCTGAAGTGCACATACCTGTTTCATGTCAACCCCTATCAACAAATTTGTTTCAGGAATTTTCTGTAAAGCCCAGGGGTCTTAATGGATCACTCAAAATCAAGCCAGCCCCAAATACTTCACATTACAACTGGGAAAGCTCACAACGGTATGTGCTACTGTTGGAAAAAAACCCACACACACCCTGCTTTGCTCACAATTGCTGTTAGCAAAACACCCAGGAACAAGGAAGCTGGGGAGTGGGTGGGTAATAGATGATATCACCATCCCTGCTCATCATATGACTTAACAGTTTTACACTGTAAGACCTAGTACCACTACAACAGAGGGCAGCTGGGGTGGGTGGATTTCTTTGCAAAGGAAGTGAGAACCAGCTTAAGCCAACATGGCACAAGGAGGATGTTGCTGAAGGTTAAAGTTGACCACGACAGACAGAGAATCCAGATTTATATTGTAGATTGCTTTGAGACAGGAAATGGGGAATGCTTTGCCATCACTATCACTCTCAGATGTTTCTGGACTACAGTTATCTTTCTGCCCAACCACTGGGCCTGCTGACTAGCACTGGAGTCCAGCAACATCTGAAGGGCCATGGATCTTCAACCCCTGCTTTAAAGTCACTTGCTATAAAACCTGGAGAACTTATGGAAACTGCTTACCTTGTGTTGCATTTAAATCTTCCATTTGGTGTTATCATATAAATACTAGGAGGTTTAAAGGGAAATTCTCTTGGGAAAATGAGTTTCCCATGGTAATAGCCACCTAAAACAAGAAGAGGGAAAGAAAACTTACTTCTCAGCAGAATATACATGAATATACACAGAGAGTGCATAGAATATATAATACCTGAGATTCAAAAGCACTCTTAGATTTAGAGGGAAAGGATTCCAAAGTAAAAGCTATGATTTACCTTCATATGGAGTCATCTCAGGTCCCCGTACAACATAGTGCCTGAGGGAACAAAGGAAGCTTTCATTAGGTATGTCAAGTTAAAAAAAAAAGGGAAAAGGCAGGAGGAACAAAGGAAGCCAGACCCAATCCAGCCAGGCTCGCTACAGCCAGGTATGAGAGAACTCTGCAGGAGTAGCAATCTTATTGCTGGTGGTTGTTAGATATCTTGAGGTTTTATTATGGAAATACAGAGTTGCAGTGACAGCCAGCATGCTGTAGTGGTTTGAGCACCGGGCTATGACTTTGGAGACCAAAGTCTGAATCCCTGCCTGGCCACGGAAATCCACTGGGTGACCTTGGGCAAATCATAATCTCTTGAGCTCAGAGGAAGGCCCCTCTGAACACACTTGGCCAAGAAAACCACATGAAAGGTTTGCCTGAGGGTCACCATAAGTTGGAAATGACTTGAAGGCATACAACAAGAGTTGCCAGGCTGGATCTGGGACAGGGCTCCTGTAACTCTAATCCTTAATAGATCTGTGAGCAGGATAAGGTACTGTAAAGCTACTTCAGGTAGGATGAAGGTACCCCTCCTCCCTCATTTTCCAAACCCCAACTTCCAGCTGCAGTTGTCCCTTCCCAACATTGCTGTTACTCGCTGGTGGAGGCAAGGGGAGCAGGCATAGAGGAGCATTTAGCTCTGTCCTCATTGCTGGAAGCCTGTGGATGACAGTTGCAGTCTGGAAGGTGAAGGAGAAGCGCTACTTTCATTCCACTTGACGGAGCATTACGTTACCTCGTTCTGCTCCAAAACCTATTGAGGATTAAAGTTACAGGAATCCTGTCCCAGATCGGACTCCACAAGCCAAAGAAAGCCAGGAGAGGAATTAAAGATGGGAAACATATGGATCCCTGGACGTTTTTGGACCAGAAATCCCATCAGCCCTGGTCAGCAAAGCAGGAAAGGTGCAAGAGGCAGTCCTGCCTCATCTGCAGGCCTATACATCCTCCATCCCTGATCATAAATGTAACACACTCACACACACAGTCAACTGGAGACAGCTGGCTCAGCGCCAGCAGTACACTCTGTGCTGGCAGCTCCACTTCTGGCAAGAACTGCCAGGGATCACACAATGCTATCAACAGCGACCCTGAAGAAAGAGAAGCACAGGCAACCAAAGGAAGGGAGTCTCCTTTGGCCCAAGAGTCAAATTTAGTGTCAGAGAATTTATTGGAGGAGGGTGACTTGATACAAGCGAACAGAGCTAATGGCAAAAACCTGGAATCCAGAATACTAGCAAACGTTTGCTTACTGCTGGTAACTATGTTTCAGGGACACAGCCTTTCAGAATGGGGGAAAAGGCTGGGAAACCACTCAACAATATGAATTCTGTGGCCATCTGAGGAGTCCCAGAGTGCTACATGGGTCTCTCAAGGCCTGGAGTTCCCCATGCGTTCTACTGGCCACATACAGGTTCATCGCCATCCTTACCATTCAAGTATATTTGAGGGTAGAGGCTCAGCACATATATAAGGCACTGGATCTTTTTTGATGCGCAAGTAGTCCTGTTTAAGTCTCTGCGTGGCTGTTGTGGGCGCTCGCTTGTTACTGGTGCTGCTCATCTGGGGACAAACAGAAAAACTCCGTATTGACATTACATCCACACCTCCAGGTCTGTTGCAGTGCAGGGCCAACTGGAGCTGTACAAACCCGAGAGCTGCAAAGTTTCTCAACCTCCCACACCTGCCATGTGCCTTCCTTTTCCCTCTGTGCTGCCATCAGATGTGCTTGCTAGCACCAGTGGCAGCCATTCTAGCTGCCCAGAACCCAGTGAGGGGGAAGAAGTAGAAACATGTGGACAGTGTCAGAAAAAGAGGCTCCCAGCCCACTTCCCACCAGACTTGGGTGTCAAGGCTGTAAAAATGAACAGGTTTTTCCCATGTAAACAAGGTAAACCAAACTGTGCAATCCACCCTGAAAAGAAGATGGGAGATCCCTGCATACCTTGCTTAACTGTAAAGACAAATGTGTTGTTGTTTTTTTTTGTTTTTTTTTTTTGGTCATCAGATTTGGAAGCAGTAGGGCAGATGGCACTTGGCTCCTCCATGTTTCTTACCTCTCCTACCCTCCAATTCAACAGCTAACAGAACACCAAACTCAATACATGACTCCTCACAGAGGCCCCTTGGAAAGTACTCAAAGAACAGGTACGGAAGTTGAGATTTGGTCCAAATGAAGAAACACACAAAACACAACAAGAGTAAAACAACAGCGGGTATCAGCATAATCAGAAAATTCAGAATTCTGAGTGATTATTTTTGGCAGAAAGATGGCTTGTACGGTATGTTGTTTGGCCCTTTTTTCTGACTCTCTGACTCTCTTCTGTCTTCAGTGTTCAAGCCAGGAGTGCTGCTACTTAGGCAGTCAAAGCAGTACCATCAGTGCATTAAAGGGGAATTATCACCAGTCTTAGAGGAAACCCTTGGACAGCCACAATTAAAAAAAAAAACCTTTAGAAAAAGACAGAATGGCATCCCTGAAAGAGCCCAACAGGGTTTGCTTCATGGTCATAAAACACTGACCAGAAAGATGATAGAAAACCCATGGCGGGGTTTAAATTGTGAAGAACTGCTCTTCATGCGGCACAATTTTGTTGCAAATTCCACTTGCTTACATACATAAAGCTGTCTTTACAGATCTAAATCAGGAAGCCTTCCTCAGTGCCCATCATTAAACTCTGTCAGGGTACCATGCCAGAAAAAACAAGGCCTTATCACCAGTAGTCCCAGACTGGTAGAAATCTATTCTTTCTGGTAAGCAGTTCCTTTTTCTTCCCAGAGATTGACACTTGCCTACAGGCCCTTCTGTGGAACACCACTTTAAGCCAAATACGTAAATGGCCTTTGCAGCCAAAGGAGCTTTTCTTGTTGCTGTGGATATTGCATGTTGCGTCTGACCAAGGTCCTTTTTCTATGCTGCTTTGAACAGTCACCCCCCAAAGTAATTCAAATAAATCCTTTAAATAAATAACTTCATTGCCAACACACAGCCCAATTCCTCCAATACCAGACTGTTTGAGAACGTCTTCTTTTACAAAGGGAGAAGTTTTGAATCCTTTAATGTTCTTCAAAAGGCGCACACTGAAAATAGAGCGCATTGGGGGAGAAACAGAACCAAAAAAAGGGAGGATGCATCAGCAAGTCTGCTGTGAAAACAAAACAAGGCCAGTGTTTCTAGAACGAGGACAGTTGAAATTGCCAGGCATCCAATTTCAAACCACCATACCTCACTTCTGGTAACTAAAGAGAAAATCTAGAAGGACTTTATAAAAGGCTGGAAGCCAGAGAAAGTTGTTAGAAAAAATGAAGTGGGGAGGGCATATTTGTGCAGAGCCAGATGGACAAAGTACTCCACTACAGCAGTGGTTCTCCATCTTTGGCCATCTAGATGTTTTTGACGTAAGCTCCCAGCATCCCTGACCATTGGCCAAGCTGGCTGGGGCTCCTGGCCACTGCAGTTCAAAACACCTGGAGGACCAAAGACTGAAAAGAACTGCACAAGAGTCTCCTTGAAAACACTGCCTTGACTTGGGCAATCATCCAAACTACCCCCAACTGCTAAACTGAGAAGAGAAAACAACAATGAGAATTCTCAACCTTAAATGTGGTCAGCTTTCTCTTTGTCATCTGGAGTAAGGATTCCCTCCAGCCAACCAGACAAGAAAGAATAGAAGCAAACTTGGATGGGTGATGAGCGGAAGCAAAGCAGGTCAAAACCAAATAAGATATATCACCTGCACTGGCCTAATCCATCAAACACAGCTATTCTTCCTATTAAGGAGAGGACTGAGTAGCTGCATGTCCTCTGGCTGTTAAAAATAAGATGACAGTTGCTGGGACTTACCTGGTATGGCAATCCGGATCCACTAGTGTCACAAATACAACTTGAATACACATGGATGCAAAGCCAGTTTTTGAGAGCTAAGCACTCGAAGCCCTCTTCTAGGTAAGATAGGTCCTGGTAGCTACCCACCAAACGTCAGGAGTTCTTAGGGGGAATCTCAACTCTATCACATAAGAAATATGGGGCAAGCTTTTATTCCTGAAGCTTATTTCAGTACAGTCACATTAGCTAGGGTTAGGGGCACAGGACCCACATAAAAGTGAAAAAACCATGAATAACTCTAGGCCCTCCCAAACCACATTTAACACACAAAAAAGGTATGATCACTATATTCAACCCACCGTGGAGTCTTTTGAGGCATCAGAATTCCTTCACAAGGCAGAAGTGGGTGGGTGGTGGGGCTTCCTGCCACCTCCACTGCTGACCCACACCATTTTTAATAGGGACTTACAAATCTCATTCACAGTTTCTCACTCTCATGAGGCTTGCAGTCCCTCTTAAAAATGGCACAAGATAGCAGCAAAGTTGACAGCAAATAATCCGTGAATAATCAAATCTGCAAAAGTGAAACCCGCAAATGTGGAGGGCTGACTGTGATTTAACTGTCCTAAAATACAGGAAATAATTTACTTTAGCCAGATGTAATGAGCTCCCATCTGCAGTACTGGAGGCAAGATATAAGAATAAATG
Source organism: Ctenosaura bakeri (assembly GCA_948474755.1). NCBI lineage: Eukaryota > Metazoa > Chordata > Lepidosauria > Squamata > Iguanidae > Ctenosaura > Ctenosaura bakeri. The sequence continues at coordinate 713,054 of CAOLHI010000685.1, forward strand.
AAGTGTCCTACTGTAGACATTCATGTTCTTGTGACCCAACACATGAGGAAACTGTGGGACACATTTCGTTCTGCCATTCCTTCTATTGTGACTTCTGACACCACTTTATCATTCCAATTTTACAAAACACAGCTGGGAAATCTTAAGTGTTTTATCCTCTCTTCCATCTGACCAGTTCCCTCAGATCATAGTCAAGCTACCTAGTCTGTGAGGCAACTATCTCATGAAGACATAGGATGTCATCTGAGAATGTAAGGCATTATGGTTTTCTACTACTTTCTACTGCTATACTGTAAATATTTTCATATTTAATTTTGTATTTTATACTATTTTATTCTCTACTTGATTATTCTGCTCTTCCAGTCACTGAATAATGAATCTTTATTTTGTAAAAATTTTAGTAAGCTGAATGTACATTCAACTTGTATGAATTTAATAACAGAATCAATTTTAATCAAAATGAATGGTTTGTATGGGGAAGGCTCAGAGATCTTTCATGTTTTAGTTAGCATATGTAGGATGTATTTAGTGTAATAGACTATTGTCACTGCTGTGTGCCTTTAAGTCATTTCTGGCTTATGGCAACCCTAAGGCAAAACTGTTATAGTTTTTGTGGGCTTAGAGTATGTGATGTGCCCAAGGTCACCCAGTGGGCTTCCATGGTTGAGCGGTGAATTGTAATAGATGAGGTTTTAGTAATGGATTTTGCTATCATACCTTAATCTTAAGTTTAGCTTAGTTACACATGGATATTTTTTATGTTTATTTTGGTTTTTTATTGTGGCAGTTGTGACTCTGTATGTTTGTACAAAAATTATTAAGTACTAATTATTTTTTAAAAAAATGAATCTTTATTTTGCTCTGTCTCCAGTTTGGACAAGTACAGGTTTCAATCACCACTTGGGGCAGGCAGGTGTGAAAGCAAACAGAGAACCACTGAGGAGGCAATTCTACAGTTGAGGCTAGTCAGTACATAGCAAAATAAATTAACTCAAGGCTGCAGCACAAGACTTTCAGTTTACTGAGCTTTTGAGCTCAGAAATAAAGGTGAAAAGCCTCTATCAAAACACACAGAGGTAGGTAAAATTATGCAGGGTGCAGAGAAAGACTTTTTTTACCCTTTCTTAATGTTAGAATCTGGTATCCTCCAATGAAATTGAATGACAGATGAGTTTCAGAGTAGGTAAGATGAAGACTTAGTTCAAACAGCACCAAATAAAAGCACAGAAGCTTCCGTGATAGCTTTCTACTTGGCTAGTTTTCAAAATGGATATTAGAGAGATTCACAGAAGATGAGGCTCTCGGGGGGCTACTAGTAATCAAGGTGGCTAAATATTATCGCCAGTACTGTACCACCAAAAGTATAACTGAGAAGACTGGGTGCTAGACAACACATGTGCAAGAGTGCCCTTGCATACATGTCCCACATGAACTGACTGGCCACTGAGGAAGAGCACAATAGACCACGGGGGCCTTTTGACTCATCCAACATGGCTCTTGTAATGTTCTCACACTTTGCAAGTTGACTTCAAGTTGTCTTTACACATGCACTATAGCTTCTGACTTGGTGGGGTTCAACACATTCTTGTGAAAGGTCAAGAAACTGATACAAGTTCCCCTTATATTCATTGTGTGCGTGCCTTCAGGTCACCCATGGACTTACCGGTACGAAATTTCATAGGGTTTTCTTAGGCAAGAAATGCTCAGAGGTCATTTTGTCAGTTCCTTCGCCTGAACTGTAGCCTATAACACCTGCAATTCATTGGCAACTGTACACACATGCAATGGAAGCAACTCATATTCTCACTCCAGTTGCATGAGAGATAAAAAAAAAAAACCTAGCTTTCCCCACAGAAGCTCAAGGACTATTTTGAGGGGAAATGAAGGCTACGGATTTCACAAATATAAGGAAAACTATTCGGGGTAGTTGTGTTGACCATGCAGCAAAACGCACCAAAACCCAAAATGCACAAAAGAGGGATACCATCACTGATCAGCCTTAATGCGCAAAATGCATCATGCCAATATAAGTGGCCTAGACCTTTCATTACAAGCTGCTTCTTAAGAAGAAGAATTTAGAGAAATGATACCACACGTATGTGATAAAATATTAAGTCAGTCTCTGGCTGGCAATTTCTAGGATGCTGCAATCACAATGGTTTAGTGTTGTGACTAAGATTTAGCACTACTAATCTCATGAATAACAAACACACCTCTCCTCCCACATCCAGAAACCATTCAAAAGTTTTCCAGTGGATGATGAGCTTCTCATTCCATTTCAGCCTCTCATGACCCTCCATCTCTACACAACCACATCATTATGATGTACAGCAGGGATGGGGTATGTGTGGCTTTCCCGGTGCTGCTGGACTACAATTCCCACCAGCCTAGGCTGCACAGCCAATGCTGAGGGATGCAATCTAACAATATCTGACGTCCACCAGTTTCCCAGCTTGTTCTATCACCAAGCACCCCAACACTAACTAGACTCAAAAAAAACCCACACCCCATGCCACCCCAAAAACCCTGGTGCAGAGCTTGGAAAAGTTTTTGAAGAACAAATCCCAGAATCCTAGCCAGCATGAAATTCTGGGAAAGCACTGTGATCAAAAAACATCTTTGAACTTCATATTCTCACACCTTCCATTCTAGCACAAAAGAGTAACAACTCCTCATCTCCCAGTTCTCAACTCCTTAACAGTAAATCCCACTAACTCATTTTTTGGAGGGGTTCCCCCAAACACCACAACAGCCTTCAGAGCTTCCTTTTCACTTATCTGACAGCCTCCATAGTTTTCCCTCATGTACCAGGCTGTTCCCCATTTCTCTATCAAAGTTCAAAAACAATTCAACCAGCTTCTCTTTACGCCAAATTTTCTAAGCTCCTCACACATAAACTGGAAAAACATCTAGGCAAACACTGGAAGTGATTTCTCCCTGCCTGAAGTAGTAAAGAATCATGGGGTGGGGGGGACTTAGAGCAGGGATGGGAAACTGTCAAGGGCCCAAGGTATGGCACTTGCCCCTCAGGAGACCATAGAGAGCCATATTCCCACTGTAACCTCACCAAAAAAAGAAAAAGAAAAAAAAACCAAAATACCTCTAAACATTTTCTGGGTGGGATGTGAGGGCATTTCCACCACTTATAGCACCCTCTAGACCTGGAGGTCTGCACAGAACCCAGACTTTGCCACCGGACTCTCTACTGCAGCACCAATCCGCTAAACTTCTCTGTCCACAACCATCAAAACTTTAGATCAGCTGTGTGCAACAGTGGCCTTCTAGGTTTTTCTAGGAAAATTATCTTTTTGGATCTTAATACCAGCCATGATGGCTCAGGATTCTGGGAACTGCTATACACAAAAGTAACATTTCCAAGCTCTGCTTTTAGGACAAGGGACATGAGCAGAAAACAGATCAGAAGGCAATGATAAATTTTCTGGGTGATTTGCATGAAGCTCATGTTCATTTAATAATAAAATGAATCCTGCCATATCAAGTATGCTTATAAAATGAAAACAGCCTGGAGTAACTAAGAGTGGATACTGATCCGAAACGACTGTTCAGGCAAATCCTGAGCAAACAAATTCCAAACAAATCCCCAGCTCAGAATTTTGTCATCCTTCTGCACTCCGGCTCCACTTAAGTAATTTCAGGATTCTAGAAAAATAAAAGTCCTACAACGACAATTCATCCACCCAGGAGGATCATCTCACTGGAGTGATTCCTCCACCACTCATGAAAACTCTCCAAAAGTCAGACAACAACACACCTATTGTCTTCTGCTACACCTCTCTTTGGCCTTACCAAATCCTTTTCTAGAAAGAAATCCCCCAAATTACACCACTTAGGACAGAGATGGAGAGGTTTAGATTGAGATGTTTAGGCTGGCTAATTCCCAGTTAGTATTGCCAAGTGATAAGGGATTGCAGGAGCTAGAGTGGAGAGTTGTGGAGAGTTGAAGATCCCCAAGCCTTGCTGCCTTACAGACTGTAAAACAAGAAGGGCACAGCTCAATCTTTCCATCTCATGTTTTGATGTAGAACAGAGCTTTCCAAACTTTACATGTTGGTGACACACTTTTTTGACATGCATCATTTTGTGACACACTAGTTCAGTTTTACTAGCAAACCAGAGGTAGTAAAGGGTATATCTAGGGTGGGGAAAGGAAATCCCCCCTCCCCATCCTCCCTGCTGACATTGCTCTTGCCGGGGAAAGGCCCAAGTGACAGCGACAGCAGGGGGAAAGACAGCCCCCTCCCACCCAGTCCTTGCCTACTGCCATCGCTCTTGCCAGGGAAAGGCCCCAGTGAGAACGATGGCAGCAGGCCAAGCTGGGGGGGGGTCTTTCTTGACCAGGAAGGTGACACACCAGCACACTACAGGCGACACACTAATGTGTCATGACACACCATTTGGAAAGCCCTGATGAAAAATATCACCACTATTTGAGAAGATCTCTGGGCAGCAGGTAACAGACTCCTCCATCTATCTAAGAGTTTTGTTCAGAAGGACAAAAGATAAATAACTGCTCTACCTAAGAGTTTCATTTAGAAAAGTTTTAAGAAAATCAAGGGGGAAAAGTGTGTGAAAACTTAAGCAGTGCAGGGAATTTTTTTTTAATCTTCTCTCAAATATAAGATTTAAGATGCCCCTGTCAGACAAATGAGCAGTACATAAAGACACACACAAAAGAATAAGGTAGACACGTTTGGGATTTGCTGACACAACTTTCTTTAAGGGATAGAGGGGAATAGATAGGTCAAAAGCACAAGGCCTAAGAGTTTTGCTGAACTTGCATCTGCAAGACCAGGGTACCTTAAAACAGACATTTAAGAGGAAAAACAATCAAAGGAAAGTGATCTCCTTTTGCATTGATAGTGAGCACCCTTGAGTGCCTTGACTGCTAACTGCTAGAAAACCAGGTGGTAAATCAAGCTGACCTCTGATCTCATCTACCAAGACAATTATTTTTCTTGTGAAGAATTAGGTTGGACAGGTTTGTTAGTAGCTATTTGCCAGGACACTCTCTGAACCTTTCAATCAGGCAAGGACAAATTATATGTTACAGCCAGAAGAAAGATACTTCTTCCAAACTATGATGCCTTCACCAGCCACTTATGGGATTTCCAGGGACATCTGATTGAATCTTGATGCTGAACTGAATGAACAACTGGTTTGATTTAACAGAACTGTTTTCTGTTTTGGGTCATTAAGAATGAAATCTTGAGACACAGAAGAAGTATTATCTGGGGACAGGTGCTAAGAAACAGCTCTTATTTTCATGATTCACTTACGTAGGCATTCTCAGAATGCTTCCACCAACAGGATACCAGACAAGACAGGCTACTGATGTGGCTCAGCAAGGAAGCTATTACAAAAGATTAAGAACATTCCCAGGAAACAAAGATTAACAGGAGCAGAACCTGCATGCTTGGAGACAACATAGTTTTTAATACCCAGCAATGCAAAAAATCCCTGTCAGGGATACCAGATAAAATGCTTGTTAGGATCTAGTTAAGGAGCATTGGGAAGTACTTTGCTTTTTTATTTTTATTTTATTTTTGATTTTGGTATTGCCTTTTGATGCAGAGGGAGTGCAGCCCCAAAGGGCCCTGGGGCATGCAGTACAGCCCTCTAACTGTTGCCTATTACTAATCTAAACGATAAGGCAGACATCAATGTGCTCCCAATTCTTCAGACTTTGGAATTTTTGTAAAATGGGGGTAACTGACTGCATAATAAAAGGACACATAGATCCAGCTCTCTGAAAATGGATGGATGATCCTTAGCCAAAGGATGCGTTAGTGGTCCCTTGCCCACCCCCAAAGGCTGCCCCCTCCCTCGGATGGACTTCTGCCCTGACCCCATTGTGCCTTTATTAGTTTATATGTCACTTTTTCTCAAACAAGATCGTCTCCTCCTCACATATACTTCCTTATTTATTTAATTTATATACCACCCTTCTCCTGGCATAGGATTCAAGGGAACTCATAACCATTTAAAACAAAGTTCAACTAAAAACTATTAATACAAAAATTAAAATTACAGCACAGTTCTCTTTAAAATATAGGTTTTTTAAAACACACACACATAAAATAGAGCACACCCACCCATTAAAAGCTGACTAAATAAAAAGGTCTTTCCCTGCTTTCAGGTAACAGGACCCTTTCATTCACTGGCCCTTTCACTGAAGAGATTTCCACAACTTGGGAGCAACACTGATAAGGCTCTTTCCTATGCCTGTGATGGAGGTGAGACTCAGAGAAAGTCCTTCTCAAAGATCTTAAAGTTTGGACAGGCTCATACAAGGAGATACAGTCTTCTGCACAGACTAGACCTAAGCCATAAAGGGTTTTAAAGGTCGTAACCAACCCTTTTCTAACAACCACCCTGTGAGGTAGGCCAGAAGATCACCTGGTGAGTTTCACAGCTCAGTCTGGCTTTGAACCTGAATCTTCCAACTCCCAGTATAACATTATAACCTCTATACCACACAGGCTCTCCTACTGATGGAGCAGAGCTGAGAAAAGTGCCCAGATGGGCTGGGGGAATTCCAGAACCAGGAGTCCCAAAAATAACTTTTCCAAACTGCACTTAGAAAACAACACAAAAACTTCATTCTGGGACTAAAGGCTTGGTCACAGATATGCAAACAAACACAACATGGTATGACAAAATACTTTGCTGCAAGGGAAAGGAGTCGCCATATTGGAATTTGTGCCACAAAGATGTTTCAATGTGTCTTACAATTAGATCCGAAAAACCTGGGGTGGAAAATTTTTCTAACAGTCCAAGTCATAGCTTGCCAATAGGGTGGGTTACAGTAGGCTCCAGACCACTGCTGTAAATCAAATATTGCCCTAAGATGAACCATAGCCTTCCCCCACTTGCCATTGCATATAAAAGCCCCAAAAATTATACTATCATTTATTAAGTGAATTAAGTGCGCATTATCATTTATTAAGCGCTTACAAAAGATGTAGAAGTAAAAATAATTTTTAAAATTGCCAAAATGCAACACTGTGCACAAATACTGGAAACAGACTGAATATACTAGTACTCAAAAAAGCACCATATCAGCAAATCACTCTGAAGTGCCTTAAAACAAAGTAAGCCTCTATAAAGCAGCACCTAGGAAACTGCTTTCTACAATCAGAACTTGGGAAAATCCCATGATTCCCCAGCCAACATGGTCCCTGCTGCCTAGAAGATTCTGGAAAGTTTAATATAAAAAAAAAGTAAAATTTCCAAGCTCTGCATTATCCCACCAAATTTTAACTTACCTACACTAACTGGCAGCAGCATCTTGGGGTCTTTTCAGGTTTTCCCACACATCTACCACTATGTAATCCTTTGAAATTGGAGGCATGGGGAAATTAACCTGGAATCCCATTCATGGAAAGCATGCTGTATGCCACACGGATTTGTGTTATAGTAAACATTATGCCAAAGCCCTTGGAGATGTTTCATCTATGCCAGGCTTCCTCACTGTTTCATCCTCTGAAATGTGCAACTTCACTCACACTAACTGAGGGATGAAGCTAGTTGTACTCCAGCTTTTCTGGGCAGGGCTAAAGCCGAAAAGCACAGCCACCCATGGTTTGAGGCCAAAACCACCAACTTCAGAGGCCCAAAAACACCAAAGCTTGAGAAAAGACGAGGAAAACCTGTGGTCTCTGCCGGAGTGTTTCTCAGATACATTCACAGCTGAGCACTGTTGGAAAAAGGATACTGGGTTAGGTTTTTTAAGAGGCAGCCCTGTTAGTCTGTTGCAGCATAAAAAGGAGACAGGTAAGAGGAGAAACAAAGAAACTTAGGAGCACCTGTAAAGCTAAAAGATTTATATTTTAGTACAAGCTTCCACAGACCTCAGTCCATTTCTTCAGATGCAATACTGTGAAATTGAAGCCTCTGGTTATTTGCTTAAAAAGGCACATATTTTTATTAAACCCATTTCTAACTATTACAAAACAAGAAAATATAAACACAAACTACAAAGAAATCTACTATCTAAACAACAAATTACTTACTATATAAACCAACATACAACATAACATAAATAAAAGGGTTTCACATTTGACTTCCGGCTCCCTAGAAAATGGCTTTCAGTAAAAGCTTGTTCTTCAGAACTACTCCAAAATGTCCATACTGTATATTATTAAGATTATGCAACAAACATTAATCCTAGTTTTATTTGTTAGTTTTACTATACTAGAGCTTATACAGGTAAAGCTACCCTATTACAAGAAGAATGGCAATTTTGGAAAGTGGATTAAATAAAAAGTTGGCTCTGGGGGGTGGGTATATATATATTTTTTGTTTTGTTTTGTATTTGTGTGTTAAACTTGTGATCTATTGATGAAATTGGATATGTGATGTTTAATTTTTAAAAGGAAAAAAAAAGTTAAAAGTTAACTGGCTTTGAAGTAACAAGATTATAATTAATAATAGTAATAGGTTAAATGGAAGCCGAAAATATAGAATTAAGAATGAAATTATAATATTAAAAATGAATATAATGAAAATAAGAATTAAAGATAGGTAACAAAAATGTATAAGCTGTATGATATGGAATAAGCTGAATAAGGTTATGATTTCAAGTGTAAAAGAGGAAAAAAATAATGTAAGTTTATGTTGTTTAAAGGAAAAAAAATTTTTTTTCCACTATTATGTATAACACATGGTGTTTAATTTGTTGCTTTTGTTTTTCAAAATAAAAAAAATTAAAAAAAAAGAGCTTATACAGATTACTAGGGGTAGTTGTCAGATGGGCAGCAACCATCTTTTAATTAAATGTAAGTATTTATTCTTGTCTTCTTTCTATTTTTTGTTAATTGTCTCTTTAGTTTGGACTGACATTAATTTGTTAATGTGTTAAAAGGTTAATCTGTTTAGACAGTTTACCTTTTGTTTATTTTTACTGTTGTTATTTTTCAGAGGTTTAACTGTAGGGGGTTCAGTATGTTTCGTACGGTATTATTTTATATATTCAATTTAAAAAAATGGAAAAAATGCCCATCATAATTATCTATATCGTGATTACCTATTTCCTTACTTATAGGCGTATCTATACCGTTGTGTGAGGGAGACACAACCTAAGAAAATTGGGACAGAGAAAATCAGAAGACTACCTAATAAAAAATTGGTTAAGAGCGTAACTTAGGATTTAAAATTTTGTTCCAAATCTTTGTATAAACCTTTTGCCTAAAGAGTTAAAGATTTATTAACTGGGGTAGAAAAATGAACCATGTTGGGATTAAAAAAGACCAAACGTGAAGGCATTATATAGCAGGATCTCTCTTATTTGACTTTCCAAGGGAAAGTGAAGGGGGATATAATGGGCCAATAAATGGCACGAACTGGTGGGACGACTGGGGGCCTCTGAGTTGAAGGGGTACAAAGAAGGGAGAGGAAAGTACTGCCAGAATGGTCCACATTTTGGGTAATGGTGCTTAATATCTGCCTTCAAAGCCCAAAGGCCGCTCCCTCGACGGCAAACCCCAGGATTCCATAGGATGTCGAAAGCGGAATCGTAGCGCTATAACCGGCTAGTGCGGAAGTGGCCTCAGGAACAAAGAGCCCCGATCTGACCCCGCTTCCTCCTCCCCCTCCCCGGCCCAGATCCCTCCCTCTCCTCCCGCCTCACCTCTCCCTCGCTGGGCGCCGGGCCCTCCCGCCTCGCCTCGGCGAAGGGGAAGCAGGAGGGGAGCAGGGCGCCGGCGCTCAGCCGCTCAGCCCGGGACGCGGCGGCGGTGACTCCTTCGGGCGCTGCTTCCCACCGCCGCGACCCTCCAAGATGGCGGCCCAAGGCAGGCCCGGGGCCCAAGTGGAGACCGGCTTCCCTTTCTCCCGCTTCCGCTTCCGGCGAAGGAGAGGCCGGGACCCGCCCTGAGAGGCGAAGTTGACGCGTCGCTGCCATAGAGATACCATAGAGGAGGAGGCTAGAGGGCCCCTCGCGCCACTTCCGGTATCAAGCGGAAGCGGATCGCGGCGCACTTTAGCCCATAGGAGTGGAGCGCGGAGGGAGTTTTAGTCGCGGTACAGAAGACGGGAGTGTTCGGAGCTCTGGGTTGTTAGGCGGGGAAGAGGAGGCGGCGGGAGAGGTGGGGGCTCTGTGTTGCTGAGGGGCGGCGTTCCCCATCGAGGCAGAAGTGAAAGATATCGGATTAGGAGCGTTGGCCTCTTTGGCTGTTTCCGCACTACGCTGTTATAGCGCGATTATTCCACTTTCCAACCTCCTGTGGCATTCTGGGGTTTGTGGTTTCTGAGGCCCAAGAGCTCTCTGGCTGAGAAAGGCCCCTCCCTAAACTGCAAACCCCAGGACTCCATAGGAGGTTGGAAGTGGAATAATCGCGCTATAACAGCGTAGTGCGGAAAGGCCCTTTGTATTTTTCTCTCCCCACTGCAGTCAAAATGAACATGTCCCTGCCCTGCCGCTTTAGTTGCACAGGTTGCTTCATCCACATAGTGCTTCCCTCACTGACTGTATTTCCCCCCAGCTGTGTTCGATGACTACCAACACCTTACATTTCACAAGAGACCCGTTTTTTATGAGTTCAAGCTTTCCTGGCGGATCTTCCTAAAGTCTTGTCCACCCTCTGCCCCCTCCCCACGTCATCCGATTGTCCAAAACGTTTCCCCGTCAATCCTGTTTATTACCTATTTTCCTCTATTGCATTGTCTGTCGATATTAATAACAATTATGTCTTCTGCTAGTCATTTAGCCAAAATTTCACTGGATCCAATGCTGGTTCGAATCTGCTATTGCTTGGACACGTACACATTGGGAGGTAGTGGTACCACTCTACTCTGCCTTGGTTAGACCCCATCTTGAATACTGTGTCCAGTTCTGGGCATCCCAATTCAAGAAGGATATTGACAAGCTGGAGCAAGTCCAGAGGAGGGCGACCAAAATGGTGAGAGGCCTGGAAGCCATGAAGCCCTATGAGGATAGACTTAGAGAGCTGGGTATGTTTAGTCTGCAGAAGAGGAGGTTAAGAGGGGACAGGATAGCCATGTTTAAATATTTGAAGCGATGCCATGTAGAGGAGGGAGAGGGCTTGTTTTCTGCTGCTCCAGAGACCAGGACAAGGAGCAATGGCTTCAAGCTGCAGGAAAGGAGATTCCACCTGAACCTCAGGAAGAACTTCCTGACAGTCAGGGCTGTCCGGCAGTGGAAGATGCTGCCTCGGAATGTAGTGGAGTCTCCTTCCTTGGAGGTTTTTAAGCAGAGGTTTGATGGCCCTCTGTCGGGAGTGCTTTGAGGGTGTTCCTGCATGGCAGGGAGTTGGACTGGATGGCCCCTGGGGTCTCTTCCAACTCTACATTTCTATGATTCTATGATTCTATATGATAAATGCTTTCCATATGGCCCTGAATTAACTTCTCTCTTATTTCTCCTTTCTCCAGCCTTACTTTGTGTATTAATTTTTTCAGATACAGCTATCTATCTAAAAAAGCAAAAATAGATTATTTCTTGGAAGGTACTCCAAGGCCATTTCTGCACGATACTGTTATACTGCTATTATTCCCCTTTCAGCCTCCTGTGGAATTCTGGGGTTTGTCATTTACTGAGGCACAGGAGCTCTCTGGCGGAGAATTCTGAATGCCCCTCCCTAAGCTGCAAATCCCAGGATGCCATAGGATGCTGAAAGTGGAATAAGAGCACTAGAACAATGTAGTGCAGAAATGGCCACAGTTTGCCTCTTTCTGAGGCTTGTTGCATCTCCTAAACAGCCATTAAAGGTCACAGAAGCAAGGGCTGCCAGAGTAAAAACTGTAGGTGGCTCCTATGCCTTTAAAGATTGCATAAAAGAGAAAAAATCTGCAGGGATTGCTCCTCACACAATCAGACAACAGGTACTGAAATTCCCTCTTCTGCACAACCATGAAAGGTACAAGAGCTCTCTCCTGTTTTCACTCTGGCAGTTCTAAGAACACTCTTTCTGGTTTTTGACCTGGAAATCCTGTATGTGTGTGCCTAATACTTAATAATAATGATAATGATGATAATAATAATAATAATTTGTATTTGTTATCCACCTTTCCCTAAGGCTCAAGGAAGGGTATAACATAGATACAACTAAAAACAAATTGTGATTAAAATACACCATTTAAACCATTTAAAATACAAATATACCATAATTAAAATATAATCTAATATATAAAAGTCAAAGTTCATCCATGTCAGGCGAAGACCTCGTCTGACTGGCTGCCTAAGAATATTCTATGGAATCCTGGGGTTTGCAGTTTAGGGAGGGGCCTTTAGAATTCTCAGCCAGAGAGCTCTTGGACCTCAGTCAACTGGGTCTGTCTTGAATAGGCAGGTTGCTATGGAGACAAGGCCTAGCAGCAAGGAGGAGGACAATGTATTCCTTCAGGAACCCAACCTCTATAGGTTAATAACTCTGAACTGGATTGGGGAATATGAGGAAAAGTTACAGGTACTGGACAAGACAGTTTGGGGGAATTAGAGACACAGGATCTCAAATCTTTCCAACAAGTATTACCTATGAGAAAATAAAACCCCAGGCAATGCCGCGTATATACACTAATTAAAAATACAATGAAAAGTACAGCTACAGTTAAAAGTAACCTCTTAACCTTCTCTTCTTCAGTCTAAACATACCCAGCCCCCTAAGCCAGTCCTCGAAGGCTCTGGAAGCCATGCCCTATGAAGAGCAGCTTAGGGAGCTGGAGATATTTAGTCTGCAGAAGAGAAAGTTAAGGGGGACATGATAGCCACATTTAAATATTTGAAGGGATGTCATGTTGAGGAGGGAGAGGGCTTGTTTTCTGCTGCTCCAGAGACTAGGACAAGGAGCAATGGATTCAAGTTGCAGGAAAGGAGATTCCACCTGAACCTCAGGAAGCACTTCCTGATGGTCAGAGCTGTCCAGCAGTGGAATCTGCTGCCTCAGTGGAGTGTGGTGGAGTCTCCTTCTTTGGAGGTTTTTAAACAGAGGCTGAATGGCTGTCTGTTGGGAGTGCTTTGAGGTCGATTCCTGCATGGCAGGGGGTTGAACTGGATGGCCCCTGGGGTCTCTTCCAACTCTAGGATTCTATGATTCTAAGTACAACGAAAAGTACAATTAAAAATAGACTGGGTCAGCCTGCTGGAAGAGATAGGTCTTTAGCACATTTTTTGAATTCAGACAGCATATTTTGCTATCAAATCTCTTCCAGCAGGTCATTCCACAAGCTAGGGGTGGCCAACGAGAAGGTCCTCTGGGTGACCGTTACCGGTCTAGTCCTGGTCGGTTTAAGTAAATGGCCCCCAGAGGACCTGATTGTACAGGGCAGATTGTATGGGGAGGTGATTCTGCTGGTAACTTGGACCCAAACCATGTAGGGCTTTAAAGGTAATAACCAACACTTTGTACTTCTTTTATTAGCTATGCTAACTTTCAATCTATGGAAGTTTCATAACAAGATGAGTTGGAGTGATGACATAATAGTCTGAAAGATTCACATCCTAGACAGTGGCTTTCCTTCTTTTTTAACTTGAAGTTTAAAATATAGGTGTCTCATATCGATAAGAAAACAAAAGAAAGCCCATAGACAGGCCAGTATAGAGCAACAACCATCTCTTTATTTTTGGTTGTCCTTCAGAATTTTCATTTGATACTTGGAGCACAGAAAAGAAAACATATTACAACCTTAGCTCTCTCTAGATAGTCTTAGACCAGTGGGACAGGTCCCAAACCATTGTGTCTGCAAGCAAACGAAAGGAATGCTACTGTCTCTAGATTCAGCAAATGATGGCTGTGGGTTTTGCAAGGCAGCCAGTTTAATTATGTGGTTCTTTTGTTTATTTCTGCTTAATTGGAGGAAGGGCTCTAGTGCAGCTGGCCATTCACAGGAAAAAAGAAATTTCTTTCAATTTCTTCACCACCATTCAAAATAAGACATTCAAAATAAGTAGGGAGATGATGATGATGATTATCATTAATTTGTTATCCCCCTCTTCTCAAAGCTTTAGGGAGGGTACAAGAAAGGTTAAAATACAGTTAAAACCAGCATACCAATTAAAAACACATTAAAATTAAAACACATTAAAATACACTAAAAGCGTAAAGCCATTCAAATACTGTAATTAAAATCATAATTAAAAACACATCATAGTTAAAAATAGACTGAGTAAATACCCTAAAGTCACCTGATCCTATCTGATCTTTGAAGCTAAATGGAGTCAAGCCCTTGTTAATACTTGGATGGGAGATAGCCGCTGCGTGACTTAGAGATGCTGTAGGCCGTATTTCAGAGGAGGGTACCGTGAAAAAAACATCTCTGAGTATTTCTTGCCCGAGAAAACCCCATGAAATTTGTGAGAGCATAAGTCAACAGGTGACTTGAAGAGACATGCACATACACAGGAAGTTATATCAAACTAAAGGAATTGCCAGTCTTCCTTTTTCCTGTACCGATGGTGAGTGGTATACATGCCAATAGTTTAGAGAACTATTCAAGCGGGCCGCATGCATGCAGGATATGTGTGTGCATACGAGAATTACACCTTCTCTGGTCTTTTGTTTCTGCCTGCCTTGGCGGTTTCCGTGAGGATGGTGGTTGAGCTCTGGCCTAGTTGTTGTTGCCATGTACCTTCGAGTCATTTCTGACTTATGGCAACCCTAAGATGAACTATCTAGATGAACTAGATGAACTAGATCGAGGGAGGTAATGGTACCACTCTATTCTGCTTTGGTTAGACCTCATTTGGAATCCTGTGTCCAGTTCTGGGCACCTCAGTTCAAGAAGGATGTTGACAAGCTGGAACGTGTCCAGAGGAGGGCGACCAAAATGGTGAAGGGTCTGGAAGCCATGAAGCCCTATGAGGAGCAGCTTAGGGAGCTGCATATGTTTACTCTGCAGAAGAGAAGGTTAAGAGGGGAAATGATAGCCATGTTTAAATATTTGAAGGGATGTCATGTCAAGGAGGGAGCAGGCTTGTTCTCTATTGCTCCAAGGACTAGGACAAGGAGCAATGGATTCAAGCTGCAGGAAAGGAGATTCCACCTGAACCTCAGGAAGAACTTCCTGACAGTCAGGGCTGTCCAGCAGTGGAATATGCTGCTGCCACAGAGTGTGGTGGAGTCTCCTTCTTTGGAGGTTTTTAAGCAGAGGCTGGATGGCCATCTGTTGGGAATGCTTTGATGGGGGTTCCTGCATGGCAGGGGGTTGGACTCAATGGCGCCTGGGGTCTCTTCCAAGTCTATGATTCTATGATTCTATCACCACATTTTCTGGGGGCAGAGAGGACGTGACAAACCCAAGGTCACCCAGTGGGTTTCCATGGCCAAGTAGGGAATCAAACCCCATTTTCCAGGGATTTAATCCAAAACGCAAACCACTACACCACTCTAGTCCAAATCAATTCAAAATTCCCTATACCTTCCCTGTCTTTTTGGCCTGTGGTTAATGAAGCCTTTCGTTGCCCCAAGAGGAAAAGAACTTCCAAAGGATAAGTTTTTTAGAAGGAATGCTGTAGGGATGAAAAGCACTGTCAAAAAACACAGCATATAATTAAGGAGTTTTGTTATTTTTATTTGACAGAGGGAGATTGGATTACTACTCCTTCTGACAACTCCTATAACATAAAAATACATCCCAGATTTAACAACACCCAGGGTAATAAGTAGCTTGAAGAATATTATTTTTTCCCCTTCGTTTCTGACTTATTCATTCTGACCTTGCTTCCAACCCTCCCTCCCTCCCTCCCTCCCTTCCTTCCTTCCTTCCTTCCTTCCTTCCTTCCTTCCTTCCTTCTCCTTAGTAAATTATTTGTAAGAAAAAGGAGTAAAAATAGTGTAAATAAATGCCTTGGCTTAGCAATAATCTTGTCATCACGTGGCATATATCAAAGTCCTGGTTTTCCATCCAATCTATGTTTACACTTCCCTGCTCAGCAGTTTATATTTCCAATGCTGTTCTTCAGGTTCCAGTCACTTGTCCGGTATTTTAATCTTCACATTAATAACACAGCATGTTATTAAGCAAGCTCACCTCATAAAAAAATTATTTCAACACCTCTTCCTACTTGTTTTCTCCTGCATGATAATGAATTGTTGCACTACAGGAGCTGGCATCTCTCTTCCTTCTCAAGGAAGGATCAGGCTCCCATTGTCGAGCTCAGGGATGGATTTGTTTCACCAAATCAGAAAAAAAAGGCTTGGATTTTGCAATTTTATTGCTTGGGGAGTCATCTCTGGTGTGGCAGCCTGTTCAGTATCTCAGGAGGGAGTCATAGCTGAAAGGTAAGGAAAACATTCCTTCATATTCAAAACAGAACATAATCAGGGCCAGTGAAGGCTGATGGCTTCCATGTCAGTGGGACAGTGAATTTGCTCCACACTTTAGCTTAAACTTTAAAGGACCTCTCCAAGGTGCTGAAATCAATCCCCCCAAAATATGTTCAGCACTTTGGATAGCTCCTCCAAAATTTGGACTAAATCTTGGAATGGATTCACTGCCCCAATGGTATGGTGGTCACCACAACTGATCAATGAGAGCAGTTTGGGGACAGTTGTTTAGGGTAGCTGAGTTCAAGGGGTTCCCAATTTAGAGAAAATCTACTAGTAGCAGAGAAGCACACAGTTTCCAACTGCCCCCCATTCCAGCTCTTTGCTCCTTCATTCCACGTAGGTAACTGGAGCAAGAATCTCTCCATTTCACTCTGTTCAATCAGATTGATGGAATGAACTGATAAGTGTTTTTGTGTGGGTGGGTGGGTGAAATTCTTGTGCTCCTCCACAAAAAAATCCTCTTGAATAAGAAACATAGATCACAGAACAGGATTAGATACAGATGGATGCAAGCAAAATCCAATTTTGCCTGAGGCCATGAAACCCTTAAAGCCAGCTCTGGATACCAAGTCTGATCTGGAAGTCAGATATGGTGGGAAAGTGTGGGGGAATATAATCAGACTGGATTACTGGGCTGCAATGTGGGTTTCTGGGATATAAATCCTGTTGAGTAGGACTGGCATGGGACCACCAGAGACTTTGGGTCAAAAAGACCCCACTCAGCAGAATTATTGGGGGGAGCAATATGCCAGACCATTTTTCTCATATGTAAAGATATCTCATCAGTGAAGTAGCACATCTCTTAGGTGAAGTGAAGTGCATACAAATGACTATATAAAGAGCAACTGCTCTCCTAAGGCAATGATGTGCAGAGTCTAAAATTACCCAAGGACTGTTCCTGAGCTCTTTATTTATCAGCACAGTCCTGATTTTCTGCTAAATCGGCGACTCTTTCTTTTGAGCACATGTGACCAATGGCTTCACATTTTATCCTACCCCTCAGATCCATCCAACACTTTCTCTTGGTCTCTAGAAATTAAATTTCATTTCTTAAGTGGCAATTTGATTGAACATGTCAATATGGATGTCTCCCAATGCCCTTGTGTGAAAGCTCAAGTACAAGATAATAGACTCTGTGCAATTCCACATGTTGAATTATGCTTATTTGGAAATGTTTGTAGTATATTTACAAGACAGTTCAAGGTGTTCTTAAAAATAATGTATCTTTCGCTGAAGATGTTGATTTTGATTTGGCATAAGATGGCTGTTGGATGCTCAATGAATATGGCACAAAAGGGTATTCTTGAACCTGGAGGGGTTGGACTATCCCAAGATATTCTGGGCAATTGCCGTGGTGCCTGGAGAGGATGGGTATTCTAGTCAATTTGAGAAAGCTTGATAGGACTTTGATAGAGCTTGTTAGCTGGGATGTGATTGTGCAGGCAGTCATCTATTATGGAAGAGGAGAAGGGTGTTGGCTTCTGTTTTCATCTGTGAAATGAGATATGTCGCTTTTCTGTTGAACAGAGTGAGGCTTACATGCAGATAAAACACTCATAGGCTTGGGCTAGCTTTGTTTGGCTCATAAACTGAGCATGCCAGCTTTTCAGGTACATGATGCTTCGGAGGACAGTTCCACTGATTGGCTGCATTTCAGTTCGCATTATGAAAATGAACTTTCGCAAGCTTCACATTGCCTTCCTTCTCTCTCTCTCCCTTTGGCACATCTCTGCAGAAGAGACTGGAAACTTCCCTTCCCATTTTTACAACTACAATTTCCTTGGTGTTTCCTGAGCTCTGGAATTTGGAAGAAAACCTAGAAAAGAGAAGGTCTAGTCCAATATTATTTCTTTTATAGGGTTCTGAGATCTCAGGACCTGGCCCTAAATCTCCAGTTTTCATGGGTGATCCCCAGGCAGGAAAGAAGGGTCTAGATTCTTCATTTTGGGGGAGATTAGCTTAGCTTAGCTCCAAGGAAAGAAGAAAGGGCTGTGTGGAAATCAGTTCTCCCTTTAAAACAGCAGCTTCTTACAATTTGCAAGCTTCATTGATTGGCTGCTGAAATTTACAAAGGCTTCCGGAGGTGTACCTATTTACCTGTTAGTTCCTTCCTTCCATCTCAGCTGCTGTGTACAGGGCTCACCCTCCATTCTGCATCCATCTTCTGTCTAGAATCAAGCAGGCCAGAGTAAATGTTCCTTATTCTATCTCTCTAAGTCAATCAAAAGGCCAATCTCCTTCATTTCACCTTGATTTGGGAAGAACCCCTTTAGCTAAGATTTATGTCTTAATTTTCAAAGAGGAAAATACCTTCCATATCTGTGTATGTGTTCAAATGACAAGCTGTGAGCAACTGTAATATCCCTAAATAGAACTAGTCAGGGGTCCAAGAGGAAGAACTTATCCTTGATTTGCAAAGACTTTTCTGCGGAATGTGCGAGTATGATTTGTAAACATTGTATTACATCTTTGCATTTGATTTTTTTAATGATGGGTTTTAAAACAGGGATGAGTAACGTTCAGTTTTTGATCAGGGTGTGGCCTTTTGGAATCTTCTATCAGCCTGCCAGCGTTTCCAGCTAGTGTCACAGATCAGTGGTTGGAGATTAGATGTATGTGGCTATTAAAGACTGGGAAAGCGTGACAAGTTGGAACTGAACTATGGCTTGCAATTCAGGAGCAAAATGCATGTAAAAAATCTCTACTTTTTGACCCTACAAAGTGTTGAATGGAGCTAAACTCTAATTTTCAGCTCAGAAAGGTGTCGCATGTAACTGAACTGTCGCTTGCCACTCCGAAGTGGATGAATGGAATTGAAAGATAGTATGTTGCAGGGCAACATGACGTGACTCTTTAGAAAAGACAACATGACCCTGCAAAGTGTAATGCAGTAAGAAAGGAGGAAAACCACATTTCCTTACCCTCCAACATTTAATTGACGAAAAACAGGCTGCATGTGGTCCAGATGCTAAAAGTTACTAATGAGCTAGGAGAGGTTGCCGCAGGTTGCTTTTGCCTGCCTGCTTGACTCTGCTCATCTTCCTGCTGCTGAGTTTTTGGCAGCAATTTAAGTAAGGGGAGAGAGGAGAGAGAAACTGGGACCTTTTAAAAGCAGCTGAAAAAGTGGGGTGACAGAGGATTAACTGGGACTGTCACTACCAAATTGGAAGAGATGGAGGGATTGTGATTCTGGTGACAAAGATCCATTGTGGAAGAAGGGTGATGATTTTATGATCATATTTCTCTACCCAACTTTTTGCTTGAGGTTTTTAGGTTGACCCTATTGTGGGAGTCAGAACGGAGCGGAGATATGGGCAAGGTTATCACTGGCATAGAAATGAATTGTGAGCCAGAGTGGTGCACTGGTAGGGTATAGCTCAGCAGCAGAATTTCAACTTTGCATGCAGAATGTCCCAAATTCAATCCCTGGTCTCTCCATGTAGGCAATGAAATACCTGAAAGAGCTGCTGCCAATCCCTGTAGGTATTCCAGAGCTTGAGAAATAAATGGCTTCACAGCAGAATGCTCTTCCTATATTCCTAAGGCATCAGAGAATGATATGACCCAGGTTCAAATCCTCATCTGGAGTCTACCAGGTAATATGTGTCAGTTACTACTTCTCAGGCTAATGTACTTCCCAGTGTTGGGGTAAAGATAAAATTGCAAGAACCATGTGCATCTCTTTTTGGCCAGTGTAGCAGATGAACAGACAGGGTAGTGCAAATGAGCCTTCACTTGCATGGGATCAAGGCCAGAAAACACAGGTCGCAACCTGCTTACGCTGCCAGAATTCTCACCTCTTTGAAAGGAGGTGTGGCAGAAATGTCAATTAGTTAATCAGATCAAGAGAGAGGGAGGAGTAAAAGATCCTTGGAAGTCTCCACGCTTAGTCAACAATTTCTTAATTGCAAAGCCTTGATTGTTGCCACCAAGAGCTTGCCAACTTTGCCAAGTCAGATCTGCAAAGTCATGTTTTGGCCTCTCCTTTGTCAACATCTTTGCCCTGGTTATCAGCCCTGAGTCAGAAATATCACATGCAGGTGTGGGGCTGCAGAACACGGAAGGAACATGCTGTATCAGACTGAAAGCTACTGAGTTCAGTATTGCGTTTCTCAGTAGAGATGTCACTACTAGCGTGGGCAAAATAAAGGCATTGCTCCCCCAAAGAAGAATTCTGCCCCCTGTGAAATTTTCCCTCATTCTCTAAAGCAGTAATTCTCAAAGTCTAGTCCTAAAGGTGTTTTGGACTTCAACTTCCAGAAGTCCTAGCTTGCTTGGCCTATGATCAGGGAGTTGAAGTCCAAAACAAATGGAAGACTAGAGTCTGGGAAAAACTGCTGTAAAGTTGGAGTCAGTGTAAGGGAGTGGTTTGAATCCTGGACTAGGATTCCAGGGAACAAGGGTTCACATCCCCATGGGTGACCTTGGACAAGTCACACTCTCTCAGCCTCAGAGGAAGGCAATGGCAAATCCCTCTGAACTAATCTTTCTAAGAAAATCCCATGATAGGTTTGCCTTAAGGTTACCATTAACTTGGAAATACCTTGAAGGCATGCAACAATTAAATATTCCTTTGATCTCCAGATTTCTAATACTGGGAAACTTAATAGTTCCATTAAGTGTTTGGGAATTCAGCATCCAAAGAAAAGATTCAGGCAAAGTGACCAAGGGAATGGAAACACAGCAAATAGAAGAGTTCTAGGTGTGAGCCGTTTTCAGCATCTCGCTCTCTGCAACATTAGACATTTGTACAATGAAGGAAAATTTCATTACGAGCAGAATTTTTATTTCAGTGGTCAATACAGTAATTTTGCTCCTCGCCCCGCTTCCCTGTAGCTGCACCACTGCTCCAAGGGTCAAAGTAGACACCACTTTAAAGCCCTAGCAGGAAGAAAAAAAACTTAGCTTGGAGAAGAGAAAGGTTAAGAGGTGACGTGATAGCCATGTTTAAATATTTGAACGGATGTCACAGGGAGGATGGAGCAAGCTTGTGTTGAGCTGCTCCAGACACGGAACAATGGCTTCAAACTTCAGGAAAAGAGATTCTATCCAAACATTAGGTAAAATTTCCTGATAGCAAGAGCAGTTTTACAATGGAACACAGTGCCTCAAAGAGTGGCTGAGTCTCCTTCTTTGGTAGTTTTTAAACAGAGGCTGGACAGCCATCCGTTGGGAGTGCTTTAGTAGTGTATTCCTTTCTGGCAGAATGAGGTTGGACTGGATGGCCCTTGGAGTCTCCTCCAACTCCATGATTCTGTGTGGAAGCCACCAGCTGTCCCAGCCCCATTTCCTCCTTCCCACAAGGGTCCCAACCCACAGCAGGTCTGCTAGATTTGTTCTAGACTCATGGAAATGATGTGGGGGAGACATTGCTGCTAGCAATGTCTTTGAAGAAATGTCTGCTTTGCTTCACAATGGCCAATCAAATGTTCTATGGGGAAAGTGCTGTTTTCAGCACTGAAAACCTACATGCATGCATGTGTGTGTGTGTGTGTGTGTGCAGAATAAGTCCCAACTTGTGGAGATCCTTGTCTGTCCAGCATTCTCCTGGCTTTGAATATTTTCAAACAGTCTTTCCATCCCAATACTATCCCCCACCACTCGAGGTGAGGGAAGGAGGATCCCACAGAGACAGTACTCATTCCAGAATTAAACTGCAATCAGAACAAAGTAACTAAAAGAATTAAATAGTACCACTCTATTCTACTTTGGTTAGACCTCAGCTGGAATCCTGTGTCCAGTTCTGGGCACAACATTCAAGAAGGATATTGACAAGCTGGAGCGTGTCCGGAGGAGGGCGACCAAAATGGTGAAGGGGCTGGAAGCCATGAAGCCCTATGAAGAACGTCTTAGGGAGCTGGGTATGTTTAGTCTGCAGAAGAGAAGGTTAAGAGGGGACATGACAGCCATGTTTAAATATTTGAAGGGATGTCATGTTGAGGAGGGAACGGGCTTGTTTTCCACTGCTCCAGAGACTAGGACAAGGAGCAATGGATTCAAACTACAGGAAAAGAGATTCCACCTGAACCTCAGGAAGAACTTCCTGCTGGTCAGAGATGTCTGGCAGTGGAATGTGCTGCCTCAGTGGAGTGTGGTGGAGTCTCCTTCTTTTGAGGTTTTTAAGCAGAGGCTGGATGGCCATCTGTCGGGAATGCTTTGATGGTATATTCTTGCATGTTAGAGGGTTGGACTGGATGGCCCCTGGGACTGGATGTCCTCTTCCATGTCTATGTTTCTATGAAATAGTTTTTCCATTCCCTACTAGTTCATATAGTTTGGTATCCATTTTCTGTACATTAAACACCAGTGATCCTTTCAACCATTTTCTTGTAAGCTAGACCAGTCTTACTACCACCATAGAGCAGATGTGGGGGAACAGGGAACAGGCAGAGCTGAAGAGAAGAAAGGTTGGCAAAGGAATCTAGTGAGGGGTGGGAAAATCTTGGGTTTGTGGGTTCATGTTTGGGATTTTGTTTTGCTCTGTGCTTTTTAAAACTAAGGTCCTAAGATCCACCACTCCAAACGAGGGGCAAAAAGGAAAGATTTTCAGAGTCAAGGGATTAGTTCTGTACATCAGAATGGAGTGGAGCTTACCATTAATCCATCTACCCAAAAATTAACTCTTGGCTAACTCAAATAGTCTTCATTTCAATCCATCAGAACTCCGAACAGTTCCTTTTTTGGACTATATATTAGTTTTAGGATTGTAGGAGATGTAGCAGAAGATGGACTTGGTTCTTTGATCAAATATCTAGCCAAGCTTGGAAAAGTTACCATTTTGGTTTTTAAAAAAATAATCGTTATTGCTTTAAAATATACAAACACTTGTGAGATTTAATACAATCTTACAAAGGAAATGGAAAAGGAAATAAACACCCAAGGAAGAAGACAAATTATTGCATAAACAAAGAAGAAAGTTAAGAGCATTAAGAAATTTAACATACAGAAATGTAACATAAGAAATTACGTTAAGAAATTTAACATACAGAAACATTCTTACAAATAATACATACACTTAACACTTAGCTTCTCGATTTGCTTCAGCTGCTGGTTCAAATTATAAATTTTATTTCTAAACCTCCTTTTTAATTCATTTATTACTTATGTTCTCCTTACCCCACTACAACTATCCTCTTTTTACGTATCAAATCCAATAATCATTAAGTCTGCCTGTTTTTTTCCTTAAATGCTCTATGAAAGGTCTCCAGATTCAATTGAATTTCCCTTCAATAATGTTGCTAGCTTATCCATTTCTACTAAATCTATTAATTTTTTTAACCATTCACTCAATTTTGGCAATTCACTTTTTCCAATATTTTGCATATGTAATCCTAGTTGCTACCATATATGTATATATCTTATTAAGTTTCTGTACTCTCTTTCCCTAACATCATTCCTACCTATCATATTTAAAAGAAAGAATTCTGATCTGAATGCTGAAAGCTTTAGTATCTTCTGCATATGTTTACAAATTAATAGCCAAAATGTCAAAAAGTTACCATTTTGGACTAAAATTTCTAGACCCTGCCATCCATACCATCAGCCAGCCAGCCAGCGTGGCCAGTGGCGATGCCAGCAAGGCGTTTCTGGCAGTTATACTCCATGAAAGAACATTTCCCAAACTGTGCCAGAGATTTGGCAATTGATCCAGATCTCCTTTCTGCCGATCCCTGACCTAGCAAGTTCATGGCTGTCAAGAAACTCCCAACACAGGGAAATAACAGCATTGGATTGCTACACCTAAGAAAGGACTCGGGAAGCTGCCAAGACCTTCTGATGCTGTCAAGAGATGTTCTTTATTGTAACATCACAGCATCCCTGCCCAGGCCTGCCGCAATGCAAGAGAGGAGGTGAGATGAGAGGATTTTCAGTTGGAGGATAGAAGATGACATACAGATGAGTCAACTGTGCCAGATTCTCTCTGTTGGTCAACAGAGTGGCCAACTTTAAGTTTTCTTCTCCTGTACCCCCTTAATTTTACAATGTCATTGTTTGCTTAGGTTTAATGGCTGTCAAAGGCTATTTCCTTAAAGCGTTAGCCCATCTTCTTCCTTCACTTGTTTATTTACTTATAGTATTCATACACCATCTTACTGGTAGGAAGACTCACAGAGTAGCCCACATTCTTCCTCTTTGCTTGTTAGTTTAAAGACAGGACAGGTCTGGTTCTCAGGCTTGTAGTTTAAAAGAAGGCATAGCACAAAAGGAAATTAAAAGAAAGGGGGAGAAGGAAAAGAAGACAGCTCAGGCACAAGTTCTTAATGTTACGAGGTTCATCATGTCAAAGGAGGCTGTTACCCCAAAATGTGGATGACTCAGGGTCCACATGTGATGCCAGTACATTGTGAAGAGGTGAGGAATTATTAGCTCAAGGAGGAGATCTTTCACACCCATGTTTACCAGTACTTCTGCAGGGAAGGACCAGATAAAGATCCAAAAGTAAGTTTAATGAGTTTTATTGGGGGGATTGCAATAACACACAATAGATCCAAGCAGTCATGCAATCCCATGAGGCTAACTGAAGGAAAAGGGAGAAAAGTTTTCCATAGCGAGATTTCAGGGTGAAGTGGGTGATATTCACCAATCCAGAAGAGCAGCAAAGAAGCGATGTGGCTTAGATGCAAGTCTAAGGACAGTACATAATCAGGAATTGGAGTGACAGAGTGGTGACCAGCAACTGGTGCACTGCAAGTTGACTGGCCAAAAAGTAGGGTCGAATTACCCAATTTAAGCCTGGAGGGTAAATGGCTCTCCAGCCAAGTAAACAATGGAATTTGCAGAGTGGACAATGAGAGCTGAAATGGGTTAATGGTCTTAGCATTAGGTGACAAACAGCTAATGACTATCCTGATAGCTCAGTACTTGTCGGACAGATATGGTGCCGTAGTGGTTAAATGCCAGTACTGCAAGCCACAAGGTTGTGAGTAATTCGATCCTGCCCGGCTCCAAGGTTGACTCAGCCTTCCATCCTTCCGCAGGTTGGTAAAATGAGTACCCAGCTTGTTGGGGGCATGTATAGAAATGTTTTGAAATACATGCTGTTTGTAAGTTGTTCGCCACCTCGATCCATATGGAGAGGCGGGATACAAATAAATAAAATTATTATTATTATTATTATTATTATTATTATTATTATTATTATTGTTGTTGTTGTTATTGTTATTATAAAAAAAAGGAAACTTGCTTGGTCAGAAGGAATGGAGTTAAGATAACCAGCCATCTTACAATAATCTTCCAGATGCTATTACCTAAAAGGTTGAGTCATTAAGGCTAACTGCAAGCCTATTGTCTCTGCAGTTTGCTCGCAATTTCCTGATTATGACCTGGTTATGCCTGGAGGCCATTTCTGACATAATTCGCAATGCACATGTCCAAGCAGCCTTTTCCTCTTATCCTGCTTGGCCATACACCCATAGCAGTGTATGTTTTATATTTATGCCAATTAATAGGTTTTATCAATTAAACCATATCAAAATGTGGGGTGTACAGCCTGGTAACAAGCTTGAAATATCTCCAAAAGAGGAGTCCAAAATTGCTGATGATCTGATTAGGGGACCTTGGTTCCTACATTTCCACCAATGCCTCTATAGTAAAAACAGCATATAAATATACAATGAGATTACAATATAAATTCAATTGTCCCTCCACATTAGCTAGGGTTCGGAGCACAGGACCCCTGTGAAAGTGGAAAAAACATGAATAATTCCAGGCCCTTCCATATTTAACACACAAAAAAACTACGATCACCATATTCAACCCACCATAGATTCCTTTGAGGCATCAGGGTTCCTTCACAAGGCAGAAGTGGGGGGCTGGTGGGGCTTCCTGCCACCTTCATGGCTTCCCCACACTATTTTTAATAGGGACTTACAAGCCTCTTTCTCAGCCTCACAAGGCTTGCAGTCCCTGTTAAAAATGGCCTAGGGAGGCAGCAGAGGTGACAGCAAATAATCCGTGGATAATCAAGTCCGCAAAAGTGAAACCCGCAAATGTGGAGGGCTGACTGGATACAAATATGCAATATGCTAAAATATATTAAAAACTATCAGTATCATTTTAATGTCAATGTATAATCAATGCACTTGCTGGAGGGCCACAGCTGGAGAATCACCTAAATTTCTGCCTTCATCCACAGCTAGATAACTGTTGGAAGAGAGGCAAAGCTTGCTTCGCTTCCACACTCATCCCAGTGCTTGAGCACCTTTACTTGTCAATCCTGTAGCTAGACCTTGGAAAAGTTACTTTAGAGACCAGAACTCTCAGAATTCCCAAGCCATTTGTCTAAATTGTGAAATTGGTCGCTGGGAGTTGAACAAAAAATATGTTTTGTTGGACTTAACAGTCTCAGTAAAGTAGGATTCACATTTCTTCAGACTTATTAGGTGAAAATTCACACTTCACCTGTACACTTGCAGGAATTACAAGATCTGTATACTTGTAAGGTTTGCAGAGTGTCTGAGAAATAAAGTGCATATGAAACTGTGTGTGTATATTTTTAAATATGGGTGGCTAAAATCCTCCTAATTAAAAAAATTGGTGGGAGATAATTGTTTAAATTGGGTAAATTGCACATACAAAGAAGCACATTGGAAAATGAGTTTAAAACTGGGAATTTCACTGGAGGAGGAACACAAAGTCT
Source organism: Ctenosaura bakeri (assembly GCA_948474755.1). Classification (NCBI taxonomy): domain Eukaryota; kingdom Metazoa; phylum Chordata; class Lepidosauria; order Squamata; family Iguanidae; genus Ctenosaura; species Ctenosaura bakeri. The sequence continues at coordinate 739,997 of CAOLHI010000685.1, forward strand.
CACAACCAGTATGCAAAAAGGAAGAAAATGCAGATAGAGTTTGGGAAGACTCTATAAACTGAGCAGGGCCCATTCACACTAAAGAGTTATAGCACTATTATTCTGCTTTGACTGCCACCCCTCCATCCTATGGAATTTTGGGGCGTTAAATTATGAGGCATTAAATTCTAAATGCCCTTTCCCAAACTGCAAATCCCAAGATTGCATGGGACACTGCCATAGCAGTTAAAGTGGAATGTAGCCTGTATGTAGGGTAGTGTGAACAGGCCTGAAGATCTTCACAGCCCCAGGATAGACACATTATGTCTGATACTTGCTAAGAGGTGTGCAGTCCTTGTTTCCCTGCCTGGCAGCAAAATGCTAGAGCAGGGCTGACCCGTGATGTTTTGATGCCTGGAGGAAAGAACAAGATGGAGCCTCCCTCTCATTACACTTTCAGAAGTAAGTTTGGCTGGCTACTGAATTTTTTTTTTGCCACTGGCATTAAGAACAGCATCTTCCCTTGTGCCTGAAGGGAGCATCCAGGGAGGGCATTAGGAGATGGCAGCTTTCAGGTCAGTGTGTGGGAAGGACAATCCACTCTGGGTTTTAGTCCAAACTTCAGATGAGCTGCCCAAAATGCCAAACCTATTTGGAAACAGACTTCAGTACCTTGGACAGTTTCTGTAAAGGTTAGGCTGAAGTCTAACATATAGTCTTCCCTCCACATTTGCGGATTTGACCTCCACAAATTTGATCAATTGTGAGGTGTGTGTGTGCCTCACTCATCTTCTCCTCCTCCCATTCCCTTGTGTTTTGCCAGGTGCAAAGAAGGAAGGCAAACACCAAAGAAAAAGGCAAGGAGTGGTGGGCATGCATGCAAGGAAGGCAAGGGAATGGGATGGGGAAGCCTTGGGAAAGAATGGGATGGGCATCCCTGAGGGTAGTTATTCACTTTTTCCCCTCACTTTTGCAAGGGTTTGCACCTGGCACCTTTGTGAAAGTGGAGGCCCACTGTATTGGGAAATTTTAGAAATTTTAGTGGATCTCTCAAGCAGAGTATCTAAAAATGCTAGGCAGGAGTTGAAGAAGTAACCAGCCCACTTCCCCCAGCAACAAAATCTAGCAGAGAAATAAATCAAACGTAGGCCATTTCTGCACGAGACTGTTATAGCGCTTTGATTCCACTTTCAACATCCTATGAAATTTTGCAGTTTGCAGGAGGGGCCGGCCAGCCCCTTCCAAAACTGCATACCCTAGGATTCCATAGGATGTTGAAAGTGGAATCAAAGCGCTATAACAGTCTTGTGCGGAAATGGCCTTAGTTTTCTTCACAAGGTATAAAAAAGTAGTTTTATTCGTCAGTACTTGTGTATAATAAACACAGGTTCATTTTCTTGAAGAAAATAAGGAAATCAAGGCCATTCCGCTCTACACTGCTATACTGCTGTTATTCCACTTTCAGCATCCTTGGAATTCTGGGATTTGTAGTTTCCTGAGGCCCAAGAGCTCTCTGGCTGAGAATTCTAAATGCCCCTCCCTCAACTGCAAACCCCAGGAATCCATAGGATGCTGAAAGTGGAATCATAGCTATACACCATAACAGTGTAGTGCGGAAATGGCCAAAGAGTACTATATAGTTTCAGAAGAGCTGGAGCATCTCATCTAAAAAGCACATGCTTCATGGTTAGCAGCCAGGAAGGAAGAGGGGGTTAGAAGAGGAGAGAGCAAGAGAACAAAAGAAAGATATCTGTGCGATGCAGGGAGACCGTGAGTGTGAACAAACAAACAAACAGGAAGTAGCCATAAATATGTTGTACCTAAACTCCTACAGAGCAACAAGCAGCCAAACTCCAGTGAATATAAGGCATGCAGAAGTTGCACCTTCCAACATAATGCGCATGCACCCGGAGTGGATTTACTGTTCCACAGACATGGAAGCCACCAGCCGTTGATCTGTGATAGAACAGCCTGCTAAGATTCCAACTAGGTTTGCCAAATTGAAAAATTGAGACGCCTCTGTATCTTTAACAGTTGCATAAAAGAAGAAATTTCAACAGGTATTATTATTTGCTTGCCTGATGAGAAACACTGTAGAGATTCCCTCTTTCACACAATCATTAAACGTTATTTTTACTCTGACAACCCTAGAGGGACAGCGTAACCCCTTGCACTCACAGAATGGGGATGGGGAGATGACTAAAGACCCAGGAGAGGTGACCAATGTGTGCTTTAACTGTCAAGAGATAGGAAGGGGGAAAAAAGTCCAGTGATGTAGACTCGAACCCAATGACTCAAACTCGAGTTGGGCTCAACTTGGACTCGACTCAACAATAAATGACAAACTGACTTGACTCGACTAGTGACTCTTCTATTTTTAGTAACCAATTTGCTGCCCTTGATAGTCCCACCTCCCCCAGTCTTTTCACAACCAGCAGTCAGGGAATCTTATGTTGATGATTCAGGCTGTTTCTACACTAGACTGTTATAGCGCTATTATTCCACTTTCAATATCCTATGGAATCCTGGGGTTTGCAGTTTAGGGAGGGGCCTCAAAGAAGTTATCCTCAAAGGGCCCTCCCTAAACTGCAAACCCCAGGATTCCATAGGATGTTGCACATGGAATAACAGCGCTGTAACAGTCTAGTGCAGAAATGGCCTCAGAGTTGCATGTGCTCCATATCCCCGCCTCTTCCTTGTTTCCTGTGTTTTCTGAGAAGCCATTTATAGGAAAGCAAATGCGTGGGAAGACTGAAGAAGGGCAGACATAGTTTTTCAGCTTTCTTGGGTAAGTGTGGGCATGGAGTAGTTTCAGCATGGAGGGGGGTCTTGGAGGATCTCACTCAGAGAAACCATGTAATTGAGGCGGGGGGCAGATGGTGGGGAGAGAGTTGGATGGGAAAAAGGGGAAAGGGTCAGTTGTACGACTGCCTGTTCCTCAATGGCCTGAAGACTTTGGCCATTTCCACACTAGACTGTTATAGCTTCCTGATGGTCAGGGCTGTCCGGCAGTGGAATCTGCTGCCTGGGAGTGTAGTGGAGTCTCCTTCCTTGGAGGTTTCTAAGCAAAGGCTGGATGGCAGTTTGTCGGGAGTGCTTTGAGGGTGTTCCTGCATGGCAGGAGGTTGGACTGGATGGCCCCTGTGGTCTCTTCCAACTCTACATTTCTATGATTCTATGATCCGCTTCTGAGCTACTCATCCTGACACAGGCTGACAAACGTAAAAGGCAAGACATACATTTGGCTGTCAGAGGTGAAAGACTAGATGAAGTCTTCTTCAGTTCCATTACAAAGACCATTTCCGCACTGCACTGTTATAGTGCTATTATTCCACTTTCCACATCCGTGGGAAATTCTGGGGTTTGTAGTTTCCTGATGCCAAAGAACTCTCTGCCTGGTAATTCTAAAACCCTCCCTAAACTGCAAAGCCCAGGATTCCATACGAGGTTGAAAGTGGAATAATAGCACTATAACAGTATAGTGTGGAAATAACCTTAGACTCTGCTTTAACATCTCAAGAAGGATGCTGCTTTGTGACTCTCTATTGCCATATATCGTACCCTAAAGTGACCTCTGCCATCCATGTCTTATAAAGAAGCCAGTGAGCTTTGAAAGCTCACATAAAGTATTTGTGCCTTTTGGCTGGCCTGATAAAGGCATTGCCACGGTGTTGTTGCTTTTTAACACAGACTAAAGCAAAATCCAACTTGTAACATTCATAATAACAAGATAGCTATTTTAAAATTTTAAGTGTTACCATTTTAAAAGCTATCCTGTTAATAATCACACTATTTTAAGGTAGTTTGAAAGCATTTCTACATTTACTACATTCAATTTACTACAATTTAAACACCTTTTCTGTTAAAAATTGCACTTATTAAGACAGTCTGAAAGTATTTAAAATATAGTAATGCATTTTTCATTTTGAAAGTGGTGGTGGTGGTGGTTGTTAATCTTGCTTTTTCCCAAAATTGGGCTTCAAAGCACTCACACTTCTATTTAATTTAATACAATTTTAAAACATATAAATAATGCAAATTAAAATAGAAGTAAACTGTGAAAGACTTAAAACAACAGCTTAAAAAGACATAAAAAGACAACAATTAAAATTAAAACAGTACAGCACCCTCCTACCCTGTTCTTTAAAAACTTTCCATATTGGAAACCTGCCTGAATAAAAAAGTTTTAGCTGCTGCTGGAAGGACAAAATGGAGGGGTCATTTTGGCCTCCTTGGGAAGGAAGTTGTAGATTTCCTCTCTCATATCTCCACCAACCATATTTGCAATGGTTGAATGTAGGGATGGGATGAATCTGGAATTTTCTGAATCTCAATCTGGGTCTGAATCCCTGGAAGGTTCTGGGAATCCATGAATCTTACAAATCTTGAATCTTTCAAATCCTTTTTTAAAAAAGGGTTTAAAAAGCAACTTTTTTTTAAAAAAATAAACTTTTTAAAACTTTTTTTAAATAGAACTTCTTTTTAAAAAATCTATTTTTTGGTTGGTGGATTTGAAAGATTTGGTTCACCTATTTTTGCACAGGGATTCATATTTGTGAATCTCAAATCCTTGCTGAGGATTTGAGGATTTGATTGGTCCATCCCTAGTTGAATGATTCCTAATTCTAGAACTGATATGGATTTCATTAGTAAATGACGATTTATTTGATGAAATAAAACAAACTTCATTAGGAAATAATTA